>OY728141.1:431337190-432587190 GCA_963277665.1 Viscum album | reverse complement strand
TTAAATGGAAGTAAGTATATGAAACAAGTATATATACATAAATCTAGTGGAATTATTATGTCATATATTTGATTAATATTTATTACATATATTTTATAATCATTCTTGACTTGTTAACGTAGAGAATGAATCTCATCCCATCATGAAGACGGTAAGCCATACATATGCAAGAGCGATGATATAATTCTCATAATTGTTGAACGGTATTGAAGTGGATGGTGTATAATAAATAATAATTAGTATCATGTTATAATAATCATATATAGTTTTTATTTCTACCATTTTACCCATCCACGTAAGGAGGTGGTGAAAAGGAGTTTACACCACAATGTGGAGACGGCAAACAGTACGTATGCACACGGTGATTTCTTTTTTCGTAGGATGGATAGAAGTTGAAATATGATTTTTTTTAATATTTATAATAACATATAATTATATTATTTATACTTATTTAATTACTTTATAATGAAACAATTAATGAATAGGATGTATAAGAAGAATGAAATTTGAAAGAATCGGTTTACCTATTCCTTGACATGCCTCCTTTAAATTTCTTCTTAGGGAACTAAAGATAGTCCTTTGAGAATAAAATAACCTCTATAATGTGACTAGGTATGTTTATATGTGAAATGGGTACGGTTTGGGTGATATTGAAGGCTCAAAATGGATTGAATATGAGATGGAGGAGGTGCCCTTTTACAAGAGAGGAGAGGGTCACTTTAGGAAAATCTCAAAATATTAGTTTATAATAAATTCTATTTCGATTAAAAACGAACCAATACTTAATTAATTTAAATATAAGATGATTTTGGTTCGAATAACCATCATAAAATATTTTTTATACCAGTTTGGAATATTTTTTTATCCTTATGTTTTTTGTTTAACACTTATTTTACCATTTTTAATCTTACCGTGATATCATGTTATTTACACATTGTGGGTTAATGTAATTTCCATTTGATGTAAAACGACCCAAAAATTGTTATTTATGACATATTTGGAAGTATATTAACAATTTTTATGATTATTATATTTTTAGGAATTAAATATCATTTAATAAACTATTTTAATTTTTTAGTTTTGAATTATGTCAAATTTGGACAAAATTAATTCATTACTTTTTTAAAAATTCCTAACAACCAGATTACTTCATTACAAAGGAATTAAATTATCCCTAATATGTCAATGTCATCAATAAAATTCGTGGATGGCATCAAAATTTACAAATTAAATTTATTTTAGTATTTATAAATTTATTTATTTGAATAATTAATTAATAAGGTAATCACTACATCTCAATTGAGTCATATATAAATATATTTATATATTGTCTAAAAAATAAAAATAAAATACAATTATGTAGGAAATAATTTTATATTTACAATGAATATTTATATACATAAATATATATTATATAAAACTGTATTAAAATCTATTTAGTAAAAGATATATGTTTATGTTATAATTATCTTTACTTTAAATTTATTCTTATAAATTCTCATTCTCACATATTAGTGAATCCATGGGGTCCCCAAATCGACCCAAGGATTTACATGGTCAGAAATATCTTATCCAATAGGATTTGGACATTGTTTAGGGTAGTTTATTATTATTATAATATTAGTTTTTACTCTTATTTAATAGATTTACCCTTTAACCATTGTAAATAAAATAATTATTGAAGTAACTATTTATAATGTCAAAAAATAAAAGGTACATATTTAAAAAAAATTAAACGTATATTTTAAAATATGGAATCTATTTTTCCAAATTCAAAACACATAAGTTTCAGTCATTAATTTTAAATTAATTCTCGTTGCTAAAGCCAAAAAGCGGGTTTTTAAAAGGTAATAACTATCAAAAGATTGACATGTGTTTATGTACAATTTAAAAGTGAAATTACATAAAATGAAAATCATTTAGGTAAATGATAAAAAATTAACACAATTAAAATTTAAAACCAATTTAAAATATAATATAACTATATAAATAAATTTGATGATAAGAACATTTTGAATTAAAATGCAATATTTTTCACTATTCATTAAAATTTGAATTTTATCAGAAAAATATCAAAACTTAAAAAAAAGTAAATTTTTATGTCCCTTTTCAAAATAAAACGTTTATCATGTTAAATTTAAATTATGAAAGTGTCTCAAATTATATTTAAAATGGGTGTTCCATCAAAAAGAGATAAAACTTCATTTTTTGAAGAATAATTCTTTTAAAAAATATATATATATTTTTCTCATACCATGATTTAGAAAATTTTCAAGATGAATGATAATGTTATATAAAATTAAAAATGTAGTCAATACTATTCATAAAGGCTAGTTTATATCCAATTAAATAATAATATTTTAATAAAATATCATTATTTAGTGAGACTCATCATTGTGTACAATTCAAACTATCAAGGAAGGTAACTCCGGCGTGTAACACATTCCATGTTAATGTTGCATTTAGTGAAAATTTCTTTTTTTATTTCATATAAAATTATACAAACTTAGTTCATTTATACATTGAAAAAAATCTATACTCAGAGTTACATGAAATGAATTTTATCAAAAGAACATGAAATTGTGTGTAACACAAGCCAAGAATAGTGTTGCATATACCGTAAGATAATATACTGTTACATATTGCACAAGATATTCATGGTGTAGTGTACAACCCAAGACATCAATGAAATTAAAAAGAATCTATTTCATAAAATGTTGGGGTATTACAGCCCCATCTCTTAATAGGATTAGAAATTTACTTTTATGTATTCATCCTTACCCTTGAATTGAAGAGAATGTAGTCCCTTTTTTCCACACTTGAAGGAAACCATTTTTCCTTTTATTCATGTACCAAGGCATTTCTTTCCAAAAGTGTCACAAGTTGAAAAAAGTTCCATTTATATTTTCCCCCTTATCCCTTCTTTGATTTTCTATCCTTTTTTTCTTGATTCCCTTCGATGCCATGTGATAGAGATAATTATTCCTCATTCATGATCACACATGATTATATATCCTCATATGATGATAATATATAAGAAAAGGTTGTATTTTTAAGGGCCTTATTAATCCCAAAAATGAAATGAACAATAATTCTATTATTATTATTTATGTAGTACACAACATTCCTTGAAAACCATATAAATTTATCTTTGTACAAAGTAAAATTATCCCATTACTTTTTTCTCAGACTCAAGAATTATCCCCCCATATCAACTCACTATTCGAGAGAAAAACTTCTTCAAAGAAAAGTTCCTTTAAATCCTTCCATTTCATGATTGATATTTCCTCCCCATATATAGTGTTTTTTATCAATAAAAACCATTTATCCTCATCCCTTAAGAGACAATAAAATTATTTACATCATTATCCAATTCATTACATCCAAAAGGGAGAAATATTTTCTATAAGTACCTTAACAATTTCTCAGTTATAATTGGATTTTTAGTCACATTGAATGATGGAGGATTCTAACATAAGAAGTGTTAAACCACATTAATGATCAGTAAGATACCCTATATACTCAAGGTTATTGGTTATAACCCCATTATAATTCCCCAATATATTTATAATTTTTTACCTCTAGATGTAGCTCAAGCTCTAACATTATTATATTTCATAGGAGGGAAATCCCTACATGGAATATGTGCATTAATACAGTTTCCATTACTTTCTCAAGGTTCAATTTCTATGAAATGGAATACACTAGATTCCACTATAACATTATGAATCATAATGTATATTTTTGAAACTAGAGAAATACTTAATAAAAAATATTTTTTTTTGCATAGTAAATCTATGATAAAAAAAATTATTTCTGAATAAACATAAATAAAAAAATTATTTTAAAATACATCATAATATATTGAAAAAACATATTTATTATCTCAAGCATATCTTCTAGAAGTGCGAAAATATGTTCAGAGTAAGAGAACACTCACCATGAAGCATAATTAGAGCCGAGAAATACTTAAAAAACTATTTTTAAGGTTATTATTTCTAGATACATCTACTCCAGAACCACATCCACTTGTAGTATATATAGAGGGATGAATTTCTAGGAAATCCATATAATCGCTACCTTACCATAACATTAGGATGTTAGCGTATACTTAAACTTATCCTCATGGCGAGTCATACAACTATATTTCCTCTCTGTGTTATTTTAAATATAGTTCCTAATGTTTCTACTAAAAAATATTTGACTCCAAATGTAAAGACACATAATATAGTAGCCCAGAGTTAGTGGTTACATTATTACCATAGAACTTGATAAATGACATCATATCCCAAATAACTTAATAGTTTATTTTTCTTAGGAAAATAGATACATACTTGAATCTAACATTACTTTTAAAAACATAAAATACAACATAATATTTTATTTTGAATAGACTTTTCCCATTTAGAGCATAAATTTATAAAAATCATAATTCACATTCCTGAATCTCGGGGAAAGGAAATATAAGAAATTGGTGAACTCAGATGCTCAGTAAGTGAATGCATACTACAAAAGATAAAAAGGAATGAATTATATGGAATGATTAAATGATGTTAAAATAATTCCATATAAATAATCACAGAATCTAGAAACTTATCCATGAATTTCTTAACTGTTAAAATAATCGCAAGGAAATTAATAACTAATTTCATAATTACAGAATCACAATACCAGACAACAAAAAATTATTGTAAAGGCCTTTTACTGAGAAATTATATATAAGTGGGTAAGGTCTTGACAAAATACACAATCTAGTTTCTATCTTGAGATATACTAATGAATCGAGGGGAAATATAACACCAACACCCATCCATCACTTAATAATTTCAATTCATTAATTATCTGAATAAATAATAAAACTAAATCAACATTCTTTAAAAATTAATAATTATATGTATGTGAATTTCTGGAATATAGAATATCGATACTTTATATTTTCTAAATGATCATAAAGAATCATAATAAATATGTTTTATGGTATAATTAGATTATATTATTATTATATGTTTCAAAAAAGGATGTTGACATAGATGAAAATACTATAAAACTATCATTGAAAAAATTATTCAGGAAAATAACATTTTTACATTAAAATAACATATTTAAGTTCTAAAATATTCCCCCAATATTAATAATTTATTTTATTTTAGAGGAAACAATAATAATTTAAGTTATGATTCAATGTAATAAGTTGTAATGATAGTGGGAATTCTCTTTCCTGTCGTATAAGTTAAAAAACATTCCATACACACTTTTTCAGAAGTGTCAAAAAATATATCCTCTATAAAATGAAAAAATATACATTTTTTATTTTATTTTTCAAAATTTTGAAAGGGTAAAAATATATACATTAAATTATTTGATAATTTTAAAAAAAATTATTTTAAAAAATTTAATGAAAATATATACATGAAATAAAAATATTCTCGACCAAGTAGAAAAAAATGTCATTTATCCTTTAAAACATTATTTTTGGTATTATGACTACATAAAGAATGAAAAATTAAAGGGAAACATGAAATTTGTAGAAAAAAACCAATGAAAAGAGAATATATTGGGTTTAAATAGAAATATCATTCTATTACCCCATCTGAGACTTAAATATAAACAATACCGAATAATGAAGAGATTGTGAAAGAAACCCTAACATCATATTTGAATTCCATCATATGTTTTTAAAAATCATGTATAATAAATATAAAAATATTATAGTAATTTTATAGATCCGTAATCATATATATCATGCAATATATTATTTACTAATAAATTTTAATTACATTTTTATTAATAAATATCTATTCAATCACCATTCTTGGTGATAACAGCTCCGTTTTTCTTATATGTTTTCATTCGATAGTTTTGGTACTTGTAATATAAATTTGATTATATCACCTTGATAATGTTAATAATTATATATATATATATATATATATAATATTATTTATATACATATTCATAGTCATATTTAAATATAAGATATAAAAAATAAATTACATCGTTCATGGAGATAATAGGTTGTACTTACATATATACCTTATTTTCATTTTCCAATGGGTGAAAAAAACAGTGGAAAATAGTAATTCAACTTTACATAACTATTATTATATCATATTTATCATATATATTCACTAAATCTATCCTTACTTCTATAAAATTTAAAATAAATGAAAAAATGAAGCACATCACTCTGAGGTGGTGGCAGTCCTCACATATGCATGATTAACATTATCATTTTCCAAAAAATTGGAATGTAACAAGGTAGATGTGATATTATATTTTTATAAGTATAATTATTTTATAAATATTATATATATATATAATCCATCATTACATCTAACTGTGAGAGGCAGTGATAGAAAATGCATTACACTTGTTCGTGACGTGTAATGCTTCACAGAAAAGATTGATAGTTTCACATTCCATTTGATAGAAGAGAATATTGATATCGGTTATGAAATAAAAAAATAAAATATAATTATTTGGTAGATACTGGAGTTATTATAATGTAATTATTAATACATAATTAAATTTTGGTAAAGAAATAAGTAAAACATAATGGTCTTGGTAAAGACAATTACCTTCCATAAAGAAAAACTCATTTGTATCACTTATTAAATACAAAAAAGGTTAGTGTTTTGGGAATAAAATAATTTATATAATGTAAATTATGATTTTTTAAAGATATTTTTTGGGTTTGTGGGAGATAAATTTCTTACATAGTGTGAATAAGTGAGGGGAGGAGGTATCCTTTTATTACTAAGGGGATTGACACACCTGCAATTTTTTAATGTTTTAAAATAATTTCATGTCAATTCATTGGAAAAGTGACTCCAAAATAGATAATATAATAAGTATATCCAGTTAATGTCCAAATAAAACAAAAAATGGAGTTTTATCAAGTTTCTAGATCATTTTAAACCTTATCTTTATAGATTAACCCCCGATAAACATGTTTTAAATTGAATAATGGTCACCAATATTTACTAGTTTTATTATTAACTATGATAAAAAATTATTCTGAACATATTTAGTAATTTTAATTATTATAATTCAAAATATGACTCCAATTTATATATTCAATTCCAAGAGGTGTAAAAATTTGTTTTAAAATTAAACATACAAATATGATGAAAAATGGTTTTCCAAAGAAAATATTTCTTTAAGTATTCAATGTTTTCATGTAAAAATTCAACAAAAATTTTATTAAAATTAAATAAATTATATTAATAAAATTATTATTGAACTAATTTTACTTTTAAAACCATTTTAATAAGAAAATTTATGTTTTTAAATTCTTATAATGAAAGGAAAATATATAATAAAAATAAATATTTTTCCCTATTTATTGAAAAAGTATTCCTTTAAAAAAATTATAAAAAACTCACCCCAGATAATTTTGAAATGTTTGTTTAAAAAATTAATTTCCTTTTTCAAATATACTATACAATGGTGGAAAAAATTAATTTTAATTTTTTTTCTAAATACAATGAAACTATTTTTTAGAAAAATAATGTTTTAAGCATAAATATGGATTTATTCTTATCCCTTACCTAGAAAAAAATGATGAATGATAATACATTTTATTTATCTTATAATAAATAAAATATAATAAAATAATTCACTAATAATGAATAATTTTATTTATTATGATAAAAACACATTGCAATGATAAAAAAATGTTCTCAGAAAAAATTTATTTTACTTTATAATGATTTTAATTTCCATTTATCATAAATTGACACATTTATAAACTTTATAGTTTTTATAATTTAGCTAATATAAATAATAACTCTTAATTTACTTACTATTTTATAATGTTATGCTATATTAATGTTTGTTTATACTTGAGGTTTCTTTTTACCATAAGTCTTTGAAGTGATTAATTTTATTTTTAAAAAATATATCATAAAATATTTGGGTGTTACATTATATCCCTATTGAAATTAATTTTCCCCTTGAAAATCTTCCAATAAAATAAACACAACTGAGGATACTTATGACTCATCAAATGCTCAGCTTCACACACAAATTTTTAAAAAAATTTATTCCTCCAGAGACCATTAACCAGGTGAGTAGCCTTATACTGTATAAATTCATCTTCAAAATCCATGATTTTTAATGGTTGTTATTCAAAGGAGTAATAATACTCTAGGGGTATGACCTAGGAGTTCATTACATGTGAAATATTAGGTATGTACTTCTTCAAGAGAGATATAAAGAAGTTATCATGATCATGAGAGAGGTTTTATGGAATCTCAATTTGATAATATACTATACTTACTCGATCAAGAATATAAAAGGGTCCAATATACATAAGCCACATATTTACTTTCTTCTAGAATCACATAAATGTATTCTATGGAAAAAATAATATAAAAAATTTCTCCCAAAAATTGAACTATGAATCTCATCAATGGTTATAATCATAACTTATCTATCAACTCTAAACTACCTTGAAGTGTTGTTTAATGATTTTGAATTTCTCCACCATTTCCTAAACTAGTTTAAGCCCCAAAATATTTTTTCTCTAACTTCATTTAATAAAGTTGTAGATACCCACTTTTTTACATCGATGGATTTATAAGAATCCACATAAATTCTCGGGTTAATGTTATTATAATTAGAAAAATTTTCTAGAATAAGTTGTTGATACCAATAAACCTTATAATTCCTAGAATAAGATCTTAGCATATCCTTTAGGGTGTGAATAGTTCTATAATAATAAAAATATTTTTAAAGATGGTACAACTCAATGAAACTTAACACTATAATAAAATCTCAATGAATACTTCTCCAAAACATCAAGGTAAACCTCAGATCCTATTCAGATAGAATACAATTTGGTACTCCATACAACCTTACCACATACTTAATGCATATTATGAAAATATTATGAAGGTAAAAATAATATCTTATAGAAATGAAGCGTACTATATTTATAAATATATTTACTATAACCTAAAAAAATTGTATCCCATATTTGTTTTTAAGAGACTAATGAAAAAACCCATTCTAATGTTTTCCCATTTCCATTATAGTGTTGGTATTGGTTGTAACAAACCCTAAGAATTATATTTCTATTCATGTTGTCACACTATAAATAATATTTCAGATATCTATATATCTTCGTACTTCAAGTATGAATGGATAATGATAAACTATATGCCTTATCCAAAAATTCCTTATTCAAATCTGGTACAAATGAGATAGGTACATGATTATTAAAGCTTATTATTCCATCATAATCATGTTTGAACTAGTGAATATTTTTAATATATTTTTATTTCTCAACATCTTCTTTTAATGCCTCTATAATCTTCACCTAGATAGATGGATGAACACTAGTTTGAGAAAGATAATATTTCTTCTATTTATTCAGGACTATAATATCCATACTTTGAAAATATATAAATATTGGATCTTTTATGATCCTCATCATATATAACCCAACATTATCCTTTAAACTCATATTATATTCCACCTTGTTAGTCTTCCCATGGATTAAATATATTGAGAAATCATAATTTTTATCAACTCCATCCATATTATTTAATGTATATTCATATACATATATGAAAATATGTACTTAATTTTTTTAATCAATATACATATCACACCTTTAACCATATAAATAATTAATATATATCATTAAGAAAAGAATTACCTCATATAACTCTAAATCCTATGGTGGGTAATTTTTATCAGGAACCTTGAATTTTCTTAGGGAAAAGTCTATCACTATATCATTCTACTTGAGGTCGCATTCTAGTACCTTTTGATTAATCAATATTGACAAAAAAACCTTCTCAACTAAAAGGGAATGTAGGCATAAGTGCAGTGAAAAACTTTATCTATAATTTTTTTAATGTTTCCTCAAATTCATCTTCCCAAAGGAACTTGTATCACTTTTGAGTTAACATGGTTAGGGAATTTTACTATGGTGAAATGTTTCCGAAAATCATTGATAATATCCCACCAAACTAATAAAACTATGGATCTCAGTCACTATGGTTTGTCTGGGATATTTTTCAATAAATTCTATTTTTAAGTACCAACTAATATACACCCATGTGAGATTATTTATCCCAATAACGGAATACTCTATCTCAAAAATTCACACTTTGTAAATTTTCCATAAACTTTATCACCCTTTATGGCCATCCATAAAATTATCAAATTTAATTCCTAGTATTATGTGATATTTGAACATATAATAATATCATAAATAAATACAACTAGAAACTGATAATGGTTGTATGTCCCGACTAGGGTTCCACACACCTGTGCCCAAATCCAGGCCGTCGCATGAACTAATGTGCACCTTCTCATAATGCAGATGCTACTGACTATTAGTTAGGGTCTGATAAATCGATAATGGGGAGACTATGCCCTATTTTATTCGAGTAAATCACTAGAATAAAAAAAATAGATAAATCATATATAACCATAAAAAAATATCTCATGATAATCAAAGTGGGAAATACAGTATCCAAACTAAAATAGAAAACATTACATACTAAAGTAATTTTCAAGTGTCTAAAACATAAACTAAAATTAAATACCCTGATGACTCCTAAGTAGGTCCTAAACCATTTATAGTTTCCTCATCTATACTCCTTCCCAAGATTAGCCATCTGACAAAGGGCCTTTCACTTAACCCGTCATGTAACAACGAAATCTATTCACGTACTGATTAGGAAGCTTGATAAGCGTATGGGTACAAGTTAGTAGGACACCACCAAATGTTTCTAAAATAGTATCCAGTCAAGTAGTAGTCAATATAATTTTATATATAAATAACCATAATGAATAAACAAACAAGGATCACATTAACAAATTATTCTTTATTTAACCACATAAATTTCCTCGGGTTTTGGGACACCCAAACCCCATTACAAACTTCAACCAATGTAAGAGTTTGAACTATCCACAAGGGATTTCATGTTCTAGAATGACATATTATCATTATATATCAACTTAATCTAAAAATATTATTTTTACCAATCTAGATCTCAATTATCATATGAAGTCCACAATTACCATTCATCATCTTATTAAATAATTGAACAATTTATAAATCACCTCAATATCATTAATAATAAATTATTTTTTGTCTTAATTTTATTAATTAACTCAATAATTAATTAGTCTTCTCAATATTAGTAGTTAAATCAATAATTAATTAATCTAAAGAGTCTCCCTCAATAATTCAATAATAAGGTCACACAAAATCCCTTAATTAATTCCCAAATTAATTAAAAAAATCTACCATCTCGATAAACCTTAATTAACTCATCCATTAACCATTCACACATCAATATGAATATCATATAATTAAATAATCAATTAATTATCCAAATTTTATAATTTCAAAATAAAATAATTTATTCCTACAATTAATTATTCAAAAAAAAAATTCAATTTCCTTAATTAATATCACAATTAATTATTCAATTCAAAAATATTAATTCCCTCATAACTAATATAACAATTATGTATATAATTATCAAATACAAATATCTCATAAATAACTCCATAATTATTTATATAATTCAAATATCCCTAAGTCTCAATTTTTCACAATCACCTCAATTAATTAATATATTACATTAATTAAACCAATTTATGAATTTCAATAGCTATTCAACCATAGAAATTATATAAATTTCTTATACGAAATCTTTATCACTACTATGGGATTTTAATTATAGACCACATACCTCAATTCATTGATGAATGAACCCCCAATAGAAAATACCCAAAATTGAGTAGCACAAAAGAAAAGATACAGATTCATATATTAAACAATAAATCAAATTTAAGAAATCAAGATCTCTTAGATGTAGTTCAATATATACAATCCTATATATATACTCAAAATATTATATGTTATATCTAACCAATATAGAGGATTATTTCATGAAAAGAAATCAATAAGAATAGGGGATGAAGAAGAAAAGAAAATGGATAAGATTTACTTATCGGGAGATGTGAAGATCTTGGATTTGGTATTCTAATTTTAACAAAAAGTGGTCAGGAAGGCTTGGAATTTTCTTGGAGAGATCCCAATAACAAGAAATAGGACCTAGGGTGAAGTGGTGGTTTATTTGAGATTAAAATGGGTGTTTGGGGAATTTTAAAACAAATTTTCATGATTAATTAATTTTGGCACATCGTTTGATGGGAAAGGGAACATGGTTTCCCCTAATAGTGTGCCTAAACAATGAAATTCATTTTTAATGGTGTATGGATACTACTAATATGGTACAAAATTTGAAAAAATGCGTCCCACTAATGAAAAACCCCACCATCTAGGGTTTCATGTTTTGTTGGGATGGGGCACACGGTTTCCCTAACCATGTACCAATTGTTTACTGCCCCTTTTTCTTCCATTTTTCTCAATATTCACCCAAATACCCCCCCAAGTAAAGCCCCAATGAAAATTATTGAAATGAAGACAAAATTATACCTAAAGATAATACATATTCAACTCTTAAAAATTTTGAGATCATACAATCTCTCCACCTTCTAACAACTCATCATCGAGCTGCAATCCCAAGAATGTAAAAGATTATGAGCCAAAAATATTGGGACATTGATCCCTAATATTAGCTTCCCTTTATCATTTTTACTCATACATATTCCCATGAATCCAAAATTATTGAATAATTAGCACAATCCTTCTTGACAACACTTTCTCACTAAGATCCAACACACGTATCAAATGGTCCTCAAAAGAAACATCTATTTCATGCACAACGTCATCCACATCGATCACATGAGAAGGTAGGGATGATACAGTCATAGTTGTGATACAGTGAAAAAATCATGTATAAAATGGTATTTCTATGGGTGAGCCAATTAGTATGTCACCAACCTAATTCTCTCAAGAACCTCAAATGGTCTAATGAACATGGGTGCCAAATTACCCTATCTTCGTATCCGGTAGTGACCCAAACAAGGTGACATTAGAAGGAATACATGATCACACTTTGTAAAATCTAGGTTTAATTGAAATATACCAGAAAATGAATTATGTTTACCCTAATATATATCCATACTTTTTGGAATTAGATGAACCTTCTCTGACTTATCCTGCACAAGTCTCAGTCCCAATAATTCTGACTCCCCTACCTCTATCCAGAATAGAGGTGATCTGAATGTCCTAGCATATGGATCCTCATATGATGCCATCTGTATTATTTATAGATAACTATTATTATAGGAAAACTCCACCAAAGATAGGAGCTTCTCCTAAGATCCTACAAATTCAATAACACAAGCTCATATAATATCCTCAGGTACCTATATAGTACGATACGACTTCCAATCTATTTGTAGGTGGGAATCCATACTCAACAACACCTACATTTGAATCACCTTCTGCATGAATGACCAAAAGCGTGATGTAAATCATTGGTCATAGTTGGAAACAATAGTCCAGGGATCCCCATTCATATGTACTATCTATTGAACATACAATTCCCCCAACCGCTCTAGTGAGAATGCACCCTGTACAGGAATGAAATTCACTACTTTCATCAGTCTGTCTACCACAACCCAAATAGAGCCATTCATTCAAGTTGTATTATGTAGTACCACCCTGAAGTCCATAATCACATAAAAAAAATTCATTATATAATGGAAAAATCATTATAAAATGTCCAAGTCACCGATGATCTACTTACACCTACTAACAGGCATGACAATGTGACAAAAACCCTATTATCTCCTTCTTTATGACAACCCACCAAAACTATCATCACATGCCATAGTACATTTTTTCACACCTGGGTATACCACCCACTTTGAGGGATGATATTCCCATATCAACTACTATTGAAGGGTTGAAGTCACAACAACCTGATTATTTATATATATGTTCTCATCCTCATCAATGCTCTAATCTGAAGGTGTATCCCCACTGTCAAGGATTTTTGTCAAATATAAACATTCTAGATCCTCATACTTTCTGTCCCTGATCCCTCTCAAAATAATATATTATAATTAAATGAACACTAGAGTCATCTATTCCGGAATCTCCCAAACCACCACATGTATCTCATCTAGTAGAGTCTTCATCATCCACCCAACACTAAACTCTTGAACCAGCTGAGTCTGAGTTTTCCTAGTCAAAGATTAATCTACATTGCCTACATTCTCAAGCATATAATCTAGATGAAAATAATATGATTTCATATACTCAACCCATCTTTGTTTCTGGATACTCAAATATAATTTTAAGAAGATATGCCTTAACTATTGTGACTGGTAAGCACCATAAACTTCACTCCCTATATATAATTCTATTAACACTTCAAAGCATAAACCAGTACTGCTAACTCGAGGACACACATAGGGAAGTTCCATTCATGTTGCTTCAACTACCAAGATCTATATACCCAAAATCAATCTTGCAGTATGAATACATATCCAAGAACTATTCTAGAATCATCCTAATACAATGTATACTACTCACCAAGCTCAGGTAGGATCAAAATCAATGCTGATGTAATGTTCTTATTCAACTCATAGAAAGAATTATCACATTCTTAGACAAATTGAATATTATCTCTATCTTTTTCATGGCCAAAATACATTATGACAATATGGAAATTTATGGATTGAACCCTTGATAATATCACACTAATCCCAAAAAGCTATAGATATTGAAAATATTCTTGTAATGCTCCCAAGAAACTACTGCATGAACCTTCTCCAAGTCTACTGAAACACCTTCCACTAAAATGATGTGACCCAAAAAATATACCTTATCATTCCAAAACTAATACTTAGATATGTTGGTGTATAAAAAATGCTCTCAAAGTGTACTTTAGATGATGTCAAGATGTTGGGCATGATCGTGATGAGTATTAGTGTACACAAAGATATCATCCAGAAAACTAAAAAATACCAAGCCATGTACAAGTGTAAGATTCTATTCATAAAGAAAATTACATTGATTGTGTGTTCCTCAACCCAAAAGACATTAATAAAAACTCATATCGGCCATACCTGCTTCTGAATGTAATCCTTGGTATATGAGAAGTTTTTACTCTCAGTTGATGATACCTTTATCACATGTCAATCTTTGAGAACACATAATGTTCATTAAACTATAAAAACTGATCCCAAAGACAGGGTAAAGAATATATGTTCTCCAAACTCATCTAGTTCAATATTAGGTAATCAACACATAAGTGAAAAATTCCATTATCTTTCTTTGCAAGTATCACAGGAGAACCCCAAGGAGACATACTTAGATAAATAAATCCTTTATCCTCCAACCCCTTCAGATGAGTAATGATCTCTTGTATCTCTATCAGTTACATTATGTATGGTGGAATTGAAATTGGATCATCCCCAGGCATGAGATCAATAATTAAATCCATATCTATATCAGGTGGTAGTCTTGAAAATTATTTAGGAATCACATCTTGAAACTTTTCCACCACTGGTTGAAAGAAATCCTCTTTCACACTTCTATCATCTAGCATTAGACTAGCAATGTGGGTTGTGAGCTATGCCAGTTGCTGAGTAATTGGACCCAATTGGACCGATTAGATATCCCACTCTCTATGGTTAATGTAATTTTCATTCGTATGACATGTAAAAGCCACAATCCTATAATAATAATCAATATGTGCTCAGTATGTGACTAGTCATTACATACCAAGAATTAGGTTGAAGCCTGACATTTCTAGGATGCAGAGATCCCACAAGAAATTATACCCACCAACTTCTAGAGAACACCCCTTGCATAGAAAGATGCCTTTAGACTGTACTCCAAACGATGTATATATAGTTAACAACCCACTCACGAACACCACCATCAGGCTCAAAAATTTTAGATGTTGGGGAGAAATAAAAGAATAAGGGGGAAAATATCAAATTAGGGACTAGATAATGTAAGAACTACAAGAATAGTGCCTATCAATCTTGATGGTCTATCCTTGCTATCCACATGTGTAGGATGAATGATATGTAGTTGTCCTACCCTTCTTTCATGTGCCATAGTCTATCTCCACTAAGTTGTACCACTCTGATTAAATGATCACTCTTTCCAAGAAGTACCTAGTCCATGGCCTCTACCACTATGGCCAGTAGAACTCCAATCATCTTTTTGATAATGTGTAGAAGATCCCCTTCATACACACTAATTATTCCCATATTCCACATCATTACCTTTTTTTCACTAGTTCATACAGAACTTTTGTTGATGGACAATATTTCCACAAGATTGGTACTCAAATGGTGGTTGAGGATAGTGTTTATGATAGTTTCATAACCTACTATACTGGTGCACAGTCACTAGAGAAAGGTCCTATTAAACTAACATCCCACCTCAGCCACACTATTTTCCATTGCTCTGGATAATGTTTTTATAATGATGCCTCCTACTCTCCGAAGAAGTACCTACTGATTGTTCAAACACAACCATCTATCATACATTAGAAGACTCCTTTAGGTTCCAATATGTTTTTAAATCATGATTAATAAATTCTTAAATCTTCTTCAGCATAAATATATTCACCTAGGACTTAATTTTGTACTTAAGTCTTTCATGAAACCTCTTTTCCACAGTACCCTCGTCTTATTCCAACACTGAATAAAATCAGTTCAAATATGTAAATCATATAATATAGTCCATCACGAGAATAATCCCATGAGTCAATATCATGAGATAATATACTCTCTCTTACCTCAACATATCTGGATATAAGTTCTCCAAGAACTTCCCCAAGAATTAATTCTATAACACACCATCAACACATCTATTTAGATTGTTAACATCCCAACATCATTTTTCTAAACCTCGTAGCAATTAAGTATCCAATTTGAATATTTTATTTTAAGGAGTCTCCAAGTGGTCAAGTATAGTCTGGATAAGCTCAATCCAGAACTCACCTCCCTTGGGTTCAGCTTCTCCAAAAAAATTTAGATAGTGCTATAACTGAAACTCCCTTGCCAGGTTAGAGATAGTCTTCCCAAACCGCTCTGGGTCCTTTTCTATCAATTTCATGAATCAAATGAATTTCTATCGAATCATATCCCCTAATTAAAATCAATGATCTATTAGTGCCTTGGGTTCCACTATAGGCATATCTTCTCAATCTATGTCCTCTTGTCAGCCTATTAATTAGCGTTGTCAAGGATATATAAATCTAGAAGTCAAACACACACCTTAGGATACTTTTCTCAACTTTAACACATTTAAATAAGAGGTAATATCACTATAAATCATGACAAGACTTACACTCAAACCTTTCCATGTGGTCAAAACTGAGGTTCTATTACAACCCTTAACTATCATATACCTAATTACTACTTAACAAAGTGTAACTCACTTTCATTATTCATGTTTTCAACTTGGACACTGATTTTTTCACATTTTTCATAATTTTTATATTCTAAATTAACATTTGGAACCCTTTTTAGTTCATGTTCACAAGCATGGAAAAACAGGTCATGTTTTATAACTTATCCATACCCCCTTTTCCCTGTATGTGCCAAAAATGATGTTTGTCAGAAAAAAAATAATTAATGCCTAGAATGATGCATGCATACAAAACTATCATGCCATACTGGGGAAAAAGTCAATTATCAAACAATATCATAAAAAATCACACCACAAAACAGGTGTGTTACCCACAGTGAAATAATATTCAATTGTAACAACACAAATAAATAACAACAATCCCACCCTGGGTATTAGAGATTTCCACCATACATGGGATTGAAACTCTCATTAAAGAGATAATTTCCAAGGAATGAATCTTTATAGTTTAATTTATACCTTTACGAAATAGTAATACAAAAAAAAATAAATGAAAAATGGCTTTGATACCCCTTTGTAACATCTTGACCTGGGTGCCCCTCACCGGTTCCCTGAGACGAACCTCTACATAACCTCTTGCATACCTCCCAGTACGCCATAAATTCCATCCCAGCATTGTGAGTCAGATAAGTCAATCATATGGGGAGTATACCCTCTTTTACCAGAGTAACAAACCACCCGAAATAAATAATCAATAGCAGAAGAATATATAACTATATACAATACCAATATCTCAAGATAATAAAAGATGGAAATAAAATATACAAACTAAATCAAAAACACATTCCATGCTAAAGTACATTATAGGGGTATAAAATGAAAATTAAAATAAAAACTCTGACAAAATCTAGGAAGGTCCTGAACCACGTCTCATTCCCTCATCAATGATCCATCCCCATATTAGGCATATAACACATGGCCTTTTCCCTTAATCTATCCTTCAACAATGAAATCTATTCAGGTACCGATGAGGTAGTGTATGTAGGGTATGAGTAAAACTTCGTAGTCCACCACCAATAGTGTCTAAAACAATATCATATCAAATAAAAGTGTATTTAGTTGTATTAATAAATTACAAGAATGCATAAATAAATTTCTATATCATTATCAAATTATTATTTATTTTACCACATAAATTCCCCTTTGTTTTAAGTCACCAAAACCTCATTATCAGCGTCAACCAAGGCCTATGTTTGAACTATCCCAAAGAGATGTCATGTTCTAGAATTCCCCCATTACAATTCTATATCAAATAAATCAGAGAATTCTATTATTACAATTCTAGATCTCAATTCTCATATCAATTCCATAGTTATAAGTCACGATATCATTAATTAACTCGGTAATTAATTAATCATATCAACCTCATTAATTATCTCAATGGTTAATTTTTCATATCAGTTTTTATAATTAAATAAAAAATTAATCATTCTTCTCAATATTATTAATTAACTCAAAAATTATTTATTCTTCTCAATATCCCTTAATAATTCAATAATTAGGTCAACACCCAAATCCTTTAATTAATTATCCAATTAATTATCCAAATATACAATATAGATAACCCTTAATTAATTCATCAATTAATTACTAACATACTATTATAAATATCATATAATTAATTCATTAATTAATTATCCCAATTTCCCAATCTCAAAATCATATAATTAATTCATATAATTAATTATTCAAAACATAGTCTGAGTGTCTTTAATTAATCTGACAATTAATTACTCAAGTCCACCAACATAATTCCCTAAAAATTAATACAATAATTAGATATATAATTCTAAAATCCCAATATCTCATAATTAATAATCTAATTAATTGTTTAATTAAAAAATCCCTATGATTCATAATTAAACAATTACCTCAATTAGTTAATCTACCAAAATATTCAAATCAATTTAGGAATTCCAATTTCATAAAAACTATAGAAATTATAAAACTTGAATATGGGAAATCAAGATCATTAATATACAATTTGAATTATTTAAGACTAACACAATTCTTTGATGAATGATCGCCCAGTGGAGAATACGCAATGTTCAGCTAAACAATGACACAGATCAGTATGAAGATCTAAAACCCAAAATCAAGCTAAGCATGTAAATATCTCTTAAATATAGATCTAGATAAAAAATACTAGATCTGGATCCATAATATTGGATTTATATCAAACCATAAAAATGATTACTTAGATAAAAGAAAGTGCTAAGAACATGATAAGAACAAGAAAAAGAATTGGGATATGATTCACTTTCTAAGAGAGGTTTATATCATCGATTTAGGATTCGAAACCTGAATAACGATGGTTTGGAAGGCATGTAATTTGTTAATAGAGATCAAAAATCACGAAAGAGGACCTAGCGTCTAGTTGGGGGGGGGGGAAATTTAGACTAAAATGGATGTTTGAGAAATTTCAAAACTAATTTTCAGGATTATTTGATTCATGCACATAGTTTACAGGGAAGGGTCACAGGGTTTCCCCTAACTGTGTACCTAAACTATGAGTAACGTTTTTGGGGTTAATGGTTACTCTTAAGAGAGATAATAGTTTAACAAACCATTATCCAACCATGTGAAACCAAACAATCCAAGGTCACATGGTTTTCTGGGTTGGGGTGAATGGTTTTCCCTAATTTCGTGCCAACCATGCACTGCCTATTTTACTTCCATTTTTATGAATTTCCAGGAAAACTCGCCCCAAGGTAAAACCCAAACGAAAATTACTCAAACTAAGACATGAGAGTTCCTACAAATAGGTATGCTTCAACCTTAGAATAGATATGGTTCTTACAAAGTTCATTTAAAATGAGTATATTCATAAAATACATAAGGAATACAATATCATTAGTAAGTCCAAATGTAATTACTATAAATTCATAATTACCATACATTATATAGAAGGATTTCATTTTTATATTCTTCTTCATTATCCTTAGTTGATGATATCCTAAATGAGGAAAAATATTGGAATCACATATATCTCCTAATAGATAATCAAATACATCATCTATGCATGGTAGAAGACACTTATTCTTAATATAGATCTTGTTAAGTTCTTTATAATAAATTTAAAGATTCACCGAACTATTTTTCTGGTTAAAAAAAGAACAGGGGAACCACATGGTGAAACCCTACTCCAAATGAATCCCTCATCTAGATTCTCTTAGTGATCCTTCTTCAATCCTATAACTCAATCATGTTCATTTTATATTGATTCTTTTAAATAGTTTTAGAATTAGGTATGGTTTCTTTTGAAAACTCCACAACATGATTTGGGGGATGACTCAACAAGTCCTTAAAAATATATCAGCATATTCCCAAATAATAGGACTATTTTAAATTTTGATTTTATCCCCATAAATTTTAGATAATTTTCCCTCATGAATAAATAACAAAACCCATATGATAGAACTAATCTCCATTGGGTTCTCTAGATCATATTTTTATTAATAGATGATTGAAGGTTGATTGAGAATATTGAATTTAAATTCTCTTCCTAAAAAAGTTATATCGGTGATATATTACGATATACAATACATACATACTACTATGTAAACTTCAATAAGATAAAGTTCAATATGATTTACTGGAAGAACTATCCCACAATATTATATCATATATGTATTATAGATTTGTGATGCAGTCATCCTACCATTAAGTGTTTTCACCAAAAAATCAATATCTAATTATTGATGTGGTGATGTGATAACCTTAAAAAATTATTCATATATAAAAGAGTGGGTATAAATAGAATAAAATAAAGCATTATTAATCCTAGATGGGATGTAAATTATACTATTCACCATATCTCTAGAAGATTCTGCATCAGTTATAATAATTTCATAAGGTTGGCCTTTTTACCTTGGCTTTTTATGTGGTAAGTTCCCATGGACTTTGGAGAATTTGATGGAATAATACCCCATATCCTTATAGTAAAAAAATTAAAATTTTATTTCTTCTCCATTACCATTTCATTCATGAAAACTATGGATGTTTTATCCACACATGAAGAAAAATCCTTTTCTTTTTGAGAATGTACCAAGGGATTTCATTCCATAGACATCATATGCTATGAATCCCCTTTTCTCATTTTTCCCCTAATAGATGTTCTTCTCTATCATCCTCTACTTCTACTTCTTCCCCACAAATCCATAATACCTACAGAGTTATTTATCTATATTAATATCACATGATATTACATTCTCATATGATGAGAGTTTTTGAGAGACTAATTCCCTTTGAAGAATTGTCTTAATCCCATCAATGAAATCGTTAATATTAATCTATATAATAATTTTTTTCCATTGTAGGCCATGAGAAACTTGTTATGATTTCTTCAAACATAACAACATTTTTCTCTTCATTTTATCTAAGAAACAATAATTGTATCTCTATATCTGCACATTGTCCATAAGAAAAATAATTTTCCATGAAAATTTCTTTAAAATACATAAATTATATGATCAATATTTCCTCCTTATTCTTTGTGTTAGAAATCAATAAGTACCATTTGTCCATATCCTCTGAGATATGATATGTTACCATGAAATTATTCTCCCTTTTAATATATCCCAATGAAAGAAATATCTTAGATATATAAATTATTCATTTTGTTGTTAAAACTGGCTATTTAATCCTATTTAATGATGGAGTTTGTTGATGAATCAAGTTTTCTATATTTATTAATCCAGATAGTGGATCATTAGGCATCTTCATACATGAAAAGTTATTAGTCATAACATGATTCATCTTCCCCAATATAGTTATAATTTTTTTCAGATCTAGCTCCATCTTCATTATTTTTCCTAGGAGGTCAATCCCTATATAGATTACATGCATCGAAAAAGATTCCATTCATTCCACTAAGAATGATTTATAAATAATATAATACACTATATTAGCTACAAAAAATATGAAACATAATGTATAATTAATAAACAAGTGAAACATTTTATATAAAATGATAATTTTATTCATAAATAATTTTAGAATCATGATCATAGTTTCTTTGGGAAAGTCATCAAGTAAAAAAATATTTTCAAATCCCTGCCAATGATTTTAAAATAAAATTTTAATTAACTTAATAATATTCCCTATGAATGTAAAACTAGGCCAAGAGAAAGGGAACATGAACCTTGAACTAGAATTATGGGTGATATATATGTAAAATAACTATTTTCAAGGTTATTAATCCTAGATGCATCTACTCCAAAACAGAATATTCTAATAATAAAAATATTGGAATTTATTTCTATAAAATCCAAATTATTTATATGACACCAAAACTTTAGGATGTTATCCTATAATTAGAATTATCATCAATGTTTGTCATAGGGCTATATTCCCTATTATATGTTTTCATAAATCCCGTTCCCATGGTTTCAATAATACATTTTCAAATACCAACTACAAATACACCAAAACAAGTATCCAAGTATAAGGAACCAACCATAAAATAGTACATAATGTTGAATTAAAAGAATAATTGACATAAAGGATCTTTTTAGGTTTAGAGCTTTAGATAATTAGGCTATAACATATACATAACAATTTGGATATTACATGTAGACACTTCTACTCTGTATCCATTTTGTTCATAAAATTAAAACTCTTAAAAAAGAGTGATGCCTAGTTAAATATTTTAGACATCATGACTTTTCCATGATCCTATACTTGAACCTATTCATCTTTAATTCATGTGAAAAACATTTCAAAAAAAAATTTCGATGAGCATAAAAAGCTCTAAAAGGGATACACAAAGAAGAAAAACTATTAGTTTTTCAAAACAACAAGTAAACCATGAATACTTTATCATAAGCAATACTTTTCAGCTTTTTGAAGTAGTAAATAATCCTCCCTGAATAAAATATCAATTCTTACCATTTTTTAGAAAAAATATTACTGTAAAATCCATAGAAAGAACACATAACATATAAAGGTAACTTGGGATCTAAACATACATAAATGAAATAACTATACGGTCGACTACCACATGTACCACTAAATGGAATAGCCACACGGCTGACTTCCATACCCAATGCATTGGAGGTTATAACGTAATCACCCGTCTTGGTTTATCACGACACCACCCGTCATTTGGTATATCACATAACCACCCATCAAATCTACAAGTACCATTACAAAATCATAAAACCTAAAATATTGAAAATATAAATAGTTCACTAATAAAATTTCATTTGCAATCAAAATAAATCATTTCAAGATATTGAAATATTAAATCAACTTCAAAAAAAGGTTTTCAATAACAAAACACCCAAAAATAGAATAAGGTGTCTCATTTTCATTTTAAAAACATTAGGGCTTATAGAGGAATCCAACCAACGATTATTGCGGCAGAGAGGTCATTGTCACCGCAAATGATAAAAACGTTCCTTTTTTCATATAGTAAAACACTTCATTAAAAAAATATTCCCTTTCAATGAAATTAAAAGTCAAAGGGGTTTATTTTATGCTGTATAAAAGAAGGAGGTGTATATTATCAGAACATGCCTCAATGAAAGGAGATTGAGACGAAGTCCCTTACCTCGTGTCTGACTTGACCTGTTTTTTTATTTAATATACTGAATAATAAACTAAAGTTAATTTCTAATTTCTTAAGAAAATTTTTCAAGTTTATTATTCTTTTTATACTACTTATTACCATGTTACAATCATTATGTAATCTTTTATGTTAATAATGGTCGTTTTGTCAATATTTGGTACTTGAGTCAAAAATGAACTCTTTATAATTACAAGTTGTCCATGTGGTCGAAAGTAAATTATCTCCCAAATGATATTAATGATTTAGATATCATATATATCATATATATCCTGTATATATATGTATTTATAATAGTACATAACATTGGAAGATAAGAAATAAAATGCACCATTCATGAAGACGGTAAGTCGTACGTACGCATGAATGACACTTCCATTTCTATTTCCTATTTAATGGAATGAAAACATAATGATACATAGGTATATTATAATTCCAGTATAATATCATATATAATTTAATTAACTCAATCTTTTATATGTTCCACGTATGGCATGAAGGAGTCATATCACATTGAGGGGGTCGTAGTCCGCAATTCTTAAAATGTAATTATCGTATTTACCCACTATGGAAACCATAAATATATTCAATAAATGAAAAATATAGAAGCATATAACGAATATAAATATAATATATATCACATATAAATATAGTTTCATTATAAATTCCACCATGAGAGGCATTTGGAGATATTTGAACAATCATCATTTCGTGAGGCAGTAGTTCACCATCTACAGAAACAGTATGTTCGTATCCATTAGATGAAGGTGTGTGGAAGTATAGTTTGAATGCTTATAATAAAAAATCCTAGTATATTTATTGTAATGTTTTTGTTATAAAATAAATGAATAAAATGTGTTTAGTGTGTTGGAGAAGTAAAATAAAATAAAACAACTTAAGAGATGACGTTACCTTTAAATTGGGTATCTCCCTTTATTTTGAACCAAAAGGTTTACTTGAATCACCTTATGCCTAAGGAAAGGATTCTAGGAGAAATATAGGGATTTTTTTAGCTTAATTGGGATGTTTTTGGAGGATGAAAGGGGCTTGAGAGGTGTGAGTAATGGGTTATAGGTTAGGGATTTTTATAAGGGGGAGGAGGGGCTCTTTAGGAAATTTTAAAAATATTATTTTATTAAATAATTATTATCGGTTTCATAAGGTCCAAAACACATTAAAGTAGAAGATAATATGACTCATGTTCGATATAAAATCATCCAATAAGAATTCTACTGGTTTTGGATATTGTTTTAATTTTTATAATCTTATTTATTTAAATCATTCATCAATGAGGTAAACACTGCATCATTATTGTGTCATAAATACTTTTAATTATTTGATGTCTAAAAATTATAAAAAATTATCATTATGTTTGAAATAGTTTTATCTTTCAAATTAATATTTATAGTTAAAGAGACATTTTACATAACCCCGAGTAAAAATTTATTTACTAAAAGATATATGTTTATGTTATTTTTGTCTTTACATAAAATTAATTAATATAAAGTGTTATTATCACTTCCATGTGGCTCCATGGGGTCCCAAAATGGAGCAAAAGATATCCATTGTGGGGAATGTATCATTAAATAGGATTAGGACACATGTTAGGGTAATTTAATATTATTATAATATTATTTTTTACCCTTACTTACCAGATTTACCATTTAACCATGGTAAATAAAATATTTTCTGAAGTAAATATTCATAATTTCTAAAAATAAAAGTTATATATTAACATAATTTGACCTCATGATTCCAAATATGGAACCCATTTTTCCAAATTCATAACATATAAGTGGTTTAAATTAATTTAAAATTAATTTCTACTATCAAAATAAAAAACGTGTTTTGAAGAAATAATGACTATCAAAATATTGACACTTGTTTATTACCAATTTCAAATTGAAATTACTTCCAATGACCATAATCGGATTAAATGGTAAAAAATATAATTATACTTTAAAACCAATTAAAAAGACAATATATCATTATAAATAAATTTGATTAAAAGGCAGTTTGGAATTAAAATACAGTATTTTCACTATTCATTAAAAAAAGAACATTATCAGAAAAATGCCAAAATTTCATCCAAAGTAAATTTTTTTGACTAGATATTAAATAAAAATATTATTTTTTTCAAATAGAACATATAAAAGTAAAAAAATACAAAATTTAATAATGGTTCTCTATCAAAAGGCGGTAAATCAACCATTTAATGAATATTAGAGTATTTATGCTTAAAATTGGATTATTTCTAATTTTAAGACTCTAAAATTTATTAGATAAATGTAAAAACATTTAACAAACATGTATATTCATATTGTAGTTTTTTCTGTTCATTCCTTCTATTACAATGACTAGGCATTAACTACCATTTAAAATAATAATATTATATTATTATTTTTCAGTATAACTCAACATTGTGTGCTACGTAAGATTTAAAAGAAACCCTTTTTTTCATATCAGGTATGCAATCGAACATAGAATCCACATTAAAGTAAAATTAATAGTTAACTCACAATTATTAATAAATATGAAAATGTATTATTCCTTATTTACCTAGGATGTTACAACCTTCCCCCTTTTTGGAATTATGTCCCCAAAATTCTATTCCCTTACCAAATAAATGGGGGTATTTATCCCTCATAACATTTTTAGATTCCCATGTTGCCTATTCAACCATTTGGTTTTTCCACAAAACCTTTACTAAATGAATTAGATTATTCCACAAAACTTACTCTCTTTGGTCATGAATCTGGACTAGTTGTTCCTCATAAGATAGATTCTCTTCGAACTGAACTACCTATGGGATCAAAAAATAAGATGGATCCAGTATATACATTCTCAAAATTAAAAGAAGAAAAACATTGTTTTCCTCAGATAAATGTGGAGATAAAGCCACTCTACAGGCACCTTATCCAACTTTATCTAGGATTTCATATGGTCCAATGAACCTTAGACTCAACTTTCCCTTCTTACCAAAATGCATCACACATTTCCATGGAGAAACTTTGAGAAATGCATGATCACCTACCTCAAAAGAGAGATCCTTTCTCTGGTTATCCTCATAATTGTTATTCCTGATTTGAGCTGTTCTCACGTGCTTCTGAATCAACTAAACTTTTTCTGCCATCTCTTCTACCAATTTTTTGTCCCATTAGTTTGTTTTCACCTAATTCATCTCAATAAGATTGAGTTCGACACCGCTTCCCAAATAATGACTCAAAGGGAGCTATGTGTATACTGAAATGAAAAATTTTATTATATAAAAATTCAACCAAAGAAATATGTTGGTCCTGACTTCTCTGGTAATTCATTTGATTAAGCACGTAACATATCCTCCAAGGTATGAATTGTTTGTTCTGAATTCTCATCTGATTGTGGATGAAAAGTTGTACTAAAATTTAAGACAGTGCCTAATGAATTCTAAAGGTCTTTCCAAATATTAGAATTAAACCTGGGATCACGATAAGATACAATTGAGAGTAGAACTCCAAGAAATTTGAGTATCATTTTAATATACAACCGAGAAAGTTGATCTTAGAGGAAAATTATATTGAATAGGAAAGAAAAGAGATGATTTAGACAATCGATCAACAATAACCCAGATTGCATTATTACCTCGAGATGTGTTTGGTAATCCCACAATGAAGTCCATGGATATATTTTCCCATTTTCAATTTGGAACTAGAAAAGGCTGAAGAAACCCTTTAGATAACTGCCACTCTTCTTTAACCTACTAACATTTTAAACACATCATAGTAAAATCAGCAATATCTCTTTTCATTCCATCCCATGAGTAATACGCTTGAAGATCTCTGTATATCATATTATGTGAGTATGAACTAAAAGCAGAGAACTCGGAACTTCACATAACAACTCATTCTTAAAATGTGAATCACAGGGAAAACATAATCTCTTCCCAAATCTCAAAACACAATCATTATCAATGTTAAAATTTGGCAACTTACCATTCTGAACAAACCCTACCTTTTTCTCCAACTCACTGTCTTCCTTCTACAGTTGCATAATTGTGTCTGATAGGGATTATTTTAGTGACACCTAAATAAAAACAAAGGAATTTCCTACACTAATAACTTCTATGCCAAAGTTCATCAAATGAAAAATAAAAGGACCTCGTTCCAAATGTATCATGGTTAATAAAGCATTAATTTTTATGACTCAAAGCATCAGCCAATTTATTTTTTTTCCCGGATGGTAATGGATCGTGCAATCATATTCCTTGATTAATTCCATCCATATCCCCTGTCTCATGTTAAATTCCTTCTGAGTGAATATATACTTCAAACTTTTGTGGTCAGTATATATTTCACATTTTATTCCATACAGATGATGGCTCCAAATTTTTAAAGCAAAAAACAATAGTAGTTAATTTTAAATCATGTGTAGGGTAATTTAACTCATGAGGTTTCAACTAACATGAAGTATACAAAATTACCTAATCATTCTGTATTTGGACACAACCAAGTCCTTTCAATGAAAAATCTATATAGATAACAGACTCACCATTTTTTATAGGAAGTTCCTAAATAGGATAATTCACCAATATTCTATTCAATTGTTAAAAACAATCATCACTTTCTTTTGTCCAAATGAACTTAACTCCTTTTCGAGTTAACTTTGTCATTGGGTTAGATAACAATGAAAATATTTCAACAAACCTCCAGTAATAGCCTGCCATTCCAAGAAAACTATGGATCTTAGTTATATTTGTGGGTCTTGGCCATTCTTCAACAAATTTTTTTAACATGATATATAGTTATGCCATTTTTTGAACCAATGTGGCCATCGAATGAAACTTGTTGTAACCAATACTCACATTTTCTGAATTTTCATATAGTTTATTTTCTTTTAAGGTTTTCAAGACAACCCTTAAATGACTTTCATGCTCTTTTTTACTTTTAGAATAAACCAAAATATCATCAATGAACACAACCACAAACTTACCCAAGAACTCATGAAAAATTATATTCATAAGATCCAAGAATACAGAAGGTGCATTGGTTAAACCAAAATGCATAACTAAAAATTCATAATGGCCATATCTAGTACGAAATGTTGTCTTCAGAATGATTTCTTCCTTTACATAGAACTGATGGGACCCCGACCTCTAATAAATCTTCGAAAAATACTAAACTCCCTAGATTTGATGAAGAAAATCATCGATATGAGGCAAATGATACTTGTAATTACCAGTGATGTTATTCAATGCTCTATAATCAATGAAAAGTATCATTGAACCATATTTATTTTCAACAAATAAGATATGATCACCCCATGGTGATGTTCAATGTCGAATTAAACCTTTATCTAATAACTCTTGAAATCGCTTCTTTAACTCTAAATGTTCAATTTGAGCCATTTGATAAGCGGGTTTTGAAATTGTCTTAACTTCAAGAACTAAGTAGATATGAAATTTAACTTCTCGGTTAGGTATAATACCGTGAAACTCAACAAGACAAACATCAAGGTACTCATTTACCACTGGAACATTGTTAATATGAACCGTTCCTTTATTTTCAACAAGATGTTCAAGGTAACATTCATTTCCATATTTTACTATTTTCTCAGCTTCATGATATGTTATCGAAATTAAAGGATCATTATTGTACAAAAACTAAAAATATTTCTAAAAAGAAACCTCATTAGATCTACATTAAATCTTTTCATGAGAAAAATAAATCCAATCCATACCCAAAATAACATCATACTATACTAGAGGAAAAAAATAAGGTTTGTAGATAGATTTTTTCTGCTAATAAGGACGTGAAGGTTATTATAATTTCATTTTGTCTTAACATTTCTTCCAGGTGTTTTTACCATAAGTTCTGGATTCATATCTTGAGATGGAATTCCTAATTTACAAGAAAAAGTCTCTTAAATGAAAGAGTGTGTAGACCCAAAATATAAAAACACATTGGTATAATATGAACAAAAAAATAGTGTGCCTAAAACTATGTTATTTGATAGCCCATCATCTACTGAAGTAGTTGCAAAGGATTTCACCACCCCTTTCTGCTTGTAGTCTGATTACATTCCATCAGTTGAGTTCATCATTGGACACTCACTTTCATAACCACCCATTTCATTGCACTTCAAGAATTATACTGACTGTAAATGAGATTTTTCCTTGCCATTACCCTAATATTTTTTAGTGAGATTATGAGCCTTATGTCTCATTTTACCACATCAGTAACACTTAATAGAAATAAAAATACAATCCTCATCATTCTTTTTACCACCACATTCAAAAACGGTAAGCTTAAGTTTCTTACCATCAGACTTTTTTGAAGAGTTTTTCCCTTTCGTCTACCACCTCGATCTCTTATTCTATTGTTTTTCAAAAAACACAAGATCATCAGAAATCTCCATTTTCACCTTCTCCACACATCGAATAAGTTTTTCATAACTTTTGAACTCACTAGAAGATAAATCTCTTTTAAACTTTGGATTTAATCTTGAGTATAAACGGTTGATTTTACTGTCATGATCTCAAATGAAATTTTGGGCATACCTTGCTAGTCGAGTAAATTTTTCTTCATAAGCAACCCCCGAGTCATCTTCCTTCCTCAATTCCAAGAATAGTTTTTCAATCCTAAGAAGAGCCACCTTAGGAAAATATTTCTCAAGAAACATACCTTGAAATTCATCCCAATCAAGAGCATCAATATCCTCACTGTCTCTGATATTTTTCACTATCGACCACCACTGATCGGCTTAAACTTCAAAAAATTAAAAAACAAGACTACCCATTTGATGTTCTGCACACCCCATGACATCAAAAATATTCTCCAGTTCTTTAATCCAACCTTTTACTAGAATAAGGTCAAATGATCCTCCGAATTATGGGGGATTTTTCCTCATGAAATAATCTACTACTGACATGTTCCTCTATGGTTGATTTGGATGATCTTGTGCATGGATACCAACACCATTTATAGACTAATTCAATTATTCCATCACTGCAAAAAACTATTTAGTTTTGATTCTGACAATCTCAGGTTACTGATTTTGAAGGTTTTCTTCCTCCTAATTTTATCCCATTATATCTTCCATGTTTCCTCTATGAAAAACCATTCTAAAAATAGAAATATCTTAGGGAAAGAAACATGGTAATATATAAATGATATCATTTAAATCGTAACATAAATTAATTTATGTATATTAATTTAAAAATATCCTAACTCCTAAAGTTATCTAAACCAACCTCTAATACCAACTATAAGGACCTGAACTTAAAACATTAAATAATGTTGAATTAAATGATCACTTCACATCGAGGATATTTTCAAGTATATAGCTTTATAGAATTAGGTCATAACATATACATAACAATTTGAATATTTCATGTAGAAACTTCTACTAATTATCCATTTTTATCATAAAATAAAAACTCTTAAAGAAAGATTCACGTCTAGTTCTATATTTTAGATATCATGACATTTACTTGATCCCTTCCTTGACACTATTAATATTTATGTCTTGTGAAAAACATTTCAAAATAAAACATGGTATGGGTATAAAAATCTCAGTAAGGGACACACAAAGAAGGAAAACTATTTTTTTTCGAAACAACAAGTAAACCATGAATACATTATCATAAATAATAATTTTCATTTTTATGAAGTAGTAAATACACCTCACTAAATAAAAGATCATTGCCTACCCTTTTGTAACCCAAATGTTACAATAAAATCTATAGAATGAACACATAACATATAAAGGTAACTTGGTACATAAACATACTTTAATGGAATAACCATACGATCAACTTCCACACATATCAGTAAATGGAATAGCCATATGACCAACTTCCATACACAATGCATTGGAGGTTATAACACAACCACCCATCAGATTTTATCACTGTACCACCAATCATTTCGTTTATCACGTAAACAACCATCAAATATCCAAGTACCATTATAAAATCATAACCCATAAAATATTGAAAATATAAATATTTCACTAATAACATTTCATTTTCAATAAAAATAAATCATTTCAATATATTGAAATAATAAATCAATTTTAAAAAACCCATTTTCAATACCAAAACACCCAAAAACAGAATAAGGGTTTTTTTCATTTAAAAAACATTAATTCTTATTGAGGAGGCCAATTAATGATTACGATAACGGAGAGATCATTGTCGACACAAACGATAAAAAAATTACTTTTTGAATTTAGTAAAACGCTTCGTAGAAACATTATTCCCTTTGAATGAAATTAAATGTCAAAGGGGTTTGTTATATACCATATAAAAGAAGGTGTATATTATCAAAACATGCCTTAATGAAATTATATTGAGATGAAGTCCCTTACCTCATGTCCGACTTGACCCATACATTCTTTAATAACTTGAATAATAAAAAAAGTTAATTTTTAATTTCTTAAGAACTTTTTTCAAGTTTATTATTCCTTTTATAACACTTACTACTTTGTTATGAACATTATGTAATCATTTAAGTTAATAATGGTCATTTTGTAGATATTTGGTACTTCAGTCAAAAAAGGAACTCCTTATAATTACAAGTTGTCCATGTGGTCAAAATTATATTATCTAAAAAATGATATTCATGATTTAGATATAATATATATCATAAATATATATTATATATATTTAATTATAATTGTACATAACATTTGGGGATAAGAAATTAAATGCACCTTTTAGGGAGATGGTAAGCCGTACGTATGCATGAACACTCCTTTCATTTCTACTTCATATTTAATAGAATGAAAACATAATGATGAATAGGTATATTATAATTCCAGTTTAATATCATATATAATTTCATTATCTCCATCCTTTATACGTTCCACATATGACATGAATGAGTCATATCACATTCAGGGGGCGATATTCCGGACTTCCTCAAATGAAATTATCGTATTTGCAAACTATGGAAACCATAAAGGTATTTTATAAATGAAAAATAAATAAGAATTGAAATAATATAAATATAATATATATCACATATAAATATAGGGCTACCCTATTGACCACCACTAGAGGTGGATGGAGATATTTTATCAATCATCGTTTCATGATGCAGTAGTTCGCCGTCCACAGAAACAGTATGTTCGTATCCATTAGATGGAGGTGTGCATAAGAGTAGTTAGAATAATTATCATAAAAACAACCTATTATATTGAGGATATTGGTTTTGTTGTAAAATAAAGTAATAAAAAGTGTTTATAGGGTTGGATAAGTAAAATAAAAGAAAAGAACTTAAGAGAAGATGTTACCTTTAAATCAGGTATCTCCATTTAGTTTGAACCAAAAGGTTTACTTGAATTGTCGTCTGCCTAAGTTAAGGATTATAAGAGGAAGAGAGGGATTAATGAATCTTAATTTGTAAGATTTTGGACGTTCCAAGGGGCTTGAGAGGTGTGTGTAATTGGTTATAGGTGAGGGATTTTTATAAGGGGGAGGAGGGGCTCTTTATGAAAATTTTAAAATATTATTTTATTATATAATGATTCTCGGTTTCTAAAGGTACAAAACTCATTAAAGTCAAATATAGGATGACTAATATTTGAAATAAAATCATGAAATAAGAATTGGACAGGTTTTGGATATTGTTTTAATTTTTATAATCATATTTATTTAAATCATTCATTTATGAGGTAAAGAGTGCATCAAAATTGTTTTATAAATAATTATATTTATATGATGTATAAAAATTATAAAGAAAACCACGATTTAGGAAATCTTTTTAGATATAAATTTAATATTTATATTTAAAGAGATAACTTATATATCATAATGTAAAAATTTATTTACTAAAAGATATAGGTTTATGCCATTTTTGTCATTAGTTAAAATTAATTAATATAAAGTGTCATTATCACTCCCAAGTGGCTCAATGGGGTCCCAAAATCGACCCAAGGATTCCCATTGTTGTAAATGTATTAAAAAATTGTATTAAGACACATGTTAGGGTAATTTAATATTATTATAATATTTGTTTTACCCTTATTTACCAGATTTACCTTTTAACCATGGTAAATAAAATATTTACTGATGTAAATATTTATAATGTCTAAAAATTAAAGTTACCTATTTACAAAATTCAGACATAATGATTCCAAATATATAATACATTTTATTAAATTAAAAACACATATGTGGAAGAAAATAATTTAAAATTAATTCCAACTGTCAAAACAAAAAGAGTGATTTTAAAAAATAATAACTATCAAAAGAATGACACTTGTTTATGTCCAATTTCAAAGTGAAATTACTTCCACTGACCAAAACTAGATTAAATGGTAAAAAAATAATATAATTACACTTTAAAACCAATTAAAAAGATAATTTATACTTATAAATAAATTAGATTAAAATGCAGTTTTGAATTAAAATATCGTATTTTCACTATTCATTAAAAAATGAACATTATCAGAAAAATACCAAAATTTCATCCAAATTAAATTTTGATGTCCTTATATTATATAAGAATATTATTTTGTCAAATAAAACATATAAACGTTAAAAAAAATTATATTTAAAAACGGTTCTCCTTCAAAAGGCGGTAAATCGACCTTTTAATGCATATTAGAGTATTTATGTTTAAAATCAGATTCATTCTTATTTTAAGCCTCTAAAATTTATTGGATAATTATAAAAACATTTGACAAACATGTATATTAATATTTTTTTAGCTCTATTCACTCACTCTATTACAGAAACTATGAGTTAACTACCATTTAAAATAATAAAATTATGTTATTATTTTCTAGTATAACTGAACGCTGTGTGCAACGTAAGATTTCAAAGAAACCCATTGTTGCGTGTTAGGTACGAAATTTAACATAACATCCCCATTAAAGTCAAATTAATATTTAATTCACAAATATTAATAAATATTAAAATTTCATATTCTTTATTTACCTGGGATGTTACACCTAGAGTTGGTGGTTACTTTATTAAATTGGTATTAGATACAAACGATTGTATCCCAAAGGAACTAGTAGTTTCATAGGATAGTAAAACTAGATACATACTTGAGTCTCAAATTACATTTAAAAAGATAAAATAAAAATTATGATTTTAATTAAGAATATAATTATTCATTTAACATGTCCAAATATATAAATCATAACAAAATTCATATAATCCTCAAGAAAAGAAATATAAGAATGTGGTGAGCTTAGATGCTCAGTAAGGGTATGCATACGATGATAGTTAATAAGGCATGAATAATATAATAAGAATAAATTATGATCAAATAATTACATATAAATAATGAAATGATAATGAAACATATCCATATATATAATAACAATTAATATATTAAAATAGATATCAATAACTAATTTAAAAATGTTAGAATTAATAACTCTAGACATGTGAAACTTATTGTCAAGGCATTTTTCCAAGAAAAATTCTATAAACAGGTCAGGTTTTGACTAAAGAACAAATCTATTTCATCACATGATATCTTCTGATTCATTGAGGGTATATTTAATTCCAATAACCACCCATCACTTAACAATTCTAACTCATTTATCATATGAATATACAAAACAACTTAATCAATATGTCTTAAAATTCAACAAATTACCATATTAAAAGAACTAATATAAAATGGTACATGTGGGATTTGATCATTATGTGATTTCATGATATAGAGACTATAGAGGTTTCATGGAGAGACATACCCTTAGGTAGTGCAATATTGGCTCAGGGTTACAATGGGAGTTTTCTTGCTAGTGCGGACCCTGACCAATCATATGGTTGCACTCACAACCTATATTTTATATAGAGAAATAGATGGTTCTAGTGTTACTAGTAGATGAATCATCTATATTGATTGTGAATCATGGGATACAAAGATAGAGATTTCCCATGCCATATGGTGATCCAGACACACTTATTGAGTGGTTGAGGATGAGCACAATCATCTGGTGTGAGTGTCCTTCATGGTTTGATCCCATCTCATATAATATACTATATATGTGATATTTCTAGGGTGACATGGGGTGTTATTATATCTTTATTCTAGAGATTTTTAATATGAATTCAGGCTAACTTTTTATAGGGGCACTTCATCCATCAATATGCAGCCTTGTGTCATGACTTAAAACCTTACAAGTGGGCTAGCTCCTACCAAAGTAGATAATATCAAGGTGTGGTGTATGAGTCTCTTAAAAATATATTGTTGAGGATGTTTTGATGTGATTTAGTGTCGGATTGGGTCCTTGTAAATAATTTATGGTGTTAAATCTCTTGGAAGGATTCTAATAGTATGTTTTTGTTACCCTAGGGCTCAAGATGTGAACAAGATACGACCTGTTCCTTCCCTTCTCCAGTTACTGGTTTTTACACAATATAAATCCACTTTCCCATATATGAAGACCAAGTTGGAGGCATAGTGGTAAAAATATATCATTTTTTTTCTAGATCATTGTTTTCAGAGGATAATATAGAGGCCCAGTGATTGTATAGTTCTGGCAGTGCGACCTGACTATGGGTGGAGAGAGAGCCTCATGTGGAATATTTTCATAGCTGATGGTGGGGACCTATGATGTTTCCCATAGTATGGACTAGTTTCTTACTATCCATACCAAGATTACTATCACCAGTCAGGGTTAGAGTTTACACAGGGTGGTGGTATGAAATTTTCCTTCTTAGGTAGATGGAATCTTAGGTAGATCAGGATGAGATCATGTATAGAAGGATACATCTGATTTTAATAATTTTCCAGTACAACCCTTAGGTTAGCAGATACTAAGATTTTTTTGTTCCCTATGAGAGTGGATTATTACGAGGCTTTCCATATTGAATATTTTCTAGGCTTACATCCCATGTATAGTTTTCTTTATATATATAATAGCACCAAATTATGACATAATATTTTCACCATCAAATCTGATTACCCCATTGAGCTCTGAGGGATAAATGTGTAATTGGAGGATCTATAGAGTTAGGGTTTCTTAATATCCATTGAGTTTTATAAGAAACCATTTGTTTCATCCTAGGACCTGAATTAGATCTTGATGCAAGGTTTGAATTGATGTGACTTGATCTAGGTGATAGACAGGTTAGAGTATCCACCCCCCCAAAATCAAAGAATTCTTTGACCAGTGGTAAGGGCTAAATTGGTTCATTAAGTTTTATCCCAGGAATGGTTATGGACACCTATTAGTTTTAGAGGTTGATATACTGAGGGAATATTTCTAAAATTACAACATTTTCATTGAGTTCTTGGTGATACCCTCTAGCATGTAGAACACCCCTTTAGAGATACTGAGACTTATAAACTAGATCCTTAACCATTCTTGGATCAGATTGCGATAGTATTCTTCATGATATCATAGTGTGATCAACATCTGGTGAGGTGATTACATTAGATATGGGGATGATTCCATACATGCTCAAAGTGATGTTTTCCATCCATTGTTGTAGAGAGAGGTATTTGAGATGTTTACCTATTTACAGTTTTCCCTTATGGATGAGGATGTTGTGGGGTATCTCCAATCAAGGGATATTAACCCACTTTTTCTTCAGTGTGTTGGGGAGAATATTCTTATATATACCCATTTTGAGATATTTCATGAACATATATCCACTAAAAATTTTCCGGAAATATTTTCTGATGTTGAGGACCATGTCATCCTTATCTGATAGAGGAATATGACACCATAATTACTGTGAGAGGCAATGATAAGGAATATGGTTTCCATTTTCATTACATCTCGGAGAGGTGTGGTTTTAACAGGATCCGTTTTAATTAAGATTTTTTTCCAAGTATGATGAATCTTTTTTCAAGATAAAGGATTGATACCTCACATATCAGTATTTTAAGACCACTAGATCATAGAGGAGAGTTCTAGGTGAATGTTCATGATGAAGTATTCTAAATTTTTGGTTTTACATTGATGATCATTTTCAACTACAATTTCCACTTCATTTAACAATTACGGAGAGGATATAGGAGGCCCTTGGGGCCCAGTTATGGTTAATAACAACCTTACTACTATAGGGTGGTGGCTAGGTATGATAACCATTAAGTTTCTAGAGATCCTACTTCAGTTTTTTCTTATGATTTTTAAAAAATAGTAGGGAGGATCATATACCATTGGTGTATAAATATAGGATGCGACAAATTGGGGACTCTTTAGGTCATCTCTGTTCTAGTAGGAGGTAGTGAGAGACAACACTTTTGGGCCTTGATTTTGTTCTAATGAGGGTTTTGAAAGGTAGAATTCATCCCTGGGAAGATGAGGACTGCCAAAAAAATTTAGGAGTCACATGAAAATTGGTTATGGTGGAATTTTGAGTTTGATGAGGAGATATTTTATTTTGAGAGATCACACATCAACATGGATTATGAAGTTTGGATCAAGATGAAATGCTATTTTGAGGATTTTATTCCCTTTTTCATGATATTATTTTCTTTTAGTGAGGTTGAATACCACTTGAACTTATGACCATTATTACACATGGTTCTTGGAGTTTCCACAAACCTCAACTAGGAAGATATGTGCACGACTTATTGAATGATGTGAAATGGGGCGAGTTGGACAGCGAGGGTGGAGTTTCCTTTTTAAGAAGTTCTAAGAGCCCAATGTAATTTGAGAACCAACAAGAAAGCACACTTCACATGAATGTTTTTCCCTTGGGTGTGTGTTTGGTGACATCATTATAACATTTAGTAGAGCTCATGGGAGTGGTAAATCTAGTTTCAAGATCATTATCTTTTCCTATCTAAGTAGGTTTTCAATTTTTATGACGAAACCTTGATAGTGGATAATGTGTAATGACATGGGTTTTCCATGTAAAACTATTGAATATTTCTAATAATATTTCTTTATACATTAGTTGAGTTAGTGTGAGACTTCAAGGCCTAGAGAGGGTCATTATTGATAATATACAAATATTAAATATATTAAATAACACATGAATATATTTTTGGTAAAAATAGTTTTACCTTTTAAGAGTGACTATAATGAGAAATAAGATACTATGGTTGATTCTAAAATTTTTATTTTACCAAAGTAATGACATAAATTTCATAAATTTCATTCGTTTCATGGATGAAATGCATCAGTGGTTCATTTAGTAAAGTAAATAATTTATTTATTTATTTATTTTGAATAACAAAACCTAAATCTATCTCTATGAAATACATGTTATGATAAATATCTAGGGAAATATGTATAACTCTATACTATTAGAGGGAGATACATTAAGAGATATTAAGTGTAAATAAGGAGTGTGGATCGAAAATGAATGATATAGAATAATCATGATTTGAATGATGAACGTAGTGGGATCATCACCATCAATGATAGAAGATGTGTTATTCAACAACAATCAATCCATTCTAATGGTAGGAAATTTTCTTTGTGGTATTATCGCAATTTAATGTTTTAAAGGAATATGAATTAATCCATTTCCAAATTATTTCATAGTTCAATCACCATTGGGTAGTCTAATGTTTTATTTTTTTCTTCCTTTATCTAGGAATTAGATATTTATTTCTCATTTTTGATTAGTGTTATTTTATAATCCAATATTAGTTAGATCCTATATATGATATCCAAATAAATATCACCATCAATCAAGGCTCAAATTATGTTATGTGACTTCATCGCTCCATTATTTGTGTTTATATTAGCAATTAGGGGGATATTTATTCAATGATACCTAGAAGGACTGATCTTCATGGATTCATTCATTGGCTCATGAAATCATTGTTAGAAGTTAAGGTTTTGGTTTCAAAGATATGATAGTGGTGTAGAGATGACAATAGGATCTCAATGACACATTGGGCGACAATAGATTTTTGAGTCCTATAGTGTAGATCTCTGACTACTTGGGCACATCAGAACATGGAGAATTGAATAGACTTGGAAATACCAGTCATCATGGTGACTGATGTGGTGATAGAGAATCCAACCACGAGGATGAAAAATGTGGAGGTTGTAGTCGCATGTGGAATGAATCCCCCCGTGAACATTCACCTATAGAGAGTCTTTAAATTTGTCATTTAATTTCATTAAATTCAGGCTATAGAGGGAGTGGAGACCACATATCAGAGGGAGAAGGGGAGATGCATGAAACCCACCCTTATTTTAATAAATATATCTATAATTTTTTGAATAACATTCGAAATTTTTATAGGTTCTAGATGTCGATATATGTCATATGGGACAAGGTGGCCTTAGTGGTGGGTGTCACATGAAGGTAAGGTGTTATGCATGCATACAATAGGAAAGAAGAGCTAAAATGCATAAGTCAAAATTAAATGGAAATATAAAAGTAGGGAAAAATTAAATTATATTAAATAAATGAGATTGGGGAGAAAAAAGGGGGTTCCCATAGGAAGGGGATCTATGGAAGATATTTTTTCTACCTAATTTAATAACATGAATAATCTTTATTATAATAATAATTTAAAATAATAATTATATTAATATTTTTATCGAATTTATATTTTGTTGTAACTTCTTCTAACAATGCCTTATTGAAGAACTATCTATAACATCACAATAATGGTATTAAGATGGCTGATTGATGACCAATCATTGATATTTCATTCCAACTTTAGTGCGGGGACCATTAAGCTTAAATCATACATATTATGATGAAATGAATTTTTCAAATATATTTCTATTTTGGGAAAATGAATTTAATATCTTGAGTGTCTTTCTATGAGGATCCAAAATACCTTATCCATGTTACCATTCATTGCCATATGTAGTGGAAGTTTGGTGGATTTATGCTTTATCACATATGACCAACAACGATCCTTGTTCATTTATCAAGATTTATACAAAATGATATATGGATATGCGAGTATCATGTTTTAATTAGTTTCCATGTAGAATGAAATGGTGTAATTTGTTTTTGAATTAGAGATACATTGAGAGGATATACAAGAATGATATTTCTCTTAGTGATAATTGAAAATTGATAGTGATCAGTTGGGATCATCAAATAGATTCTGGGGTCGGTACTCCCACATTACACAAGGTAGCGAGTCCCCAATATTATTTACATAAGTTTAGTTGGTACTATCCTCCACTACATAGGACAAAATTCCTCTATCTATGGAGTGGTACTCCCTCGTCTATGAGCTCTTATGGGGTGAAAATCCTCCATAGAGCATGGACCCCTCAACTGTGGAGTACATGTAAAAGGAGGGAGATCCACCACTCAGATTCCGAAGAGGTTATGTGAGATAAATGGTTGGGGTTAGTTATCCATTACCTGGAGAGTGTAGTTGCAAGGAGTGGTCCCCCCAAAAAAATTGTATTATGGTTCCACATGATGTTGTGAATCTGAGATGGATCATTGGAGCTACAAGTAGAATCATAGTTCCTAGATGTGCTGTGGATATAGAGATCTCCATTATTTATTCATTTTGGATTCTTGTTGAGGATATATGGGTTATAGATTTTCTAGTTATTATGGTTTTTGTCTCATATTTTGATTAAGAAGTCCTCATGGTGATGGGTTGACTACTCTATCTTGATCTTTAGGTTTAGTGAATTCTGGTAGTCATGATGGATATATTATTACTCAAATTTTCATGGTATTTTCCCAAAAATGTTAAGTATTATGAATACAATATAAAACTCATAAGTGATTATTGTAAAACATGTATAAGTGGAGATTATATGTATGTGTTGATGTTAACAATTTTTAGTGGTCATGCTTTGGGATCTTTAGTTGGGATCTCCCCTACTATACACTGTACAATTATTATGATTTCTAGTTTCCCCATATATTTTTTGTTGGGATTGTATTTTTCCATTTTCATTATATTATGATTCCATAATCTAATATATATATTTTATATAGGATGTTACATGCATGGTTTACACCCTCAATGTTACAATGCTTTATTATACCTTTTCACTATTGTATGTAGTTGGTTGTGTGTGTACTTATATTTTGTTTGTGGACTCCCTTTTTAGAATTTCATAATTGCTTATTGTCAGTATACCCTATAAAATTTGAGATAGGATTGGGGTTGTCACACTCAGACTACCACTGACCAAGAGATCTCTAGTGTGTTGGGTCATGGAAAGAATATCTGATGAGCTATGTATATAGAAATATCTGAGGGGTATTTTTAATTTTTTCACAAACCCTATAAAACATTTAACCATAATGATGGAATGAACTCTATATTTTTTTAACCCCTTTGGAAATATAGATGTATTATAGTGGATAAATTTAATTAATATTTTTATCAAGGCCTCATTTATGAGATCCAAGTGTTACCATGTATCAAACAATGACAATAATCAATCAAAAAATAGTTTTGGTAAAGTTTCTTCTATAAAGAATTGGTTCACATACATCAATGATAGAAATGATTCTTCCATAGATTAGGACTATTTAAGGAAAGCTAATGATAATTTATAAGATATTCATTTTCTATGCGGGGACATGGATTTATAATTCATGGTTCAGATTATATGAGGGATCTAGGAGTCCCTAAATATTCTCTGGTGATTGGAATAATTCTACATTATATGTGTAAAAAATATATCACAATAAAGACTTTGATAAAGTACAAATGTTAATGATATAATTTGAATGTGGTACCCTAATGTGGGGGATGTGGTTAAACTCATTTTTAATTTTTAAAAATTTATCACTATAATGGAGTAGAAATAAGAGGGAAATATTTTAACCTAGTATAATGTTATTGGATGAAAACCTTAAACAATGTAAAAACTAGGCACTAAGAATATTCTATATATATAAAGATCTTACATAAGGGAATTAAATCATAGATAAATGATGACTCTAATAATTTTAATATTTTTGTGGGATGAACTGCATTCTATATTTTTTTAAGTTAATGTTGTGATGAACTTATTTCAATAGGTTATGATCCTATGATTAGGACCATGGTTCATTGTAGTTTAAAGTCATGCGACCAAGACCTGGTAGAATTTAATTTAATATTATGTGAAACAGACCATTTTATATTTAGTTTTAGGTCTTTTACCTAAGAATTTATGCCTCATAGTTTATATTCTTATGATGGGGAGTTTGTGCAACATGGTTTTAGACCAATAAATTTTTCACAAACCAAGCGTTTGTGAGAGGCATGCAATGATCTCTATCATTGAAAAGGATGATTATGATCTTTTGGAGTAGATCACACACACACACACATATATATATATTATAAGTTATATCTTATTTGTGTTATCATTTTATAGGTTTTAAATTCATTATATTTAGAATATTTAGAGCTAGCACCAATGCACCTGGAATGAATTTCTGAATCCAAAATATTATTTTAAATAGTATGCAATTATTTTTTGATTATCTTACAAGCTATGGAAAGACTATATCCTCATATAACCAATACCTTCCAACTCATTCAGTTATTTTTGTGACTAAAAATATTTAGTGAAGTAATCATTGATTATTTGTTTGAGTGGGTATATGTGAAGCCAAATTGGCATGAAAAACGTTATCCACTACATTGGGGAATATTGGGTCCCCAGATAAGAGATGAGTGTAGTGGAGAGATCTATCCAGAATTCATCAAGTAATCATTATTCAGTTTCATCTATATACTTGTGTTCCATTTTTAGGATATTTTATAGGCTTTTTTAAACACGACTATCAATCCGTTAATGAAAACATGGTAGTGGGATGAGTGGTTAATCACTCAACTCAAGAACATGACATTTCATGCTATTATCCATGATGATATAATGGGAAACACCAAATCAGGTGATGATATTGAAATTTATTAATGTGATCGTGGATTTGGTCACAATATCCTTTAAGGGTACTTATTCCACACATTTAGAGATGAATATGGTTCTAGTGAGGGAAAGTTTACATTTTGAGTCGTTTTTATGGGGTATGGGCTTATAAAATTTGCCCCCCCCCCCATGGGGAAAACGCCATGGGTACTTGGTTACATGAAGTAGATTCATAGATTATTGTATTAAAGTGGTATGAATTTGACATTCATGGAATATTTTTATTAAATCAAAATATTTTTTTAAAATAAATCCCAATTTATTAAATATTTATAACTTTCTAAACATGCTTGGTCCATTTCCAATATAACTAACATATTTTTAAAGAATCAACTTCCATAAATTTGTGGATATCTATTCATGAAATACATCTGAAGGGGATCCCATCATAACATATATTATAAAATATTTTTTAGGAACTTGAACCAATGTGGGGGATGAATATAGTTGATCAACTATGATTTTATTTCCTCTTAGACCAATCATAAGGAGTTGACCCAGATTGGAGGAAGGTCTATTTATGATATACAATTTTTTTTCTTATGAATATTATGGAGGATGTAGAGTGTAAGGAATTGCATATTTTCATATGATAATTTTTGTCTATGTGTTTCTTTTTTATTTTTATCTTATTATTTTTTAGTGCAATTGGGTGTGAGAGTCAGTATAGAGTTGTGATTCATTTATTTATCCAAGGTTTGAGGTTGAAATTATATAGTAGGAAGAAGACTGTGTTGCATCCATGGTTATAACCACATTGTTAGTGTTTCAATATGAATAAATTGTTTTTACCATTCGAGTACCACACCACATACAAGGGTATTATGGGGTGGTATTTAGTTACATGGTATTAAAATAATTATTTATAAGGTTAATTTTATAGACTGGTGGTTGTTCATTCTATAACATATTTGGTTACACCATGAATTACTATTCATGGGGAACACTAGACCATAATCAGGGTGTTTCACCCTAGAATTTAGATGAGGAGTGGATTCTTATTCCGTGATGTTGATGATTCATATGGAGAGTGATTTGATTAGAGGATTTTTGTTTTTTTGGCCCTAGAGTAGGGTGTTAGTCAATGAGTTTGAGGGTCCACAATATGATATGATTTTTTTCTAGTGTTTTCAAATAAATTAATTATTAAATGAGAATTTATCCTTAAATTAATAAAATAAATAGGGTGTTCACCATTTTTAACTCCACTCACTCCTCACCTCCTAAGTCAGATATTCATTGTTTGTGTATAGATCAAAGTGATTTCCATCAAAAAGAGTAACTGTGGGTAATGATGAACTTTATTTTTCAACTTTTTGGGTTTCTCACCACTATTGTGATTTTTGACAAAATTCATTATTTTTTGGATTTTCAAATGATTGTTTTTTCTCTCTTTGGGAGGATCCATGCCATCAAATTTGATGATAAGAGACCTATATGTATTATTTGGGCGGTTATTAGACCTTTCCAATGATATAATTGTTTTTCTGCATTGTTTAATAATCGTGTCTGGGTATGGTCATGTGAATATTGGTATGAAACCACTTATAGTTTCTTTTGTTCATGTAAAACATGTTTTGGAATGGTTTTATAATGAAAATGTGTTAAAATTTGGTTTTATTAAATAAATACATTTTACTCAATGTATGTTTCATTATACTATTTCTTGAATATGTTCTTTTCCTTGTGTGAAAGGCAAAAAATTTGTTTTCAAAGATGTTTCAAGGTGAAAAAGTGATGAAAATGGTTTTTCCTATGTGAAGTGAATTTTGTTTCTTATTAGATCCACTAGGATGAAGCTTTAACATTTTTTTGAAATTGTGAATGGTGTTTTAAAATGGATTTTTTGTGAATATGTCTTTGAAAGTGGCATTACCCATGGAAAGTGATTCTCTTGCACATTTTTTCTTCTTGTTATGATTCTAAAAGGATTTCCTAAATTGGGAAAGTAGTGTGAAATTTATTTCCAAATGGGTTTTTTTGTGGAATGTGGTGATATCTTTGTGTTATTATGATTCTTGGAATGTTTATATACAATTAATGACGTGTGTGATATGTGAAAAATAAATTTGAGTGCAAAGGGAATCCCCAGTATCTAGGATGGAGAACTATAACTAGTGAACTAGATGATTTGGATGTGGTCGAGGCTTAGATTCATCTAGAACGATTGAAAATTACAAGACAACCTAGACACATGATATGATCAGAGAACACTAGAACATTTTGCGGGATCCTATCACATGGATTGTTCATGAGAAGCTATTGGCCACCTAGATATTTGAATGAGATAATTTCTAGTTGATTTCATACGAGAATAGTATTGGTAGTTAAGTTTGATGAATTGATAAATGAGCTATGATATTACTAGTCTCTCATTTGTGCTAGTAACCCCTTAATGATTTTACATGGTTCTATCATGTGAAATTATTCTTACATGACGTGGTAATAGTCATTTGTATATGGTAGATCTTTTATAATTGTTTTTCAATAATGATAATATGAAAAATGTTTTTCTTTGAAAATGTTTCCTAATAGTTTTTAAGGATTTTATGATTATGTGCATGTTAATTTGTATTCAAATGTCATATCACTGAACCTTTTCTTCTGGTTTACATCTTAATAGGATTTGGATCACACCCTATGTATATTTACTACATGCATCTCTAGGCGCATATTATTGGAAGAATAAAATTAATATTTTTTTAGAGTAACATTTCATACAGTTAAATATATGAATAAATTTTTATTAAAAGTTTCTTGATCAACACAAACAATGTTTTCTAACATTTATTGATGGTTGACCCATAAATATCCAATTATATATTGGTTGAGGTATATAACATTTTTCATATAAGTAGAAATATTATTGGATTGTGAAAGAGTGGGTAGATATTGTGACATATTATTTCCTTCCTCTATAAATTGATAATGGTGATCCACATAATTGAATCATGAAGTATAGACTTGTTATATCCTAATACTATATATAATTCATTTTCTTCAATTATATGAAGTGTCGGATGTTACATGTAATGTTATAAATTTATATAACTTGGGAATGTTAACTCATGTAACTGTAAATTGTTATAAATATAAAATTTGGTAATTTATAACACATAAATGAATTTTTTTCCATTAAATGTGTATTACAACTACCAATTAAAGGGTATTTTAGTCCATAAATTGATGTTTGAAATCCATATAATAGGGTCTCTATTATTGAACTATGAATCTTTCTAGTTCCTTGACCATTGATTTGGGTAGACAGGTTAGTATGTTATGGGTATTGAACCCTTAAAATTTTTTATCATAATTTAATATCCTTAGTTCTAATATAATGTAATGATGGTATTTATTGAAAATGTTGATATATTCCTCCACAATGAACTCATTTCCTACACTAGGAAGGTGGATATTACCACTCTCCTGATATGGTGGGATCTAACCCACATGTAGTACCATTATAGGATAGTCTAGTAGAAATACCACTTATAACTAGACTAGAAATTTGCGATAAAAGAATAAATGTTTTTTTTGACTAGTACAATCTACAGAAGGAGTACCATGGACTACATTTATTATGTTAGAGTTTATGCGACAGTATTAGAAGTAACATCCACCGACATTTTAATGGGATGGTGGACCCCCATAAATTATATCCATGGATTGAGGATATATTTTCTATATTTGAAAATATATATATGGATTTATAATGGTGGTTCGAGCTCAATATTTATATTATTTGTGGATCCACCAAGCGTTGGTGGGAGTTTATAAATTCTGTTCGTTGACATCAGGGTATGGTCTTAGGGGACTTCCAAACTAGAATCTATGAATACTTCTACCTAGAGATGTTGATATATGAACACAATATGGAATTTTTTCACCTTGAAATATCCTAATATTTTTTGAAAAATATTTCCCTTTAAAAATTCTATTTTCTCATAAGCATTCATTACATGATACTACATGTTTAAAATATAACAATATACTATTAAAAACATATCATGCGTTGGTTAAAGACTTTTCATTGGTTTGATATGTATAAAAAACTAAAACAAGTTTGGAAAATATATAATATACTCATTTATAAAATGAATTCATTGGTTATAAATTGATTATGTTTTAAAATAATAATTTATTGAAAAAAGAGGTGATGTTTTTATAATTTTTTTATTTGTGAAATGTATTTTAATATTTTTGAAATTAAATTAATCACTATTGTTGAATTATTTTAATTGAATTTATATAATATATATTTTATAAAATGTTTTAAAAATCATTTAATATATTTATATGTATGGGATAAAAATAAATCATATTTAATGCTTAAAAACTTTCTTTTTCTAAATAATGGAGTTTTTATCTCATTTTAAAAGTTATTTTAAATTTAATATCTTAGAATTATACGTATTGAATTTGAAAAAATTGATTAAATATTTAGAATAAGGATAAAAATATTTGTAAATTGGCCCCATTTATTTTGGGTTAATATAAATAGTCATTGTGGTAAAATTTATCGGCTTGGTAAAAGGGTATATCAAGGTAATATTTGTTAAAACAAAGTGATAAGGCTATAATTATTAATCATAATTTTTACTTCATGAAGGTAATTTGAACTCTATCACCTTAGGATTAAATGTTACTTATTTAATAGACACATGTACATAAAAATTACCAATATATTATTTAAATCAATGATATTACAAAATGTCACTCAATTACTTTTAAATATATATTATGTATCCACATTGGTACAATAGTATTTTATGAATGAATAACAATGTATAATTTTAGTAAAATAAACTTATTTTAATTATTTTAATTTATTTATAAAATTTTATCATTATAAAATAGACTTAAATTATTACTAAACATCGAAATAATATTTAACATATTAATGGATGGAAACAAATAAATGATATTAAGAATAATAAATGTTATATAATTTTTATTATTTAAAGTGTTATAGGGATTTTTTAGATTAATATAAAATATTAGTTTTGTTTTGGTGGATTTTATTCAACATAAAACTATTTATTTATGTCTTTTAAGTCAAATTAGTTAATTACATAAAAAAAGACATTAAATTTTTTTTTCCAAAATAATTTTTTATTTAATTATTTAAAAATTCTAAAAATATTTAACAATAAAGACAAGGATAATATATGATCTAAATTTTAATAAATTTTCCATTTAGGATTGAAAATTCACCTTATATGTATACTTATAACTCTTTAAATGTGAAAAAGATGCTACCATGTTTAAAAATAAAATTGGTTAACAAAGTGGTTAACAAAAAAGATAAGGATTAAAATGAAACAAAAATCTATCCTAATTTTGTGGATGGTGGTAATGAAACCCTATACAATAATATATTAAAACAAATTTCCATTTGGAACAATTTGTCTGAGATAATGAACTTATATTAATTTTATCTTTTATGAAAATCCAAAAGTTCCCCTCACATCAATTATAAAATAAAACCTCCTCCCTCACTTATTTACACCACTTTGAGGATTATATCTTCACCAAAACAATAAAAAATTATTTATAAAATTTTATATACATATTTATAGGTACTATTATTACCAATATAGCAACCCTATAATCCTTAATAGGAGGTCTAATGGTGTTCTTTCAATAAATATGTAATGACATTAAGTGATCAATTTATTTTTAATTTGTCTTTAACTACCCTAAATACAAGGTTTTTTTATAATATAATAACTTCAATATTATAAATATACTAATTTTATTTATCATTTTTTAATTAACCATTATCCACCATCTTTTTCAACAAATGGGTTGTGAATATTGATAGTGCCTATATATGACTTACCATCTCCACGAAGCGATATAAATCATTTTATATCAACATAGTTCATGGATGGTTATTATAATGTGTTAAAATATTATATATGGTATTTATTATATAATTATAATTTGAGAAATATATTTTCACATCTACCTTTTTTCCATAAAAATATTGGAAAATGATAACGCTGCTCATGTGTACTTATAGACTACCACCTCCACGAAGCGATGTGATTTTATTTTCATTTACATTTTAGTTCGATGGTCATATGGTTAGATTTCATGATTTTTTTGATATATATGATATAATAATGATCTTATAATGATGAATTTTTATTTACCATTCTTTTGGTCCATTATTTAAAAAATGAAAATAGTAATCATGCATACATATGACCTACCGCCTCCATGATTATTAGAATTCATTTTCCTATCTACACATTTTATGAATAATTATAGAAATGAATATATAATATGTTTATAACATTATTAAAATTCTCTAAATGACTTTTCCATGATCAAATTATAAGGATTGGGAATGTTGAACGGAAACATACTTGGAATATGAATTAGTCATCACCCCGAACTATGATTCTAATAAAAAAAATTAATGAAAATGTGATGTGATATAATAAATAAATCATAAATATTATGATAGATATTAATATAGTTTTTAAAAAAATTATATAAAACATATTTATTATATAAGAGGTTTTAACATGAATGAGTAACGGTGAGACTTGATGCTGGAGATTTATGTTTCAATCCCATTTTAACAGGGATTGATTATACTTGGATTATTTGAATAAAATTATATAATACTTTTCTAATTAATAGCTATTATTTCCATTTCATATATTTATTTATTGAGAATATATTTTTTACCATCATTTTCTTCAATTTAATTAACTAATATTTGAAAATTGTTTTTATCAAAAATTAATTTTATTTCTTTCTTCAGTTTAAAATCCTTTTTCAACCATATCAATATTTTATAAAAATTACTTGAAGAATTATATTAATATATTTTATGATTGTTTTAAAAAAAAATTATGCTTGTTTTAATGTTTAATATTTTAATGAGGAATCATCTTATTGTTTCTCGAGTGATGAAATTTTTGACTTTTTAATGAAATATGATAGGAATGTTTACTTTTAACTTATAAAGAACCGATAGAATTTATACCATCAAAATTTTAAATACATTTAATAATAAATTAAAATTATCTAATAAAGTTTTTAAAGTAAAATTTTTCTATAATATTTTTCGATTTATTATTTTTCAAAATGATATTTTCAACTGAATGAAATATTTTCGAGATGAATGTTTTTAATGATATTTTAATATTATATATTCAAAAAAAAAACAATAATTGTGGTAGATTATCTTTTAATGTATATTTGATTCAGTGATACCATTATTGTTATTTATTTCTTGGGTTTACACTAATGTCAATAAGCTATGTGTGAAACCCATTTTCATGTTCTATGCAATTATTTGATGATATATGGAACCTATTTTCATTTCACAAGATATGATATGATGATATGATAGATGTTTTATGATATTATGGAACACATATATATAGTATTCATTATTTTATGTGTGAGGTAAACATATACCTCTAATGAATAATTATTATTTATCATTATATAGTTATGGGAAATTAGTTGAAGTGTTTGTTTAGTTATGGGAAACAAGTTAATGTTCATGATCCATTTTGGGAATCAAGTGTTATTGAAAGATCTAATAGTCTTTGTAGTTTAACTTGACATGTAAAATGGTTTATATAATTATGATGATTAAATACATTTATGACATGAAATTATGCTTCATGATTGATTTATGATGATTTCTCATAATTATGATTTAGAAATTTTTAAATACTAATTTTTTATACCATAACTCGTGTTTATGATATTTTTCATATTGAGTATGAAATTTAAAGTTATATTCATGATCATATACCCTTAATTTTTTATTATTGTTTCATATTATCTTAAATTTCTATATTTTATGCTTACCCTTATTGTGCATCTTAACTCACACATTACTATGGTTCTCTTCCCCAGGTTTAGAGAAAGTTTTTTGTAGGGTATGGATATAAAGTGTACTACATAGGAAGATATTTATCGGATATGTTTAATATATTTCATTATAAAATAATTATATATCTATTATTTAGATAATCTGAATATTTAATGTTTTATCATTGATTGAAGTGTTATGAATTGAATATTCCTATAAATGATGTAATATTTATACATTAAAACATTAGGTCATTATACATATAGAGCATTGTAATATATCCATTATAGAATTCTTAGCTCATTTAAAAGAGATCCAATGATTCATTCCTTCAATATTTAATGATGAATTTACTAGTTTGAGGATATTTGAGGATGGGATTAGGAAGAACTTCTGATATTAGGTAAAAATTTTCAATTTGACTAATGTTTATGAAATAGTGAACTAGTATCTCATCTTAGAGAATAAACCGAGGGATGAGGGGTGTGTGGGGTATGGTTTAATAGTTTCTAGACATGAAAATAGTCAATAGAGTGGTAGGTGGAAATAATTTTTTCTTTATCATGGGATAGAAATGGTAAGATTGTGAAAGCAAGTAGCCATGTGATATTCTTTTAGCGTGGGAAGCCTATTCACACAAAGCCTCATTATGACAAAGACTGAATTTAGCACCAAGATGACAACATAATGGGACATATTTAGAGATTTTTTTTGAAAATTACCTCATGTTTCAAGTGGTAAAGGATCTACACCATCCCTATAATCTAGTGTCGTATTATCAGCTCCACATTAGGAAGAGTGTTTTATTACTTTAGGATATTCAGGTTGAGGGGGTGGATGGGGTCATGGAAATGATACATTTCATATATAGTGGCAGTAGAAAAAACCAGCTTAGGGTATCTAGGTTGTAACTCAAGGTTGTGGAAAAAACCAAATATATCCAGTATAACATACACATTAGGATCAGTGTATTATTCCATATATAATTTGAATTAAAATTTTAGTTTACCTTTCTTTAATATCTAATTTATATGACATATGAACCTCTAATTCATTCATATATTTTCTTGTAATTAGTATCTTTGGTTTAATTATATTATAATTATATAGATTGATGACTTTAGATACTATGTTTGAAGTTTAAACAGAGAGTGTACACCTATTCAATCTGTTTCCCCTTGATATATATTGATATAATTTATTCTGAAGAATTTTAACCCTTGATATGGCTTAAGATAGAATAAATAGTAACCCTTTTCAACAAAAATTGATTATTACCTTCTATGAGAGTACTATAATCACATGAGGGTGGTAGCAATGTTTAAAATGGAGATCATGATGCATAGGAAACTATAGAGGGGCCCTAACATATTGGTCTTTGTGATGTATATTATAATATAGCCAAATGTTTTCTAGAAAAATGAGGAAAACATCAAATAGATTTCCCTCCAGCAGTGGATTATTTTAGCGATGCCTTTCCTGATGAATTTTATGGACTACATCCTGAGAGATAGAATGATTTCACTATTGAACATGTTACAGGAGAAGCATCATAATATGTTCCATCATACAATATGGCTTGTAATAATCTTAATGAACTTAATGGACAATTAGAGGTCTTATAATACAAAGGGTTGTTATGATATAGTACATCTCATTGGGGCTCACCCAACATTTTATGCCCATAGGTTGATGAAAACATTATATTTTTTTGTAGATTACAAAAAATTTAATTAGTTAAAAATTATGAACCAGTACACCCATCATTGTAATGGAGATATATTTGAATAACTACAAGTATAATTGGTTTTCTAAAAATTCATCTAATATCTGCTATCACCAGGTGTGAGTTAAGCCTTCAAATAGACCACCTACAACATAAGAAATAATATATCACTCAGACAAGTATTTGGTTATGAATTTTGTTTTATCCAAAAAACCTAACATCTTTATGGAATTGATGAATATATGTTTACACCTATACCTATATATTTTGTGGTGTTTTTCATGGATGATAGACTAATGTATTCTCAAACTTCACATGATCATGGAAAACATATTATCATTATATCAAATAACAAAATTGAGCTTTTCCGATATTCTATGCTCATAAAATGCCACATTTTGATATATAATGTCCACATAATAGTTCACATCATATTAGAATTAGGGGTATCTGTTGACCTAGAGAAGGCGAGAGCCATTTTTTTATTGGATAAGCTCAATAACATATTTTTTGTTCATAGTTTCTTAGGAGAATTGAATAATATATGGATTTTATCCAGGATTTCTCATGCCTTGAAATAACACTTATAATATTTACCAAAAATGTTTTTAAATTCACTTAGTCTGATTCTTTTGAGAAATCCGTTCTGGAGATGAATGAAAGTTTGAACTTAGTGCCAATCATGATTTAACTTGATCATAGATGTGGCTATACAGTTTATTTAGATGCATCAAGAATAAATTTGGGAGTTGTTTTCATGAAATAGGATCCATTCATATAGTATGAGTCTCATCAATTAAGGAATCATGAGTTTATTTATTCAACATATGATATCATTATAGTATACCTATTTAATGTATGGTGTTGTTGAGGACACAATCTGTTGGGAGAACGGTTTTAGTATACAAGGACCATAAAATCCTAACGTAAATATTCACTTAGTGTGATTTTGACCTCAAAAAAAGAAGATATGTTGATTATATTCAGTTATATGAATTTTATATTTATTATACACATGGGAAATTTAATATAGTTACTTACACTCTGAGTTAGAAAACTCAAAAACAAGTAATTATAGAATCCATTTGTCAGTGGTTGTTGAAAACTGTTCTTTCAAAGATGCATCTGGAGGTTTGGGAGTGTCACATGCCACCTTTTATTATGGATTTAGCAGAGAACTCAAGAGTTCATGATTTATTAAAGTTGATATATCTTTCATATCCTGATATACTGGTCCGTAGTGAATTTGTTTTAGGTAAAGAACCAAAACCTAGTTGCGTTTTCGATGAGTACTAGATCTTAGATATTCATGGGAATTTTTGGTTTCGAACAATAATGTGAGAGTATTTCAAAAAAGAATATTATTCTTCCAAATGGGAAGTATATTCTAAACCTACGAAGACGTATTAGGATATGTGCTATAGTATTGGTTTCATAAGATGAAAATGGAAATAACTGTTTTTTTACTTGGTGTTCCACCTAACTATAGGTGAGTGTAAAATAATAGTGATCCATTAGCATTTTACCGTATTTGACCATCAGATATTAGAAATTTATGAAGTCACTATGGATTTCATGATGGGGTTTCTATAGTCACAATAAGGAAGTAAAACAATATTGTTAATAATAGATAGGTTGATGATGGTCTCCCACTTATTTCCTCTCTGGTATACCTTTATAGTGGATGAATATAGAAGAATCGATTCTCATGAAATTATATGTCTGCATGGGATCCAACATAATATAGTGTAATATAGGGTTTCCCATTTTACGTCCTAGTTCAAGAAAGGGTTATAAATGGATCTTGGATAATATTTACATATGAGTTCAACCAATCACCCTCAGACCGATAGTCTATTTGAGCGTACCATAATATTCAGGATAATATAAAAAATTTAACATAAGAGGAACTACACAGTATCTCATAATATTTAGTTCTGTAATGGTTTTTGGTAGGTAAGGACAAACCACTCATACATTATCTCATTCAAGAGGCATCAGAGAAGGTTTAGTTTTTTAGGAAATGTATTGTTTTGAATTAGTCTAGGAAAAAGTCTTTTCTTAATCATCACCTTCATCCTCTAGAGTGTGATATGTGATATTATGTATTATTGTGTGTTTCATATAGACTAGGTAAGAAATGGACTCAGATACAAGGGAATGTGAAACCTAGATTCATCAGGCCTTTTGATATATTGGAAAGAGTCAAAATAGTAGAATATTAGATAGCTTACCATAGAGGAATATATCCAAGAATGATGTCTTACTTTCTTCTTATGTTCACTATTATTATTTTGACGCATCTCATTTTAATTATCCTAAGGATGTTGATTTAGAGACATATGATTCTCATGAGTATTTCCTAGTTTGTATCGTTAATCATAACATGAAGGCTATTAGAGGTAGGTAGTTCCTCTAGTTTAGGTGATATGGAATCAGGACCATGTAGAGTAAAAGAATTTAGATTAAGAGTCTAATACATGTACATAGTGTATAGATTTATTCTTGGATTCCAATCCACCACCCTTAGAAGGGATACTCAAGGATGAGTTTTTAAAAAGGAGTGGAGGTTATAAGATCCATGTTTTTTGATAATGTATGGAATGATTTTTTGTATATTAAGAATTTATTTTTATGTAAATGTTAATTCATAAACACGTCATGAATTATTCAAGATAATTCTTGATTAGTTTGGGGTTTATAGTTATTATTTAGGACAAACAAAATGAGGCAAATGGTTAGAACGTGGATTATACAAAGACTGTTTGAAAACCATATGACCTAGTTAGGGTGGTGTATAGATAGTTTAACCTTGCGATAGGAGGCTCATATACACTCTAAAATAATAAATAAATTATAAAAAGAGAATCGTATGGTTGGTACATATTTTGATTAACCATGCACCTAAATGAAAGGCTTAGGTGCTTGGATAGTGTTGGCACATAGTTAGTCTAACCACATAAAAACACCATGAACCCCTTAAAAATGTGCAAAATAAAATTTCTCCAATCCTTCTTATTATATCAAAAACATCTTATCAGTCTCCTTTTTCATATAAGTCTTCACATAAGTTCCATCCCCCTTTTACCTCACATAGACATCATCATATATCCTCAATCTGAGCTCAGATTGAAGTAATATTAATCACGATAGAGTCCTCTAAAAATGTATAAGATCACTCTTTCTCCATTACATAGTTTCTATCTCATTATTCAATGTTATTCCCATGTAATCTCATATTCATTTTTTCAAATTATTTTTCTAGTTTCCTATTTAATATTCTTTCAACATGAATTTAAGACTAATACTGTATGATGAGTGTACTACCAAGTTAGAGAGGGTTTTATAATACTTTTCCTTAAAAATTTTGTTATTTATATCATCCACTATTTTTATAAACATTAAAAATTCAATTTGTTTCCTCTAAAATATAAAATTTATTTATTTATTTTTTAATTACTTAAATTGGTTTGCCTTTTTTTCTCTTAAATGATTCTTTTAAGGATTTCTACCTCCACTCAAACCATCCATTGTGGTGTGTTTGTTATATTCACATTAAACCTATTATTTGGATTGAAAATAATCATCCCTTATTTTTTTTGGATTTATCTCTTTCTAATGTGCATATTAAATGGAATTAATAGGGATGTAGTATGACAGGGGATAATTACTTCACTTGGAATTATCTTAACTAGAATGGTTAAATAATTAAATGAAATGTGAATTGTTATACCATGTCACTTGGTCCTTGTTTAATTATGAATTATTCTCAGAGATACAAATATTATAAACACTTGATCACTGATGTATGTTACTCCGTGAGGGATACATGGGTCCTTACATGGAATATCTTGCGAATACTCATAAGATTAGTGAAATTATTTTATAACATTTTATTATTTGGAATTATATGACATGGATCCTCACATTTATTATTGGGAACTATTGTACATAATGCTCCATGAACCTTATTTAAGGATGTTGGACATGGTGCTCCTCATTTTTTATTGGGTATTTTTGGATTTGATTCTCCACACCCAATTGGTTTATGATATAGGACATGGGGTTCCTCATATTTGATTTGTTGTTTTCATATGTTCCATTTTACATCCCCAGTTTGAATACATTGGTTTACCAACGACTACCTAGAAATAAATTCTGTGGGTCTTGGTGATCCCTTATACTATTATCATTATGTAGAAACACCTTAGTTATACGCCTTAGGTCTCAAATACTATATTATAAATTAGTAATTACTTAGATAAATTCATGTTAAGGCTAAAGATAGTACTATCAGATGGGTATCCCATGAGGAAATTGAGTCAACGTTGGTATTATTTATTTTCATTTCCTACTAATGTTATTTCTGCACCAACACTACTTCAATATATATTCAATGAATTTATGGAATTACATTTTTTTTTGACCTATTGAGTTTTAATCATACTCAATATTCGCTGCTGAATGGTACCCAAATAGACATCATGGATAAAGGTTGGGACAAGGGAATTCTCCAAGATTTAGATTCTTGAGTTTTAGTAAAAGGATGGAGTACAAGAGAAGAGGACTAAGATAGTTCACAACATTCTGATGAAGATAATTTGGGCCTTTTGGTGCACTGTTGTATATCATGTATTATTGTACCCTTTCTTTCTTGTTTCACTTACATCCCTTTTTGTATGAAATCATGACATCATAATTTTAAGATGAAACAACATATTAGTTTTTTATAATTATTCTTATCTATATATTTATTTTCACTTCTATATTATTATTCAACTATGGTTATTATTATTTCTTATCTACTTCATTATTATTTACCACTATGGTTCACTTTGATAGAGAAGGTATTGTCTCCCCACTATACCATCAATGACCCTCGATTATTTTCGGAATACAATATAATATGGGGTCGAATTCTTGAGGACATATGGCCAACTGGGTTTGGTTACATATGACCGAGCTGGGATCATGTTGTCACACTATTCCCATGTAGTTGGTCATGTCTGTGTACCTGGATATATCAGAGTATCATGTAGTTCCCAAGATCTATTTCCTGTCTTTGTACCTCTAAGTTTCTATGACTATGTTCTTTAAGGGTATATTCCATGTCACAAGTCATTTGTTACAAAAAATCAGTTAGGTACCACATGATCTGTGATATTTATTTTTTCCAAAAATCCAAGACGTTGTATCTAGGGGACTACATGACATATGTTTTTCGAACTAGACATAGTGTAATTTGGAATTTTACTGATTCCATTGGTTTATAATTCATTTCCACTCACAGATCATATTTTTTTATTATGACTACAAATTTCAGCCATTGAACATGGATTTGAGTTGACCAAACTATGGCCATCCTTGATGGCCTAATTTCAGCAACTGACCTCCTGATGAAATAATTCATGTCATTTTGTACCACTATATTATTGAACCGATCATGAAAATTACCCAATCTTACCCATGATCATCTAATGTCAACATCAAAATTTGTTCATGAAATAAATTTGAAACCTAACCTTCTATAATGATCCATTATAGAAAATAATGACATCACAATGATCATTCAATAAGTATTTATCGATCATTGGACTAAAATTAATGTTGATGATGAAGGTGTGATTAAATATGGGAGAAATTAACAAAAAATTATGAATGAACCCCAACCATTATTCAGTCTAGCTTCAATAAATTTCCATTAGAATAATTCACATGTATGAAATAATCAAGGATTATCAAATAAAAATATTTCCCTATATCTTGGAATATAAATTCATAACAACAATTCAAAATTCTATTGGTGAGTAAATTTGTTGAATGATTCATGGTCAACAGAAGATACTCAAATAGTGATTAAATACAAGATAAAAAAATTTCTTATGGAATGCTTAGATCAATTTCTAGTGAAGAATTTTTCTACATAACATCCATTAGTTATATCGAAGAAAAACATTGTTAAATTATTTCTCCTATACAATTCATTTTCATTTATCCAAGAACTCTCCTATGAAATATCCTCCAAAATAACTATGGTTATTATAATAACCCTAAGGAATCACTAAAACTAGTTTTAAATAGAGAATATCATTAATGGAGATATAATAAATAATAAATAATAAATAATAAATAAACAAATTAATTTATTATATAACTAATCTGTTCAGAATCACACATAACCCAAACACCTGATACACAAAATGATTATTTCACACCAAGTCTAAAAACAATATTATAGAATTAACAGAAGTATATGATTTGTGATCCAAGAATCTATATGTGATTTATTTCATTATTCAATAAACACTATTAATGAATGATATAATATATTTAATATTTTAATTATATCAATAACAAACCCTCTTAGGCCCTATAATCCCAAGATGACTCATCACCTATGTTAAAAAATGTTATGTAAATATTTAAAAATTTTACCATGAAAAAAATTGGTTCATTTCATTTACAAAAGTCGATTTACCTTTGGATATCATAGAAATGAACTCTTTTCTAGATTCTACTAAGTGCCTTCAATAACTGCATCGTCTAAATCATTTTCTTCCCATATTCCTTTATATCTAAATATACATATAGTTTTATACTTAGTGTATTGATATACTATTTAAATGAAATCCAAAATACCACTGTTCTTTCATAGATATACAGAAAAATGTTGCCCTCCTCTAGGAGTATGAATTTCTAGCAATGTCTACATACAAAATAATATAAAATGGACATATATCACATAGAAAAAGATAACATCTTTCATTTTTAAAGACTATAGGATCCATTTTACGACCCCATATTCCCTTTCCAAGACTCTACAAGATGTGAATTATAACTTCAACTATACTATAAATGAATATTCATGGAAAAATCAATCAATAAATAAATCTTATGGCTTATGATGTACACAGAACGTTTTCCATGTATAAGAATTTATATTCAGTTTTTGATTACTTCTATTTAGTCAGTTAAAAGTGTACGACCTAAGGATTCAAGAAAAACTTACTTCCATACCTCAAGAATATTTCAATGAAATTGCATATGCAATCCTTTTGAGATATCACAAATGTTTTAGACCCCTTATCTCTCTTAATATTCATCCCTAAAATATTATTTTTATTGTCCATGATATTTTATCTAAAATCATCCACACATATCTAGTTTTATTATTTTAATTCTTCCACCATCTGATCAATAAAATAATATGTCATTAATATATTAATGTAATATAATTTTTTTTATCAACCCATTCAGTCCAGTATTGAAAATGAATTTTATTTCACCTTTCCATATATTTTTTTAAATAGGAATTAATAGAAATTTTAATTCCATTTCCTCAAATATTACTTCAATCAACATATAATTTTATTTAGAATTCAAACTGACATATTTTTTGGAATTATGAAATAATTTTTTAAATTTTCTTCTAAGAATTTGGATATTAATGATTAGGGTTTAACCCATAATGAAGGTGTGTTCCAAAATTCCATGAAACTAACTTCAAAAATCATGAAAAGACTAGAAATAAAAACAAGAAAAGTAGTGACCTATAAATCAACGTGAATTACATGATATGGTGAAATAATGAAGAGATGGTAATGATGGGAAAATGGGAATGTTTTAATGGATAAAAAATATTACCTGATAAGTAAGAAAAAATATTAAATGGGGAATATCAATTTCTAATTTCATCTCAAAAATGTATTTCTTTATTTATGTTGTGAACATGGGATGAAAACTAAAAAATTAGGTCAACTAACTTGGTTAGTCATTAAACATGTGGCTCAATAAGCCTCTAATTTTTATTATTTATAGATTTTATTATTCATGAGACTATAAAATTCATTATTGAAAGAAATAAAATGTCTTACAAATCATTATTTATTACACTTCAAAATTAAATCTTATGATAAATTATTTATTATAAGTATTTTTTAGGATTATAATTTGATCAATATTAATAATAATTGATTCTTGGCATTTTGGAAAATATTACTATCATATGAAATGAATAATTGAGTGATGATCAACATGATATGAGAAATATTGATGTAAAATGATTGAACTAGAACCATATCAATCACAAAAATGATTATATGGAGATAATTCTTAAATTATAAATATTAAATAATTCCATTAAAAGAACCAAAATAATAGAATAAAAGAATATGAATTTTTTATTGAGGAGCTAGTGTTCCAACTCAAACAGTCATCTTATCTCTATGTCTGTTCCTGATCATTTTTCCCTCAAGAAGTTATGGTTCTTATAGTGTGGCTACTCTAAATTATGTTTTTTTATTACTTTTGAATGCATGTTTACACCTTTATATAAATACATCAAAACTAGATAATAATAGTAAATATTCCTGATCATGATTCTCAAGAGTCTATGTGTCCACTATCATTATTCATTGACTTCTTTATAGGTTATATGAGATAAACCCCTATAAAAGAACACTATCATCCAATATAGGATTGGATTCAGTAGAATATATATGTGCATCATTGTCTTATTCACGTTTCATCAGCTTCTCTATTATGACTTGAAGTGCCTCTTGTTCCCACTTGAATTTTCCAGACTAAAGTCCATTTTTATTCACAGATTGTTGTAGAATTTTGGGCTCTATGATTTCAATACATAACATCATTACCATTATCATGAATTTGGACCCTGTTACCCATAAAATGGTCTAGTAATTACTATAACATTGGTCTTAAAAGAATTAATTACCTTTTTTGACTCTTCTAAATGTTGTATTTCCTATATCCAGATCAATAGAGGTGTATTGATAACATTAAGAGTAATAGTAATTATGATTTTTGTAGCTTCTATGGAATGGTAGAACCCTTAAGTAGCCCCATATTTGTGGGTTTATAGTTATTCTTTGTGTATATCAGACATATATAGCATCTAAGATGTCCTTTATGTGAGTTTAAATCCATAATTTTGGCATTTCACAACCTCTTATCTATCTTTCCACAACTTCCAGAATTCAATATGTATCATTATGTTGGTTAAAACTTATGCTTTATATATCTTGATACACTCATTTCTAACACATTGAAAAATTTATAATTATTCATTATCCTTTACACTGGGACCATCACACCCTTATTCAATTTACCAAAATGTAGTGATATATTTATACAAGTGGATTAATTCCTATTTACCTTTAAAAAATATTAAAATAAACATTGAGTTCAACGCTTACGATATTATTTTACTAAGAAAATTAAAAAATTCAACTTCCAATAATTAATTAAATATAAAAAAACTATTGAATTCAATCGATTAATTGAAATTTCACATATAAATTAATATTTAGAATGAATGTTTTGAACTTTTTAATAATTAATTCTATCTTTAATATGATCTATAAAAACAAAATGACTTGTAAATTTATATTAAAATATAAAAAACCTAATTAATTTTTTAAGAAGAATAGAAATTAAAACCAAGGACTCTTAATCAATTGGGAACAAAAAATTCATATTGTCGTAGAATAATTTAATGAAATAATTTATCAACCACAAAATGGTGATTATAAGATGAATTATTTATTCAAGGACATTTTTTCCTTAAAAATAATAATATTTTCATTAAAATGATCTGTAAAACATCTATATAAATGATACCACATCAAATTACACCAAAATAAAGTTATTTATTATCCTCAATATATCCATCTATTTAAATTCAATAAAACAATTCTATTCTCAAAAATGGGAAATTGAAGTTCCAAAATGGATATGGTTTTTGAAATGTTTTTTTCGAAAATACCCTCTCATTAGTAATAAGGATTTAACTTATAACATAAAATGGTTTGATTAAATATTTGTGTTACATTTTACATAAATTATTAAATTTGAAATATTTTACAAGAATTAAAAAAATATGAATTGATGTTCAACTCATATTTTGAACATATATTTTTCTCTTTGGTGATATAACACAAATAATTAACATAAGATAATTATAAACAACTAATTGGATGGGTGGGTTAACAAAAATAGTATGAATTATAATTAACTCATTTATTAGTTTTAACTGTACGAAAAATAAAAAGTTATGCCTAGTTTTTTTATTTCATTTTACAGCCCATTAAAATCAGAATCTTCTGAGTTTAATACAAATAAAAGAGGAAAAATTCAATTAACATAAAAAACATAATCCCTTAGTGTTACTAAAATAATTTTGTTTTTGTAATATAAATAAATATATATACCTTACTAAATTTATAATTAAACAAAAACTATTAATTCTTCAATATGAAAAAACATCTTATATACATCAGATAAATTTTTACCCACTAAAAGAGGGAAACAAAAATAAAAAACAACCAATTTTTCTATATTTTGAAATATTCTTATTAATTATACATTGAACTTCATTTCTTCACATTAAATTCCCATCCACCACACTTAAAACCTAACATTTTTCTTAGGGTTAAACATTTGATATAGGAGAATAAAACATAAAAATTTCGTTAAAATTAATTTTCGATACAGTAGTCCTAAAAATGTATATAATCTTAGATGAGAATTCAAAAATAATATTTTTTGGACTACATGTTCAATGATAATTTTAGAAAACAAAATGTGTGATTGAAAACTACTTAATAATAGGTGAAAAGCATATTCCATCATTTCTGAAACTATATGCTCTAAAATTGAAGCATAAATATTATTTTCAAATAATAATAAATGTGGAAATGTAATGGAAAATTTCTATAGATTATATGATGACAACAGTTCTTGTAACTTGTATATATTTTTTCATCAATATTAATAAATAAAAATCTATTTTATGTAATTTTTAGACATTTATCTAATGAAAATATTATTAATAGTTTTTAAGGAGAGAATAAAGGACTGCTAAATTTAATCATTGTATACACAAATAAAGGAATATTAAATAATTGATTTCTTTAATGATAATACAAATATTTGAGTAAGTGATATTTTTACAGAATTAAAACACTTAAGAATATAAAATATTAACATAATATTCAAAAAAGGATCCAAATTTAATTAAATAGAGTTTCATTAAATAGTTTACATTTCATATTTTTTCGGTTAGAAGGTCCACTCAGTTCTTGAAAATAAATTTAAATTGTCCACCAAATAACCTATAAGTGTGAGCCTTATATACAAAAGTTGTAGGATTAGTTTTCTTAAAATAATAATTGAAATAAGAAAAATAAATTAATTCACACAAGATGCTAAATTTTTATTAAAATAAAATAATAAACTAAGTATAACCTTGGGTTAATTCCCATAAACCAATGTATTTAAATTCATTAGTATATATAATTTGAAGGATTATTATTGAGTAAAATATAACATCCAATCTCATTATATACCCCTCAATGTATTATTTTTTTCCTCTAGAAATTAACATAATGTTTCTATTATCCTATCCAAATAATTCCATCACCTCTTTAAATAACACTCTCAATTTAGATAAAACCCAAACAATTAAGTCATGTGTCTCCCCCAAAATATATTTAGTTTAGAAATGAAAACTTAGACACTCTATTCAACATTAATTCCCCCTTTGTTAAATGATTGAGTCATTAAAATCCTCTTTTATTTCATTATAAATCCAGAAATTTTCATATGATTCAATTGTAATTTAATCTAGTTCACTTAACTCTAGACACATTCTCTCACAAGTATATTTAAAATCAATGTTTAGAGAAATCACTAAATTAAAATTCTTATTTTGATGTTACATAGGAAAATAAACTAATTTTAGAAATCTAATCGTATAAAAGGATATTATCATTGGAGTTTTAAAGGAAGTTCTATAATCCCACTTTGTGTCTTCTAACCACATAGACTAACCATTCCTTGATCCACAACCTTTTTTCACCATAATTTTATTTAATATCCATTTGAAAACCCATAATGTTCATGAGGTTGAGGGTGTAATATAGTAAAAGTTTTACAAACACATCAATATTTTTCAATTAAAACAATGAACATAATATTATAGAATTGGATACCATTACCTATGATGAAGGCCATAAAAACCCCAAAATCTAGAAAATACATTAATTTTTATGAATTAGTGGACATTATTGTCTAGGTTATGATGAAGCTCCATAGAATCAATGCATTTGAAAATATATTCAACATAAAGTAATATTTCTTCATTTACACAATATTATGGTAAAGTTCTGATAAAATAAAACCCCTCAAAATGAAAGATTTCATTATGTATAATTTGATTTTGAAGTATCTCATGTTTTCCATCATTCTCTTGAAGTTATCATTTTTCCGAAAAAATAACTAATATCATTGTATACAAGAAAAGTTTTCAAAAATAAATACTTCTTAATTTCTATTCTGCCTAGTTCACTTACGATGGTTTCCTCCTGATTGTGAAGTGTGGAATCTTTTTGAAATGGAAAACATATCTTACTAGAGTACTGACCACTTATGGAATCCATCTTGGATGCATTTAAACAAAGGGTTATTATCCAAAAACTATTTACTTAACTCAGAAATTTTTTTAATCCTTTTATATATGTGTGAAACATTGGAATGACTTATAAAACCAAAATTCAGTGAAACATTAATACTTGGTTGTATGTTTTACAAAGACATCAAACAATATTTCATCCAAAAATGATTAATTTATCTCTCATGGTTCATCATTTTGGTTGTAGGATTACCAAAAAGTTGTTCAAAAATCACATTTTAGAATCATTATTCTCCCTCTTTTATAAATAAAATTCATGTAAAAGAAGGTTCCATAATATAAGACTTTTACAAACAATTTTCTTAATTAGAATATATTTCAGAGAGTCCTCGTTAGTGAATACTCTAACCTTATAACAAACCAAATACTACATGAACATGTTATGTGAGAAAATAATATTTTATTTTTATCTACATTGGTCTTATTATTTTGGGAATAATATTTTAATTTAAATTAATAAGAAACCATATTTAGCCTCCCCTATGTCATTTACACCAAAATTGATCTAACATCCACATCATTGGCATGGCATGTCAATTAAAATGATAATTTTTAATCAGATGTAGTAATAATTGGTTATGAGGTGAGATTTTACATATATATTGTAAAATATTAGAAACACATTTCATTAAATACAATTGGTATATACTTAATAAAAAGATATTAAAAATATTTATTTATTTTTGAAAAATATTTAATGAACATCTGGTAAAAACCAGCATAAAAAAATAATTCTCATACACTAGACATTTTTTAGTGGTAATATTTTGGATCACCTTTTTTATGTATTATCAACTTTTATACTCCACTTTGATACATTTTTACTTATAAAAATGCCATTTTTAATGATGAATTTTGAATTCTTCCTATTAAAAATAATTATTTTCTCTTAAAATATTTTTTAAATAATTTCCATATTCATAAAATATAATTCATAATTGCTTTTTACAAATGAAAAAATATCCTTGATACCAAAATTATATTTTCTATTATATTTGAGAAAACAAAAATCATACACATCTGAAATGGGGTCGGACCCCCACACAAGGAGAAGAGAATTCATCTATAAACAAATATTCCACATGGGAATGTGAATGTCGTCTTTTCCTACTCATCATGATTTATGGTGATATTTTTTTAACCATAAGATCAATTAAGAAAATAATGAAACTCATTTCCAGCCAACGTCTATATTATTTGACCACAAAATTGAATAGGAAAATGAAATTTCCCAGTGTAAATTTTAGGTATCCTATAATCAATGAAGTCATTAAACTTGTTCACTAAACATGTTTAAATCTGTTCATTCATTTAATTTTTTACAAAGTTGAATGGGAATTATTTAGGGACCAATTGGTTAAGGATAAACCATGGGCAGTCTAAGATGTGATATTGGATTAAATCATCTATATATGTTATATCTACCTCTATAAGAACTTTTTCTATATTTGGATTTATTATTCTCTAGGAATAAACACTTTGTTTTTATTCAAAATCCATGTGAATTTTATTCATTTATAATTATGGGATTATCTAATTAATATCAACGCTCATCAAACCAATGAAATATCTAAACCTCCTAAGGATATTCATAAAATTATACTATTTACATCATTTTAAATCAGATGATATAAAAATTTATAGTGAATATTTATAAGTAGAAACTTGTATTTAAAGGGAGTAATTTGGGGTTCAAGCTTAATCTTGTGATCTTATTGACTATAGAGAGTAAAATATTTCCTCTTATGTGTAAGGTTATCAAGATTTATATTAATTAAATTATCAAATAAATCATCTCCACCATCACTACATTCCCCAAAAAACATCACCTCATATAAAAAAATTATTCTTGGGTTAATTGTTTTCTAGGTGTTGTCATCTATGTTTTCTAAAAGATGTCCCAAATAATCAAAAAATGATTATACTTCATTTATATATTGAATTACATGAAATTTTATTTAGGGGTTTCCTTGATATTAATATAATTAATCATATAGAAAAATTCATCTTCTTCCCCGTCAACTAGTTCCTTAAATATATAAACTCATATGTTGAATATTTTTTAACATGTGTCAGTTATTTAGTTTTAAAAAAATTGATATATTATTTTTTTCGACCCTATTAAAATTAAACATACCATTATACAACAAAATAAATACTCCACCTACCGCTATGAAATTCCAACCAAGGATTATCAGATCATCTTTGTGACTCTCCATGTAAAATATAATAAAATTATCCAGTAAGAATAAATTTTATACTCAAGGAATGAGATCATTTACTCAACCAAATTGGAAATTAATAGATCCAAAAACTGATTATAAAACAACTATGGTGGGATATAATTATCTAAATGTATTATATTTTAATAATTATAATGGGATCATATTAACAGTATAACACTATCAATTTTTATGAAAACTAGAATATCACAAGGAAAATCATATGAAAAAAAATATCTTGAAATTTAGATTGAAAAATATTCTAATAGATGAAACTACACTAATCTATTAGGTTGTATATAGATACTTATTTGAATTTGTTTTTAAATAATTGTCTTAAATTATTTAAAATATGATGGTATTTGAACTAATGTGTCAAGTAAATGATCATTGATTTGGTGTTTCTTGAAATGATTATGAAAGTTGAACACCTCCAATTCCTAATTCATTTTCAAATTTTTTTGATGGAAATGGTTGGTGGGGTTAAAATAATTCAAAATTATACTCATCCAAATAATATATTCATCAACCACTTAATTCCCCATATTAAATTTGTTTTAGATCATTTATTCTTTTATTTTTTTTATAAAATTGTATTAAACTCATATTCATTCTTTCTATCCTGATTTAAATATTTAGTATTACATAAATATTGACATTCATTTTCATCAGGTGTTTAATTTTTGAAAATCCTATGGACCTTATGGGCCTCCTAATGTGTTTTTTGACCACTCGTAATTTTTATATCCATATTATTCTCTATAAGGTTCACATAAGTATTACTGGGAAGTATAAACTTTTCTATAAACCTTGCTCTCTATCTATTTCACTAAATTTTGTTTTAAAAGTTTTCATTTCATTTTTAATGTTAATTTTTCTGTATTATATATCATCTTTTTATTTTTCCTCTTTTCCATGAATCATAGATAACATTTATTATATAAGTACGAAATGATTACCTTTTGAATTTGAAATCTCAAACCATTTTTGGTTTTGAATTTTTTTTTACCACGGTGGGAATCCTTGGGTATCAGCTGGTATGAAAACATATTATTCATTCCATAAAAGGTATGGATTGTTTCTCTAATGTGTTTTGTAGTTATTTTAAAATATATTTCCACTATTTTGCATTGTAGGGTCATACCTGACAAAATTTTCAATTTCATTTCATCTGGAATACAAATTATAATTGGGAAAACAAGATTTATTATGCTCATATATTCCTTATTGTTGATATTATACCCTATGTGATTTTTCATAATTTATATTATAGATTATAGAGATTTAAAAATTAATTAATTGGAAAAAATATTTTCTTTTCTATAGTGGTTATTCTCATAAAAAATCTTGTTTTGAATTATATACTAATTTATTGGATATCAACATATGTTATTGATAATTTTTTTCATAAAAATATACTCTTGAAGAGTGTTATGATATTTTATAATGGTAATGGGTGAGGATGTTAAAAAATGTGTTCTTAGAAAATGTAGAGAAACCTGGTGGTTAAGAAATTATATAAGGAATATTATAAACGAATCTCAAATTTCATGGAAAATATCATCCTAATCATCATAAAAAAATAAACTTATGTTTTTTTTGTATTTATTTTTCTACAGTGAAAATTACTAATAAAATAATTGAAGAATAGGTTCCATGTGCCAAAAAATTTCACATATATTTTTCAAAACCATGACATGGGATTCACCTTAAAGAAAAATAAAAAAAATATAATACTTAACCCATCATCACAAAGTACATGATGTTGAAGTTACTACACCATGCTATAGAATTCCATAATAATTTCAAGAGTGTATTCAATAGTTGAAAATATTTAGGATTGAAGTATAAAAATGTGTGACAGTTTGATATCATGGTTCCTTAAAAAAGGATTCAACCTAAGGTAAGATAAATTACTATAATGATTTGGCAGATAAAACTCCCTCTGAAAATTCCAATCAACTACCTGTTCTTTATGATGTGGTTTAATAATTAATTATTAGGTATCAAGAACATACATATTATGTTCAATTTCAAAATTATTTTAATTTTATAGAAAACATATATTTTTTTAGTAATTATTGGAGATATATTTTAATAAGATTATATAATTCATTCCCTAGTCATATTTTCAAATGATATTTCAAAAAGTGTATATAAAATATTTGAGCATATTATTTTATAAAAAACATAACTGTTTCATTGATTTTCACAATCAGATATTCCTTCTCAAAAAATGGATCTAAAATTTTACAATTAAATTTGTCAAAATAATTTTTTTATTATCCTAAAATTAACTATTATAGTATTGAGTATAGTTGAAACCAAAAATAAGTACTGTGAAAAGGTTCTATGAAACAAATTTACAAATCTCAGAAAAAGAAACAGTAATCAAAAAATAGAGAGTTGTAATATTGAAGTTAATGCGAATCATATGTGATGATGAAATGATGAATATTTGTTAATGATGATGAAATGGGAATGAAATAATGGAGAATCCATATCTATAGGTGTGTAGGATACTTGAATTTATAGGGTAGTTTAATTAATATTTTCTGGTTGAATTTTTTCCCTCTTTTTAGAAATGACGATTGGATGAAAAATGAAAAATATGGTCCAACAACTCTATAAGTATGTATAATTATAGTTGAATAAACCCCTATTATTTTCCAACTATATATTTAACTTATTCACGATAATAGAAAATGTTGTCATCATCAGAATAAAAATGTTGTTCAATCATGATGTGTTACACTTGGTTATAAATATTATTGTATAATTTATGTTTTGAAGGATTTAGATAGTTTGAAACTCAATAAATGTAAATAATCATTGATTCATTACATTTTCGAAAAGATTACTTCTAAAATAAATAATCAATAGAATAATGATCAATATGAAATTAGAAATAATTAAGTAAAATTATTTCACTATAACAAACATAACATCCAAAAAATTTACCCTATTATCAATATTATATGAAAAAAATAAAAAATACATCAAATTTAAAACAAACAAACGTGAAGTAAAAATAAACTATTCTATCATGGAGAAATTGTTCTTTTTGGATATATTGGCCTGCAATAGGCTTCATCCTTAATCATTGTTACCTATATATGTTGGCTCATTAAAATTTTTATCCATTCTAAAATGATAAAATTCCAAATTTCAATACATTTTTGAGCTCTCATGTAAAGAATAATTGAAATAATAATAATAATAAGTAATCGTAAACTTGATTTTAGGTCCTCCACATGACTACTATAACTATTAATTATCCTTTTAATTGGTTTCTTGAACTAAATCCCACTAATGTAAAATGTATCACTCACTTGGTATTGGATTAGTTGAATATAGATGCCTATTGCAGTTTAATTGTTTTTTATCTTCTCCTATAAGATTCACTAAGTTCTCATACCATTATTAGTTTCAACAGATTCTACACTCATTTTCATTGAATTATATTTTTGAATTTAGGGTTCTATGATTTCAATTTAAAAATTAAATCCCTTAAAAATATTTAGGATAATTTACCCTTTTGTAGGTTTCATAATCACTATTAGATAGGTCTAAAAAATGTACCTCCGTGTGACTCTTTTAAATGATTCGACACCCTTATAAATTTTAGCCGAGGTGCTCTGATACCTTTAAACAACTTATAATTTGACCTTTATATAGCTCATTTGGCATGGTGTTAACCTTACATAGCCTCAACTACATGAGTTTACATTTAAAAATATTTGATATTACCCACTAGATGTGTCTTGAATAACAATTATGTTTGTTTTAGTCCCCAACCAAAGAATTACATGGAATTAAAACATCCCTTATAGAACTCAAATAATTTGAGATACACCCTTTTATAGGTTAAAACATGACTTTTAAATAGTATATGAAACATTCTTCTAACCCTTAGAAAGAATACATAAGAAATAATAAACAATTATTTATGAACTGTATAAATCTTACATGAGATACAAAACTGTAGTTCTTCCATTATGAAAGTGTCTTAAAGAATCATTATAATTAAACAACATAATAATACACATATAAAGTGACACTTGTGAAATTAATCAATTCAAAATGAAAACATTAAAAATCCAATACAAAATTAAACTGATAAATTACAAAATTCATTTCATAATTCGAAATTTGTTCCAAAAAAATCATTTTGAATGAAATCATGGATCTTTTTAAAAATGAACTAAAACATCAAAACTATATATAAAACCCCAAAATTATATAAATTTCAAATAATATTTCTAAATATTTATCTAAACAATTATTCTTAGAATGTGTAGAAATTATAACAAGAAAAATTAGTCAATTGAACCCCTATAAATCAATTTAAGAAATAATAATTTAATGAATTTTATTTTCAACCCCAAAATGATTATAATAAGAATAATAATGAATTTAATAGTTTTTTTGATAAAAAAATAATATTTTCTAGCGAATTATGAGTGAAACATATATCAAAATTAGGCAACATAAAAAAATTCAGTTAATATTTCTCCTAAAACACATAATGTGTTTTATATAAATTTCATCCTCCAGTACAAAATAAAAAAAAATCTTACTTTATATCAATATATTTTTGGTGAAGATCTTATTAATCTACTATTCTCAAAAATGACCATATAGTTTCATTTTTAACTACCAATGAGAATATTTCCAAGAAATTGAAACATCACATTAATTGAAATAAATTTTTAGAATCAATTACTTAAATATGTTTCAATAAATCTCTTTTTACAATCCTAAAATATCATTTTTCTAACTTCCTTGTACCCTTCTTGTAATTCCCTCAGATCCCATGTTTTGTTGGACATCAAAAATGGAATCTCTTTATTTATCAATGACTTCCATATCAAGGTATCTTTAAGTATGGTTTAATCTTTTAGTATTTTCGGTAATCCTACAAATGATAGTAGAAGAATGTTTATTTCATACCCAAAAAATTAATCTAAATTATAAATTCTATTTTATACATATAAATGTTTTAGTTGAACTATATTGTACAAAACATCTCTTCTTTCTACTACTTGGAATATTGATTCATAGTCATCCAGAGCCGTGGATTTCAATGCTCATTTTTGGGATTCAACCATCATTGACCTTTATAGAATTTATTCAATTTGTACAACATCTAAACTGTTAGTTCATTCTTATGACTTCTATAAAATTTTCACCTTTCTAGTATTCTTAATCATATCAAATTGGATTTGAAAAGTACATGTTTCCCTCATCTTCCTTTCCTTCAATGTTTTGGTACATCCATAAAACCTATTTGTTTAAGTGTATATATGTAATCCCTATAAATTTACTTTTCTAACCATCCCATAACTAGTAACTAATGTTCCCATTAGAAATTCATATAAACAAATGTTTTCAACGTTTAAAAATGTTTTTTATATTTAGAGTAAATTAGAATATATAAATTTTTTTGAGAAATTAAAGTTGGTGAAATTATATTATATTAGAAAACAATAACTCCTCTATATATTCCAATATAACCTCTAATTTGGAACTTCAATTACATGTTAGTAAGTAGTGTTCACAGACTGATATACAATTTTCTCCGACCTTCCTTAGTTCATTCTCATACTTTTATCCATTTTGGAAAATGTGTGATTCAATATTATAATAATAAATTAAAAATTAAAATTCTAGGAACCACATTCTCATATCATTTTATCTAATTATGGTATATTTTCAATATGTTTTATTCGGTGTACTCCACCGAGTATCAATGTAATTAAATTTCATCTTTCGGAATCACTCCCATTGTGACAAATATTTCTACTCAATAAAAAAATAAAATATACCAATTATGATTCAAGAATTGAACCCAAAATTTCAATGTCACTTCATAAATAAAAGTAAAAAAGTTAAGTTATATTTTGATGATTGAATAGGGTAAGTTCCCCAAACAGCTAAATGAACAAGTTTCAACTTATGGGATTCCATCAATAAAATAAAAGGAAACCCTTACTTGTTTCTAAAAAACATTGATTTCACATCCTCCAATATCTATTTGATCAAGATTCTATATTATTTCACTTTTTAAACATCAATGTAACATTTTAATTATTCAAAGAACACAATTTTCTATGGCGTATATAATATACAACATTGATTTTAAACAAACCATACAATATTATAATAATTATTTAAATGTAATGGTTATAACATTTTGTTGGGTATGTTTCACTTTATCCACATTAATGTACATATATATATATTTCCTACTCAATATAATTTATTTGGGATAATTTTTAGGAAATAATCACTCTATTATTAGTAATGTAATTTTATTGTTCAAAAATATATATTCATCCAAAATGATATTTATTTATTTTTGTGATAGAATGTTATAATTAATTTAATTAAATTTAAAAAAAGGACTTAATTTTTGAAATGATAATCTTAAAATATTCTTATTGTTTTATTTTTGGTATTTCTCTGAAAAGATTGATTTTTTAATGAATAGTGAAAATATCGTTTTTTTGTAACACTATAATTTATTTTCATTAAAAAGTACAATTTTAATTTTAATTCAACCACAACATAAAATATATATTCTTTTACTATATAAAATATAATTATGTAAATTTAAACCATTAATATAAATTATTTTTGTATAAGTTAATTTTCGGGGGTAAAAACTAATTTTTGTGAAATGTTTTTTTGTTGATTTGAAAATGTTTATATGAAAATAAAATTATTACAACTTTGGAAATGTAATATTAAAAAATATAACCAAAATTTTATATAATGAGTTTCATATTTTGTATATATTTACCTTTTTCCTTCTTGAATTGTAACTATAGTAAATCGTTTGCACCTCTAAAAGGGTAAATCGAGAAATTAAAGATAAATATATTATGATAAGGATTAAAAATTACCAAAAAAACTATATTTGATATGTTGGACGCATTTGGATCGACCATCATCATTAAATATTCAATGTCATTCCAATTTTTTTTGAATATTCTTTGAAATGGCATATATATTATTTTACGTAATAAAAACTCAAAATGTGACTCTATTGATTTTAAATAACTATTATATGTTATTATATTTATAAAAATATGATATTAATTTATAAATAAGATTAATATAATAATATTTAAATTTTATTATTATGGTAATTTCATTTTTATATTTTAGTAAGGAAATAATAACCTTAAATCCTTATTCAGAGCTATCAAATTACTTATAAGAGTAGTAGAAAAATCATGTAAATGATTTTAAAAACATTAAAAGAAATTTCATTTGGGGATTTATACTGTAACTTGAATTTCATAGATATATATAACATATTAGGGATTTTTTATAAACTATATTCAAATTCCATTTTTATATTGATGACATTAAATTCAAAGTATATGAAGTGTTCCAACAATGACATTAATGGATATTTTAAAATAAAAAAATATTATGTTAAATTATTAAAAAATCATAAAAAGACAATATTTGGCCTTGTTAATGGGATATGGTTAAATATATAGACCAAAATATATTCATAGGTCACATGAATTTTTATAGTTAATTTATTTTCCCCTAAATAGTAAGAAACTTTTATATTACGGTAATTATCAAAAATGATAATTGTTTGTTAAAAAATGTGATAAGTGTACATAAATACCCTAAAGTTTTAAAAATTCCATTGTATGTGATTTAATTAGACTAATAATCATTACATATATGAAATATATCAATTTTTCCACTTATAATTGAAAATTAATTTATATTAATTAAAGAGTTTGGGTAATTACAAGACTACCCATCCACTCACTTATAAAAGGGAACATGCTCTCCTCTCTTAGTCACACCTTTTGAAAACACTAGTTTAGAAAATAGATTACCAAATACCTTTATAAAATAAATACCCATGATCTATATGTTTTATTTTGGATAGAATTTTGATATTATAATGATTAATTTTTAAAGTAAAGGACGTTTTCTTATGAAGATGTAAAGATTTTAACCAAATGTTTTGGTTTTAATTTTTTTTAAAACTCCTTAAAATCTCATCTATAAATTTTGATATAATAAAATCAGTATATAACATATAATGAAATTTTATTAACTTTTTTTAACATTAATACATCTCTTTCTTACATCAAATAGGAAATGAAACCATCGTTCATTTTTACGGCCAATTAACACCTCGTGAACCGATGTAATTTGTTTTCTATACCTACATTTCAATGATATTTATTATTATTGATTTAATGAAAATATTGTATTTTAATTCCATTCTTTTCATTATATAAATATATCATATCATATAATTACATATCATTATGTAAAATATTATCTTGATTTTGGAATATCTGTGAATTTCCACCTTGATATAGCATATAGTAACATCTGAGAATGATAGAGAATATATTTCAAGTAATACTTATATAGATCTCTAGATCAATAAATAATTCTTAATTAACTTAAATGAAAGATGTATGGTGTTAACTATAGTGGTTTATCTTTTGAATTTATCTGGCCTTCATTTTTTTTCATGAACGAGTGTACATAAGTTTTCAATATGATGATCTATGTGTCCTAAAAAGTGTTATATTTTATTATTTTATTTTTAAGGGTTTGATTAGAGAAAAAATAAATTTTAACATGTTCATAAGATTTATTTTCTACACATATAAAATAACTTGTAAAAGGATATCATTTTATATTTTTTCTTGTTTTTCACTAGATTAACATTTTTTTAAACATTTTATATCCCTTACTATGATTTATGATTTTTCAATCACACGTTTTGAAACGATTTTTCACAGGGCCAAATTATGATTATAAAATACAAGGGATTCAATGTTATATATATGGAATTTACATTAATGATGTAATAATGTATTTATAAGAAACTTATTTTTTTTGTAAAAATCAATACTATGGGGAACCATTCACATTAATTGAGTTTTTTCAAATTATCTAAATAAAAAAAATCTGAAATGACATTAGTTATTTAATTGATCCATTTTTTTATATTTTTTTTATATTTTTTTATGTCTAGAATTTGGTCTATTTTGTTGGTATCAAAGCCATATATGTAATTATTATGTTTTTTCACTAGATCATGTAGTATGGACTAAATGATGTTAAAAGTGGTATTTGATGAGGGTTTAAATAACATTGGAGATTATAATATTTTCATGAAATGTCAATATAATAGATATGGGTACCATAATATATTTATAATATTATGGTTTATTATATTTTTATTCACATAGTTACACATTTTGTGGTTTTGATGATGGGATTTTATGTTTATTATGGTATATTGGAAAGTGGGATATAAATAATATTGTGTTATGGAAAGTCATTCAGTGACAAAGTGATGTTTTGAGGATTATATTACTAGGGAATATTCATTTTTGGTTTTATTATATTATTAGTAACTAACATAATTTACAGATAAATATAAAATTGACCTTAGTAGGATATATGATAAAATCATTTTAATTTTTGATATTTGAACAAATTTATTAATTTTATAAATAATTTTAAGGATTGATTTCGATCAAATTATTTATGTAATAATATGGATGTTGTTGTTGATAAATTTGGGATTTAAATTTCACTTCATTACATAATAGTTTATTCATACAATATATTATCTTATATCGTGATAACTATTTTGGTTTTTGATAATGTCAAATGATATAAGGAATAACTTGTTACACTATTTTATATCTTGTAATCCCTAAGATGCTTATTTTAGTGATCCACACATGAAAAATTCATCATTAATATTCATTTATTTATGGAAAATATGTGATAATGGTGCAATAATTTTGAAACATGCTACCAAAAATGAAATTTCTTTAATGTATTTGAAGAAAATCATATATTTATATATCTTTATATTCATAGTCTAGATAGAAAAGAAATTACTCAACACCAGGAAAATGATAATAAAGAAATTACACAATTACCTTATTTTATGATGAATATATATACCATTTCAAACCCAATTGATTGAATTTTCTGTTTCTGTTAACTTTCTCAAGATCATTCGATTTCTTGTTATCAATATTATTTTTCATACACAATCATTATTTAGGCATTAATTTTTTTCATCCACATCCATATTTTCACATGACACTAATTTTATCCTCTTTATAAATAATGTTATCTGTTATTTTTTTATTACTATAAATTTTACATTTTCTTCTTTTCAATAGGATGTTTTATTAAACCTTTTTATGATGTTGGTTTTCAAAAATGACTTTTTAATAGCAAACCCTTGATTAACTGTATCAGGTTAAAATTATAAGGAACCAATTGGTGAAAGGGTTTGGGGGAAGAGACTAAAAAATAATAGTATTTAATATAACACTATGTTTGATAGCATATAAAAGACGTAAAACAAAGCTTAAGCAAACCACCAAATATTTTTATTACTATTTAAATGTTATAGTTATAACCTAGTGATTATGTTCGCATGTATGAATATGATAAACCACATTAAGAAATATATATAAGTATAAATTTTACGCACAATATAAATTTACTGATTAATTTTTAAGAAATAAGAAGTCAATTTTTAATAATTATTTATAATTCTTGAAAATTTATTTTCTTCAAAAAATTGGGTTTTATTTTATTTTATAATAGAATGTTCTAATTAATTTTTGAAACTTTTAGAAATAATAATTTATAAAAAAATAAATAATTTTTTAAATCCTTATTTCAAAATTAATTTAGGGTACATTTTTATTATTTTATGAATGATTTATTTTCCATTGAATAGTGAAAAATCTATTTTTGTAAAGGTGTCATTTATTTTCCTTTTTGGTCATAAAAATACATTTTTTAAATATAATTTTTTTTACACTTCATGAATTTATATTAAAATAGTTTTATGAATCTTCCAATAATTTAATCATCCAAAATAGATCCCATATTTGCAAATATGGGGCTTATATTCAATTAATAATTCCCATTTATTTTTGGTCATTATAAATAATAAAAGTAGTCACCTTAGTAAGGGTAAATCAGGTAACTAAAGTTAAAAATAATATGATAAGAACTTAAAATAACCAAGACATTTTTCTTTAATTTGTTGTTTTAGTGGAATTAGAACATTCTCATAGATGATTTAATTTCATATAAATTTTGTTCATTTTTCTTTGAAAAATCTTTATTTATTATTTTATTGTATCAAAAAATACAAAATGTCACCGTATTAATTTAAAACTTATTTTTTATATTTTCATAGGTATAAAAATATCTTATAAATTACTATTAAATATAATTTTTATAATAATAAAATTATGTTAATTATTGTAATTTGTTTATTTCTTTATGAAATAAAAACCTTAAATTCTAAGCAATACCATCATATAACTAGTGTAAGTAGTAGAAAAATCTTGTAAATGATTTTAAATATAGTAAAATTATTTTTTTGGAGATTTATAGTATCACATTTATTTTATAGTTATATATAAAATATTTAGGATTCTTTATAAGTCTATATTATACTTCCATTGTTATCTTAATTTCTTTAATGTCAAAGAAAATTAATAGTTCCACATATGACATTAATTATATTTTTTAATAAATAATATTTTATGAAATGAATTAAAATTAATAAAAATAATATATTAACAAAATTGAATTGTATATAGATGAAAATATCACCCATGTTCCATTAAGGGGCCAATTATTCTTTTAATGTATCATTTAAAAACCCTAATGTGTAAAAATATTTGACATCATTGTAATCATTAAAATGGTTAGCAGGAGCATAAATTAAAGTGAAAATGTAAAACAAATCACACAAAATCACCCATATTATTTTTTATAAGATAGTATTTAGAATAATCATTCTCTTATATTTGAAATATATCAATTTTTTCAGTTATTACTTCAAAATTAATTTATGTTAATTTAATATTTAAGTAATTTTTGAAGCACCCCTCACCTCACTTATAAAATGCCACCTATTGTCCTCTTTTTCTCAGAAATTTTGAGAAATATTATTCTAAAAATACCATCCCTAATCCATTCATCAAATAAGTACCCATGTTCTATTGGTATTATATTTGGTATAATACCAACTTTAGAGGATATTTATCATAATGAGAAGGAGTTCGTCTGAAGAAATACATCTTTTAACCCATTGTTTTAGCATTATTTCTTCTTATAAAAACTAAAAAACTCTTATAATCACTTCCATATAACAAAATAAGTATCTCTCATATACTAAGATGTTATTTATTTAATATATTATCTTTAATACATCTCTTTCCCTAGCCTGATTATATATGAGATCATTATTTGTTTTTACGATAGACTACCATCTCGTGAGCCAATGTAATTCATTATCTATCACCACCTCTCAAGAATATTTATAATGTTGGATTTATCGCATATTCATATGATATATATGTAAATTATTCTAATTATTTAATCATGATATATCATCAAATTTAATACATTTTAATATGTTGGAAAATTATATTGTCCTTCATGTGCACATGTGGATTACCACCTCAACAAAGTGAGGTGATTCATTTCTCCTGAATGCATTAAAATGTTTGGTTATAAAATTATTTTTAATATATAAAAATGATAATAATATTATGATTATTACTTATGAGATTATGTAATAATTAACTCTTTGACCACAATAAACCTACCAAATCCATTTTGATATATGTTTTAAATATCATCAAATGATATGACAGAAAAATAAACTGTTATTTGACTGAATATAATATGATAATAAATAAAATAAATGAAATAATTAACTATAAAATGGTTATTTATAAGTTTAATAACTAAAATAGCTTTATTAATAAGAATGATAAAGAACATAAATGATTATTAATACTCGAGGAAATATGCAATTTAACTTAAAACCTCTTTTTAAATGATGTAATTATTTTTTAAAAAAATTGTATTCCACATACATATTCCAAAAATTCATTTATAGTTGTATTTATGTAGAGATAATATAATTTTGTATAAAATTTAATAAAAGTTTTGAATTTATTACAAATTTAATTAAAATAAATCTTTTTTATGTTGACTATATGGATTATTTAGAATTTCATTACAAATAGAAAAATGAATTTTATATTGTAAAATATTCAAAATCAATGAATTTTACATCTTAAAAAACTATTATTAAATGTTTTTATCCATTATAATCCTATTTTTTTTTCAAATAAGGTCCCTTATTATCTTTATTCTGGTTATTTTTAAATTAAAAATAGGTTTTTAAAAAGTACAAGAATTTTGATATATGAAAGAATTTTATCTCCCAGTTAGATATAGTTTTTAAGTTATTTATAGTGAAAAGGTGAAAGAATAAAACATTTTATTAAAAATTTGTCACTTGTGTATTATATAGTATTATTGGTGATACTGATACATCTTATACTATTGGTTGATCCTGAAACAATTTATAAGAGTATGTGATCTCGATACAACTTACATATATGGTTTGTCACAATACAACTTATAGGAATGGGTGTGCTTGATACAAAATATATGGTTTGTGGTCTTGATATATATAGATAATTTATTAGTTATGGTACCTTTTCAATTTGAGAAATAAGGATAGAGTTAAACATGTTTGTTTATCCAATGGATTTATATAGTAACTAGTTAGTTCACACATGAGTGGACAAGGGTTATGAATATGATGGTATATATTTTTTTAATTTTTTTAAATTATGTTGTTTTTAATGTTTTAATTAATAATAAATAGTGTTTTAAATGCGTAGATGATTTATTTTATATCCTAAATTGATGACATTGAATGGTTATAATTTTTTAGTTTTTTATTTTTTTCACTAGATTAAAATGTTCTTAATTTTATGTACGTTATTAATATTTCTATTTTTATCATCCCAAATTTTCATAATATTTTTCAATGAGAATAATGATAAGTCGATAATTTATGAGATTCTTATTTTTAGACATGGAAGATACCATGAATGAAGAAATAATTTATTTTTTTTGAATTAATATTGATGTATAATTGGATACTATATAGAATAATTCACTTTAAATTAGTCTATAATAATTATCTAAAACTCTAAAAATTATATTTAATTGGGTATGTAAGTTATCCAATATTTATGTTATATTTTATATTTTTGGAATAGCTAAAATTGTTTCATGTTTATCGATATCAAATCCTAAAATATAAATATTATGTTTTTAGTTCTGGATATAGGATTACATGTTTAGGGCTATTATAGTTGGTATCAGAAAAGGGTTTGGATAAAATTTGAGATTATTATGTTCTCATGCGATTTTAATATAATATATATGGATAAAATAATGGTTTTACATGATAATGGTTTATTATAATTTTGAAAATGAAGATACCCCATTTTGGGTTTTAAGTGATGTGAATGTTGGGTAATTATGGTATTAGAGGGAAAGATATAGATAATCATGATGTTTGAAAAGTGATTCACTAACAAGGAGATATTTTTAAGGATTATCTGATTGGGACATAATTGTTTTTGTGTAAATAAATTAATGAGTGGTTAATGTTGTTTGAAAAAATGTTAAATTTTTTTAAGAAGAATATATAATAAAATCATTCTAATTATTGGGTTTTGAACTTAGATAGGAATATTTTTGAATAATTTTAAGGATAGTTATTAATAAAAAAAATTATGCTATACCTTGGGTGTAATATTTATTCATTGAAGAATGATGTCATATTTCTTCTTATGATGGTTTATTAATATTGGATATTATCTTATATTGTACAAACCATTTTAATTTTGGTCAATTTATAAATATATAGGGAATAAATTATTATATTTATTTGATCTTATAATATTTTAAATGACGATTTTATTACATTAGGCACAAAATTTTTTTCTAGAGTATTTATTTTGTATAGTAAAAATGGAGATAAAGGATTAATATTTTTGAAACACACAACCATAGAATGAAATTTCGGTTTCTAGATTTTTTGAAAAAAACAATGTATTTTCCATTTTATTCTTAGTCTAGATTCTAAAGTAATTTATAAAATATTGTAAAGGAATATTAGAAAATTGTTATCCTAATACCTTCATTTTTTATCAATTAATGATCTTTTTTATATATCATAAATTTATTGTTTTTTTCCATTGAATTTATCATGTTACATCATATTTTTTTATCTATGTTTTATATCACTCTCCATCATTATTTAGAAATTAATTTTTTTTCTCCATGTATATATTATCACTTCCCAATAATTTTCTCATATTTGGAGATGTAGTTTTGTTTTATTCTAGATGAACATTTTATTTACCACTCCTTCTTTTCAAAATGAGGTTCTATATTTTTTTTTAAGATGAAGGCTTTCAAAAAATGTAATTTTAGAATTTAAACCCCTGATTATCAGGAACAAGTAAAAATTTAAAGGATGAAATTTATAGGTTAGGGGGGATGGATGGGGTGGGAGGGTAGAATATAACACCATAAGTTTTTAAAATAACATTATTTTCTATAGAGTATAAAAAATGCATCACCGAACATCAAGGAACCACAAAATATTACTATTATTATTTAATTGTTATATTTATAACCTAGTAGTTAAATTAAAGGGAATTAAAATGATTAATTTTATTAATAAATATACATATAAATTTTAAACTCATTATAAATTTATTTATTATTTACTAGAAAAGAACCATTCAATTTTTGTTGGGAAAAAATCCCTTAAGGCATCATTGACACATTTTTGAAGTGATTATGATTGTTGACAAAGTGGAAAAATGCGTTGTGATTGTTGACAAAGAAAAATAATGACATACAAATTTGTTGACAAAGGGGATTTCAGGGTGGAATGTCGAGTTCTAGAGTTGTGGTCAACGATCCAGTTTTTATTCAAGAACGTAGACAAAGTAATGGATGATATGAAGGCAGTACAAATATAACAGATACAAGGTGGCGCCGTTTTCCATTGTTTGCCAAATTTTTGGGACTGAAAATCAACAAATGAAGAAAAGTGGTTTTTGGAAAAGGGACCTGCGCTCCATTGAATTGAAGTTGAAGAAAATTGCACGCCAAATGTTTTTCAAGACTAGTGCATCAAAATTTGGCAAAAGAAATAGGGTTGCGCATGTATTGGTGTGGTCGTGCAGGTGACCTGCGCGCTGTGAAGAGACTTGTGTGCTGATGCCTAGAAGGCTTGGGAACTTGTGTGCCTATTTTTTTCAAGATCATAAGATCAAAATACTCTAAAGGAAAGAGTTCCCTACAAGTATTGGGTTGGTCATGCAGGTGACTTGCAGGTGTGGAGACCTGCATGCCGAGACTTGCGCGCCGAGGGTAGACATGCGCGTCGTCGCGTAGGGTGACCAAATGCCTATAAATACTAGACCACACCTCCTCATTTTTCAACGGAGTTCAACACTTAGAAAATTCAGAGCTCCCGTCTCGCAGGTGTGGTGGTCACGCTGGTGGCGAGTGATTCGCGTAGGTGGAGCTACGCGCCAGTGTTTGAAGATGCGCGTTGGCTGGTGGTTGCGCGCCAATATTGGTTTGCACGTAAAAGGAAGTGAGTCGCACAGGTTTGGAGTTGAAGAAGGTTGTGTCGCACATGTGCTTGAGGTGGACCTGTGCGCCATTTGTGACCTTCACGCAAATACTTGCATGCCAAGTTAGACTTATGCACCAAGTAAGGTTGATTCACTATAGTGTTTCTGGGCTGCGTGAAAACCGGAAGATTTCTTTATTCCTTCGGTGCAAAGCGAAATTCATCTACGAGTGAAGGTTGTACTTCAACAGATCATCTACATAAAGAGAAATATGCATTCCTTCATAGAAATGAAGAGACCTACAAGTCTATAAACTGTGAGTGGATCCTTTCCGGAGCAGTGATCAAAGGAAGAGGAAGAAGGTGATCCTCTCCACCAGTAGTGAGCCATAGAGAGAGAAATAGGGAGTCACCCCTGGGAAAGTAGTGAACTGACCCTAAATTTTGTATAGGTAGTGAGCCTGGGAGTAGAAGTGATTTATAAGAAACTTTGTAAACAGCAGTGCGCTTTTAGTGAATTTGGTACGACTGGCAACTTGTTAGTGTATGATCCTTGGACGTAGCCCAGTGAGGGTGAACCATGTAAAAATTGATGTGTCCTTTGCTTGATTTACTTTCAGTTTATATTGTGCAACATGAAAGATAGAGAAAAGTGTTTTTCTTAACAGCGAAACAAGATCAGAACATGCTTTAATTTGAAATTAGTCATACCCTGATTCACCCCCCTCTCAGGGTATTCAGCCTTGTGGACCTAACAATTTTTAATAGACATTTTATTATTCAATATGTTTTTTTCTCAAAAATCGTTTTATAGATTTTTATGAACGAATATTAAAATTAATTCCTAGAATGTTATGAAATTTTATTAGTTAAATAGAATGTAATTTTCTAAATTTTATTTTCAAAAATTGACATAGGTTGTAATTTTGGTATTTTTAGGAAAATATTGAGTTTTAGTGAATAGTGAGAATACAAATTTTTGTAAAAAGGTCATTCATTTAAATTAAAAATCACAATCATGTTTGGAATTTTATCTCAATATAACATAATAAATTTTTAATTATATATAATCTAATTATCTACAATTGAATAATCATTATACCTATTTTTAATATAATTTCATTTTTTTCTTATAAATTTATTTTCCTAAAATTTATTTTTCATATCATTTTAGGAATTTATATTAAAATTGACTTCAATAACACCCCATGATTCAAAGGTATGTTTCCCTTAGAATAATATAATATCTTGCGTTGTATGAAACGTGGAGTTTTAACACACAATGACCAATCAAACTAGCCGTTATAAAGATTAATACACACTTTTTGAAATTTGATAAATTTTATTTTTCAAAATGAACTTCATTTCTGGATTCAGAATATCAAAACTATATTAGGGTGATTTTTTTGGTATTTTTATGAAAACATTCAATTTTTGATAAATTGTGAAAAACACTACGTTATTGATTACAAAATAATTTTTATTTAAAGAATAATTTATTTTATTTATGTTTATTTTAATTAAAAAAGATACATAATTCTTAATTATTTCAATTAAATTAATTGGAGTCATTTTATAATAAAATTTCATATATAAAATTTTATTGAACTTTTTGCCGTCTTTTACCCACTATATAGGAACGTTATCAAATTTTCAAAAAACGTAATTTTACTGCTTCTTTGAATTAAAATTTAAAAATATAAGAGACACGGTTAATATCGGTTAGTAAAATGAGGTTCAATAAGAGGAAAATAATTTTTTGGTGAATAATAACTTATGAATTTTATTTACCAGAGTTAAAAGTAAATAGGGTAATTAAGGGTAAAAATGTTATTATTGTTACCCTAAATCATGTCCTATTTCTATTGGATAAATGTATTTTGACCAAAAACAACCTCAGAAAAAAATTATGATCCTTTTGATCCACTTGGATTAGATTAGGACATTTATTATTATTTAATTTAAAGAATAGGTAAAAGTGTTAAATTATATGTTTAATAACTTAACCATTTTTAAGATAGGGTTATACATAAGATAAATAATTCTATAAATATTCATTAGAAATATAAAAATATTTCCTACATAATGGTATTTTATTTAAAAATTTTAGGCATTAAATAAAAAAATTATATATGATCCAATGATGATGCAGTAATTATGTTATTAATGAATGAATAAAATAATTGATATTATAAATATCCAAATAAATGTAAATTGAGACTTATGATGAATTTCAATAATTTTCTAGGTTAATATGACATGTAAGGGTTGATTAAATAAATTTTATTCTAAGTGATAAAGTTTTTATGTTCTTCACAAAAACAAAATACCAACGGGTGTCAAAATTGACATAATTGAAATTTTAAAACTTATACTATATTATTGACTGATATAATATTCCTAAAAAGTTAAGGTTCTGAAAAAGGACTTAGATAAGGTTATATATATTAATAATGAACCACTTGGGTTTCTATTGGATTTGTATAGAATGTTTATTTACCATTTTTTATAATAATACAATAATACATGGTAAAAGTTAAACTATCTAACTAAGAGTTTAATCTAAAAGATAAGGTTAATATGGTGACATAAACCTATCTAAAACCTATTGGTTTAGAGTTTTTAGACCCATACTCACCTTATACTCTAAATAAATCTTTTTGGTTCCATTATAAACTGAATATTATTGTATAATAAAATAATATTTCAAAATTTTCCTAGTGTGACCCTCACCTCTCTTATAAATGGGTACACCCCCTTATCTCAAAATCACACCTCCAAAGCCATTTGGCTCGGCCAACCCCTACTCTAATATCTCTCCAACTACCCTCAAATAATCTTAGAGGCCTTACCCTAATCAGTAAGCCAACCTAAGGATCCATTTTGATCAACTCGTAAGGAAACACCCGAATTTCAAAGTTCTTTTCTTCTTTCACTTCCTCTTTCATTGTTGTTTCCATACCAAAATAATAACTCCAGTACCCTATACACACTTTTATGTTATTATAAATATGGTACAATGATATTCGTTATTCTATCCATCCTATTAATGACAAATCACAATACATGCGTGCGTACGGCCTACCATCACCATGCCGTGGTGTAGTTTGTTATTCAAACACTTCATTATTTGGATGGGTATAGTAATGAGTATAACCAATGTAAATAATAAATATAACACTTTAAGGATTCTATGTATATGATATACTATCTAATTACATATGATTTTACAATCAATAAAATGATATTGTCGCTCGTGCGTACGTACGGATTACCGTCTCCACGAATGTGATGACATTCATTCCCCATCGTAACCATTCCTGAAAAATTTTCATTTTATGATAAACAAATAATGTTTAAGAACTTTATATAATTCTATATATAAATCAAATACATCCTATCTATATCAAGAATGACTTATGTAACAAACATATAAAGTAATACGAATCAATTAACACTCAAAACAATGAGACTACTAAAATATTATTAACAAAGAAATATTAGAAGATCATATATGATATCATATTTATATATGTTTTTCTAGTAAAATTTAATAATAATTATTTAACTATTATATAAGAATTTAATGTACCCTCGACCATGTAAAAGAATAAGGTAAGGTTTAATTCTACAATATCTTCTTTATCTGAGGTTTTTTATATGTGAATATCTACAGGGACCTCTTTATCAACCACATCCGTGTTTTTTTAAAAATGTATTTCAAAACATTTTTTCTATTTCCTGGAATATAGATTAAATTCATTTATAACCTTGTTTTAATTTTTATAATATTTTTATAAATGAATCTTTCTAACTTTTTTAAAAAAAGAACATTTATGACCTTTTCAAAAAAATAAAGGAAAGAATGAATTTTTTATCTTATATGGTGGGTTTGACTATTTTTTTCCATCATAACACATTAGAAGCATCCATTAAAAGCTTATAAAAATATTTTAAAAATAAATGTTTTCTTTTATAATTATTTTACTTTTAAATGATTTCAAAATAGAAAGAGTTATTTCTTTCAAATAGTTTTCATTTCTTCTATGTCAACATCCTTTTATGGATTTTAAACATGTTTGAAGTTCATTTATTATGATAAAAATATTACATATTGTATTGAAGGTTTGGTTATATATTTTATTGTGGATGTGTTTTTTTATATAATTTATGGTTTATGGATATTTTATTGACATTCCATATTCTGGTTTATATACGAATGTTTAGGTTATGTATAAACCTTTTCATATGAGGAATGAATTGGACTTAGTAAATGAAGGGTGGAGACTACTATAGCTCTACAATGCATCAGTGGGTCTCATGAGAGAAACTAGTTTCTTGGCCCAAGGCCTTGAAAAAAATCATTATTTGAATTCTTTTGACGATTCCTTGACTATGTGGTTATGAAGTCAGTTATTATGCATTCCGTCGTTATGAAATTGTCTATTGATATTGCATGTGATAATTTGACTAGTAGAATATCTATGTGAATAAGTAAACGAAATAATTGGATTTATTTTTTCCATATTATTCTGATGTTTATTTTTATAAGGCTTATGTTTTAGTCTTATAAATTGCCTTAAATGTTTATGTTTATTTGTGAAAGTTTCCGCTATATTGATATCCTTACTGAGCATTTGAGCTCACATATTTCTATGTTTTATTTTTTCTAGGATGTGAAGAAGTATATTATAACTGACCTGTAGGGATATTCTAGGGGAGATGAATGTGTTCAAATAAGAAACAATGTTGTTGTTTTACAATTCATTTTGTGACGTTAAACATCTATATGCATAAAGTACATCCAAGGAAACTAAACTGATTGGCCTTTCGGGACATGATTTCTTGTATCAGGACAACGTTATTTAATAACGCACCGACTGTGGGTAAATGGGGTTGGGGCGTTACAATAGGTATCAGAGTTATTTTAGTACAAACCATGGAAACTATATTTAGAAAATGTCTGATTAGATAAAATTACCCTAATATTAACTTGGAGGATTAGTATAGAAGAACATCCTATAATTTTGGTAATGTAGATATTTTGTGATTTTTCCAAGAAATAAATCTCTGTCTGGATACAAGAAGGCAGAGGCGGCTCTGGCAGAGATATACCTAAGAGTGAAAACTCTGACATGAAGTTTCAAGCTTGACCCGTGGTATCCTAGTACACGACAATGGGCCTTGCGGCACTCTTGGTTAAGACACTCCCAGGGGATATGCTTAGGATAATTCACATTTTCTGTACATCCCATTATGAATGATTTATGAGTATATACATCTTCAAGGAAAACATTTTTATGATTATGGATTATATCAGTAAACATTTAAATTTATGTTAAGTGTTTTACATGTTCAGAATTATGTATTTCAATTCATATACTAATCTAGTGTATGCCATTGTTTAGAAATTTTGCCTAGTGGAAGGAATGAAAACCATATCAGCACATGTAATCTATATAGGTATTTTTCTCCTACATGAGATAATTATAGCGGAGCTAGTGATGCAACTGGTGCTGATCAGCTTATAAAAACATTGGGACAACTCACTCAGGTTATGAATAATAACCATACCCATATGGAGCACCCTGATCTACAATATAGAGGATCAATGTTAGACCACTTCTTCAGGCAACAACCACAAAAATTCAATGGGACTAAAAATCCATTTGATGCTGAGCAATGGATAAGTTTCTTTGAGAAAATATTTAATGCTTTGGAGAGTAACAAAATGGAAAACGTTTTCATGGCTGTTTATCGGATCATGAGATATGCAGATCAATGGTGATCATTAATTCAAAACACAAAAGAAGATTAAGAAGTATAAAATATGGAAAGGAGGGAGTTTAAAGTTCTTTTCATATGAAATTACTTTCCTCGTGAACATCAAGTGGATATGGAAAGACAATTTCTGAGTCCAAGGAAATAGGAGGATAAGAATATCGCAAATTATGATGCTAATTTTACATGGTTAGCAAGGCATGAAACAGATTATATACATAACCTAAGTAGTATGATTGAAAATTTCATCGATGGGTTAAAACCATTTCTCCGTCGAGCATTATTCTCACAATCCTTATCATCTTATGAATAAATTGTCGCATGTACTATTAAGACAGAGAAGCAATTATTCATGTCTTACAACATTAAAGATAAGCAACAGAAGAAGAGATATGATGAACACTATATAAATGTACATAAGGGGAAGAAGTGAAAAGTGGAATATCTATCCTGTGGTAAATGTGGGAAGATACACCAGCATACATGCCTAAAGGGAATGAGAGTATGTTACAGGTGTGGTGAAAAAGGCCACAAAGCTAGTGATTGAAAGGGAAAAAACAGGTTGTCAATGTTTAATTCTACATTTGTAGAGAGATGGGGCATTATGCGAAAGAATGACTTAATAACCAAGGAATAATTCCTCATAAAAGTCCATGGGCGAAAGGCCAAGCTTATGTGATCACTACTACTGAGTTTGAAGCTCTGAAAGACATGGTTGCAGGTAATTTAATGGTTTCAACAAATTTTAAAAATTATTTATTTGATTCTAGATCATCACATTGTTTCATATTTTCCCAGTTTTCTAGGAAAATTAGATATTTCCAATTTTAATTAACAAGGGAGTTGTCAGTAAAAAATCCTAAGGGAAGTATCCTTGCAATAATGTTTTGTGAATCAATCCCCATTAGGGAATATAAATGTTCTTTATCTGCTAATATCATCATCATAACCAGGATTGAATGTGATATAGTCCTTGGTATGTAATGGATTTCAGACCATGATGCAAAAAATTATTGTAAGAAGAATGAGGTTAATTTTTTGATGATGATATGGAGTACCTCATCTTAATAGAAGAAACATCACCACCAGATTCGTATCCAGATCCACCTCCTATAGATATACTAAATTAAATTATTGGGGAGGAGGAGAATGAAATAACTATGGGTGAGGAATGTAATGTTCAAATAGAGGACATACCTTTTTTGCAAGAATATGTTTATCTGTTTCCAAAGGATTTACCTGGACATCCTCCAGAATGAGAAATTGAGTTTTCTATCAATTTAATTCCTAGTTCAGGGCCCATATCGAATACCCCTTTTATAATGGCCACTGTAAAATTAGTGGAAAAAAATAAAAAACTATAGGAATTGTGTAATAAGGATTTATTATCCCTATTGTTTCCCCATGGGGAGCCCCTGTTGGTTTTGTTAAGAAGAAAGATGGATCTATGAGGTTATGCATTGACTATAGGGAGATCATTGCTATAACAATAAAGAAAAAGTATCCCCTACCTCACATTGATGATTTATTCGACCAAAATCATGGAGGTCAATATTTTTCAAATATTGACCTTTGATCTGGATATTATCAATTGTGTGTGAAGAAAGAAGACATTCCGAAAACAACATTTCGAACCAAGTATGGGCATTACGAGTTTACATTAATGCCTTTGGGATTGACTAATGCACCCTATGTCTTCATGGATCTAATGAATAGAGTTTTAAAGGAATATCTTGATAACTTTTTGTTTGTATTCATTGATGATTTATTGGTACAATAAATAAGATACGAAGATCATGAAAATCATTTGCGCAGTATTCTAAAACCCCCCATAAGAATTGGATTATATGGGAAGTTTAGAAAGTGTTAATTTTGGCTTCATGAAATTTATTTTCTTGGCCATATTGTCTCTATGGATGGAATCTCTTTTTGATCCTTCAAAGACCAATGATATCCATGAATGTCCATGACCGACAAGTATAACTGAGGTATGCAGTTGTATTGGATTAAGAGGTTATTATCGATGTTTCATGCTGAATTTTTTCCCATTTGAATACCCATTAACCAAGATCACTCGTAATGGGGATAAATATGATTGAAAAAAAGAGTGTGAAGTATTTTTTGAAGAACTGAATAGAATATTAGTCAATGCTGTTATCTCGACTCTACAATCGGGGAATGATTGGTTTGTTATTTATAATGACGCATCAAAGAATTTACTTTGGTGTGTCCTTATGTAGAATGGTAGGTTTATTGCCTATGCAACACGATACCTAAAAATTCATGAACAAAAATATCCCACTCGTGATCTTGAGTTAGAAGCTGTAATATTTGATTTGAAGATATGGAGACATTATCTCTATGGTGAAAAATGTGAGATATATACCAATCAGCAGAGTTTTATGTATATTCTCTCACGAAAATAACTTAACATGAGGCAAAGAAGATGGCTCTAACTACTCAAGGATTATGATTTCACTATACACTACCACCCGGGGATGGAAAATAAGGTGGTATATTCTTTGAGCTGAAAGAATTATGGAGTTTTAAACAATATGAGAGTTGAAAGGGATCATATGTTCATGGATCTTGTAAAGATAGATATGGGAATAATAATTAAAGGTGAAACATCAATACTTTTTCAAATGGTTGCCAAACCATCTTTCCTAGAAAGAATAAAAAGTTCTCAGACTGATGATGAGGAGTTTCAAAAAAAAATTAACGATGTTAATGAAGGGAGATTGATTGACTTCATTTGTTTAGAATGAATTTTGAAATTTGGGAAAAGAATTTATATTCCCGATATACCTGATCTAATAAGGTAATTATTGGATGACACTCATAGCTCCAATTTCTCTATACACCCTGGTAGCACTAAGATATATAGAGATTTGAATGAAAATTTTTTGTGGGACAACATGAAGAGGGAGATTGTTGATTATGTGTGAAGTGGGGGTTTTGCAACAGGTGAAGGCTGGAAGACAACATCCTAGAGGATTCCTAAAAAATATTCCCGTACCTGAGTGGAAATTAGATGATATTATGATGGAATTTTTCATGGGACTACCAAATACTCCTTGACGGAATGATGCAATATGGGTCATTATTGATCGTCTTACCAAGTCAACAAATGTTCTTCCTATAAGAGAAGATTTCCCACTTGACCGTCTATCAAGACTACATATTAATGAAGTTTTAAGACATCATGGAGTATGCTATCGATTGTTTCTGATCGTTATCCCCATTTACATCATGATTCTGGAAAAGTCTTCAGAAGTCCTTAGATATTGAACTTTGTTTGAGCACTGCCTACCACCCTAAAACTGATTGACAATTAGGACAGACTATTCAATCCGTAGAAAACATGTTGAGATCTTTCTCTCTTGACTTTCTAGGTATGTGGGATCAGTATTTACCTCTGGTAGATTATTCTTATAATAATAGATTCCATTAAAGTATTCATATAGCACCATATGAAGCGTTATATGAAAGAGATGTCGTACACCAACTTGTTGGGATCATGCTTGCGAAAGAAAAATCATAGGCCCATAACTTGTAGATGAAACAATGGAAAAGGTAATGGTTATCCAAACCCACATCAAAGCATCTCAAAGTACGCAAGAGAGATATGCCGATAACCGAAGGAATGATTTGTAAATTTATGTAGGAGATCATGTTTTATGGAAGGTATATCCATGGAAGGGTGTTATACAATTCAGTAAGAAAGTTTAATTGAGTACCATGTACATCTGACATTTCAAAATTTTATAATGAATTGGGGATATAGCTTACCATTTGGAAATGCCTCAATGTATCTTCAATGTTCATAATGTGTTCCACGTATCACTATTGAGAAAATACATGCTTGAACCAACACCTGTACTCACCTATGAAGGAATAGAATAGGAACCCGACCTATCTTATTATGAAGAGCCTATCCAAATTCTTTATTCTAGAGAACAAGTGTTGAGAAACCAGAAGACCCATCTAGTGAATGTTCTATAGAGAAATCATAAGATGGAAGAGGAAACATGGGAACCTGAGAAACTAATGATGAAGAACCACCTGAATCTTTTCATGTAGTAGTATTCTAGAAGTTTCGAGGAAGAAATCATTTGAATTAGGGGGAATGTAACACCTCATGCTTCTATGGTACGTTTCCCTTTAAATAATACAATAGCTTGCATTGTATGCAACTTTGAGTTTTAACAGACCACGACCAATCAAACTAGCCGATATAAATAGTGATAACCACATTTTAAATTTTATAAATTTTATTTTTTAAAATGGACTTCATTTTTGAATTCATAATATCAAAATTAGCTTATGGTGATTTTTTTGGTATTTTTTTGAAAACATTCAATTTTTAATGAATAGTGAAATCACGGTGTTATTATTTAAAACCAAATTTTTATTTAAATAATTATTTATTTTATTTAAGTTTATATTATGTAAAAACAGATACATAATTCCTATATTAGTTCAATGCAATTAATTGGAGTCATTTTGTAATAAAATTTGATATATAAAATTTAATTGAACTTTTTACAATCTTTTACCCACCTTCTAGGCACGTTTGCAAATTTGAATAAAACGTTATTTTACTACTTTTATTAATTGAATTTAAAGAAATTCTAGAGCTATAGTTAATATCAGTAAGTAAAATGTTGTTCAATAAGATGAAAATAATTTTTGGGTTGAATAGTAACTTTTGACTTTTATTTACCACGGTTAAAAGTAAATAGGGTAATTAAAGGTAAATATGGTATTATTAGTACCATAAAAGATGTCCTAATTCTATTGGATAACTGTATTTCGACCAAAAACAGCCTTAGGAATAAAATATGATCTTTTGTTCCACTTGTATTAGATTAGGACATTTATTATTATTTTATTTAAAGAAGAGATAAAAGTGTTAAATTCAAAGTCTAGTAACTAATATATTTTTAATATAGGGTTATACATAAGACAAATTCGACTATAAATATTAATTAGAAAGATAAAGATATTTCTTACATAATGGTCCATTATTTATTATTTTTAGACATTAAATAATTAAATTTATGTATGATATATTGATTATGTAGTAATTACCCTATTGATGAAAGATTAAAATAATTGATATAATAAATATAGAAATAAATGTAAATTGAGACTTATTATGAATTAATATAATTTTATAGGTTAATATGACATTTTAGGGTTGATTAAATAATTTTTATTTGAGGTGATAAAGTTTTCATGATTTTCACAAAAACAAAATACCAAATAGTGTCAAAATTGACAAAGATGAGTTTTTAAAACAAATACTATATTATTAATTGATATAGTATTCATAAAATTCTAAGGTTCTACCAATGGACTTTTATAAGGTTATATATATTATTAATGCACCACTTGGGGTTCTCTTGGAAATTTATATTATGTTTATTAAACATTTATTATAAAAATACAAGAATACAATGTAAAAGTTAAACTATTTTACTAAGAGTTAAATCTAAATGATAAGGTTAATATAGTTACCTAAACCTATCCAAAACCTATTTTTTGAGAGTTTTTTCTCCCACACCCACCTTAGTCACAAAATAAATAATTTTTGAGCCATTATAAATCCAATATGTTTGTATACTAAAATAATATTTCATGTTTTTTCTAAAGTCAGCCCCACCTCTCCTATAAAAGGGTACTTCCCCTTCTCTCAGAATCACACCTCCAAAACCATTTGGATCAGAAAAACCCTACTCAAATATCCTCCCAAATAAAATCCCTTCTACATAGAGGCCTTAATTTTATCATAAATCCAACCTAATAGCCCTTTTTATCAACTCAATTGGAATCGCCTGAAGAAGAGGTAATAATTTCACCACCTCTTTCAAAGTTCTTTTCTTCTTCAATTCTTATTTATTTTTTGTTTACATACAAAAATAATACCTCCAGTACCTTATACATACTATGATGTTATTATATATATGGTATAACCATATTCATTATTATATCTATCCTATTAATCACATGTTACCATACGTGCATACGTACAACATACCGTCTCCACGTCGTGGTGTAGTTTTTTATTCAAACAAATAATTATTTGGATGGGTATAATAATGAGTATAACAGATGTAAATAATAAATATAAAATGGTAAGTATTTTGTATATATTATATAACATAAAATTACATACAACTTCACAATCAATATAATGCTATTGTCGCTCGTGCGTACGTATGGATTATCGTCTCCATGAACGTGATGACATTCATTCCCCATCGTAACCATTCAAGAATAATTTTCATTATGTGATTAAAAATAATGTTTAAGAAATTAATATCATTCTAGTTATGAATCAAATAAATCCTATTTAAATCAAAATGAGTTATTTAACCAAACATATAAAGGAATAAGAATCAGTTAACACCTGAAACAATGATACTACAAAAATATTATTCACCAAGAAATATTAAAAGATCATATATGACATCATTTTTATGTATGGGGTTATTTTATAATTTAATAACAATGATTTAACTATTGTATAAGAGGTTAACATACCCTCGACCTAGGAGAAGTACAAGGTAAGGGTTAATACTATAATATCTTCATTATCCGAGGTTATTCATACGTGATTATCTACTGGGACCTATTTATCATCCACATCCGTGTTTTTTAATAATGTATTTCAAAACATTTTTAATATTTCCTATACTATGGGTTAAAATCATTTATACACTTGTTTTAATTTTTATAATATGTCTATAAAGTAATCATTCTATGGTTTTCCAAACATGTTCCATTACGACCATTTCGACAAAATTAAGGAAGGAATGTTTTTTAACATATACGGTGAGTTAGGATATTTTCCACCATTATAACACCATTGAAGATTCCCTTACAAATTTATAAGTATATTTTCAAAATAAATGTTGTCTTTTATAATTATGTGACTTTTAAATAATTTTAAAATAGAAATAGTTATTTCTTTCAAATAGTTTTCATTTCTTTTATGTCAAAATCCTTTGATGTATTTTAAACTTCTTTCAAGTTGATTTATTATGATACAAATATTCCATATTGTATTGAAGGTTTTGTGATATGTTTAATTGTGGATGTGTTATTTTTATACCATTCATGGTTTCTGGATAAAGTATTGACATTTCATATACTAGTTTTAATACGAATGTTTATGTTATATTTAAACCTTTTTATATGAGGAATGCATTGGACATAGTAAGTGATGGGTGGAGCCCGCTATAGCTCCGGCCACTGCAATCGTACATCGGTCTCCCTCTCCCATGTCTCGTCTTGTACTCGCCCGTGCTGCCATAGCACTCGTACCAAAGGAACAGACTACCCGCGGAGAACCTTCGTACTGCGATCGACAATCCGGATAGGATGCTCCTTGAGCGACGCATCCGCTTCAATACAGACTTAATCATGTTGAAAGACGTGAGATGGGTCTGAAAAGTAACGCCCGATCTGAGAGACGTAGAAGACGTCGTGCATGGCCCGATACCTCTGAGGTAGCAGCAACTGATAGGCGATTGGGCCCACTCTCTACAAGACCTCAAACAGCACTACATACCACTGTGAAAGCTTACCATGTCTCCAAATCCTTTTTTGTCCCAACCTCGATGCAACATGTAGGAAAACCTGATCACAGACCTCGAACTCTAGAGGTCGTCTCTGCTGATTAGCATAAGACTTCTGTCGAGACTGCGCGGTAGCTATCCTCTTTCAAATCAGCTCTATCTGCTCTGAAGTCTCCTGAACAAGACGAGGTCCCAGAAAAGCTGCCTCTCCTGCCTCCAGCCAGCATAAGGGTGATCGGCATGGCCTACCGTACAAAGCCTCGTATGTTTCCATTTGAATGGACGCCTGGAAACTATTTTTGTAGGTGAACTCCACCTGGGGAATATGCTTCTCCCAAGAACCTCCAAAGTCTAGAATGCAATCTTGGAGCATATCCTCAAGCACCTAGATCGTGCGCTCGGACTGGCCATCATTCTGGGGATGGTATGTTGTACTCAAAAGTACCTGTGTACCCAAGGCCTTATGAAGACCCTGCCAGAACCGAGAGGTAAAGCGCACATCTCTGTCTGAAACAATAGAGTGCGGAACTCCACATAGACAAATGATCTCCCTGATGTAAAGTCATCCCAGATCATCAACACTGAAGGTCTCCCTGATCGGAAAGAAGTGAGCAACCTTCGTAATCCTGTCGACGACAACCCAAACAACATCATGTCCTCGAGGCGATCTTGGAAACCCAGTCACGAAGTCCATCGCAACATCGTTCCACTTCCACTCCAGAATGGGTAACTGCTGTAAAAGCCCCACTGGTCGTTGATGCTCTGATTTCACCTGATGAAAAGTAGAACATCGCATGACAAAACCAGCAACATCCTTCTTCATACCTGGACACTAGTACTGGCGATGAAGATCTCGATACATCTTGGTGATGCTAGGATGAACTGCCCAAAAAGAGGAATGGAAATCCCGCATCAGCTCCTCGCGTATGTCTTCTAGAACCCATACGTGTCCCTGGAAATGCAAGATCTCATCCTCGCCCATTATCCATCCAGGAAGAGGGTCCTCTCCTGACACACTCTCCCGCAGGACAAAGCCTTCCGAGTCTGATAGATGCCTCATCCATACCCGATCAAGTAGCATAGAGGTAACAGCTACAGAAGATAGAGAAGTCTGTCCCCTTCTGTTGCGCACCTCTATATGCATCTCAGATAACAGAGCCATCAGCTGCCACTCACTACTGGCTTCCTGAACGGCCTAAATCTAATTTTTCCTTCTCAACGTGTCTGCCACGGCATTGCCCTTTCCCAGCGTATAGGCAAGATCGAAATCAAAAGACTGAAGATACTCGACCCACCTGCACTGCCTCAGATTCAGATCACGTTGAGTGATGATATACTTGAGACTCTTGTTGTCAGTGAAGACCATAATGTGCTCTCCCAGAAGATAGTGTCTCCAACAACGCAAGGCATGAACAACAGCTTCCAACTCCAGATCGTGTGTAGAGTAGTTCCTCTCATGTGGCCTCAACTGCCGAGACCCATACGCAACGACTCCATCTCCCTGCATAAGCACAGCTCCCAGCCCGATACCCGAAGCATCATAGTAAATAGTGTAGATCCTCCCTGGCTCTTGCAAGACTAGTATCGGTGCTGACATCAACCTCCCTTTCAGCTCATGAAAGGCTTACTCACAATAATCTGACCATAAGAACTTCACCCCCTTCTTGGTCAGACCTATCGAAGGTGCTTCTAGATGAGAAAAGTCTTGAATGAAGCATCTGTAATATCCTGCTAGCCCTAGGAAGCTCCGTACCTCAAAAACGTTCTTCGGCTGCTCCCATGAAACTACATCTCTCACTTTCTCGGGGTCCACAGATACTCCTTCCTCTGAGATGACGTGACCCAAGAAGTGAATCTGATTCATCTAGAAGTGTAACTTCGAGAGTTGAGCATAAAGTCGATGCTCTCTCAGTGTACTCAGAATGATCTCGAGATGTGTGGCATGGTCATGTAGAGTGTGAGAGTACACCAAGATATCGTCCATGAAGACCAAGACGAAGGAGTCCAAGTATGGATGGAACACTTGGTTCATCAGTGCCATGTAAACTACAGGTGCGTTCGTGAGTCCGAAAGGCATGACTGTATACTCATAAAGACCATACCTGCTCTTGAAGGCTGTCAGAGGTATATCTGATGGTCTAACACGCAACTGATGATAACCGGACCTCAATTTGATCTTCGAGAACACCCGGGCTCCTCGAAGATGATCTAAAAGGTCATCAATCTATTGCAATGGATATCGGTTCTTGACCGTCAACTTGTTCAGCTTTCGATAATCCACGCAAAGTTGAAGGGTACCGTCTTCCCTCTTCGCAAATAGAATAGGTGAACTTCAAGGAGAAGTATTGGGTCGGATGAAACCCTTAGCCTATAGCTCCTCCAACTACTTCTTGAGCTCCTGCAACTCAGGTGTGGCCATCCAATAGGGAGGAATGGACACTGGTGCTACTCCTGGCATGAGTTGAATAGAAAAGTCTACCTCACGCTCTAGAGGAAAACCTGAAATGTCCTCTGGAAAGACATCCCTAAAGCGATCCACTACATGAGGAAAGTCCAACTTTCGAGACCCCTGATCATCCAGGTAAAGGATAGCAATCTGGTCTATCACCCCTTCTAGCCCAAGACGCTTGAGTCCCGCCCGACTCGCCCGAACGTCCCATTCACCTCTATGAAGGAAAGATTCACCCTCTGGTGAAATGAAACTAACTCTGCGGAGATAATAGTCAACGATAGCCTGGAAGGGAATCAACCAGTCCATGTAAAGAATGAAATCATAGCATGTCATCTCTAGGACATAAATATCCCATAAGAAGTGATACCCTGCCACCTCGAAAGGGAACTCTCTACACTTGCGTACACTAGATGTCCTCGTTCCCAAAGGTGTGTGTAGTGTCAACGAGTCGGCAGATGAAAAGATGCAGAGTCCAAGGCTCTCCACAATGGAAACAGAGATGAAACTATACATATCACCAGTATCGAAAAGGGATGAAGATAAAACTGAGGCTACTAAAATCATATCTTGAACAGTAGAAGGGTCGGGATCCTGCTCATGATAAGTCTGCTCCACGGCAAAAGACTGGCCCGTGCCGTAGCCCTGCGCCCCTGGCTGACCACTCTGGGCTGAACCTCTTTGCTGGTGCTGAGGAACTGGTGGTTGACTACCACGGCCTCGACCTCCACCTCAGCCTGAACGGCCGGAAGAACTCCAGTTTCTCGACTGGTGAGAAACCGGTGGGGCTGCTCATGAACAAGGAGTCATGGAAGAACCCCGGTCACCAGCTACTGGTGAGAAAACCTGGCGGAAACTCTAAAGGTGACCCATCTTGCCGCAAGATCAGCACTCCACGGGGTCCCTCTGGCACTGCGGCCTAATGTTCCATGTCCAGCCACACTGGTAGCACATCACCTGGCTGCTTGATGATGCATCTTGCTTCCTCGAATTACTGCGTGTGGGCTCCCTACGGTGCTTATTGCTGTCATCTAGAGGAAAGCTAACTCTGGAAGTAGAACCACCCTAACTCACAGCTCCAGAGTCTCTCAGATTGCGCTCCACAATCAGTTCCTGATTGACGATCGAAGTAATGGAAGTCAAATGGAAGATGTTCACCTACGAGCAGATCTCCCGCCTGAGTCCATCTTCAAAATTCCTCACCAAGAACACCCAACTCCCATCTCGAAGGGGTGTAAAACGCTGCAGCTCAGTGAAACGAGAGGAATACTCCATGAAAGATAGAGTAACCTTCTCTAATATCATGAACTCTCGGGCTCGATCGTCCCTCATGGTCTCCGGGTAGAAGCAGTCGTAGAACACGTGCTGGAACTCCTCCCAAGCCATAGCCTGCTGTTGACCCACCTGTGAGACCACGTGCCACCACCTCTTGGCGGAGTCTCAGAGCATGTAGGTGGCGAGCTTGACCCACCTCTCTGTAGGCATCTCCAGATGCTCAAAGATAGTCATCATGGCTTCCAGCCATGACTCTGCAGCATGAGGTCCTCCCTCCCCCGAGAACGTGGGAGGATGCTACTGCTGATAAACCTGCGTCAAGTCTGCCATAGACGAGGTAGGAGGCGGTGCTCCATGGAAGGCATGCATCATCCTCATGAAACCCTTCCTGAACTGTGCATCAGCTCCCGCAACTAGTACAAAAACCTGTTGCAAGGATAGCTCGGCTGGGGGATCGACAGGAAGTCCCTGATCAGCCCTGTCTGGTGTCTGATCACTGCCTGATGACAGACGTATGACCGTGGGATGTCTCGGAGGCATATCTCTTAAAGATCAAAAGCATGTGTTAGATGAGGAAAACAAGGACAGAGAACACAAGAGTACTAAATGGAAACAGGGGAAGAAAACACACAAGATTTCAAAACACGACTACACGGCATGTATAAAACTACATGGTGTGACTTCTTAAACCACTGACATGGGCGTGTACTCTCACCCTACAAGTCGTGTAACACCTCAACTACACGGCATGTTTCACCCACACACGGCGTGTACTTGAAAACTATTCCCCTGCCCAAGACTCCTTACACGGCTAACCCACACGGTCTGACTTAACTTGAGACTACACGGCGTGTTCGAAACAAACACGGCGTGCACCAGACAAGGATTTGACGGTCTATGTTGTTGAGTACATAGCCGTCTACATGGCTGGACCTTACACGGCGTTCTCCGGACAAGCACGACGTGCATAGGCGAAGGCGACACCGTCCCGTGTTGTTCGTGACACGGCCGGGTACCTGGCAAGACTACACGCCATGTTCCGAGCAAGCATGGCATGTGAAAAGGAAGGTAACGCCGACCCGTGTTGTGTTTGAAATGGCCAGGTACCTGGACATGACTACATGGCCTATTCTCTATGGACACGGCATGTTCTACCCGAGCTTCCCCGGCCCGTGTTGTTAGTGACACGGCCGGGTACATGGCCCCGAACTCACAGGGCGTGTACCAATGGTACACAGCATGTTCCCGAAGTTACTCCAATGACACCGTGTTCTGCTCACATGGTTAGTGCCACGGTCTAAAACTACACGGCGTGTTTCTGAAAGTACACGCCGTGTATTCTGGGTTTTTCTGGGCAGTAGCTCAGAAACTGTGCAGAATTCCAGAAACACTAAAAACAAGGGAAAAGATGCCAAATTCCAATCAGGGATGGCACATAACACCTCAAGAACCAAAATTTGGCGTTAATTTTAATCAAGTAACAAAACAACAATTTTCTAACACAACAGCAGATAATCTATCAAGCATCTATCACAACAGCATGCATAATCTACACAGAGCCTATCACAACAGCATGCAATCACTAATGCACCCTAGATGGCATGGAAAGAATGCATGACATGTGATTTATACAAGTGACTATATGGTGCATGAGATAGCATACCCTCATCTCATCGGGTTGCGATAGAAATAGAACCGAAATATCAAAACAATAACCGCACAAGTCACACAAATCACTCTAGGAGAAAACATACCAACCATAAAATCTCAAAACCAGAAAGCTGCAATTAACGAGGTAGTATGGCTTTTCCCTGTACATGGGTTAGCTACTCCCGGGCATAGCTTAATACTAATTACTGAATCCATCGTGTCCCTGGCTAAAGTCTCCAAACAGTAAGGCAAGAGAAAAGAACCCCTCTGATACCACTTTGTAACAACCTGAGTCTGGAGCCCCTCCACTAGTACCCCATACCCAGTTTTCCACATGACCTCAAGCGCATTTCCCCGAACCCCAGAGGCTTCTGACTAGCAGCAAGGGAATTGGTGAGTCAGTGGGGAAACTATGCCCTCATTCGGTAAGGTATACAAGGTAAGAAAACAACAATAAACAACATAAGCAGTAAACAACATGCATAACAATAGAAACCAAACAGCGGAAGCAATGTAGATATATAACTATGATAACAATGATGCAGCAGGTACAAGTATCTAAGGAAAATAGAAAACACAACAACGTGCTCAAATAAAACTGAAACCAAGTGCAAAAGAAAACAAAGTAAGCTCCTCAGCATCGCGAGCCACGGCTCGGTCCCATGCTCCCCAGATCCTGGTGCAATCAAGATCCTGAAGTAAAAGGGCGCTTGCCCTTGTCTATACCTACAGCAACACAGTCTGCTTGGGCCCAAAAGCATTGCCCAAAATAGGGTGTGAGATACAATCCCAGTAGGCAATCACCCAAAAATTTGTGCCTTGCAGTCAAATGAATACATGGCAGTAAATAAACATGAAGCCGTATACAGGAAAGCACAAGCAGCTACAATCCACAGTTCTAACAAGTAAAGCACACAAGTAAGCAGTCGCCAATAAGAAGAAAACAGGTAACCCTCTAGGTAGCTCTCACAGCCTAACCCCTATGGTTCAACCTATAGTACTAGAAACCCTCTGGGAGGAACACACAGTCTCACCCCTTTGGTTCAGCTACGTAATTAAGCAGACTCTCTGGGGAAGCACTCGCCGTCAATTCCCCATATAGTCTCGTATCGTGCTAAAGGCTCTCTGGGGAAGAACTCAATGTCAATTCCCCCTGTAGCCCACGTCGAGGATCTATAGACTATCTGGGGAAGAACTCAATGTCAATTCCCCCTATAGTCTCGAATCGTAAATAAAAGACACTCTGGAGAAGCCCTTCCGTCAATTATCCCTTTGGTCTACTACTCTAGGTTCTCACAGTCTTGAGTATAACTAAACATGTTCAGCGTACGTATATAGTCCAAGTAAACCCCAAGAACTACTTGGATATCATTCTACGGCTCAACATAAATAACAAAACAACAATTCCGCTATCCTACAACTAGGCATGGAAACTGGAAAAATTCCCAACAGGAAAAACAAGAATGTCAAATCAATCTGAGCACAAAATAAATTACTCTACTCACAAACAATAACCTCTACTATAGCAAACAAGCAAAGCAGGAAAACAGCAGGGGAAAAACAGGAAACATGCAATACCCCGTTCTCAGGTATTGGTGGAATTTGCACATAATATTCATCAACTTTATACATAAAGGCAGAAACCACCTACCTCGGTCCTAGGAGATCGATATGTGTGAACCACGATGATAGATTCCTCTTAGAACAACGTAGATCTTAGAAAACGCACAAAACGTTCATCCCGCGATAACTTGGAAATGAAGAGGAATCAAGAAACAAGGCTAAAGAAGAAGGAAGAACTCACCGCTGTGATTCCAACACAACGAACCATGCTCGAATCGGAGAACGGACGGCGAGGCGGGAGCTCATCGAAGATCCGGCCATACGGTCGCTCTCAGACGAACGAAATCTGGAGAAGAAGATGAATTTGGGGGTTAGGGACGACCCTGGTCCGTTTAATGAAAAAAAAGAAAGTACACGACGTGTACTTCAATTTTTCGTACTCCAAATTAACCGGCCTCCACCTCAGCCTTACACACCATGTCTATGGCCAGGCATGGCCAGCACAGGGCTTTGAGCCAGGAAAAAGTACACGGTGTGTACTTAGAAAGTACACGGCGTGTACTTCGAAAATTTCCAGAAAAAATTTTTTTCTCAAAAACTCAAGAAAAAGGAATTACATACCTGAAAAGAAGATTCAGGTTCTTACACAAACACACCATTATACAAGGGTAAATATCACAAATCCAATGAGAACCAAAACTGAGAACACCCCTAGGTAGTAGATAGTCCCGAGCTCTATGGACCTTGTACCTCAGTGAAAAAAACCATAAAAAATCAGTTCTCATGCACGAGCCACTAGTATGGAACATACCCATAACCTATTTATCCCCAATCATCATAAATATAGTTTTTTATTGTTGTCTTTATCTATTTTTCACAATTAAATAGGCATAATACATATCATGATCACTACTGTACTAGTACATATCCACCCTCCCATGTATCAGGGCATCCCAATTTGTTCTAAAACAATTTCAACATTCCAAAAAATTTATTTTTATATAAAAACAACACTACTGGTCACATGAAAACAATATAGTATCTAAAAAAATTTATACCACATAAAACACACAAAAACATTCCGATTTTCAATAAAACAACTTCTCAAAATCTCACATTGTTATACAACCAAAACTCCTAGAAATCCCAAATTTTCACACTATGTGAACACTTATAAGTCACCAAAACAAAACTATTATCCCAATAACTTTCAATTAAAACAAAAAATTAGTTATAGGGAAGCCCCATATGAACCAAGAAGTGATATCTTTTTAAAACCTCAATTTTCATAAAAACATGGCACTTAAAGTTCATATGCTTCACAAACACTAGTAAATAACATTTTAGCAGCAAACACTAATGTTTATAAAAATTAAAAAAAATTATTTTAGTCCCTAATAAATTTCAATAAAATAAACTGCGTATTTATAGGTCATCCCCAAATGAACCAATAAAATATTTCAATGAAAAACCACCAATTTCACATAAAAATTGAACGTAAAATTCATTTGCTTTAAAAATACAACAAAAACCAATTTTTTCACCAATAATCAAATGATATAAACATGAATGTATTATAAACATAGAAATATAATTCATATTAATTTCATACACATTGAATCACCTTCCAAAATTGTCAAATCATTGAATCCTTTGTGTGGAAATACAATCGCACCACCGCCACACATCATAGAAGGTAGATCGAGCCTAAAATCAGAAGATTGGACCAAAATAAATCAATGATAAACCCTAGGATCTAAACCCAATACAATATTAAATTTTGACATAATGTAAATTGGAAGAAACATCATTAATGGGGAGGAACTAAGAGGGAGAGGCACTTACTTGAGATTGTTTGAAGTTCGTCCACCAAATCCTCCATCAAAATGGAGTTACAAGGAGAGTTTGAGAGAATTTTAGGGATTCTATGGATGCTAGGTTTGATGTGGGGAAGGAAGGGGAGATTTTGGATAAATCCAAAGAGGAAAAAAAATCCATATAACTCATTTTTAATGGGTTTAACATGAGAACAGGGTTTATGTGCACGGTTTGGAAAACTGTGCACCTAAACCCTTCACCCTCCTTTCTCCCCTAAACACATCTAAAAATTCCTTCACAATTTGTGGGGGCTTAGGGGGTACATAGGGGGGATGTTAAGATAAATATATATCAAATATAATTTCATTTAATGATGAACTTGGGTGTGACAATTCTCCCCATCATGAAAACATTCCATCTTGAAAAGTCGACTAGATGCTTGATCGAAAAAAGTTTGGGTACTCATTTGCAATAGATGAATTACACTCCCAGGTATCATGCATATTACAACCATGCTACCAATGAACCCATGATATTGGAATATACTTCCCCTTAATCACATTTTCTTGGAAGTACACTATTTTCACTGGCCGCTCAAAAACTAACATGTCAGACTCTATCTCCAGTTCTTCAAAATTCAGCACATGGGACAGATCTGAGTTGTATTTATTCAACTGGGAGACTTGGAAGATATCATGTATGGATTTAAACTGATAGAGTGAGGCCAATATATATGCCACCTTTCCAAAATTCTCAGTGATCTCAAAAGAGCCGACATATTGTGATGTCATCTTCCCTTGCTTCCCAAATCAACGGGGACCCAAACGAGGGGACACATTCAAGAATACCCTATCACCCAAAACAAAACTCTAGCACTCAAGGCCCCTATTATCATAATATTTATGATGACTTTGAGCTTTCATAAAGCATTGCCTAATCAATTTGACACTCTTAGAAGTCTCCTTCCCAAGGCTTAACCCAGCAATGAAGTCTCACCCAACTCAACCCAAAAAATGGGGGACCAAAATGGCCGACCATAGAGTGCCTCAAAAGGGGAAATTCAAATCTAGTATTGTTAACTATTTTTTTAGGAAAATTCAACCAATACAAATTGGTTATCCCTAGAACCTCCAAATTCTAAAACACATGCATAGATCATGTCCTCCAAAATCTGATTCGCCCGTTCTGTCGGACTATCCATTTGAGGATGGTATGTCGTGGTCATCTTAATCTGAGAGCCCCAAGGCCTTATGAATTATTTACCAAAACCATGAAGTGAAACATGGGTCTCTATCTGAGACAAATGTAGAGGGAACTCTATGGAGTCTCACCACCTCCTGACGATAGAAATGGGCCAACTCACCCATTTTAGTTTTATCATTGATCAAGATGAAGTGGGATTAATTTGTTAGATAATTAGTCACCACCGAAATGAAATTATTAACTAGAGGTGTATGAGGCAAACCAACAATGAAGTCCATGGAAACCTCGTCCCACTTCCAGGTTGGAATGAGTAGTGGTTGGAGCAAACCGGAGGGCCTTTGCTTCTCCACCTTCACCTGCTGACATGTGTAGCATCTCAACACCATGTCTGAAATGTATCGTCTGATACCAGGGCACTAGAACTACCAAAGAACATCATAATACATCTTGGTGGCACCCGGATGGATAGCCCACTAAGACAAGTGGCTATCCTGCATCAACACCATCTGCAGAGATGGCAGAACTACTGAGTGGCCCATGAAGCATAAGATGCCCTCTGGAGATGACGACCAATCACAGGACGTCTCGTCGCCATAGATAAACTACCTAGACTGCTGAAAAAGCTCATCATTTGGTTGTTATTTCATAATCAACTACAACAGAGATAGAAAAAACTGAATGCTCACCAAGAACATATCCCCATTTTTTCCTTGGTTTCCACATACATCTGAGAAAAGATCCCCATCAAAGACCACTCATCACTAGATTTCCTCCAAGCCTTCACTCTAACTCTTCTACTCAAGGATTCGGCCACCCCGTTACCCTTTCCGGGGGTATAGACAATTTCAATGTTGAACCCCTGTAAGTACTCGATCCGACAACGCTACCTCAAGTTGAGGTCCTTTTTGAGAAGTTATATGCCAATATATTGTGATCAAAGTAGAACGAAAACTTCTCCCCAAAGTGGTGGTGACTCGAAGTCTTCAAATCATGCATCACTGCTGCAAATAAATCTTGTGGTTTTGGTAATTCTTTTCATGTGGTCGGATTTGGCAAGAGCCATACACCACCACGTGATCATCCTGCATAATCACACACCCAAGACCCATACTTGAAGTGTAACAATTGACCACATATCCCTTTCCAGCTGCTGAAAAAATCAGAACCGGGGTAGCATTCAACTTCCACTCCATCTCCTCAAATAATTCCTAACATTCTGGGCCCTATAAAATCTTCACCCCTTTTCGGGTGATCACGGTCATCGGTGAAGCAAGCCAAGAGAAATCATGAACAACCCACATGTAATAATCAACCTGGCCAAGGAAACTCTTGATCTTGAACATGTTCTTCAATTTCACCTATGACATGACCGCACTATTCTTTTCAGGGTACATTGTAACCCCCTACTCAAATATCACATGCCCAATAAATTTCATCTTCCTTATCAAGAATGTTCTCTTGGACAACTTTTCATAGAGGCGATTCTCCTGCAAGGTGACTAGAATGATCCATATGTGATTCTCAAGCTTCTCCTTGGATCCCAAATAAATAAGGATGTCATCTAAAAATACCACGACAAAAGAATTGAGATACTGATGGAACACCTTGTTCATGAAATCTATAAATACCTACAGAGCATTGGTCAATCCGAAGGGAATGACCAAGTAATCGAAGTGGCCATACCTTCTTCAAAAGGTTGTCTTTGGGATATCTGCCTCCTTCACCCTGAGTTGATGATATCTCGAATGAAGTTCTATCTTTGAAAACCATCTTGCCTCATTCAACTGATCAAAAGACTCATTAATTTGGGGAAAAGTATTTTTGTTCTTTATTGTTACCTTATTTAGCTTCCTATAGTCATTGCACAACCAGAGGGATCCATCTTCCATTTTGCGAACAATACCGGAGAGAACCAAGGAGAGATGCTCGAGCAAATGAAACCTTGTATTATAAGTAGTACAATTGTATATTTAATTCCCTCAACTTGTTGGGGGCCATACAATATGAGGGAATAGATATAGGTTGTCTGCCTAGCGCCAGAACAATTGAGGACTCCACATCCCTATTCAAGGGAAAACTTGAAAAATAAACTGAGAATACCTCTGAAAACCCATTAAATACATGAGGTATTTCATGTTCAGGGGAAAGACCATCGTCCTATAGTGCGACATGCGATAACTAGAAGATAGGACATCCCAACTCAAGGAGTGGAGGTCCTACGCGACCCAACCGATGATCCCATTCTCTATATATAACCTGATGACTATCATTAAGTTCCATGAAACTCACTCACCACCTATAACAATCAATGTGTTCTTGTAAGTTTACTAGCCAATCCATTCCAAGTATCACATCAAAAATATACCTATCTAAGACCAAGAGGTCCCACCCCGTCTCAATTCCTGACACGGAGAGTGCACACAGCAGACACCAAAGACCCTACACCTTCTTCATTCCAAGAGATGTCACCAACTCCATCAAAAAAGACAGAAAATTTTTAAACAAATTAAATGTTTCCACAATATGGGTACACATAAATAAAACATATGCACCAATATCAATAATCGCATCAACTACAGAAGATGCAATCAAAATGGTACCTCGAATAGTCAACGGTCCCACCTATGTTCTTGTCGGTGCATGATCTACCATATGAAAATGTCTGGTCTCTTCCTACGGATGAACACTAGTATGTGGTTATAATATGAACCGAATCTACCCAAAAGATGACCCAGACCTGCCACGAAAGACACTAAAATGAGATCCCCCCCATCTTCAATGGCTTTGAGTGTACTGGAACTCCTCTTAAATCCACTGACGCTTCTCCACATTGAAGTGGGCATGCCACCCCGTAAAAGTGATGCAAGTGAACCATACCTCCACGTTGGTAAAATGGATTAAGAGGAAGTGGGCATGCTGGTCGGATGTTCCCCGACCTCCCACACAAGGGGAACATGACTGATCTCACATCAGAAGCCATGGATAAAAACTAAATGGAAGAGTGGCCTGAACTGCCAGCTCCTCTCTTCACTAGATCCTCATGCTTCTTTTTATTCTCTAAAGAGAAGCCAATTCCCACTGTTGACACAGTTCCATAAAACCATTTTTGTATTTACGAATAATCATCACCATAGACGCCCAGTCAATGAACTCATCATAGTTACTCATCATGAATAAGAAATCCTGGGAGTATATCTCGAGTCACAATACTTTCTAAAACATATGGGCCTTCTCTTGTTCAGTACAGATGATTTCAACGGCATATAGAACAAGTTCAGTGAAATAGTTGGAATACATAATCACCGAAAGATCCCATTAAACAAGATCCCTAAACTCTTGAGAGGTATCATAAGCCAACACTTCAGGGCAGTACTGGTCATTGATGATGTCCTTGAAATCTCCCTAGCACATCTGAACATTCTTCCCAGACTGAAGTACTGACTCCCACCACTTGTGGCTGGGACACTCAAAAAGAAAAGAGGCACACATAACCCTGAACTCCTCATGTGTTTCTAGGAACTCAAACATTCTCATGATTTTATTGATCCATTCCTTTTTTTCTTGGGGTTCTATGATGCCTTGAAAAGTAGGAGCCTTGTTTTTCAGAAACTCCTGAGCTTTATCTTTTCTAGGACCCGTGTCTTCTGCCCTAACAGGAATGGGAACATGAGCCTTTCCCTATCCCAGTGCTTGGATATCCTATACCACATTCTCGACTAGCCTATGATAAATCGGTGTGGGAGCACTTTCACAGGCTTCCTCCTATGGGTGCATGAGAGCTTTTCAGGGAGGCATGTTTATAAAAAATGAAACAATCCCAAAAAAATAGTCAATACCATAGTTATAAAAGTTTTAATAAAAAAATCAGATATGAAAAATCTAAACACATTATAGTAATAAAAGATACAACTTCTCCACCCCCGCCTGATGTCCACGTGTGGTCTGTTGCCCACACGTCACACCTAGAAGTGAATTCAATCAGACAATTCGAATTTCCCCTAGTGACTCAAGGTCTTCCATAATAAGTGTGGGACAGACACCCTATTGATGACCAAAACCCCAATCCCTGATAGTACTATCACATTTCTCTCCCAACTCATAACGAAATAGTAAAATAACCCAAAACATTGGCCTCCTTTGATAAAATTTTGTCACGAACCAAATATGGTCGCCACTAATTCCAGAACCAAATCCCACTCTTGAAAAGGTCCTAATGGGGTTACCTATCCCCATGGTATGACAAAAGTTCCCCAGTATCAATAAATTTGGGTTGGGAATCATTTACCTATGTATGAAAGTATAAAACAATCAAAACAATCAATACTACAAATCTGAAATATTTATGCCAAACAAGCCTTAATAGTAACCAAATCTGAATACATCGTATTAAATAAATTAAAAGAGGTCAAAACATAAATAAAATAATAATAAAATCATCCACAATGACTCCACATGAGAAGGGGTCATCACCACCTGAGTCGTCTCCAGAAAAACACACCGTATGAGGAGACTAACAACCTAAATTGCCTTCACCTGAGGCTTTTCCCTTACCTATGTCAAACATAATCAATTATACATGCACCCAAGGGGTGTAAATAGTGTTTTACACTAATTCCAATAGCATACCATCAAAATATTCCAAAGAGTATGCAATACAAGGTGAAAATCATGCAGTTCTAATATTTTAGAAAAAACGGTGATAAATTCCAAGAAAAGAAACATTCAATTATAAATAGTTTTCAAAATAAAACGTTCATAATGTCAAAAAATTGGTATAAGAATAGTTAGATAATTTAATTTGCAACCAATCAAACCCTAAATAAAGGGTAAATACCATAAATCCAATGAGCCCCAAAACCATGAACACCCCAAGGCACTGGATAGTCTCATTCCCTATGTACCTCATACATTGGTGTAAAATAAATATATAAAAATCTATTCTCATGAAAGATAAACTAGTAGGGAACATACCCTTAACCTTGTGGTATCCATTCATCATCAATATAGATTTCATATTGTTGTTTGTATCCATTTTTCTCAGTGAAACAGGGAGAAAACCCATCCGGATCACTAGTGTACTAGTACATATCCACCCTCCAAGGTACTAGGGATTCAACCTTTGGGATAAAAAATTTCAGCATTCCAAATAAATACCATTTCATATGAAAACATCACTAATGGTCACATAAAAGCAATACAGTAGCTACAAAAAATTTATACCACTTAAAACACACAACAAAACATTTTTATTTTCAATAAAACAACATCACAAAATCTCACATTGTTTTCACCCAAAACTCCTTGAAATTCCCACTTTTCACACTATATGCACACTTATAACTCATGAAAACAAGAATGGAATCTAAATAAAATTCAATGAAACCAACAAATCCCCTATCTGGAAGCTTCATATGAACCAAGATGTTATATCTTTGTAAAACCACAATTTTCACACAAACATGGCACTTAAAGTTCATATGCTTCACAAAGTCCCTCAAAACCAATTTTTGTAGCAACAACGAAATGAGATAAACATTAGAAAAGTTTTTTTAACCCCTAATACATTTCAATAAAATAAACTAAGTAGTTATAGGGCATCCCTAAATGATCTAAAAAACTATTTCTATGAAAACCCTCCAATTTCACAAAACAGAATGGCATTTGAACTTCATTTTCTATAAAAATACCAAAAATTTTTTTTTCACGAATAATAAAGTTAGATAAACATTAAAATATTATAAATAGAACAATATAAGTCACAATTATTGCATACATATGGAAACACCTATAATTTTTTTTAAAATGTTGAATCCTTTGTGTGAAAATTCAGTCGCACCACTACCGCACCTGATGGGAGGTAGATTAGGCATAATATTAAAATATTAGACCAAGAAAACTCAATGTTAAACCCTAGGTTAGAAACCCTACACTCTGGTCATTTGGGAATTCATTTAAATTGGATGAATATTCTTTAAAAATGAGGAACAAAGAGGGAGGGACACTTACTTGAGTTTGTGTGATGTTCCTCCAACAAACCCCCTTCAAAATGAAGATTTAATGAGGGGTTGAGAGGCTTTGAGGGCTTCCATGGCTATTAGGTTAAAAGTGGGGAAGAAATAGGTGAGTTAGGATAAATCCCGAGAGGGAAAATAATTCATTTAACTCAATTATAATGAGCTGGGCATGGGTGTATGGTTTCTGTGCATGGTTTGGAAAACCTGCACCTAAACAGTGCTCTGTCCTTTGTCCCCTCAAAATATCTCCAAATTCCACAATAATTTTTGGGGGATTTGGGCTAATTAACAGGGTATATTAGGATAATTATATAATAAATACAAGCACCTTTAATGAAGAACTTGGGTGTGACAGACCAACTATATATTCCAATCACACGTGTGTTGGGCGGAGAAAAACGGGAAGGATGGCAAGAGGGGGGGTGAATTGCCTTTTAAAAAATGATAAACAAATTAAAATCAAAGTTGAAAGTGCAGCGGAAATAAAGAGGCAATCACACAAGAAATTGTTAACGGAGTTCGGCCAAAACCCGGCCTACGTCTCCGCTCCCAACTCAACCGTTGAGAGATTCCTACCGCTTGCTTTTCAATGGTTTTAGCAAGAAACCCACTAGGCTTTGAGGTAGCACTAGGACCTATTACAGCTTGCTTTTGGTGGTTGAGCAAGAACCCACTTGCTTTAAATGGTTTAGCAAGAACCCACTATCCTTCTTACAGGTGAAGGATAGCTCACCTATGTCTGAAGCTATTTAAAGGAAAGTTTGACAACCTTTTCACACCTTAGTGGTGATGTGAAACCCAAAAGAAAGGGGGATGAGAAAGGTTTGGTGTTTGTAGGCACAAACCCAAATTTAAAGCTCAAAATAAATAAAACAATAAAAACCATATGTTGAGAAGCCTTGGGCGCCTTTGATTGATTGGAGATGTTGAAGGCCGCTTCCAAGCTTCTTTGAAGGGGCTCCTTGGATGTGGAATTGAGTTGGAGCTATTGGGGTTCCCTTGAAGGAAGTCCGCCGGAGGTATGCCAAAGATGGAAAATGTGTATGGTGGCTTTGTATATGATCTGGTAGGTGTCCAGGGCTTCCTTGGCCTTTATTTACAGGCATGGAACCCTTGGGGAGTCTTCGGAGCCGTTGGAAAAGGCCTCGGAGCCATTGGAGGCCAAAAGAGGGTTGACTGGTCAAAGCCAACGGCTAGTTTGACTGGGCTACCGGCTGGCCGGTACAGCTCCACCGGCTGGCCGGTGCCTTGGCAGAGGAGAAGAATCTTGGTCCAGGCTCCACCGGCTGACTGGTGGAGGAGCCACCGGCTGGCCGGTGGGGAGACAGTAGCTTCCACTATTCATCTGGGTGCCACCGGCTGGCCGGTGACAGAGCCACCGGCTGACCGGTGGAACCCAGATGAATAGTGGCAGCTACTGTCTCCCCACCGGCCAGCCGGTGGCTCTGTCACCGGCCAGCCGGTGGCACCCAGATGAATAGTGGCAGCTACTGTCTCCCCACCGGCCAGCCGGTGGCTCCTCCACCGGTCAGCCGGTGGAGCCTGGACCAAGATTCTTCTCCTCTGCCAAGGCACCGGCCAGCCGGTGGAGCTGTACCGGCCAGCCGGTAGCCCAGTCAAACTAGCCGTTGGCTTTGACCAGTCAACCCTCTTTTGGCCTCCAACGGCTCCGAGGCCTTTTCCAATGGCTCCGAAGACTCCCCAAGGGTTCCATGCCTATAAATAAAGGCCAAGGAAGCCCCGGACACCTACCGGATCATATACAAAGCCACCATACACATTTTCCATCTTTGGCATACCTCCGGTGGACTTCCTTCAAGGGAACCCCAATAGCTCCAACTCAATTCCACATCCAAGGAGCTCCTTCAAAGAAGCTTGGAAGCGGCCTTCAACATCTCCAATCAATCAAAGGCGCCCAAGGCTTCTCAACATACGGTTTTTATTGTTTTATTTATTTTGAGCTTTAAATTTGGGTTTGTGCCTACAAACCCCAAACATTTCTCATCCCCCTTTCTTTTGGGTTTCACATCACCACTAAGGTGTGAAAAGGTTGTCAAGATTTCCTTTAAATAGCTTGAGACATAGGTGAGCTATCCTTCACCTGTAAGAAGGATAGTGGGTTCTTGCTAAACCATTAAAAGCAAGTGGGTTCTTGCTCAACCACCAAAAGCAAGCTGTAATAGGTCCTAGTGCTACCTCAAAGCCTAGTGGGTTTCTTGCTAAAACCATTGAAAAGCAAGCGGTAGGAATCTCTCAACGGTTGAGTTGTGAGCGGAGACGTAGGCCGGGTTTTGGCTGAACTCCGTTAACAATTTCTTGTGTGATTGCCTCTTTATTTCCGCTGCACTTTCAACTTTGATTTTAATTTGTTTATCATTTTTTAAAAGGAAATTCACCCCCCCTCTTGCCATCCTTCCCGTTTTTCTCCTCCCAACATTTGGTATCAAAGGAAAATTTGAGTAATACCCTAACCGGTTTCAAATTTAAAGATCCTATTTTTTTTGATGGCTTCTACCGCTTCTTCCTCTCAATCCCCCGAAGGACATTCTTTGGATCGTGCTCCATTCTTTGATGGAGCCGATTATAGTTTTTGGAAAACCCGCATGACCACATTTCTTAAAAGCATTAGCTATCCAATTTATAAAATTGTTATGCAAGTATTTTCCCTCTCCTCTCCCGATGAGTCTAAATGGACCCCCAATGACATTGCTTATTTTGAGCTTGACGGCAAAGCCATGAACGCTCTTCATTGTGGTCTTGACCGTAATGTTTTTAATTGCATTTCTACTTGCTCTACTTCACATGATATTTGGAAATATTTAGAGCTAACCCATGAAGGTACTAGCATGGCTCAAAAGCAAGAACCCGCTCAAAAGCAAGAACCCGTTGCAAAATCCGTACCCGCTTGCCCACTTCACAAGAAAAGGGCCAAGAAAAAGAAGGAAAAGAAGAAGGCTTCAAAGGCAACATGGAGTGATAGCTCCTCCTTCTCCTCCTTCTCCTCAAGCGACAATGGTAATAATTGCCTAATGGCAAAACATGAGGTATCTTCCTCCTCTTCCTCCTCTAGTTCTTCTAATTCATTTAACCATCTATCTTATGAAGAACTCTCACACGCTAGAGACCAACTAGAAAAAGGTTTTCATGAGCTTTCTTCAAAATTCGTTGCTTTGAAAAAGAATTTCAAAAAACTTTCCTCCGAAAAAGAACAACTTCTCAAAGAGAAGGAGGAACTCTCCCTAAAAATCCAAAATTTCCCAAATGTTGATTCTTTGGAATCAACCATCAAGGACCTTAGAGAATCTCTTGCTAAATTCACCAACGTGGAACAAAATCTGACCAAACTCTTAGGTTCCCAACGAATTTCAAGAACCACCCAAGGGCTAGGATATACCAATGTAGCTTCCTCCTCCCATGCACCCACTGTTTTTGTAAGGGGGGGCTCTAGTTTTAAATTTTGCAACTATTGTAAGAAACCCGGGCACCTCATTTACGAGTGTGATTGCAAAAATGCCCGGTACGGCCAACCCAAGTCTATTTTCTATTCCGATGAGTTCTATAGGAGAAGACCCGCTATGAGACAAGTTTGTATTGAAAAATACCTTCTTGTGAGTCTCTCTGGGCCAAAATTTATTTCCTTTCCCTGGTGATTCATTGTTTTTATTTAGGGGGAGTATTTTCAAAACCTTGTCTTAGGTTCAAACTTTCAATTTCAACAACGTGAGCTTGTGAAACATAGAAATCACAACGTGGATTTTAAAAATAATAAAATCCATGTACCATGATAAATAAAACTGTAACCTATTATGTTAAATAATTATAAAAACCTAATGATATATTTAAACATTTATAGGTCATATGATTGATACAAAATACACACAATTAATCAAAAACACCAAATTCTTAAATATATCCAATATTTATATTATGAAAAGAAGATACATTGATAGTGTATTCCACATAATTTATTTATATTATTAGAAAAAAAATTATAGTTATGTGAGTAACCTATTTTTGATTTTTTTGGGAACATTCAACTAGGTCATTTCATCCGAGATAAATTTCACAATGATCTAGAGAAATATATTACAAAATAAATTATTTTGTGGACCTAAATTAGTGAAGAGGAGTAAAAAACCTTCCATTGGTGGTCCACATTACACATGAAAAAACATTATTTTAAGGGATTAAGTAGAAGAATTTGTATATGTGATAGAAGGAAGCTTCATGGTTGGCCCATAAAATGGAATTACACTTCCTTATTGATAACCCCTTTTGGGTGTTCTGCAATTTGTCGACATTTTCAATCCCCCTAACTTTTTTTGACTTATTATTTATCCAAAAATAATGATATTAATTCTTATTACCATTTATAATTATAGCATTGAATATTATGATGCCCTAATAATATCACATATATGTTATATTAACATTTCTAATATATATATATGTACTTCATTACTCGATGATAATTTTCACATGTATTTATACCTGTATTCAACATTTAAATATAGTATCACATATTATAATGATATATATAAACCTAAAATTAATTTAATTTTACTTCAATTTAAATTATAATTAATTAACTCAATTTAATGAAAAAAATATTAATTCAATGTATTGCTTAATATAAAATATTTATCACATGATTCATTCTAAAAGATAATAAAATTTTATATTTAATGATATATTAAAAAAATTGAAAAAATATAAAGAACGTGATATTAACTTTAAATTCCCATTAAAAAATACTAATATTAATAACCTTTAATTAAAAAATAAATAAAAATCTACATTGGGCCATGAGAACTATCATCCCCTCCAAAAAAATCTAGTGATGGGTCATGGAATTTCTAGATATCCACAAAAAATATCAGTAATTCCACTATAATTTTAGGGGTCTCTGTAGCCACCAAGAACCCTCATTAAATTCACTTCTCCATGAACATACTTCTACAAAAAATTTTGATCAAATTACAATCTCTAATAGGCCACTTTATTATTTCAAAAATATGATAACAATCAATTTGTGTAAACAAGAATTCAAATAGTTTAACTATCCATGTTTTCATCATTTTAATTCCCATTTTAATAAAAATTTGAGCTTTAATTAAATAAAACTATGAAAAAAGTCACTACAGTTTGTGAAATGATAACGTTGATCATAAAAACCCATCATAATTGGATATGGATGAATTTCTATTTTATGAAATAGATCTTATATGGGGATATTTTTTTGAAGATCTCATAAAATGATAATAAATATTCTTTTAAAAAAATATAAGAATTCAATTATATGTTAATAATGTCATTAAGAACTCATACTCATGATTAATTTTCAATCTCTTACTCATATATAGATGTCCTGATCTGTTTATTATTTACTAATGTTTTTAAAGATTTACGATCATATACCTCTGAAATATTTGAATTTGGTTTGATCTCACAAGTTGACCATAATAATCTCATCTATCTGCCTCTCTAAGGTTAATACTTTCTATTCTCCCCTTAGCATTTCATTTCCTTTTTTTAATTTTGTTTTCAATTTTAGTCATTCTCAGTATAATTTATATCATGGTTTTTAAACCATGATGGAATTATAATACATCATTTATAATAAAAAACTAAAAATCTCATAAGTTACATGTTCTTATTTTCTTCTAAAAAGAATCAATTATCTATTGAATCAATCAACCTCCATCTCCAAAAATAATTTTTAATTGATTCCAAAAATAATGAAATTTATTAAACATCCAATATATTTTCCAATTTCATGGTCAATAGAAAAAACCTAGATTAATTACTTAAGATCATCAATATCTCTGATGATATATTGAACATTATAAATGTAACGCCCCAACACCAGTTACCCAGAGTCGATTAATTATTACATAACATTGGCATGATCACAAAGGATCAGATCCCAAATGACCGATCAACTTAGTAGCCTTTAAAGTGCTAGATATATTCATAAGTATTACATTACAACATGAAATAAAAAAATCAACAAATTTTTGTCCGCATTGAAAATACTTATATCTTTATCCTCTCCCTACAGGTGAACCATAAAATATTTCTTCCCCACCTGGGAAAAATAAAACATAGAAATGGGTGAGATAAAATGCTTAGTAAGGATAACAATATAGCAGAAACTTTCATAAATAAGCACTAACAATTATGGAAATGTATAAGACTAAAACATAATCCATTTAAACACAAAATTCTACAAAATATGGCCAATATAAATCAAATAATTCCATTTACTTATTCATATGGATATTCTACTAGTCGAATAATCACATGAAATATCAATATCCAATTTTATAATGATGTAATGCATAATGCTAGACATCATAACCACATAGTCAAGGCCTTGTGCCAAGACTACAAACAAGATTTTGTAAATTCTTTGTTCCAAGAAACTAGTTTGTCTCATGAGACCTACCGATGCATAGAGGAGTTGTAGAAGGCTCCACCCGTCACATACTAAGTCCAATGCATTTTTCATATGAAAAGGTCTAAACATAACATAAACATTCGTATTAAAACTAGCATATGAAATGTCAATACATTATCCATAAACCATGAATCGTGTAAAAATAACATATCCACATTCAAACATATCACTAAGACTTCAATAAAATATTGAAGATTTGTATCATAATAAATCAACTTCAAACAAGTTTAAAATCCATCAAAGGATGGTGACATAGATGAAATCAAAACTTTTTTTAGAGAAATATATTTTTATATTTTGAAATCATTGAAAAGTTATATAATTATAAATGAAATCATTTATTTTCAAAATATTTTTATAAGTTTGTATGGGAAGCTTTGACGATGTTATAATGGATGAAAATAGCCTAACCCACTATATAAGTAAAAAAAGACATTCGGACCTTAATTGTTTCAAAAAGGTCATAAAGTATCTTGTTTGTAAAACGACGAAAAAATTCCTTTCAGAATATATATGGTAAAATAAGGGTATAAATGACTTTAAACCTTAGAATAGTAAATAGTTAAAATGTTTTGAAATACTTTTTTAAGAAAAATGGATGTGGATTATAAAGAGGTCATAGTATATACTCGTGTATAAACAACCTCGGATAAAAAAAGATATTTTGAAATATAACCCTTACCTTGTACTTTACCTTGGTAGAGGGTACATTAACCTCCTGTATAATAGTTAAATGTTTTTTATTAAATTATACAAGAATCATATATGTAAATATGATAACATATATGATATTTCCATATTGCATTGTTAATAATATTTTAGTAGTTTCATCGTTTCAGGTGTTAACTGATTCGTTTCATTTTATATGCTTGGTTACGTAAGCCATTATTTTTATGAATAGGATGTATTTGATTCATATGAATAATTATATTAAGTTATTAAACATTATTTTTAATCATAAAATAAAAATTATTCTTCAATGATTATGATGGGGAATGAGTCTCATCGCCTTCGTGGAGATGGTAATCTGTCTGTAGGCACAGGCGACAATATCAATATATTGATGGTGTAATCATTCGTAATTGGATGGTATATCATATTAAAATAATAATTAAAATTATATATTTATGATTCGCATCATTTATACTCATTATTATTCCCAACCAAATAATGATGTGTTTGAATGATGAACTACACCCTGACGTGGTGACGGTAAGCCATACGTGTGCACGTATGGTGACTTTGTCATTCATAGGATAGATAGAATAAAGAATAAGTTTGTACCATATTTATAATAACATCATAGTATGTAGGAGGTACTAGAGTTGTAAAGACCAGTAATTTCCATGGAAAATGTCTTTTTTATTTTTAAATACATGGTAATTTTACGAGTCCGTGAAAACAGACGACGCATGATTCTGAGGCCCGGTGTGCCCAGAATCAATTTTTAAAGTTTTTTTGGGCACATTCAGCAAATGTACGAGCGGGATTTTATAACTTTTGAACTGGTGCTCAGAATTTAAATCTGAGGGAACCATTGAACTCGTAACGCCGATATTCGCTTAATAAAACTTTCAACTGGATGGTCGTTGGTGGAGAATGAAAGTTTGTTTTTTGGTTTTAATGAATAAATTAAATAAAAATAACGTTGTAGATTTATTTTTATTTTTAGTTTGTTAAAACCTCCATGTAGAGGTTGGAGGATGGGGACCACACACCTTAACCTCCCATGAGAGATTACGGAGGTGGGGCCCCCCGTACCTAACCTCCTCTTCATGTTTAATGTGGTGGGTACCAGCCCAGGTTAAAAACTCTTGAACTCCCCATTAAGTGGGTAGAAACCTTATGAGATCTCCACTTTATGGTTCCAAATCCACTCCATTAATTAATTGAGCATGAATTAATTAATCTCAATCTTTTCGAAATTTGTGCCAACAAATAAATAATAGAAACATCTATTATTTTGTTGGGGAACTCACTTTCCTTTTGGTGGATCTTTGAAGAGGGGAGAACTTGTGAGAAACTTATTCTCTCCAATGAAGAATGATCATCCCAATGATGGACGACCATAGAAGAATGAAGAACACTTCATCCACCAATGGAAAACATCTTCTTCTTTGATCTTTAACCATAACAAGGGAGGAAGCACCATCCTTGATGAACGTCGACGACGTCGTCCTCGACTTCTTCATATTCTTTCCTGACGACATTGAATCGATGTTCGCTTTCCTTGACTTTGTCGACAATCAACGAACAAAGGTAGGGTTTTAAGCTTTGGTAATTGTTTCATGTTCTTCATTTTTCATCGAGGATTATAATTCGAAGCCTCTTGATATCACCCTAACGCGGAGGGCGCAGGATGAAGAAACATGGCCCGACCCCTTCGCCTTCTCTACGGAATTTGACGCTAAACATGGCATGAGTCTGGGATGAGAGTTACTCGTCATCAATGGTTACAGATCCAAGGTGACGTCCCGAGGATTGTGTGGCTACTTTCGGAATGATAATCGAGCTATTGGAACTCGTCTGATGACCCGTGGAAAGTGCGCCGACGAACGGAACGATGAACATAAGGGCGTTACGGTAGTAGTGAAACCAGGCCACCGAAGGAGTAACCTGCGGTGGGCGGGCCGCGGCGGTGCAGCAGCAGCAGTACAAGATGGTTGTGAAGAAAAATAGCGGCCCGAGCCACCGAGTCGCCGGAGAAGGTGCGGTGGAACTGCGCCGCGCGGTAGAGAAAAAAGAGGTCGTGGCCCCTAGCTGCGGTGGTGCAGCGGTGGCTGGTGCATGGTCAGTCGCGTGGAAGACTGGAGGCCTGAGCAGTTGGGTTTTCGGAGGTGGCATGGACCAACAGCACCGCGCGGGAGGCTGTTGGCCGCTCGGCCAGCCTGGAGGAGTGAGAACCCTCGCTGAGTCCCGTGTGATGCGGACCGGAGCCACATGGTGCTGGTTGACTTCACCCGAATGGCTAAGCCGTTCGAGTTTTCCATGGGCGCAACCATCCCCCAGGACACGGTTAGGGCGGACTCCACGAACTTCCAGTCGCGTGGGACGCCATCAGCACGGGCTGGAACCAGTGTGGGCCAGGCCGCCCCCACGGGCCGGGCCACCCCTGTGAACCGGGTCAGACCAGTGGACCAGGTCGGATCCGAGTCCGGACCGGGGTCTGTCTGACTGGGCCATACCGGACCTGGACCCAGACCCGTTTGATATGTTTCCACTCTTTTCCCCATAACATGAGCTATGGGTGTCCGATTGACGAACCATCTATGACGACAAAAACCGTGGAAATAGGTGGTACTTTTGGTATACCCCACTCGAGGTTTGGACATAATTGGAGTATGGTCGGGTTGGATTGATTGTAAATCCAACTGAGCCCTTAGAACGGAAATTCCAATACCTCTCAGACCGGGAATCTGATTGACGCAACGCCTATCGCGTTAGGTTTCTTATGGAAAGATGTATCTTTTTCATACATCAACTCAAAACGTTGTGGTAGTTGATTTATCGAAACTTGGCTTGAGGAGGGGACCCTCCCTGAATCAACCATGCTTTGTGCGGAACCATGTGGCTGGTAGTTCCCTAATGACTGCTCCTGGATCCTGTGTGGGTTCGACAGCACTGAAGACTGTTCTTGGATCCTGTGTGGGTTTGAAAACACTAGTGACTATTTCTGGATCCAATGTGGGTTCGGCAACATCGATGACTATTCCTAGATCATGTGTGGGTTCGACATCTCCCTTCACTATTCCTAGATCCTATGTGGGTTAGACAGTTCTGATTTCTGTTCCTGGATCCTATGTGGGTTCAAAAGAATAGATGATTCAGTGGCTACATCTGATCATCTCTATATCTCTACATAAGTTGTATACCTGTGTGAGATGAGTCAGAAACTCTGTGTTTTCATCATGATTTGAGATGGATTACTTGATATCTTATGTATATGTACAGGCATATGCCTATGTGGGGTTATCTATTGATTTCGTACTTGCGGTTTATCGTTGTTGGATTTTGTGAGACCTTGACGGTCTCGGGGTCCCTACTGAGTATCGTTGTAATCACCCCTACATGGGATATGTCTGCACCTCATTGTGTTGGATACAGACGATGGACAATGCTGACCGAGGCTGAGCGTACGAGGACTGGACAATGCCCAGAGGTGGACCTCGCGACGAGTCAGTGCCTAGAGGAGACTGACAGACGTGAAGTGCTGCGGAGGCTATCAGTACCTACCCTTCAGGTAGGATCCGTAGTGGATGATCCAGGAGTAACTTTTCATCTTTCAGTTGTTTTGTCCCTTTTCATTTGTACTTGTACTTTATAGCTGGGCTTGTATTTCCGGCTCCTTTAATTTTTAGCACTCTCTTGTTATACAGTTTTGCTTAGTGTTTTTGTATTTACCTGTGTGCTCTATTGTCTGTGTTTATAGTTATAAATGAAATTCATTCCCAAATTTTGGAAATTATGAATTTGGTGCAAGTCTCCATCCCCTGTCCTATGGAAGGCGGGTGTGGGGTAGTCACAGCATGGGCCCTGGGGAACGGGTCATGAAAAATTGGTATCAAAGGGGTCAGTTGTACTGCCGAACATAGGACTCTGATCTTTATATTCTATGAAGCAGTAGTGTTAAGGGTATTGAGGGTGGTTTTCAGTTCAGGGAGTCCAGTTTTGGTGCGGTGGCTGATGTATCCATACACCAGGATCCTGACTACTGATTTATAACTCAATTCACGAAAACACTGACTATGTGTGTGTTTTGAAGAGTCTTTTTTATGATCTCTTTTGATCCAGGTCACCAGGTATAACTTATTGACCGTGGCGCACCTGTATCTTTATAGGATTCCTCCATGAAGACAGCCAGCCAGGGTTCCAGGCTTTGTACGAGATGGCAGCCCATCGAGCGATGAGGCCTCAGTGTAGGGCCCTATTACAGTGGAGGCTCCAGTGGTACCACTACCCATTGGGCCACCAATTCCACCAGCCCCAGCAGTAGAGAGTGCACGCCACCTGAGCGTGTTGTACGAGTTCTAGTTCCAGAGGCTACCAAGGTACAGGGGCGAGATGGACCCGCAGGCAGCTAAGGATTGGCTAGAGGTTGTGTTGAGAGTCTTTAGACTGGTAGGGACACCAGCAGACCTTATGGTGATCCTTGCTGCGAGTCTCCTTCTGGAAGCAGTAGGCAGATGGTGGATCCTGATGCTCTAGGTGCATGATGAGGAGACACTTCTCTGGGAAGACTTTGAGAGCCAGCTTTGGGTGGATTTTGTCGCAGTCAGCCTAAGTGTGGTGCAGATACAGGAGCTACTGCATCTACAACAGGATAGCATGATGGTAGCTCAGTACTCAGCGAGGTTCACCGACCTCTCACACTACTCCACAGAAATGGTATGGGACCAATTCTTCAGGTCCCGTGCCTTCGGATAGGGGCTCAGGCAAGAGATCCGGGCTTTGATGATCTCCCTCAGTATCCCAACGTAGGCAGGGGTGTTGGAGCGAGCCCTCTTAGTGGAGAGATTCCTCGCTGAGCAGTAACCAGCTACGATAGCCACCACTAGGCATCATGTAGCAGAGTCTTCTGCAGTAGGTAGTAGACAAATTTAGTAGAGGTCCAAGAGGACCAGACCATCTGGTGGATGACCTCAGGGCATGATTTCGGTTCTGTGAGGCACACGAGACATAGCCAATCTTTCAAGGAACAGGCTGTGTTTCACATGCGGCGGGCAGGGTCACATGAATCGTGACTATCCGACCCCTCCATTCGGATGATCAGCAGACAGTTGAGGGACCTCCCAAGTAGAGGCAGAGGTTCGTTCGAGGCGATCCAAGGGGCGCAAGAAAACATGCCAGAGGAGTTGGTTGTGCATCTTGTGGTGGACGATGATACGAGGTGTTACCAGCCGAACCACCAGGAGGTCCACCCCGACCATAGGGAGCAGGTGGACATGGGAGAGCTCGGCTCCAAGCAGCTATGTCATACGTTCATGGCTCTCCGGAGATGATTCGAGGTACGATATGTGTCTACTCCACCTTAGCTGCAATTATTATAGACACAGATGGCAGTCACTCTTTCATTACCACTGCCATCGTTCGGAGCGTGGAGATTCCGACGGAGCCCTTGGCTCGATTATTACAGATAGAGACTCCTACGGGAGCAGACTCGATGATCACGCACTGATGCTGACAGTGTGAGCTTACTCCAGGAGGTGAGAGCTTCATTTGGGATCTCCTCGTAGCGGTGTTGAGGCCTTACGACGTCATCTGTGGAATGGACTGGTTATCTACATTCCATGCTTAGATCGACTATATTAGGCAAAAATTATGGTGTGTCTGCATGGATGGGACCAGGTTCACCTTCACCAGTGAGAAGGGAGCCTTTTCATTGCAGGACGAACTTACTCGGAGGTGGGTGTAGTAGATCACTCATTAGTTAGCCTAGCTTACCCTCAGAGCAGTTGATGTGGAGAGTCTGACCTATCCTGTAGTAGTAGACCAGTACATGGATGTTTTCTCTGATGATGTCACAGGTTGAACTCTTCACAGAGAGGTGGGCTTTTACATTGACATGTACCTGGGTACATCACTGATATCTACGCCAGCATATCGGATAGCTCCCAGTGAGCTTCGTAAGCTATGGGTACAACTAGAGGACTTGCAGGGGAATGGATTCATCCAGCTCAGTGTTTCTCTCTGGGTAGCCCCGATTATGTTCACCAAGAAGGTGGATGAGATCTTGAGGATTTTTGTTGAATATCATCACCTAACCCAGGTGACTGTGAAGAACAAGAACCTGGTCCCAAGGATTGACGACCTCTTTGATTAGCTGAAGGGATCACAGTGGTTCTCGAAGATAGACCTCAGATCAGGCTATCCCCAGCTCAGAGATTGAGACGAAGATGTACAGAAGACGACCTTTAGATATCGATACGTCCACTATGAGTTTTGGTTATGCCTTTCAGCGTAACCAACGCTCCATCAGTGTTCATGGGACTCATGAAATGAATATCCTAGCCATACCTCGATCTATTTTTTGTAGTTTTAATCGTTTAAATTCTTATCTACTCAACTACTGAGAAAGAGCATGCCTACCATTGGCAGGTAGTACTGGACACACTCCGAGAGCACCAAAATTATCGTAATCTCTCTAAGTGCTATTTTTCGAACTGAGAGGTTCACTTCTTGGGACCCATCATCTCATAGGCGGGAGTTGTAGTGGATCCAGCGAAGATTGAGGCGATACTTCCTTGGGAGCCACCCAGGAGTGTGATAGAGGTACGAAGTTTCTTGGGTTTGGCAGGATATTACCAGAGGTTCATACCTGACTTCTCTAGAGTTGCAGCACCACTATCAGCATAGACGAAGAAGGTGAAACCCTTTTGTGGTCATAGAGATGCCAGCAGAGCATTCAGAAGCTGAGGTAGAGGCTGACTAGTGCCCCCATCTTGAGGCTTCCAGAGGAGGGCATAGGGTACGTAGTCTACTACGACACATCAGGGACCAGACTCTGGTGTGTCCCGATTTAGGAGCGAGCTATGATCGCTTATGGTTCTCGTTAGTTGATACAACATCAATAGAACTATGCTACCTATGTCCTGGAGTTAGCAGTAGTGGTCTTCTCCTTGAAGATGTGGCAACAATATCTAATGGGTGAGCATTTCATAGTCTACTCTAACCACAAGAGTCTTAGGTATATCATCTCTCAAAAGGACCTAAAACAGAGACAACGACGTTGGCTTGAGTTCCTCCAGGACTATGACTTCGAGATAGTCTACACTCATGGGAAGGGGAACATTGTAGCAGATGCACTCAGTAAGAGATCCAATATACAGCTTCTAGGAGAGGCGATAGAGAAGTCGGCTGCTTTACAGATATCATTTTTGGACCGAGATTGAGCAGTTTTTCTTCAGTCTCTTACAGTCACTCCTCCACTTGTTTAGCGAGTTTGGGAGGCACAATGTGGAGACGCTGACTGCGAGACACGACGTGATCAGATATCTACTGGGCAGGCACCTGATGGATTTTCTAATGGTGGGGATCACGTCATACTTTTTAGAGGACGTACTATGGTTCCATTTTCACTTCAAGAGGAAGTGTTGAAAGAGTTTAACACATCCCCTCTAATGGTATATCCAGTAGTGGTGAAGATGTACCAGGATCTCCGACGATAGCACCGGTGGTCGAGGATGAAGAAGTTAGTTTCATAGTTTGACTCCTGGTGCCTCACTTCTCAGCAAGTGAAGGCAAAGCATTAGGTACCAGCAGGCTTGGTTCATCCTTTAGAGGTCCTAGAGTGGATGTGGGATGGGATAACCATGGAATTTGTGACATGACTTCCACGTACATCCTGGTGTCATGAATTGATTTTGGGGATCGTTGGCTGACTCTCCAAGTTATCCCGCTTCCTACCGATCAGAGAGAGGGGTTATGTAGAGAGCATGCGATGCCTCTACATGCAAGAGATTGTGTGGATACATGTATTACCCTCAACCATTGTCTCCGATCGTGACACACGGTTTACTTCCTGGCTATAGAAGGGGTTACAAGATGCTTTTGGGATGCAGCTTTGTCTGAGCACAATCTTCCATCCTCATAAGGATGGTCAGACTGAGCAGAACATTCAGACCTTTGAGGACCTGATGCATGCTTGTGTACTCAACTTCGGTCGCAGCTGGGAGGATCACTTACCTTTGGTGGAGTTTTCACACAATAATAGCTATCACTCCACCATAGGTATGGCACCTTTTGAGATGTTATATGATGACCTTTCAGATCACCCTTGTGCTAGAATGACCCTGGGGAGTCAGCACTAGTGGGACCAAAGATGGTACGAGCTACCACGGAGAAGGTGCAGATCATCCAGGAGTAGATGAAGACAGCACAGAGCAGACATAATACGTATGTTGACAGGAGATGGAGACCTCTAGAGTTCGAGGATGGTGACCATGTCTTTTTACGGGTCTCACCTCAATGATGATTACAGAGATTTGGCCAAGGTGGAAAGTTATCTCCACATTTCATCGGATCTTTTCTGGTCCTGAGCAGAGCTGGCGAGGTGGCATACCGCTTATCTCTTCCATCTCAGTTTTATTGGGTGCATGATGTCTTCCACATATCCTAGATGAGGAGATATGTGCACGAATCTTCTCACATCATCGACCTTGGGGATCTGGACGTCGACGATGGGGTGAATTTTATGGAGGTTCCAGTGAAGATTGAGGATCAACAAGAGCGGGTCCTTCATGGATGGTCGATACCTATGGTGTACGTTCGTTGGAAGCATAGGAACCTCTGGAAGAGAACATGGGAGCGGGAGGCTCAGATGTGTGCTCAGTACCCCCATTTGTTCCCTTAGTTCCAGTTGTAGATTACGAGGACGTAAAGACTAGAGGTGGGGAGAATGTAAAGACTCATAATTTCAATGGAATTTCTTCTTCTTCTTAAATATATAGGAATTTTACGAGTCTTTTAAAAATGACGGCACATGATTATGAGGCCCGGTGTGCCCGGAATCAATTTCTAATGTTTTTTCATGTACGTTCAGTAAACGCACGAGTAGTTTTTCATAACTTTTGAACTTGTGCTTGGAATTGAAATCTGAGGGCACCGTTGAACTCATAGCACCAATATTCACTTAAGAAGACTTTCACCACGATGGCAGTTGGTCGATAATGAATGATAGTTTTTGGGTTTTAATGAATAAATTAAATAAATATAAAGTTGTAGATTTATTTTTATTTCAATTTGGTTAAAAATTCCATGTGGAGGATGGAGGTGGGGACCGCCACACCTTAATATCCCTTGAGAGGATATGGAGGTTGTCCCCACCCGAACCTAACCTCCTCTTCATGTTTAATGTGGTGGGGACCACCCGAGGTTAAAACCCCTTGAACTCCTCATTATGTGAGGAGAAACCTCTTGACCTCCCCACATTTATGGTGCCAAATAAACTCCATTAATTAATTGAGTATCAATTAATTAATTTGAATCTTTTTGAAATTTGTGCCGACAACTAAATAATAGATAAATCTATTATTTTGTTGGGGAACTCACTTTCTTTTTGGTGGAGCTTGGGAGAGGGGAGAACATGGGAAAAACATATTCTCTTCAAAGAAGAATACTCCTTCCAACGAAGAATGACAATCAATGAATGAAGAACACTTCATCCGCCAACGACATACATCTTCTTCTTCGATCATCAACCGGAACAAGGGAGGAAGCATCATCCTTGAATAATGCCAACGACGTCATCTTCGACTTCTTCATCTTCTTTCCCGATGACAACGAATTAACGTTCGCTTTCCGCGACTTCGTCAACGATCAACAAACAAAGGTAGGGGTTCAATCTTTGTTAATTGTTGCATGTTATTTGTTTTCCTTCGAGGATTATAATTCGATGCCGCTTGATATCACCCTAATGCAGAGGGCGCGGGCCGAGCCAACATGGCCCGACCCCTCCGCTTTCTCTGTGGAATTTGACGCTAAATGCAGCATGAGACCGGTATGAGAGTTACATGTCAACAATGGTTACGAATCGAATGAGATGTCCCAAGGATTGGGATAATACTTACAGAATGAGAATCGGGCCATCGGAACTTGTCCGGTGCCCGTGGAAAGTTCACCGATGGATGGAATGATGAACGTCACCGTGTGATGGCAGCGGCGCAACCGCGCCACTGGAGTAGTAACCCGCCACCGATGAGCCATGGCAGTGCAGCGGTGGTGGTACAAGACGGCCGCGAAGAAAACCGATGGCCCGAGCCGCTGGTTCGCCGGAGAAGGCGCAACGCAATTGCTCCGCGTAGTGGAGAAAAAGGGGGATGCAACCCCAAGCCGTGGCGGTGCAGCGGCGGACCGTGCAAGGCCAGCTGCGAGGATTACAGGCGGCCTGAGCTGCTGGGTCGCCAGAGGGGGCACGACGAAACAACACCGCGTGGGAGGTGGTTGGCCTCTTGGCCAGCTGGGTAGAGCGGGACCCCTTGCCAGGTCCCTTGTGGGGCGGACCGGCGCCACATGGAGCTGGTTGACTTCCACTCAAACGGATAAGCAGTTAGGGTTTTCCATGGGGCGTGACCTTCCCCCTGTATATGTCCAGGGAAGACCCCGCGGCCCTCCAGCCACGCCGGTTTGACCCAGCACGAGCTGGGAAGCCCTCGCAGGCCAGGTCACACCTACGAACTGGGTCAGACTCGCAAACCGGGTTGGACCCTCGGACCGGGTCAGACCCTCAGACCAGGTCGGACCCACGGACCGGGTCGGACCCGCGGACCGGGTCGAACCCGTGGACCAGGTCGGACCCGCAGACCCGGTCGAACCCACGGATCGGGTCGGCCCCGCGGACCGGGTCGGATCCGAGTCCGGACCTGGGTCGGCCCGGGTCGGTCCGACTGGGCCAGACTGGACCCGGACCCGTTTGATCTATTTCTACTCTATTGCCCGTAACATGACCGACGGGGTGTCCAATTGACAAACCATCTATGGAAATGGAAACCTTGTAAGGAGATGGTTCTTTTGGTATACCCAACTTGAGGTTAGGACACAGTTGGGCTATGGTCGGGTTAGATCGATAGTAAATCCAACCGGGCCCTCGGAATGGAAATGCCAATAACTCTCAGACCGGGCAACTGATTAACGCACCGTCTGTCTCATTAAGTTTCTTATGGAAAGACAGATCTGTTAGATTCATCAACATGGGACTTCATTGAAGTTGATGTATCGACACTAGGCTTGAGGAGCGGACCCTCCAAGAATCAAGAATGCTTTGTACAGAACCCTGTGGCTAGCTGTGCACTGACGACTGTTCCTGGATCCTGTGTGGGTTTGACAGCACTGTCGACTCTTCCTAGATCATGTGTGGGTTCGATATCACCAATGACTATTCTTAGAACCTGTGTGGGTTCAACAGCTTTGACGAATGTTCTTGGATCCTGTGTGGGTTCGATAGGTCCATTTACTGTTCCTAAAACCAGATTGGGTTTGACAGTTCTGATTTCTATTCTGGATCCTATGTGGGTTCGACAGAATAGATGATTTAGTGGATACATCTGATCATATTTATCTCTCTACATAATTTGTATACCTTTGTGATCTGAGACTGTAACTTTGTGTTTTCATCACGATTTGAGATGTATTACATGATTACATAGGTATATTTATGGGCATATACCAAAGTGGGGTTATCTGTTGATTTCATACTTGTGGTTTATCCTTGTTGGATTTTGTGAGACCTTGAGGGTCTCATGGTCCCTACTGAGTATCGTTATACTCACCCTTCGACGAGTTATGACCACACCTCGTTCTGTTGGATGCAGATGACAGACAACGCTGACAGAGGTTGTGCATACGAGGGTTGGACGGTGCCTGGAGGTGGACCTCACAATGAGTCGGTACCCAGAGGAGACTAACAGATGTGGAGTGCTGAGGAGGCTATCAGTACCTACCCTTTAGGAGGGATCCATAGTGGACGATCTTGGAGCTGCTTTTCATCTTTTAGTAATTTGGACCCTTTTTAGTTGTACTTGTACTATATAGTTGGTCTTGTATTTCTAGACCATTACTTTTTCGCACTCTCTTGTTATACAGTTTTGATTAGTGTTTTTTGTATCTAGTTGTGTGCTCTGTTGTGTGTGTTTACAGTTATAAAGGTAATTCCTTCCATGATTTGTGGAATTATGCCTTTAGTGCTAGTCGCCATTCCCTGGCCTATAGAAGGTGGGCTTGGTGTAGTCACAACATGGGCCTTGGGGGACGGGTCGTGACATGAGTAATTATTTTGGTATGGAAACAGAAAATAAAGAGAAAGTGGATGAATAAATGAAATTGAAAAGGGGGGGGGGTGAAATTATTACCTCTTCTTCGGGTGTTACTTTTTGAGTTGATCAAAAGAACTCCCTAGGTTGGATTTAAGATCAAAGTAAGGCCTCGAGGATGAAGTGAGAGAAGTTGGGAAGATATTTTGGCAGGGGTTGGCCGAGCCAAATTCCTTTGGAGGTGTGATTTTGAGAGAAGGGGAAGTTCCCTTTTATAAGAGTGGTGAGGGTCACTTTAGGAAAAGATTGAAATATTATTTTATAATAATATCATATTCTATTTATAATGGCTCAAAAATTATTTATTTCAAGGATAAAGAGGTTATGGGTCTAAAACCTCTCAAAGAATAGGTTTCAGATAGGTTTAGGTCACCATATTAACATTATCTTATAGACTGAACTCTTAGATAAATAGTTTGACATTTACCATGTCTCTTTGTATTTTTATATTATATGGTTAATAAACATACTATAAAAAGACAAGTGAACCCCAAGTGGATCATTATTAATATATATAACCTTATATAATAATTTTGGATGACCATTAGATTGTTATTAATATTATATCAATTAATAATATATTATTTGTTTCAAAAACTCTATTATGTCAATTTTGACACTATTTAGTATTTGGTTTTTGTGAAATTATAACAACATGATTAAATAAAAAAAATTATTTAATCAACCTTAAAATTTTATATTAACCTATAAAATTATTTTAATTCATAAAAAGTATCAAATTTCATTTATTTGGATATTTATTAGATCAATTATTTTAATCTTTCATTAATAAGCTAATTACTGCATCATCATTGTGTCATAAATTAATTGAATTATTTAACGTCTAAAAAATATAAATAAAATATTATTATTTAAGAAAACTTTTTATATTTCTAATGAATATTTATAGTAGAAATTATCTTATTTATAACCCTATATTAAAAATAGTTTTGCGATTAAACTTTGAATTTAACACTTTTAACTCTTCCTTAAATAAAATAATAATAAATGTCTTAATCTAATCCAAGTGTACCAAAGGGGGTCATATTTTATTCCTAATGTTGTTTTTTGGTTGAATTAAACTTATCCAAAAGAATTAGTAAATGTGTTAGGGTAATTATATTATCATTTTTACACTTAATTACCCTATTTACTTTTAACTGTGGTAAATAAAAGTCAAAAGTTACCATTCACAGAAAAATATTTTTATCTTATTGAACCAAATTTTACTTACTAATGTCAACTGTGTCTATCAGATTTTTGAAATTCAACTCCTAGAAGTGGTAAAATTATGTTAAATACAAATTTGTAAATGCTCATAGAATGTGGGTAAAAGACAATAAAAAGTTCAATAAAATTTTATATATCTTTATTTATTATAAAATGACTCTAATAAATTACATTGAAAATATATAGGTATTACGTATCTATTTTGACATAAAATAAATTAAAATAAAATAACTAATTATTTAAATAAAAAGTCTATTTTAAACATAACATAATGTTTTTCACTATTCATAAAAAATTGAATGTTCTCAGAAAAATACCAAAAATTCACTCTATGATAATTTTGATATTCAGAATCTAAAAATGAAGTCCATTTTGAAAATTAAAATTTATAAAATTTCAAAAAGTGGGTATTACTATTCATAATGTCTAGTTTCATTGGTCGTGATGTGTTAAAACTCCATGTTGCGTACAACGCAAGCTACTACATTAATCAAAGGGAAACGTACTGTGGAAGCTTAGGGTGTTACATTCTACCCTCCTAAAAATAATTTCGTCCTAAAAATTACTATAATATGACTGCATAAAACGATTTGGGTGGTTCTTCATCATATGTTCCTCGGATTCCCACGTTGCCTCTTCCATATTATGGTTTCTCCATAAAACTTTTACCTGATGAGTCATCCGGTTTCTCAGCACTTTTTCTCTTGTATCAAGAATTTTTACAGGATCTTCATTATAAGAGAGGTCAGGTTCCAGTTCAATTTCTTCATAGCTGAGTACATATGTTGGGTCAGGCCTGTATTTTCCCAAAAATGATATGTGGAACACATCATGAACTTTGGAGATACTTGGAGGCATTTCCAAATGATAAGATACAATGCCAATTCATTCTAGAATTTTGAAAGGTCCAATGTACCTGGGACTCAATTTACCCTTCATACTGAATTGTATAACACCGTTCCATGGATATAAATTCCTGAAAAAATGATTTCCTACTTTAAATTTCAAATCATTTCTCCGGTAATTGGCATAGTTTTTTTTTGCCTACTTTGGACTGCTTTGATGTGGGTTTAGATAACCTTAACCTTTTCCCTTTTTTCCTCAACATGTTCTGGGCCTACGAGTTTTCTTTCACAAACATCATCCCAACACGTTGGTGTGTGACATCTCATTCCGTATAACATGTCATATGGTGTCATTTGAGTACTTTAAATGAAGCTATTTTTTTATGATAATTATACCAGAGGTAAATATTGATCCGACATACCTTGAATATCAATAGAGAAAGATCTGAACATGTCTTCTAAGGATTGAATAGTCTATTTTGATTGTCCATCAGTTTGAGTGTGGTTCGTAGTACTCAAATGAAGTTCAGTATCTAGGGCATTCCAAAAACATTCCTAGAATCTTGATGTCAAATGGGGATCCCAGTCAGAAACAATCGATAGGGGTACTCGATGAGGTCTTACAACTTCATTAATATATATTATTTCCAGACTTTCAAGTGGAAAATCTTCTCTTATAGCAAGAAAATGTGATGACTTGGTAATACGATCAACAATGGCCCATATTGAATCATCCCTTCTAGGAGTTCTTGGCAGCCCCATGACAAAGTCCATCGTAATATTATCCAACTTCCAATCAGGTGTGGGAAGATTTTTCATGACTCCTCCAAGATGTTGCCTTCCAGCTTTCACTTGTTGAAAAACCATACATCTTGACACAAAATCAACAATCTCCCTCTTCATGTTGTCCGACAAAAAATGTTCTTTCCAATATCTATACATCTTGGTGTTCCAAGGGGTATAGAGAAATTGGAGCTATGTGCATTAACCAATAATTCCCTTTTAAGATCATGTATGCTAGGAACACATAGTCTCTTCCCAAATTTCAAAATTCCATCTTCATTTAAGAAGTCACTCAATCTCCCATCATTCACAACTGTAATGTTCTTTTGAGACACTTCATCATTAGTCTGAGAACTCTTTATCCTTGCTAGTAAAGATGGTTTGGAAAAATTTTGAAAAAGTATTGATGTTTTACTTTCTAGGGTTATTCCCATATGCATCTTTACTAGATCCATGAAAATAAGATCTCTTTAAACTCTCATCTAATTCAAAACTCCATGATAATTTCTACTAAAATCATCTACCACTATATTTTCCTTCCCCGTGTGGTGGTGTATAGTGATATCATAATCTTTGAGTAGTTCAAGCCATCTCTTCTACCTCATGTTGAGTTCTTTTTGTGAGAAAATATTCTTCAAACTCTTGTGATTTGTATAAATCTCACATTTTTTACCATAGAGATAGTGTCTCCATATCCTCAGAGCAAATATAATAGTTTCTAACTCAAGATCATGAGTGGGATAGTTTTTCTCATGAATTTTTATCTGCCGTGATACATATGAAATAACTCTATCATTTTTCATAAGTATACAACCAAGCCTTTTCTTTGAATCATCACTATAAATAACAAACCCATCGTTCCCTTATGGTAGAGTCAAGAAAAGAGAATTGACTAATATTTTATTCATTTCATAAAAACATTCTTCACTCTTTTTTCCAAACAAATTTAACCCTTTGACATGTGATCTTGGTTAATGGGTTAGCCAACAGGGAAAAATTATCTATGAAACGTCGATAATAACCTGATAAACCAATAAAATCGTGTACCTCAGTTATACTCGTTGGTGCTGGCCATTCATGGATTGCCATGGTCTTCGAAGGATCAACAGAGATTCCGTCCTTAGAAACAATATGACCTAGAAAAGAAATCTCTTGAAGCCAGAATTCGTACTTTCTAAACATACAATATAATTCATTTCCTCTAATATTCTTTCTAATAATGCCCAAGTGATTTTCTTGATCTTCACAGCTTTTGGAGTATACCAAAATATCATCAATAAATACCACTAAAAAGTCATCAAGATATTTCTTGAAAAAAATATTCATTAGATCCATGAAGACATTGGGTGCATTAGTCATTCCAAAAGTCATTACTATAAACTTGTAATGCGTGTACCTAGTTCTAAATGCTATCCTCGGAATGTCTTCCTTCTTCACACATAACTGATGGTATCCAGATCGATGGTCAATCTTTGATAAATATTGAGCTCTATAAATTTCATCTAATAAATAATCAATGCGAGGTAGGGGATACATGTTCATTATTGTTATAGAAATGATCTCCATGTAGTCAATACACAACCTCAAAGATCCATCTTTCTTCTGAACAAAAAGGACAGGGGCACCCCATGAAGAAACACTAGTGAGAATAAATCCCTTAATACCCAATTTCACTAGCTGTTTCATTAGTTCCACTAATTCAACAGTGGACATTCAATATGGGGTATTCAATATGGGACATGAACTAGGAATTAAATCAATATAAAACTCAATTTCTTATTCTAGAGTATGTCTAGGTAAATCCCCTTGAAACACATCAACATATTCTGGAACAATATGTATGTCCCCTATTCAAACATTATTTTTCTCACCCATAGTTATTTCATTCTCGTCTTCCCCAATAATTGAATTAGATGTGCTACTGGGGGCGGATCTAGATAAAAATCAGGTGGTGACATTTCTGCTCTAAAGATAAGGTACTCCTTATCATCATCAAAAATTGTTACTTCCTTCTTCATAAAAGAAATTTTTGAATAATGGTAAAAAAGCCAATCCATTCCATGGATTATATCAAATTCAATCCTGCGTATAACGATGAGATCAACAAATAAAGATAATTTCTATGCCCTAATGGGAACTGGTTCACAATACTTTGTTGCAGTTATATTTTCCTTAGGTGTTTGGACTGATAACTCCCTTGTTAAGTCAAATTGAAAATATCTAATTTTCTTAGCAAACTGGGAAGATATGAAATAATGCGATGATCCAGAGTCAAATAAGGCATTGACTAAACTTGAGGAAACCATTAAATTACTCGCCACCACATCTTTTGGAGCTTTAACCTCAGCAGTAGTAATCGCAAAAGCTTAGCCTTGCTCCATTGGCATTTTCTGAGTTAATTTCCACTAGCGCTTAGGACATTCATTTTAATAATGCCCATTTTCTCTATAATTGTAGCATTAAACATTGACAACCTCTTTCTTCCCCTTACAATCAAGAGCATGGTATCCTTTTTCACCACACATGTAACAGACTCTCTTTCCCTTCAGGAAAGTATAGGGGTGTTTCTTCCCACATTTACTGTAGGATGGATATTAAACTTTTCCTTCTTCCCCTAATTTCCATTTTCAGAGTGTTCAAATTATCTCCTTGCCTCTTTCTTATCTTGAAAGTCATATGACTAAGAGAATTTCATTTCTATCATGATAAAGCTTGAGACTATATCTTCATATGATGAGGAGGATTGTCAGACTAATGCTCGATAGAGAAATGGTTTTAACCCATCAAAGAATCGATCAATATTACTCCTTGGGTTACATATATAATCTTCTGCATTCCTTGCTATCCTTGTAAAGTTAGCCTCTTACATTTGCAACATTCTCATCCTCCTTTTGCCTCAGACTCAGAAATTATCTTTCCATATCCGCTCGATGGTCACGAGGAAAGTATTTTTCAAATAAATTCTCTTTAAACTCCCTCCAATCCATGTTCGATACTTCTTCAACTTCCTCTGTGTTTTGGATTAATGGCCACCATTGATCTGTATCTCCCATGAGGTGATAAACTACCATGAAAACATTTTCACTTTCACTACTCCCCAAAGCATGAAATATTTTTTCTAAGGCATTTATCCATTTCTCATCTACTAATGGATTTTTACTCCCATTGAATGTTGGTGGTTATTTCCTCATGAAGTGGTCTAAAATTGATTCTCTGCATTGTGGATCAGTGTGCTCTATACGGGTATTGTTGTTATTAATAACTTGAGTGAGTTGTCCCAGTATGGTGATAAACTGATCAGTACTAGTTGCATCACCAGCTCCACTATAATTATCGTGAGTAGGAGGGAAATACCTACATGGATTATGTGAATTGATATAGTTTCCATTCTTCCCACTAGGATCCATTTCTAAATAATGGCATACAATATTTTTTTTATGAATCGTAATACATAATTCCAAACTTTTAAAACACTTAACATAAATTGAATAGTTTATAAATATAATTTATAATCATAAAAATGTTTTCATTAAAGAGTTATATACTCATAAATCCTTAATAATTGTTTCAAAAGAAAATTTGAAGTATCCTAAGCATATCCCCTGAGAGTGTCGTAACCAAGAGTGCAACAAGTCTCGTTTTCATGCACTAGTTCCCATTCAAGTATAGCTCAAAGCAGTGTTTTTGGGTTTTAACCTTAGTTACACATGTGCCAGATCCACCTCTACCTACTCGTATCCAAGCAGGGATGTATTGCTTGGAAAACTTGAAAAATATTTACATTAGAAAAATTCTAGGAAGTTATTCTATACTAATCCTCAATGTCTATCTTAGGGTAATGTTCTATAATAAGTGTTTTTCTAAATATAGCTTCCAATTTTTGTACTAAACTTCTTCTAAAACCAACTGTAATGCCCCGACCTAGTTACCCAAAGTCATTGCATTATTACATAACATTGGCATGATCACAAGGGATCAAATCCTGAAAGATCGATCGGTTTAGCAGCCTTTGAAGTACTAGGTACATTCATAAGTTTTACATTACATGATGAAATTAAAAAATCAAAAAAAATTGTCCCCATTGACCACACATATCTCTATAGCCTATCCCTACAGGTCAACCATAAAATATTTCTTCACATCCTGGGAAAAATGAAACATAGAAAGGGGTGAGCTCATATGCTCTGTAAGGTTAAAAATGTAGCGAAAACGTTCATAAATAAGAAAAAACAATTAAGGCATTGTATAAGACTAAAACATAGGACTTTTAAACATAAACTTCTACATAACATGGCCAATATAAATCAAATAATTCCATTTACTTATTAACATGTATATTCAACTAGTCGAATAGTCACATGCAATATCAATAACCAATTTCATAATAATGGAATGCATAATTCCAGACTTCATAACCGCATAGTCAAGGCCTTGTGACAAGACTACAAATAAGATTTTTTCAAGGCTTTGTTCTAAGATAGTAGTTTGTCTAATGAGACCTACCGATGCATTGAGAAGCTTTAGCGGGCTCCACCCATCACTTACTAAGTACAATGCATTCCTCATATGAAAAGGTTTAAACATAACATAAAAATTCGTATTAAAACTGGTATACGAAATGTAAACAATTTATCCATAAACCATGAATTGTGTTAAAATAACACATCCACATTCAAACATATCACTAAATCTTACATTCAATATGAAATATTTGTATCACAATAAATCAACTTCAAACAAGTTTAAAATCCATCAAAGGATGTTGATAGTGATGGAATCAAAACTTATTTTAGAGAAATATATCTTTCTATTTGGACACCATATAAATGTTATATAATTATAAAAGAAAAAATTTATTTTGAAAATATTTTTATAATCATGTATGGGACGCTTCGACGGTGTTATAAGGGTGGAAAATAGCCGCACCCGCTATATAAGTTAAAAAAATACATTCTTACCTTAATTTTGTCGAAAAGGTCATAATGTACCATGTTTGGAAAATGAAAGAAATATTCCTTTAAAAACATATATGTTCAAATAAGGATATAAATTACATTAAAACATACTATATTAAATAGTAAAAATGTTTTGAAATACGTTTTTAAGAAAAACAGATGTGGATGATAAAGAGGTCCCAGTAGATACTTGTGTATAAACAACCTCAGATAAAAAAAAGAGATTGTGAGATATAAACCATACATTGTACATTTCCTTTGTCGAGGGTTCATTAGTCTACTGTATAGTAGTTAAATCATTGTTATTAAATTATATAAGAATCATATACATAAATATGATATCATATATGATATTCCAATATTGCATCATTAATAATATTTTAGTAGTATCATCATTTCGAGTGTTAACTGATTCATTTTCCTTTATATGATTACTTACATAAGATATGATTGTTATGAATATGATGTATTGGATTAATATCCATAATTATATTAAGTTCTTAAACATTATTTTTAATCATAAAATGAAATTTATTCTTGAAATATTACCATGGTGAATGAGTCTCATCATGTTCGTGGAGACGGTAATCCGTACGTACGCACGAGCGACAATACCATTATATTGATAGTGAAATCGTATTTAATTGGATGGTATATCATATATACAGAATCATTAAAATTTTATATTTATTATTTACATCAGTTATTCTCATTATTATACCCACCAAAATAATGAAGTTTTTGAATAACAAACTATACCACGACGTGGAGACGGTAAGACGTACGTACACACATATGGTGACTTTTTAATTCATATGATGGATAGAATAAGGAATATGATAGTACCATATTTACAATAATATCACAGTATATAAGAGTACTGGAGTTATTATTTTGGTATGGAAACAAAAAAGAAAGAGGAAGTGGAAGAAAAAAAAGAACTTGAAAGAGGGTGGTGAAATTATTACCTCTTCTTTGGGTATTTCCTTTTGAGTTGATGAAAATGTCTCATTAGGTTGGCTTTCTGATCAAATTAATTCCTCTAGGTTGATGTTAGGGAATTTGGTAAGATATTTGGTCAGGGTTTTCTGAGACAAATGGTATTGGTGGTGTGATTTTGAGGGAAGGGTAAGTGCCCCTTTATAAGAGAGGTGAGGGCCCCTATAGGAAAATCTTGAAATATTATTTTATAATAAAATCATTTTCGGTTTATAATTTCTATAAAATGATTTATTTCGAGGATATGGAAGGTATGAGTCTAAAACCACTCAAAAAATAGGTTTTATATAGGTTTAGGTCACCATATTAACCTTATCTTTTATACTTAACTCTTAGTTGAATAGTTTGACATTTACCATGTCTCTTTGTATTTTTATAATATATGGTCAATAAGATTACTATAACAAGCCAAGAAAACCCCAAGTGGTTCATTATTAATATATTAAACCTTATCCAAGTCTTTTTTATGAACTTTATATTTTTAAAAATATTATATCAATTAATAATATAGTATTTGTTTTAAAAACTCAATTATGTCAATTTAAACACTATTTAGTATTTGGTTTTTGTGAAAATCATAACAGTGTGATTACATAGAAAAAAATTATTTAATCAACCCTAACATGTCATATTAACCTATAAAATTAGTTTAATTTATCATAAGTCTCAAATTACATTTATTTTGATGTTTATATTATCAATTATTTTAATCCTTCATTGATAAGGTAATTACTGCATCACCATTGTGTTATAAATAAATTAAATTATTTAATGTCTAAAAATTATAAATAAAATACAATTATGTGGGAAATATTTTTATATTTCTAATAAATATTTATAGTCTAAATTATCTTATGTATAACCATATATTAAAAATGGGTTAGTTATTAAACTTTGAATTTAACACTTTTAACTCTTCTTTAAATAAAATAATAATAAATGTCCAAATCTAATCCTAGTGGATAAAAGGGGGTCATATTTTATTCATAAAGTTGTTTTTGGTCGAATTAAAGTTATCCAATATAATTAGGACATGTGTTAGGGTAATTATAAAATCTTTTTTCCCTTAATTACTCTATTTACTTTTAACCGTGGCAAATATAAGTCAAAAGTTACTATTCATTAAAAATCATTTTCATATTATCGAACCATTTTTTACTTACGAATATCAACCATGTCTCTATAATTTTTTAAATTAAACTCACATAATTTGTAAAATTATGTTTTATGAGAATTTGTAAATGCTCCTAGAAGGTGGGTAAAAGACGACAAAAAGTTCAATAAAATTTTATATATCTAAACTTATAATAAAATGACTTCAATGAATTACATTGAACATATATAAGCATTATGTATCTAATTTTACCTAAAATAAATTAAAATAAAATAGCAAATTATTTAAAAAAATTATGTCTTTAGCAATAATGCAGTGATTTTCACTATTCATCAAAAATTGAAAGCTCTCATAAAAATACCAAAAATTCACCATAAGAAAATATTGATATTAGGAATCCCAAAATGAAGTCCATTTTGAAAATTAAAATTTATCAAATTTCAAAAGGTGGGTATTTCATTTCATAATGGCTAGTTTCATTGGTCTTGGGGTGTTAAAACTTCAAGTTGCGTACAACACAGGCTACTACATTATTCAAAGGGAAACGTACCATAGAAACTTGAGGTGTTACAATAAACAAGATATATGTTTTATATCCATGATATTTTATTTAAATTTTCATTAAAATGAAAATCACATAAATAAAAAAACCCAAGGTTTTCAAATTTTTCATGGAGTATAAAATTTATACAAATTCATATAGTTAATTCTCATGTAATTTTATTATTTTTTTAACATGTAATTTATTCAAAATAAAATTGGTTAATTAACATAAATTCATAAAATATCCTCATTATTGTAGAAAAACCTCACCATTATTTTTTTTAGAATATATTTCCTCAGGATGTGTAAAGTTGAAACATTACAGTCGCTGGTATACATGAAAAATAATTTCCATCATGTTTCTCATAACTCATTAAACTTGTGTGAATTTTGTTATACTTTTCAAAATAACTCATTTTAATTGAGTAAAATTGATATACCGCTCTATATAATCTATACATACATACATACATATATATATATATATATATAAATTTTGAATTATATTTCACAACTTTTTGTTACATAAACCATCATTAATGAATATAAATTTAGTTTTATTTCCTATAATATATTTATTTAAACTATAAATATAGTTATATTTCATGGAATGAATACGTATATATAATGTAACAAATATTTTAATTATGTTATTCCCACATTTAATATAATATCCTATTTTATATAATAAAATAACCTTTACAATTTATATAAATAGAATTTTATTATTTTTTTGACACTTATTCTTCCCTCATTATCTGATATTAATGACTATTTTGTAACATCTTATAGCCTTTCGAATCAATCCCATGTTGGAGTTGGTACCCTAGACAAGCTTCTTTCTAGTTTTGATTACCTATATATTCATAGACATGAATGTTCATATATTTCTTATTATATATTGGTTATTACACTGAATAATTTAAATTTGGTAGTGTCATAAAGTATTTATAACATTTAAAAGACCACAATAGTTCCCCACAATGATGTGAACCTTGAGGAGATATTATTATATTCTTAAAACGAAAGTAAAATTGTCATGTGAAGTCATCTAATCAGACGCATAGATTTGGAATATGTCATACATGCACTACTATGTGTAGGAGACTTTATCTAATTATGTTGTAAATTAATGATATCTAAGATGAGAGATAATGTGGGAAGACCCACCTATAAAAATTCAACATGATATACACATCATTGGATATTCCAATCTAAGTTAGAATGATCATTATATTTTATGATTATTATTATTATATATCATGAGTACTGTACGTTGGTTTATTTCCATAAACTAGGAAAATATATATTCATGGTGATATTGTGTATGTTGGATGAATCATAACTTATAGATTATTAATGAATAAGTTAATGAAGTATTTGTCCCTACCATATTATGTATTTTATCATCTAATCCCTTTAATTAAAATAAAATGATTGAACTAAAATCCATAACCATGGTGTACAATGGGTTCATTTGAATAATTCAGAAAATAAAACATCAATAATATTGGTTAAGGATATTAGAATACAAATTTCTTAATGTGATATCGTGACAAATATATTTTATTACTCAGTGTGTGTTCATCTGTCATTGTCTCCATTGTGAAATAAACTCCTTCATATATGGTTCCCATTATGAAATTCTAGACACTAATATTTGATTTTAAGAAAACATGCCTAACTCCACTAAGTAAGTGGTCTAGAGTGTAACACACTTATAGTGTCTATTAATCTTAATCAAATTATTTTTGAATTAATTATTGGAATATCAATATTTTCCCTCCATAAAACCTAACTACATTGTTTTCATATATCATAGAATGATATTCTAGTGATAAATATTACTAAATAGTGATGAAGTTTCCATTCTTGGTGATTCAATCTATCTCGACCCATATCACATCAGTTACTTTAAATATCGTTGGGAGATCAATGATAAAGACTATGGTGATGTTCTACCTTATCCACATGGGCATGGGAAAAGGTTTCATCATCCCCTTGTATTTTTTATATCTTTTATTTAACATATTAACAAACCATTAAACATGAGGTGCACACAACTATCTCATTAATCATGATTACCATCATAAGAACATAAAAAAATAACATTACATTGGGTAATTTCAAGATGGATGGTGAAAAATGAGCCGTTTTCAATATCTAATAGACCATTATTTATCTCAAGTGATGTAGAGACCAATATGTGGTCCCAAACTAAAGGAAACCATCATCGTCGATGTGTAATACATGATTCTTTCCCTACATTATTTTTTCTTCTACACTTTAAAGATGAATATTTTAAAATTTTACTTCTTTGATCTCCTTACAGATAGATGGTTAGGAAATAATTTGAGAATGTTTGTATATATTCAATAAATTTATGATTTATTGATTCATCCTTTGAATATCCATGAAGATAGGGTATTTATAAATTCATATCATAGATAGTATAACAAGTTCATTTTGGATACTTTCACTATCTACCATATTAAACATTCTAGGATGTATGTGAACAGAGAAATCATAGTCCTTTATCCTCTCTAACCATCATAACTAATATGTGTCTATCTGTTTCTATGAGAAATTTTTTTAGGTTAGTCTCTTTTGATTTTTATATATTTCATACTTCTCATCTAAGATTAAATCCCACAAAATATTCAAGGGGAAGATCAAAACTTCATACTATAAAAAATGCATCAAGAAGTTATTATCATAGGAAATTCACTATCACAAGGGATAAAATATCATTTTATCATTCTACTTGATTGAAAATCCTTAGAAAATCATTAAGGCATCTCTGTATATTATAAAGCCATATCCCTTTAATGTAAGTGTGAGAAAATTGGTAGAAATTTGACTCTTCAAAATCTCTTTAATGATATACTAACACATTTTTTCATACAGAAACAAATCCATTTATTTCTTAGCTTCGTTTTTAAGCAAGAAAATCAGGATAATTTTATCAAAAAATGGTAGTACATAGATAATCTAAGAATGTAATGTATTTTTGTGACACTTGATATTCTAATCCATTTCACAATTTTCTTTTTCTTTGAAGGTTCAATATAAATTTCTTTTCTGGTGTTCATGTTCCCCAATAACGTGACTTGTTTTATAAAAAATTCACACATTATATGACTAGAATATATTTTATCCCTTATTAATGTCACCACCATAATCCTTATATTCTCTTCATGTTCCCACTTACGTTTGGAGAAAATGTTAATATCATCAAAAAATACAACTACATATTATTCAAGGTATTCCCCAGAGATAATATTCATCAAATCCTTTAAGAGAATAGGGGAGTTAACATCTCTGAAATCAATCCCTATGAACTAGCGGATCCAATACCATGTATGGAAATTTATATTTTGAATATATTCTGTATTCAAATTCATATAATGATATATAAGAAAAAATTCCCCTTTTATATGATATGAGCTCCTAAATATTGATCAAACATGTTATCAATCCATAGAATGTGATACATGTTCTTTTTGGTGATCTTTTTAAAATACCTTTAATCGATACACAACCAAATTGATACATAAATTTTATTTTAAAAGGGAATATGAACAACCAATGGTGATGCAATAGAATGTATTAACCCTTTGTCCAAATTCTACCAAAAATGATTCTTTAAATGGACAAAATCTATTAGCACCATCCAAATGGGGAATTTGGGGATATGAGTGGCTCTGGGTGTGAGTTCTATAGAGAAATATATCTCCCCATATTTGTGAAGTCTTAGTAAATACTCAATAACTACATTAGTACATTCCCATTCAAATGTAATTTCATTGAGGTTTCCACTTCACATCATCTTAATTAATTTGGCATAATATTAGTATTCACAATGTGTCGGCACCCATATCAGTGGATGATGTTTCATCAGTGATTCATGGTATTAACTAAATTTGTATAAGAGGATATGATGGAATATAACATAGAAAGAGGTTTACTTTTCTGGATAGCTAATGTGAGCCTTTTATAAAGATATACAATCCATGCAATGTATATCATCAAATTACCCAAAGGGGAGTATTACGAGATTCATGAGAAGAATATTCCAAAATATGTTAACGGGACAATAGTCTGACACATGGGATTCCTTGATCACACCCCTATGGGTTTTTATAGATATATCCACTTCACGATATTAATGTTTTGATTCAACAGTTCTATTAAAATTTCTAAATATAATGAGATGTGTGGAAACAAATTCAAATAAAACTATTTAATTCTTGAGAGAATAGGAATTACACCTTGTACATCTTTATTTTCATGTTCCATCATAGTGTTAGTGATGGATTAATATTTTCCATTACAATTTTTATTTGGTTGTTGCTGAAATGGATTATCCTTGAATTTTCATGGTTTAGTACACTAGCTTGTATAGTTCTCGTTCTCACAATATTAAAAGCATTGAACCACCTGTGGTGGTTTTATTTTCTCCTTCTTGTTGGACAGATTCTTTATATCTCATCTATATTTATGGGATTTGTGGGATTCTATCACGCACATTAAAAATTTCCTTTTACCTTTGGGGAAATTAATAGTATTCTTCTTTTAATTTTTTTTACATAGGGTGGTTGGATAATCATTACTACTTTTTCATTCAATCCATGAACATGAAAGTCTGTGTTTTGATTCTAATCCCTCTAAACATGTGAACTTTTTAGAAAAATCATATATACTTTGAGAGAACATTGAAATAATTCTTCATAACTATCATATTATCATATATATATATATATATCCTTTATAATGATTGGGATTAAAATGAAAAATAATAAATATTTTTTTATCATTTTTGATAAAAAAACCTAAGAAATGTCTTTGAATCCTTGTGGAATTTTTTGCATACGATGTGAATAATTATCCATCCTTTTTCAAAATATCTAGAATTATATCTCCAACATTATTAGAAGATTTATAAGGAAATAATTTTCAAATAATAAAATAATAATGTCTTACCATATTTTTTTCCATTTCATCCTAATGATTTCCATTCTTTATCCACATCCAGAATTGATCTCCAAGTCCATCTAAATGATAAAAGAAAAGTTTCCAATTCTACATCACAGAATAATGGATCCTAGAAATGACCTTCTATATTTATTTAACATATTATTATAGGAATGTGGATGTTAATATCCACTAAACATTTGTGGTTGTTAATATATAGAGTACATAATGGATATTTTCTCCTTCTTAGGTGATGGAGAACATTGGGAAAGTTTCAATTTATTATTCATAGTGTGACATAGTGGGTAAAACATCAACATTATATATTTAAATCCAAATCCCTTGTAATCAAGGATGTAATTTAGAAAATCATTTCATTATCCCACACATGGGTTCTTTGTATATTTTCTATTTTTTTCCCACAAATTTAAAAAATAGAAAAGTTTTTAGGGAACCTATGTCAAAAAATCATTAATAATTTATTCTAATGTGAAAATAAATTAAAAATTCATATCTTTTAGAATCCTTATGTTTATAATTTTCATTAAATTATTCTTTAATTTCAATGTACATTAATATTTTTTTAACAGTAATAGGAATAAATACAATAGATATTTATACATACACTACGAAATGTTCGGCCTATAGAGACCACCAATGGAGGTCGCTATTGGCCTCTAGAGACCGCAAAGTGACCGCCAATGGCAGTCGCTTTAGGCCCGACATTGTAGGCCTACAACGACCGCTAATGGTGATCGCTGAAGCTGGAAGAAATGCCGGCCTACGGTGACCACCATTGGTGGTCTCTGAAGCTGGCCAAAATGTCGGCCTACATTAACCGCCACTGGCAGTCGCTGTTTGTCTGAAGCGACCACCATTGGCGGTCGTTGTTGAGGTTAGCAGGCATCCTAGAGCGACCGACTGCGGCAGTCGCTAAACTGGAAATATATATTTTTTTTAAAAAATCATGGTACTTAATAAAAACAAAACATCATATAAATCATAAAAAATGGAAAACAAATCCAAAAACCATAAACATCGAGATCATCATAAACAATAAAAGATAGACGTGCTTCAACGATCCACAACCATCGGCTTTAGAAACCTACAATAAGATATAAAGAAAACAACTAAACAAAAAAAATGTTAATTTCATATATTTATTCAATTATTATTTACATATAATAGAATAATGTCTGATATCTCATAGGTGCTATAATAATTTTAAAACCCAAATTTAAGAAATGTTACCATTTTAGGATTTTTTTCTTATTTTGGAGTCTTTGCTTTAGATTCTGAAAGTGTTTTTTGTCTAAAAAGGAATGTTTTCCAAGTGAACCACATGTCCAATGGATGTGACATCTACACCTAAATGTCACGAATAATATTCCTATTGTTTCCATGTGGTTTTAGGTCATTCGGAGCATGTTTTCTCTGAATTTGACCGTGACACGCCGTTTTGGTCTTTTATGACTCCAGAAATGCATTTCCGGTTACCGCGGTCAAACAAAACCTCCGATTGACGTGTCATCTTCCTGAAAATTTCACAATTCACACCATGGTTGTTTTAGTATGATTTCATGGCATTCTGAGGTCGTTCGGGTGGTTTTGACCACCCAAAATGCCCTTTTAGAGTGCGTCGAACTATTGAAAACAACACATTCGGTCGTACCACACGCACCTCATGTCTGATGTATGTTCCATCTCTTCTTACATTCCACGAATAATATTCCTATTGTTTTTATGTGGTTTCTGGTCATTCGGAGCACGTTTTCTCTGAATTTGACCGTGACACGCTGTTTTGGTCTTTTATAACTCCGGAAACGCGTTTCCGGTCACCACAGTCAAATGAAACCTCTAATTGACATGAAGTCTACCCGACCATTTCGAAATAAACACCATAGCTGTTGTCAAATGATTTCATGGTATTCTGTGGTCGTTTGGGTGGTTTTGACCACCCAACACACCATTTTAGAGCGCGTCGAACTGCTAAAAATGACACATTCGGTCATACCGTGCGCACCGCACGTCCTATGGATGTGTCGTCTCCTCTTACATGTCACGAATAATTTTTATATTGTTTTCATGTGGTTTCTATTTATTCAGAGCATGTTTTCTCTGAATTCGACCGTAACATGCTGTTTTGGTCTTTTATGACTCAGGAAACGCGTTTCTGGTCACCGTAGTCAAACGACACCTCCAATTGATGTTACTGTTGAGTCAATAGGGTTTTCCGTATGACTTTTCCATTCCTTAATATATGGGGGAGATTGTTGAGTCATTAATGATTTTCTTACGACTTTACCATTCCTTCTTGTTTTGAAAATTAAAAACACCTTATCTCAAGGAAAATCTCTTTTTACCCTGAGTTTTACTTCTATAAATAAAAATTTCCTTACCCAAGGAAATTTATCCTTATCATGTTTTCATTTCTCATATCGTAATTTTTCTAAGTGTAAAATTTGGTTTGAAACCAAAACCTCAGAATCCTATAATTACCAAGATATGAAGCATTCCATTTTAGGATCCAAATTCTCAGAATTCTAATTATGAACTCTTATGAGTTCTGACTCCGAATTCTGATTACAAATTATGGATACAAACTCTTCTAAGTTCTGACTCCGAATTCTTATTACAAATTCTGGATAAAGACTCTTCTGAATTCTGACTCCAAATTTCGAATAGAAATTCTAATTACAAACTTCTCTGAGTTCAGACTCCGAATTCTGATTACGAATTCTGGATACAAACTATTCAATGTTAGGACTCCGAATTCCGAATACGAATTCTAGTTACGAACTTCTTTGAGTTCTGACTCCGAGTTCTCTTAATATGGACTCTGAACTCTTATGAGTTCTGACTCCGAAATCTCATGAACTCTGACTCCAAATGTTGTAATTTCTAGTTCCGAATTCTTGTGAATCCAGATTCCGAATTTCCTTGAAATTCACACTCCAAAATTCTATATAGTTCAGGTTATGAATTCCTGGAAAATAGAATCTGAATATCCTTGTATTATAGAATCCGAAATTCATTTTTGGTTAGAATCCGAACTTTCACTTGCTTATATTCTGAATATTGGATTTTTATTATGTAACTATATCTTTGCTTACACTTGATTAGTAATAAAATTATGCCATTCCTTCAGTTACTAATTAACCATTATTTGAGTGAAACATGTATAGGTCCCTCCAAGATTCAAGGGAAAATATGACCGTTGGAAGAGGGAGCCGCTCGTTGGTGTTGTACCTATAAATAAGAACTCATTTGAAAGAGCTGGACACAAGTTGATCAATCTAGAGATTAGATGCTACTGAATTGATTTCTATAGAGAGAAGCTTTATTGCTTTGTGCGTACTAAACTCCTAGTTCATATTTTCTTTGTGCGACTCTGAATGTTGTTGATTACATTCGAGGGCTTCTGGGGATCAGAAGACAGAGGTGATGACTACATTGAAGTTGAGGGCTTCCTTACTGAAGAAGATAGAGGTGACGACTACCTAAAAGTTGAGGGCTTGAGGGGATAACAATAAAGACTCAGATCTTCGTATCGAGGTCTTATCCTGGTGTGGGTAAGACATACTTTCTTGAAAGTATAAATTAAGGGACCTTTATCCGTGGTTGTTGGATACCCTTCTCTTTGGGTTAAAAGATTTATTACTTGTTACATGCTTTGTTACAATGTTTCTGCTGGATTTTTGTTGTTGAGGAAAGTATAACTATCTTATACTTCCTAATATTTGTACTCTGATTTAGTTAGATTCTATACGCTTTAAGGTAGAATCTTCATCTTTGTAAAAATTCACTAAGTTTCTTTCCAGAACCATCTTTCCGGATTCACATTCTCGGAATCATATTTCCAGAATCAAGCAAGTGTGTAGAACTAGAGGTTTTGTGAACTACCTTATTTAACCATGTTAAACGTAAACATCTTTAAAATTTCCAAAGGAATTTTTAAAAGTATACAATTCACCCCCCTCATGTATTTTGAGCATCATTAGATACTTGATTCAGTATCTCTATTATTTCGATCCTACATTTGATATTATAGATTATATCATACTCACATACCATCTCAACAAATGGTATCAGAGCAGGTGAACTCATACCCTGAACCAATTCAACAATTGTTTCAGTGGTTTAGTTTAATCTAAATCAATCTCATGATTAGATTCAAAAGTGTGTTTTTTTTAATTAGTTTCTCGGACTCATAATGATCGGATTCATTTTTTCTTAGAGTTACTATATTTTTCCTTGCTAAGGAATATTTTCTTTGTTTATAAAATTTTATTACTAATATGTTTTTGTGGAAAGACTTTTCTTTAAGATGGAAAGAATCAATGTTGGTTCCATAGACAATCTCAACCCAACTAGACCACCTATCATTGATTGAAATGATTATGAATATTGGAGAGATCGTATGAATAAATTCATTATCAATACTGGAGTTGATAATTTTATTATGCTTACTGGAGGATACAAAATCCCTGACAAAGAAGTTAGTACCTTCAAAAATCAAGAAAAGCATGAATTTCAACTGAATTATAAGGTACACAATACTTTACATTTCTCCATGAATAGAAATATATATATATCCAAATTTAATCTTGTATAGCAGCAAATTCTATATGGAAGAAACATGAAGTTACTCGCATTGGGACTTCAAAAGTAATTGAAAAAAGAAGAGCCATGCTCAGAGCTGAATATCATGGATTTAAATTTCATTATGGAGAATCCATATGTAAGGTGAAACAAAGGTTCATGACTATTGTGAATAGTTTACAATCAATGGGTGAAAAAGGATTAGATGATGAAGCTCTTAGTGATAAGATCATAGACATCATGCCCAATGAGTTGGAATCCAAGAGGACTACTATTAATGAGAACAAAAAGGTTACTGAGATTACTCTTGATGGCCTATTTGGAACTCTTCTACAGCATGAGACTAGAATAAAGAGAGATGCTGATAATGTAAAGAAGATGAATGGAAGTGGAAGTGTTTCTTTTACTATAACTTCTAATCATATAAAATCTAAGACTCCTGAAGGAGTTACCAGATCGAAATCTAAGAAAGTTGTTATTCAATCCGAATCTAGTGGAAGTGAATCCTCAAAGAATGAATTAGCCAATATTACTCGAATAATGAACAAGATAGTTGGACAGAGGAACTTTTAATACAGATACAAGAAGAATGAAAGGAAAGATAATAATGATTCAGAAGTTACATGTTATGAATGAAAGAGAACTGTACATATAAGACCTGATTATCCTATGCTTAAGAAGAAAGAAATAAAGGAAAATCATTCTGAGAGAAATAGAAAGAAGTATTACAATGATAAAGATCAGAAAGTCTAGAAAGCTAATGACATCTGGAGTGCCAGTGGTGGTGACTCTTCAGATGAATCATCATATTACGAATCTTCTGAACAGAAGAATCTTGGTCTAATATCCAAATTACCTATTAACAATCATTACTTGATGGCTAAGTTACACAATGCTAAATCAATGACAAATGTTTCTTTAAATGTAAATTATAGAAATGATAGTAAATATTATAACTCTTATGATGAAGAATATTCTTCTGATGAAGAATATTCTTCTGATGAAGATAATACTTTAGCTTCTTATAAAGAAGTTTCTAGGTTTTCCAAACTTCTTGAGACTGAGAATTCAAAACTCATGAAAAAACATGATAAGTCAAAATCTAGTAATACTATTCTTACTAAGGAAATATCAGATCTTTCTAAATATCTTGATAAGAAAAATCCTAATTTTGAAAGTATTTCAAAAAATCATGAGGAAGTAAATAATGAGAAGAATAAACATTCTAAAGATCTAGAAAATGTAATTTCTAAGAAAAATGTTTTCGAGCCTAACTCTAGTTCTAAATCAAATGTTTTAGAAGACAAGAATTTAGTTATCAAACTAAAATCCGAAATCTTATCTTTGAGGAAGTGTTTGTAATACTTTACCTTAGGTAAGGAAAATTTTGATAAAATGTATTCTCAAATATGACCACTAAAGAATAGTTCTTGTTTTGGTTATACTGGTTCTAAAACAATTTTTAGTAATAATTACTTTTTTCTTCAAAGTGCTCCATTATGAACTAAGTCTTAGTGTGGTGGACACTGGGAAAAAAATTGTTCCTTAAATAAAACTCAGTCTTTAAGATTTCATAAATCCTATTTTTCTAAAAAGATGTCGCTTCCTAAAATTTTGCTTTCTAAAATTTCTGAATACAAGAATGTTTGGATTCCGAAAGTCCAACTCTTGTGTTTTCAAGAAAATAGAGAGAGTAACAACTGCAATACTTGGTACATGGATAGTGGATATTCCCATCATATGACTGGTAACATAAACTATTTTTAAAAGATTATCAAGATGAAAGGAGGAAAATTAATTTTCAAAGATAATGCTCAGGGAGAAATTATTGGTATAGGTAACATCGTTCTTCTCAGAAAACATTAATTTCAAATGTTTTATTTGTTGAAGTTCTTAGGAACAACCTTTTTAACGTAATCCAATTATGTGATGAAGGTTACCTTGAGAATTTTAGGATAAAAAGTGCTTAGTACACAATTCCAAGGAAGAAATTATTCTTTTTTTCTGTAGGCAAGATAATTTATACACACTAAACTTATAAGATCTTAGGATACAAGATCTACCTTGCCTTAGTGTAATGTAATATCATTCTTGGTTATAGAATATAAGGTTAGAACACTATAACCTTAAGAACGTATGAAAACTATCTAAGAAAAGATTATTTAAGGATCTTCCGGAGCATATATTTGATTCTCCAAAAGTTTGTGACCCTTGTCAATATCGAAAGCAACATAAATCATGTTTTAAATCAATCAGTGAAGTCTCAAATATGGATGCATTACAGTTAGTGCGTTTGGATCTATTTGGTCCTACACAAACTGGAAGTATTGGGGGAAAGTATTATGTATTTTTCCTGGTAGATGATTACACTATATTTACGTGGGTATATTTTCTAGAAAAGAAGTCTCAAGATTTTTCTTATTTCAAAAGTTTTAGAGCCCAAGTTAAAAATGAGAAAAACCTTCCTTTGAAAACTATTCATAGTGATCATGGAGGTGAATTTCAAAATTCTGATTTTGAAACTTTTTGTAGTAGAAAAGGTATTACTCATAACTTCTCAGCACCCAGAAAACCTCAACAAAATGGTGTTATTGAAAGAAAAAATACAATTATTCAATAAATAACTAGAACCATGTTGAGTGATTATTCTCTAGAGAAACATTTTTGGGCTTAAGTTGTAAGTACTTCATGATATACTATAAATCGAGTTTTAATTGATCTTTTCTTAATAAATCCCCTTATGAGTTATGGAATGGTAGAAAACCTAGACTTTCATACTTCTAGGTTTTTGGTTGCAAGGTATTCATTCTGAATACTGAAGATAATCTTCATAAATTCGCACCAAAATTTAATGAAGGAATTTTCTTAGGCTACTCCAAAACATCTAAGGCTTCTAGAGTTTTCAATAAAAACACTTCTACTGTTGAAGATACAGTACATGTGAAATTTGATGAAACTGATCCTTTTGTTTTTAAACAACCCTAGACTACATCTTCGAATGTGTTTTCAAAAAATGATTATCAACATGTGATAGAAGATCCTTCTGATAAAGAAAATGCCTAAGAAAATGCTTCTGAAGCATTTTCCCCAGAATATTTTCTACCCTATGTTGATGAACAGGTTTTACAAAACCCAAATCAGTTGTTTCTAAAGAATCATCCAAGTGATAGTATCATCGGTGCTTTGAATCAACCTGTAAGGACTAGAAGTTCCTTAAGAAATGAAGTAGAACATTTATCATTTCATTCCCAATTAGAAAAAAAAGCACTGATGAAGCTTTAGGTGATGATGATTGGATTAAAGCCATGCACGATGAACTAAATGAATTCAAAAGGAATAAAGTCTGGACCTTGGTTGAAAGACCTAAGGAAACTTCTATTATTGGTGTAAAATGGGTCTTCAGAAATAAATGTGATGAAAATGGAATCATTGTAAGAAAGAAATCTAGATTAGTGGCTAAAGGCTATAATCAACAGGAGGGAATAAACTATAAAGAAACATATGCCCCGGTAGCTAGACTTGATTCTATTCATATCCCACTTGCCTTTGCAGCATTCTTCAATTTCAAACATTTTCAAATGGATGTGAAATGTGTTTTCCTTAACGGTTATGTTCAAGAGGAATTTTTTGTTGAACAACCTCCTGGTTTTGAAGATACAAAACATCATGATCATGTTTTTAGAGTTACCAAATCTCTGTATGGACTTAAACAAGCACCTAGAGTTGGTATGATAGAATTACATGATTTTTGATTCCAAATAATTATGTTAAGGGAAATGCAGATCCAACCCTTTTTATAAATAATGATAAGAAAAATGTTTTTATTGTTCAAATTTATGTTGATGACATTATATTTGGTTCAACTCAGAAATTTTTTACCGATTCTTTTGTGAATCTAATGAAATCTGAGTTTGAAATGAGTATGATGGGTGAGTTGACATTTTTTATCGGTTTTCAAATCTCTCAAAAACCAGAAAAAATCTATATATTCCAAAATAGGTATATTAAAGATCTTCTCAAAAAGTATGGATATGAAAACACTAAAAGTATAAGAACTCCCATTGGTACCTCAAACACACTTGATCTTGATGAAGCTGGAAAACCATTAGATCAAACATCTTTTAGAGTTATGATAGGAGGTTTACTTTACATGACATCTAGTCATCCATACATAATGTTTTCAGTATGATTATGTGCAAGATATCAATCCAATCTTATGGAATCTCATTTAAAGGCAGCGAAAATAATTTTTTCGCTACTTAAAGGGAACCATAGATTTTGGACCCTTTTATACTTCTGGAAATTATTTTTTTAAAAAATTATTTCTGATGCAGACTTTGGTGGATTTATAATGGATAGAAAGAGTACATCCAGAACTTTTAATTTCTTAGGAGATTCATTAGTTTCTTGGTCATGCATGAAGCAAAACTTAGTAGCACTTTCCACTGCGGACGCTAAATATGTAGCAGCTGGATTTTGTTCTGCTCAGGTGTTGTGGATGCAACACACACTCACAGACTATGGTATAAGTTTTACCAAAAAAAAATTTTGTGTGATAATACAAGTGAAATTTCCCTTAGTAAAAACCCTGCACATCACTCTTTGGAAAAGCACATAGATATTATGCATCACGCCCTTAGGTATCACACACTAAAAGGAGATATCCTTCTTCAATTTATCAGAACGCAATATCAACATGCTGATATTTTTACAAAATCTTTACCCTCTAATAGATTTGAATACATTAAACGGAAGTTAGTAATGATAACCATAAGGTACTCTACATTGTTAACATTATGTTGAATCAATATCCTTACTATAATAAAGTCCTTTTCATAGTGGGAGTATATATGTAATGAAGTTTTTCATGTTTTTAGTAATGAAGTTTTTCATGTATTTCATAATGAAGTTTTCCATGTTTTTTGTAATGAAGTATTTTATGTTTTTTGTAATGAAGTTTTCAATTTTTTCATAATGAAGTTTTTCATGTTTTTCGTAATGAAGTTTTTCATGTTTTTCGTAATGATGTTTTTCATGTTTTTCATACTGAAGTATTTCATGTTTTTTGTAATGAAGTTTTTCAAGTTTTTCATAATAAATTTTTTCATGTTTTTCGTAATGAGGTTTTTCATGTTTTTCGTAATGAATTTTTTCATATTTTTTCATAATAAAGCTTTTCATGATTTTTATAATGAACATTTTTGTAATGAAAATTTTCGTAATGAAGATTTTCATAATGAAAATTTTCTTAATGAAGATTTTCTTAATGAAAAATTTCGTACTCAACTTCTTTTGTCAGAGTTTTTTTTATACTCAAGTTTTTTTACGGAATCTAAAGTCATTCAAGTTGAATTTTCCTCAATACGAATAATTCTCCTGACAATCTGAAAGGTATGTTTTCTTCTTGAGTTTTCATAATCACATTTTACATTCTAGTAGTTGATTTTGTTTTTAAAATTTCATGGATTCTGATTTTCTTAAATCTGAATGTTTTATTTTAAAAACATCAAAAGATCGGATCCTACCAAATTTTCCTTGCGGCTATCATTTCAACCGTCAGATCTAATCAGAATTTTTCTGATCCATTGGATTGAGATGGGAAGTCATACTATCACTTCAACACCTATAAAAGGGGACCCTCGATGGTTGTCCCATATTAGTTTTCAATCTTTTGGGTGTCGAAGTTCTTCTCCACCTTAAAATCCTGTTCCGAACTTTTCAGAAGTGCTCAATTCTGAATATCTGGTGAAGTTCCTTCTCAAGAGATGTCTACTGTCAAGCCGATTATGGAGTGGAAGGTATACAGAGAGAGGTTGGTTCATCCGAACTTATTCAACAATTATGATTCCATTATCTCCAAAAACATCAAGCAGATTGGATGGGAAAGCATTTTTATATCAAAGCCGGGAGCTCAGGATGTAGTATATCTGGATCTGCTGATAAGGTTTTATGAATCAGTTTTTTTTTCAAGGATGATGGTAGAGAAAAATTTTCCTTCAAGATTTATAGAAAAACATATAAGCTTCCATTCCCTAAGACTGCTAGCTTGGTAGGGTTATCGTATGAAGGAGTAGTAGAATTTTGTTCTCACAAGTTACCAGATGTTCAAGGAAGTTTTATAAAGGTAAAAGCTATGGAGTGTCTTGGACTTACAGATGTTAAGACCGCAAAGATTGATCACTTGTCTACCAAAAATCAGATCCTTGAGCTATGGGTTCAGGGTTTTATCATACCGAGAAAGGGTGATAAAGACACTCTGAAGAAAAGTGATAGGTATATCTTGGATTTTTTTGGTAAATATAAGGAAGATCAATCTGATGAAGCGTATTCTCATTACGGTAGAGAATATAAAAAATGGTAATTTGAGAGCACATATAATCATGTATCCTTCCCTACTATCAAAGTTGATTGTTCAGTGTCTTGATTCATTCAAGATTTTGTGTAGTTACAAGACGAATAATTGTAAAGTTATGTTAGTTCGTGATGACACATTGAAAAGAATGAATGTCGGCTTTTCTAAAGACTCTGGAGAGTTTTATGATCTACCAGTGGATGAAGAAGAAGTTGTTCCGAAGAATGTAGAAGAGGTTGAACTGTCGAAGAAGGCTAAAAAGAAAATAAAATTGAATGAAGTAGAAGTTGAAGGTGAAACCCCTAAAGCTAAGGAAGTTCAAACGACACCTCCAAAGCCCAAAAAATAGAAATCATATCTGGATGAGGTCGTAGCGAAATGGATGGAGGAAAAGAAGAATCAAAAGGAAGGAGAACCAAAGTTTGGTCTAGATCCCTTTGAGGCCAAGGTTCTAAAAGAAAAGACTGCTAAAGAGCTTGAGAGGCTAGCCAATGAGAAGAAGCAGAAGAAGAAGAAGAAGATGTTAGAGGGTGATATTGTTCAATACCTTCTAAGGGATACTGAGATAGCATCCGAGAATATTCTGGTACCAAAATCATTCTTGGTGGAACAATTACTTAAGACTCCGAGTAAGAAGTTTATGACTCCGGAAAAATCCAAAGAGAAGGATGTTTAAAAGGAAGTTGTAGAAGAAGTATGAGAAGCTAAAAGCACTGAAGTCACAGCTGATCTGATAAATCATGTATAAGACTTTCATGAGAAGGAAAGTTCTTCTGAAAAATTGTCAATCTGGACTTCTCAAGCCGAATCATCGAAACTTGCTACTCCCGGAATTGATGAGAAGTCTGAAGATGAAGTAAAAAAATTGTCTAAGGAAGAACGCTATAATCATCACTTTATTCATCTAGAGGATGTTGAGGCAGGAGCCGAGAATGAAAAAAATGATGAAGATAAGATTGTTCATTTTTCTGAAAGTGATCATGAGTCTCCAGATGAAGAGGATGTTCTGAAAACCAACAAGGGGAAAAAAGTGGTTTTTATTACCCCAAACAAAGCAATCCTAAGGACGAAGAAACCTAGAGGATCTTCTAAGAGGAATATAGTCAAGCTAGAGGATGAACCATCACCAACCAAAGTGTCAGATTCAGAATCATCAGCTCTGGGACATGATTTTGTCATTCAATCTCTGAAGAAGCTTGTTGACACAATTCTGCTCATTCCAACCATTGACTCCAGATGTCAAATTCTCCAACATAGCATAAATCAGAAATCAGATTCAGTATCCATGGTGATGGATTTGTGTGTAAAGATTGAGGCATATCACAAGAACTTCCTTATCAACTATGAAGCCCACAAAAAATCTTGCAAGAAAATGGTTATCTGATCAAAGAATATTGTTGAAGATTTGAGAGAGCTTGATGACTTTCAAAATGATGTTAAGGAAAATTTTGACACTCAAGACAAAAAAATCAAGGATCTCACAAATAGATTTGAGAAAAATCTAAATCATTAGTAGAATACTCAGATTTAGGATGTCAAAGATCTAAATGGGAAGTTGAATTATGTTGTCCAATGTTGGAAAACAAAAAGAGATCCCCATATCAAGATTGAAGAGAAGCTAGTGAAGCAAGATAACCTGTTTAAGTTTCAGGAAGAGGCTCTGAAGGCTCAGGATGATATGATCAAAGCCTTAGAGAATCAAGTAGAAGAAGATCACAAAGAGATAAAATAGCTGAAGACCATTGTAAGGAATTTTATACCCAAGGAGAAAGAATAAAAATAGATCAATCTAAAATTTTGTTGTATTTTTTCCCAATGTACAAATTATTTCAATCTTAATGAAATTTTGGTTGCTCATTTTTGTTTGGATGTTTGTACTAATTTTTTCATGTTCTATAATTTCTTTTACATTCCCTAAATTTCTTTTTAAAAATCAAAAAGGGGGAGAAAGAAAAAAGAATTCTAAATAAAGAAGAAATATCCCTAAGTAAGGGGGAGTTTATCAAAGGGGGAGTTCTCCTTGCAAAGATTTCCATACTCAAGATAATGAAAATTCTCATTCAATAAATCTAGAATACGATCCTTAGTGTTCCAAAGCCTAAGGGGGAGTTAGTCGTATTCACCATTGTCCATGAATAAAGGGAGATAATTTTTATCTTCAATGTCTAGGAAATTTGTTTTCTAAGTCCTTATATTCTTTTCCATAAGGATGTTTGTGATTTCTAAAAAGGGGGAGATTGTTGAGTCAATAAGGGTTTCCTTATAAATTTTCCATTTCTTCATATATGGGGGAGATTGTTGAGTCATTAAGGCTTTTCATATCACTTTACCATTCCTTGTTGTTTTTAAAATCACAAACACCTTATCTCAATGCAAATCTCTTTTTTACCCTGAGTTTTACTTCTATTAGGAAAAATTTCCGTCCCCAAGGAAATTTATCTTTATCATGTTTTCATTGCTCATATAATAATTTTTCTAAGTGTAAAATTCAGTTTGAAACCAAAAACTCAGAATCCAATAATTTCCTAGATATGTAGCATTCTGTTTTAGGATACAAATTCCCAAAATTCTGATTACGAACTCTTATGAGTTATGACTCCGAATTCTGATTACAAATTATGGATAAAAAATCTTCTAAGTTTTGACTCTGAATTATGATTACGAATTCTTGATACGAACTCTTCTGAGTTCTGACTCCGAATTCTGAATACGAATTCTGGTTACGAACTTCTCAGAGTTCTAACTCTGAATTCTATTTACGAATTCTGGATACAAACTCTTCTTTGTTCTGACTCCGAATTCTGAATACGAATTCTGGTGACGAACATCCATGAGTTCTGACACCGAGTTCTCTGAATACAGACTCCGAACTCTTATGAGTTCTTACTTTGAATTCTCATGAACTCTGACTCCGAACATTGTATGTTCTGGTTCCAAATTCTTGTGAATCCAGATTCTGAATTTCCTTGAGATTCACACTCCGGAAATCTATAGAGTTCGGGTTCTGAATTCCTAGAAAACAGAATCCGAATATCCTTGTATTATAGACTAGGAATTCATTTTTTGTTAGACTCTGACAACTTACTTTCTTATATTCCGAATATTGTATTTTAGTTATGTAACCATATCTTTTCTTACACTTGATTTGTAAAAAAATGATATCATGATTTTATTTACTAATTAACCGTTATTTGAGTGACACGTGTACAGGTCCCTCGGAGATTCAAGGAAAAATATGACCGTTGGAAGAGGGAGCCAACCGTTGGTTTTGTGCCTATAAATAAGAGCTCATTTGAAAGATCTGAAGACAAGTTGATCAATCTAGAGATTATATGCTGCTGAAGTGATTTCTAGAGAGAGAAGCTTTATTACTTTGTGCGTACTTAACTCCTGGTTCAGATTTTCTTTGTGCGACTTTGAATGTTGTTGATTACATTCGAGGGATTCCAGGGATAGGAAGACAAATGTGCTGACTACCATGAAGTTGAGGGCTTCCTTTCTGAGGAAGACAGAGGTTCCAACTACCTTAAAGTTGAGGTTTTGTGGGTATAGCAAGATAGACTCTAATTTTCGTATCAAGGGCTTACCCTAATGTGGGTAAGACAAAATTTCTTGAAAGTATAAATAAAGGGACCTTTATCCAAGGTTGTTGGATACCCTTCTCTTTGGGTTAAAAGATTTATTACTTGTTACTTGTTTTTTTATAAGTTTTCCACAACATTTTTATTGTTTAGAAAAGTATAACTATCTTATACTTCCTTATACTTGTACTCTGATTTAGTTAGATTCTATATGCTTTAAGGTAGAATCTTCATCTTTGTAAACTTTCATTGAGTTTCTTTCCGGAACCATCTTTCTAGATTCACATTCTCAGAATCATATTTCCATAATCAAGCAAGTGTGTAGAACTAGAGGTTTTGTGAATTACCTTGTTTAACCTTGTTAAACATAACCATCTTTAAAAGTTTCAAAGGAATTTTTAAAAGTATACAATTCACCCCCCTCTTATATTTTGAGCATCTTTAGATACTTGATTCAGTATCTCTATTATTTTTACTGTACATTTGGTATTATAGAGTATATCATACTCACATACCATCTCAATAGTGCCGTCTTCTGGACCATTTTACAATTCACACCATGGTTGTTGTCATATGATTTCATTGCATTCTGAGGCCGTTCTAGTTGATTTGACCACCCAACACGCCCTTTTAGAGCTCACCGAACTGCTAAAAACGACACATTCGGTCGTACCATGCACAATGCACATCTGATGGACATTCTGTCTCCTCCTACATGTCACGGATAATATTAATATTGTTTTTGTGTGGTTTCAGGTCAATCAGAGCATTTTTTTCTCTGAATTCAACCGTGACACACTGTTTTGGTCTTTTATGACTCTGGAAACGCCTTTTCGGTCACCACGGTCAAAATACACCTCCGATTGATTTTCCGTATTCCCAAAAAATCCACAATTCACACCACGATTGTTTTCGTATGTTTTCAAGGCATTATGAAGTCATTCGGGTGGTTTTGACCACCCAACACGCCCTTTTAGAGCGCGCCGGACTGTTTGAAATGACACATTTGGTCGTACCACGTGCAACACACGTCCGATGGAAATGAAATATCTTCCTAAATTTCCCGAATAATATTCCTATTGTATTTGTGGTTTCAGGTCATTTGGGGCACATTTTCTTTGAATTCGACCGTGACACGCCGTTTTGGTCATTTATGACTCTGGAAACAAATTTCTGGCCACCGTGGTCAAACGACACCTCCAATTGAGGTTCTGTCTACCATAACATTTTAAAATTCACACCATGGTTGTTTTCGTATGATTTTATGGCATTCCAAGGTCGTTCGGGTGGTTTTGACCACCCAACACGCCCTTTTAGAGCGCGTCGAACTGCTAACAACGACACATTCAGTCGTACCGCGCACACCACACGTCTGATGGATGTGACGTCTTCTCTTAAATGTTATAAATAATATTCCTATAGTTTTCGTGTGGTTTCATGTCATTCGGATCACGTTTTCTCTCAACTCGACTGTGACATGCCGTTTTGTTCTTTTATGACTCCAGAAACACGTTTCCGGTCACCGCGGTCAAACGACACCTACGATTGGCATTCCGTCTACCTGACCATTTCAAAATTTTACACCACAGTTTTTGTAGTATGATTTAATGGCATTATGAGGACGTTCGAGTGGTTTTGACCACCCAATTCACCCTTTTAGAGCGTGCCAAACTGCTGAAAATGACACATTCGGTCGTACCGTGCGCACCGCACATCTGATGGATGTATTGTCTCCTTATACATGTCACAAATAATATTCCTATTGTTTTCGTGTGGTTTCAGGTCATTCAGAGCACGTTTTTTCTGAATTCGATAGTGACACGCCGTTTTGGTCTTTCATGACTCTAGAAACGCGTTTCTGGTCACCGCGGTCAAACGACACTTCTGATAGACGTGTCGTCTGCCCGACCATTTCACAATTCACACCAATGTTGTTTTCATATGATTTGTGACATTCTGAGGTAATTTTGGTGGTTTTGACCACCCAACGCGCCCTTTTAGAGCGCGTCGAACTGTTGAAAACGACACATTCGGTCGTACCGCGTGCACTGTACACTTGATTGACATTACGTCTCCTCCTACATGTCAAAAATAATATTCCTATTGTTTTTGTGTGGGTTCTGGTCATTGGTAGTACATTTTCTCTAAATTCAACTGTGACATGCTATTTTGGTCTTTAATGACTATGGAAACGCGTTTCCGGTCACCGTGGTCAAAAAAAACCTCTGATTGATGTGTAGTCTGCCTGACCATTTCACAATTCACACCACGGTTGTTTTTGTATGATTTCACGGCCTTCTGAGGTCGTTCGGGTGGTTTTGACCACCCAGCGCGCCCTTTTAGAGCGCGCCAAAGTGCTGAAAGTGACATATTCGGTAGTACCGCACGCACAGCATGTCCGATGGATGTTCCGTCTCCTCCAACATGTCACGAATAATATTCCTATTATATTTGTGTGGTTTCAGGTCATTCAGAGCATGTTTTCCCTGAATTAGTCCGTGACACACCGTTTTGGCCTTTTATGACTCCGGAAATGCATTTCTGGACACCACAGTCAAGTTACACCTTTGATTGACGTGTCGTCTACCCGACCATTTCACAATTCACACCACGGTTGTTGTTGTATTATTTCATGGCATTCCGAAGATATTCGAGTGGTTTTGACCACCCAACGCGCCCTTTAAGAGCGCGCCGAACTGCTGAAAACGACACATTCAGTCGTACCATGCGCACCGCATGTCCAATGGATGTGTCGTCTCCTCCTACATGTCCCGAATAATATTCCTAATGTTTTCGTGTGGTTTCAAGTCATTTGGAGCATGTTTGCAATGAATTCAACCGTGACACACTTTCTTGGTCTTTTATGACTCCGGAAACGCATTTTCGGTCACCGTGGTCAAACGACACCTCGTATTAACATGTTGTATGCCCGACCATTTTAAAATTCACACCTTAGTTGTTGTCGTATCATTTCAAGGCATTCTGAGGTCTTTCGGGTGGTTTTGACCACGCAACGTGCCCTTTTAGAGCGCGCCGAACTACTGAAAACGACACATTCGGTCGTACCGCACACACCGCAAGTCCTATGGATGTTCCATCTCCTCCTACATGTCACGAATATTATTCATATTGTTTTAGTTTGGTTTCAGGTCATTCGGATCATGTTTGTCTAAATTCAATCGTGACACGTCGTTTTGGTCTTTTATGATTTTGGAAACGCGTTTCCGGTAACTGTGGTCAAAAGACACCTCCGATTGACATGTTGTCTACACAACCATTTCGCATTTTACACCACGGTTGTTGTCGTGTTATTTCATTGCATTCTGTGGTCGTTCGGGTGGTTTTGACCATCCAACGTTCCCTTTTAGAGTGCACCGAACTGCTGAAAACGACACATTTGGTTGTACTGCACACACCGCACATCTGATGGATGTTCTGTGTCCTTCTACATGTCACGAATAATATTCTTATTGTTTTCATGCGGTTTCAGGTCATTTAGAGCACGTTCGCTCTAGATTCGACCGTGACACGCCTTTTTGGTCTTTTATGACTCTGGAAACGCGTTTCTGGTCACCTCGTTCAAATGACACCTTTCATAGAAATTTCTTCTACCTGACCACTTCATAATTCACACCACGGTTGTTTTCATATGATTTCATGGCATTCCAAGGTCGTTCGGGTGGTTTTGACCACCCAACGTGCCCTTTTATAGCACGCCGAACTGCTGAAAATGACACATTCAGTCATATCGCGCACACCGCACGTCCGAAGGATGTTTCATCTCCTCCTACATTTCACGAATAATATTTCTATTGTTTTTGTCTGGTTTCAGGTCATTCGGAGAACGTTTCCTCTGAATTCGACCGTGACACCCCGTTTTGGTCTTTTATGACTCCAGAAACGCGTTTCTGGTCACTACAGTCAAACGACACATTTGATTGATGTTTCGTATACCCTACCATTTTACAATTCACATCACTATTGTTGTCGTATGATTTCATGGCATTCCGAGGTCGTTCGGGTGGTTTTGACCACCCAACGCGCCCTTTTAGAGCGCGCCGAACTACTAAAAATGAAATATTTGGTCGTACCGTGCGCACCACATGTCTGATGGGCGTTCCGTCTCCTCTTACATGTCACAAATAATATTACTATTTTTTAGTGAGGTTTCAGGTCATTCGGAGCATGTTTTCTCTGAATTCGACCGTGACACGCCGTTTTGGTCTTTTATGACTCCGGAAATGCGTTTCCGGTCACCGCGGTCACACGACACCTCCAATTGACATGCCGTCTGCCTGACCATTTAAAAATTCACACCAAGGTTTTTGTAGTTTTATTTAATTTCCTTCCAAGATCGTTCAAGTGGTTTTGACCACCCAACACGCCCTTTTAGAGCGCGCCGAACTGTTGAAAACAACACATTCGGTCGTACCGTGTGCACTGCTTGTCCGATGGACGTGTCGTCTTCGCCTACATGTCATGAATAATATTTCTATTGTTTTCGTGTGTTTTCTAGTCATTCGGATCATGTTTGATCTGAATTTGACCGTGACACGCCGTTCTGGTCTTTTATGACTCCGGAAAGGAGTTTCTTGTCACTGTGGTCAAATGACACCTCTGATTGACATGTCGTCTACCCGAACACTTCACAATTCACACCATGGTTGTTTTCGTATGATTTCATGGCATTCCGAGGTCGTTCAGGTGGTTTTGACCACCCAACGCGCCCTTTTAGAGCGCATTGAACTGCTGAAAACAACACATTCTGTCATACTGTATGCATCGCACGTCCGATGGATTTTCCATCACATCCTAAATGTCAAGTATAATATTCCTAATGTTTTCGTGGGGTTTTAGGTCATTTGAAGCACGTTTTCCATGAATTAGACCATGACACGCCGTTTTGGTCTTTTAGGACTCTAGAAATGCAATTCCAGTCACTGACTTCAAATGAAACCTCCGATTGATGTTCCATATACCCGAACATTTCACAATTCACACCACAATTGTTTTTTTATGATTTAATGGCATTCTGAGGTCATTCATGTGGTTTTAAGCACCCAACACGCCCTTTTAGAGTGCGTCGAACTGCTGAAGACAACACATTCGGTCGTACCGCACGCACCGCATGTCCGATGGATGTTCTGTATCCTCCTAAATGTCATGAATGATATTACTATTTTTTTCATGTGGTTTTAGGTTATTCTGAGCATGTTTTCTCTGAATTCGACCGTAGTACGCCGTTTTGGTCTTTCTTGACTATGGAAACGCGTTTCAAGTCACCGTCGTCAAATAACACCTCTTATTGACTTTCCTTCTACCTGACCATTTAGAAATACACCCCACGGTTGTTGTCGTATGATTTCATGGCATTCTGTGGTCGTTTGGGTGGTTATGAACACCCAACGCGCCCTTTTAGAGCACGTCAAACTACTGAAAACGGCAAATTCGGTCGTACCGCATGCACCGCACGTCCGATGGATGTGTTGTCTCCACCAACATGTAACGAATAATATTCCTATTGTTTTCGTGTGGTTTCTGGCCATTCGGAAAAAAAATTCCTTGAATTCAACCATCACAGACCATTTTGTTCTTTTATGACTCAGGAAATGTGTTTCCGGTCACCGCGGTACGCATTTCATGCATTGGATCATTTTTCCTTGCATCAACATCCATATGAACTGCATCCATATTTTGAAAACAAACATATTATTCTCCATGACGAGTCCAACTCTTATAATTTTTTAGAAATCCATTAAATAATAGGTGTTTCCTCACAGTATCTTGTGTGAATTGATATCTGTTAGCACATTTTCTACATGGAGAACTAATATAGTCACTTTCAAATCCTCTGGTGAAGTCAACAAACTGAATAATTCCATTGAAATATTCTCTATATGTTCTATTTAGAAGATCACTGCAACTATTATTCATAATAATATTTATATAAAAAACATTTACACAATACTTACTACATTTGCATTTTTCAAAGCAACTATATTTAAAATAAATACTAATCAATTGTTTGTGAACCATTGATAAAATAATAATGTAAGTGAAAGCCCATGTCATACCTAATTGTGCTACAAACCTGTAAAGGAGGTGTAACACCCCAAGATTCTACGGTACACTTCTCTTTGAATAATGCGATAGCGTGTGTTGTACGCAACACCGAGTTCTAACAACCAATCAAACTAGCTGTTATGAATAGTAATACCTAATTTTTGATATTATATATATTTTATATTTCAAAATGGACTTCATTTTTGGATTCGGAATATCGAGTTTAGCCTAAGGTGAAATTTTGGGACTTTTCAGATAACTTTCATATTTTGATGAATAATGAAAATTACTAAATTTTAATTAAAAACAACTTTTTTAATCAAAATAATTAATAGTGATAAATTATGAATTTGAGTGCTTTTAAAGTATATTTATAATATATTTTTACCATTTAATATAATTTTTGTCATTGGACATAATTTTACAATTAAACCGAACATAAACAAGTATCAATCTTTTGATAGTTATTATCTCTTAAAAACACGCTTTTTGTTTTGACAGCGGGAATTAATTTTAAATTAATTTCTGCCACTTCTGTGTTTTGAATTTAGAAAAATGGATTCCATATTTGGAATCAGGATTATCAAATTGTGTAAATAGGAAACTTTTATTTTTAGACATTTTGAATAATTACTGCGGTAAATATTTTATTTACCATGGTTAAGGGTAAATCCGGTAAATAAGGGTTAAAAAATAATATTTTAATAATACTAAATTATCCTAAAACGTGTCCTAGCCATATTGGTTGATACATGTTCGACCATAGGCATCTTTGGGTCGATTTGGGGACCCGATGGAGCCACTTGTAGGTGATAGGGACACTTTTTTTTAATTAAGTTAAAATGAATACAAAAATGACACAAGCATATATCTGTTAGAAAAATAATTTTTACATAGGGTTATATATGTTGGATTTTAGATTATAAATATTAATTAGAAAGATAAAACGATTTACTACATAATGGTATTTTATTTATAATTTTTAGACATTAAATAATTTAATTTATTTATGACACAGTGATGATGAATAAATTACTTTAATAGTGAAAAATTAAAATAATTGATATTATAAATACCCAAATAAATATAATATGAAATTTTTAATGAATTAAAATAATTTTCTAGGATAATATGATATATTAGGATTGATTTAATTTACTTTTTTCGAAGTAATAAATCTGTTATGAGTTTCACAAAAATCAACTATTGAATAGTGTCAAAATTGACATAAAAGAGTTATTAAAACAAATATTATATTATTAATTGATATTAAATTCCTAAAAATATAAGGTTCGGCCAAGAGACTTATATCATGATATTTTAATAATTAATGGACCAATTGGGATTCTCTTGGATGTATATAGTAAGTTTATTAACCATATTATATAAAAATACAAAGAGACATTGTAAAAGTGAAACTAATTAACTTCGAGTTAATACTTAAAGATAAGGTTAATATAAGTACCCAAACCTGTCTAAATTCTATTGGTTGAGTTTTTATCGACCTATACCCACCTTAATATTTAAATAATCAACTTTGGAGCCATTAGAAAGCGAATATGAATTTATTATAAATTAATATTTCTAGCTTTTCCAAAGGTGCCCCTCACCCCTCTTATAATAGGGCACTCCTCCTCCTCATTTCTTCACACCTTCAAAGCCTTTTGGTTCGGCCAAAATCTTCCCAAATACTCTCCCAACTTCCCTCACTACAACCTAGAGGCCTTAGTTTGATCAGAAAGCCAACCTAAGGAGCCCTTTTGATCAAATCAAAAGGAAGAAACCGAAGAAGAGGTAATGATTTCACGGCCCTTTTTCAAGTTCCTTTCTTCTTCCACTTCTTCTTCCTTTGTTGATACCATTATAAAATAATAACTCCAGTATCATATATATACTGTTATGTTATTATAAATATGGTACAACCATATTCAGTATTCTATCCACCCTTTGAATAACATGTCACCATACATGCGTACGTACGGCTTACCGTCTGCACGTCATGGTGTAATTGTTATTCAATATAATATCATGTGGATGGGTATAATAATGATGTGTAACTCATGTAAATAATAAATATAACATGTTAATGATTCTGTATATATGATATACCATCCATTTATATATTATTTTAATATTAAAATAATGATATTATCGCTTGTGCGTACGTACGGACTACCGTCTCCACGAACGCGATGAGATTCATTCTCCATCGTATCCATTCAAGTATAATTATCATTTGATGATTTAAAAAATGATTTTTAAGGACTTGATATCATTCTGGAAATGAATAATATACAACCTATTTTCTACAAACATTTCTTACGTAACAAAACATATAAAAGAAAACAAGTAAGTTAACACCCGAAACGACAATAATTAAAAGATATTATTAACAAATCAATGTTAAAAGATCATATATGATATCATATTAATATATATGATTCTTGTATAATTTAATAACAATTATTTCACCATTATACAGGAGTTTAACTTACCCCAACCAAGGAAAAGTACAAGGTAAGGGGTTTTCATCTCACTCCTTATTTCCATGAGATTCATGCCATATTGCCACCATCACCTTTTGTGTGGTGTATGTACTGCCCATAATTATATTCTTTGTGTAATACACTCTAATTTATGTGTATTTACATATTCATTGTATGATACCTCTTTCATGCGTTGTATGTTTCATAAGTTACCAAATTGGTAAGGGTTATTTCACAATCTCTTCATTATCCGAGGTTGTTTATACGTAATTATTTACTGGGATCTCTTTATCATCCACATCCATGTTTCTTCAAAATATATTTCAAAACATTTTTAATATTTACTAGAATATGGGTTAAAGTCATTTATACCCTTGTTTTACTTTTTATAAGAGGTTTATAAAGGAATCTTTCCGTCGTTTTCCAAACAAGGTGCTTTTTAACCTTTTAGACAGAATTAAGGTAAGAATGTTTTTTTAACTTATATGGCGGGTGCGGTTATTTTCCGCCGTTATAAAATCGTCGAAGCTTCCCTTACAAGCTTATAAGAATATTATCAAAGAAAATGTTTTATTTTATAAATATATGACTCTTAAATGATTTCAAAAATAGAAAGAGATATTTCTCTAAAAAGAGTTTTGATTTCACCTATGTCAACATCCTTCGATGGATTTTATGCTTATTTGTAGTTGATTTATTAAGATACAAAACTTCTATATTGTATTGAAGGTTTTGTGATATGTTTGATTGTGGATGTGCTATTTTTATACCATTCATAGTTTATGATGAAAGTATTGACATTTCGTATGCTAGTTTTAATACGAATGTTTATGTTTTGTTTAAACCTTTTCATATGGGAATGCATTGGACTTAATATGTGACGGGTGGAGCCCGCTATAGCTCCTCGATGCATCGGTAGGTCTCATGAGACAAACTAGTGTCTTGGCACAAGGCCTTGGAAAAATCTTATTTGTAGTCTTGGCACGAGGCCTTGGGTATGTGGTTATGATAGTCTGGCATTATGCATTCCAACATTATAAATGTGGTTATTGATTTTGCATGTGATTATTCGATTAGTAGAATATCCATGTGAATAAGTAAATAGAATTATTTCATTTTATTTATGCCATACCATGTTGAAAGTTCAAGTTTGAAAGGCTTTTGTTTTAGTTATACATTTCCTTAAATGTTTATTCTTATTTATGAAAGTTTCAGCTATATTGTTATCCTTACTGGGCATTTGATCTCACCCCTTTTCTATGTTTTATTTTTCCCAGGATGTGAAGAAGTAAGTTTTGAATGACCTGCAGGGATATTATGAGGGGATAATTGTGTGGAATGTGGAGACAATATGTTGTTGTAGTAGTTTTTCATTTTATGATGTAATGTAAGACTTATGAATATATCTAGTGTTTCTAAGGCTACTAAACCAATCGGTCTTTCGAGATTTGATCTTTCTTGTGATCATGCCAATGTTATGTAATAATGCACCGACTCTGGGTAACTTGGGTTGGGGCGTTACAGTTGGTATCAGAGGAAGTTTAGTACAAACCTTGGAAGCTAGATTTAGATAAACTCTGATTAGAGCACGTAGACCTAAGATGAACTTTGAGGATTAGTATAGAAGAACTTATTAGAATTTTGGTATTGTAGAGATTTTGTGAGTATTCCAAGCAATACATCCCTGTCTGGATATGAGTAGGTAGAGGCGGCTCTGGAACAGATGTACCTAGGGGTAAAACCCGAAAACACCGCTTTGAGCTAGACTCGAACGGGAACTGGTGCACGACAACGGGCCTTGCTGCACTCTTGGTTACGACACTCCCAGGGGATATTCTTAGGATAACTCTCATTTTCTTTAGAAATCATTATGAAGGGTTTATGAGTATATACTTCCTCAAATAAAACATTTTTATGATTATGGATTATATCCATAAATAGTTCAATTTATGTTAAGTGTTTTATAAGTATGGGATTATGTATTTTGATTCATAAACTGATCTAGTTTATGCCATTGTTTAGAAATGGCTCCTAGTGGAAGAAATGGAAACCGTATCAATGCACGCACTCCATGTAGGGATTTCCCTCCTGCTCAAGATAATTATAGTGGGGCTGGTGATACATCTGGTGCCGATCAGCTAATCACCATACTGGGACAACTTACTCAGGTTATGAATAATAACCTTACCCGTATGGAGCACCCTGATCCACAGCGTGGAGGATCAATGTTAGATCGATTCATGAGGCAACAACCACCAACGTTCAATGGGAGTACAAATCCCTTAGTAGCTGAGCAATGGATAAATTCCTTAGAGAAAATATTTCAGGCTTTGGGGAGCAGTGAAACGGAAAAAGTTATCATGGCAGTTTACCGCCTCACTGGAGATGCTGATCAATGGTGGTCATTGATTCAAAACATGAAGTAAGATGATGAAGTATCAAATATGGAATGGATGGAGTTCAAAGATCTGTTTTTAGAAAAATACTTTCCTCGCGACCATCGAGCAGATATGGAAAGGCAATTTCTGAGTCTGACACAAAAGGAGGATGATAATGTCACAAAGTATGAGGCTAACTTTACAAGGTTAGCAAGGTATGCTAGAGATTATATATGTAACCCAAGAAGTAAGATTGATCGTTTCTTTGATGGGTTAAAACCATTTCTTCGTCGAGCATTAGTCTCACAATCCTTTTCGTCGTACGAAGACATTGTCTCATGTGCTATCAAGACAGAAAAGGAATTCTCTAAGTCTTATGACTTTAAAGCAAAGCAAGAGAAGAAGAGACCTACTGATCAATCTGGGAATGGAAATGAGGGGAAGAAGGGAAAGGTTGAATATCCATCCTGTGGTAAATGTGGGAAGAAACACCCCGGTACTTGCTTGAAGGGAATGGGAGTCTGTTACAAGTGTGGTGAAAAAGGCCACCAAGCTCGTGATTGCAAGGGGAAGAAGGAAGCTACCAACGTTCAGTGCTATAATTGTAGGGAGATGGGGCATTATGCAAATTCATGTCCTAAGCGTCAGGAGAACTTACCTCAGAAAAGTCCAAGGTATCAAGGCCAGGCTTATGCTATCACTACTGCTGAGGTAGAAGCTCCGAAAGACGTGGTGGCAGGTAATTTAATGGTTTCCTCAAGTTTAGCAAATGCATTATTTGATTCTGGATCATCACATTGTTTCATATCTTCCCAGTTTTCTAAGAAAATTAGATATTTCCAATTTGATTTAATAAGGGAGTTGTCAGTTAAAACTCCTAAGGGAAGTATCATTGCAACAATGTTTTGTGAATCAGTCCCCATTAGAGCACATAAATGTTCTTTATCTGCTGATCTCATCATCACACCTATGATTGAGTTTGATATAATCCTCACTATGGACTGGCTTTCGGACTACGATGCGAAGATTTATTGTAAGAAGAAAGAGGTTACGATTCTTGATGATAATGATAAGGAACACCTTATCTTTAGAGCAGAATCATCACCACCTAATTCTTATTTAGATCCACCCTCAATAGCCCAACTAAATTCAATTATTGGAGAGGAAGAGAATGAAATAACTGTCAGTGAGGAAAGTAATGTTCAAATAGAGGATGTACCTGGTGTGAAAGAATTTGTAGATGTATTTCTGAAAGATTTACCTGGACATCCTCCAGAACGAGAAGTTGAGTTTTCCATTGATTTGATTCCTGGATCAAGGCCTATATCGAAGACCCCTTATAGAATGGCCACTGTAGAGTTAGTTGAACTAAAGAAACCACTAGAGAAGTTGAGTAATAAAGGATTTATTCGCCCTAGTGTTTCTCCATGGGGAGCCCATGTTCTTTCTGTTAAAAAGAAAGATGGATCTATGAGGTTATGTATCGACTACAGGGAGATCAATGCTATAACAATAAAGAAAAAGTATCCCCTACCATGCATTGATGATTTATTTGACCAACTTCATGGAGCTCAATACTTTTCAAAGATTGACCTTCGATCTGGATACCATCAGTTGTGTGTGAAGAAGGAAGTCATTCCGAAGACAGCATTTCGAACTAGGTACGGGCATTACGAGTTTACTATAATGCCGTTTGGATTGACTAATGCACCCTCTGTATTCATGGATCTGATGAATAGAGTTTTCAAGGAGTATCTAGATGAATTTTTGGTGGTATTTATTGATGATATCTTGGTATACTCCAAAACCTACGAAGATCATGAAAATCACTTTCGCATTATCTTGAAGACTTTGAGAAGGCATGAATTATATGGGAAGTTTAGCAAGTGTGAATTCTGGCTTCAGGAGATTTCTTTTCTTGGACATATTGTCTCTAAAGATGGAATCTCTGTTGATGCTTCTAAGACCAATGAAATCCAAGAATGGCCAGCACCTACGAGTATAACTGAGGTACACAGTTTTATTGGTTTGGCAGGTTATTATCGATGTTTCGTCCAGAATTTTGCCCGATTGGCTAACCCACTAACGAAGCTCACACGTAAAGGGGTTCAATTTGTTTGGACAAATGAGTGTGAAGAATGTTTCGAAGAACTTAAGAGAATATTAGTCAATGCTCCTATATTGACTCTACCATCGGGGAATGATGGGTTCATTATTTATAGTGATGCATCAAAGAAAGGACTTAGTTGTGTCCTTATGCAGAATGATAGAGTTATTGCCTATGCATCACGACAGTTGAAAATTCATGAACAAAACTATCCTACACATGATCTCGAGTTAGCAGCTGTGATCTTTGCTTTGAAGATATGGAGGCACTACCTCTATGGTGAAAAATGTGAGATTTATACTGATCACAAGAGTTTGAAGTATATTTTCTCACAAAAAGAACTCAACATGAGGCAAAGGATATGGCTTGAATTACTCAAGGATTATGATTGCATAATACACTACCACGCGGGGAAAGCAAAAAAGGCGGCAGATGCTTTGAGTAGAAAAGACCATGGAGTTTTGAACAATATGAGAATTGAAAGGGATCAAATTTTCATGGATCTAGTAAAGGTGGACATGGGAATAACCAGGGAAGGTGAAACATCAATGCTTTTTCAAATGGTTGTCGAACCATCTTTACTAGAAAGGATTAAGAGATCTAAGACCGATGATGAAGAATTTCAAAAGAAGATTAAAGCTGTGAATGATGGGAGATTGAGAGACTTTGTGTATGAAGATGGAATTTTGAAATTCGGGAGGAGACTTTGTATTCCTGATATACCTGATCTAAAAAGGGAATTATTGGATGATGCTCATAGTTCCAATTTCTCTATACACCCTAGGAGCACCAAAATGTATAGAGATTTGAAGGAACATTTTTTTTGGGACAACATGAAGAGGGAGATTACTGATTTTGTGTCAAGATGTATGGTTTGTCAACAAGTGAAAGCTGGAAGGCAATAGCCTGGAGGAGTCATGCAACCTCTTCCCATACTGGAGTGGAAATGGGACAATATTACGATGGACTTTGTCATGGGGATACCAAAGACTCCTAGAAGGAACGATGCAATATGGGATATTGTTGATCGTCTTACCAAGTCAGCACATTTTCTTACTATAAGAGAAGATCTACCCCTGGAACGTCTATCAAGACTATATATTAATGAAGTTGTGAGACTTCATGGAGTACCCCTATCGATTGTTTCTGATCGTGATCCCCATTTTACTTCAAGATTTTGGAAAAGTATTTAGAAATCCCTGGATACTGAACTTCATTTGAGCACTGCTTACCACCCTCAGACAGACGGACAATCAGAACGAACCATTCAGACCATAGAAGACATGTTGAGATCTTGCTCACTTGACTTTCAGGGAATGTGGGATCAATATTTACCACTAGTAGAATTTTCCTATAACAATAGCTTCCATTCGAGTATTCAGATGGCACTATATGAAGCGTTATATAGAAAGAGATGTCGTACACCAACCTGTTGGGATGACGTTGGTGAAAGAAAACTTGTAGGCCTAGAACTGGTGGAGGAAACGGTGGAAAAGGTGAAGGTAATCCAAAATCACATCAAAGCAGCTCAAAGTAGGCATAAGAGCTATGCCGATAATCGAAGGAAGGATTTGGAATTTCAAGTCGGTGATCTTGTTTTCCTGAAGGTATCTCCATGGAGGGGAGTCATACGTTTTGGTAAGAAAGGTAAATTGAGTCCCAGGTACGTCGGACCTTTCAAAATTCTAGAATGAATTGGGGCTGTGGCTTACCGATTGGCAATGCCGCCAAGTCTCTCCAAAGTTCACGATGTGTTCCACGTATCTATGTTGAGGAAATAATGCCTGACCCAACGCATGTACTCACCTATGAGGAATTAGAACTGGAACCCGATCTTTCCTATTGTGAAGAGCCCGTCAGGATTCTTGATACAAGAGAACAAGTACTGAGAAACCGGACGACACGTCTGGTAAAAGTTTTGTGGAGAAACCATAAGATGGAAGAGGCAACGTGGGAACCCGAGGAACTTATGATGAAGAACCACCTGAGTCTTTTCATGCGGTAGTATTCTAGAAATTTCGAGGACGAAATTATTTGAAGGAGGGGAGAATGTAACACCCCAAGCTTCTACGGTGCGCTTCTCTTTGAATAATGCGATAGCGTGTGTTGTACGCAACACCGAGTTCTAACAACCAATCAAACTAGCCGTTATGAATAGTAATACCTAATTTTTGAAATTATATATATTTTATATTTCAAAATGGACTTCATTTTTGGATTCGTAATATCGAATTTAGCCTAAGGTGAAATTTTGGTACTTTTCGGATAACTTTCATATTTTGATGAATAGTGAAAATTACTAAATTTTAATTAAAAACAACTTTTTTAATCAAAATAATTAATAGTGATAAATTATGAATTTGAGTGGTTTTAAAGTATATTAAAATATATTTTTACCATTTAATATAATGTTGGTCATTGGACATAATTTTACAATTAAACCGAACATAAACAAGTGTCAATCTTTTGATAGTTATTATCTCTTAAAAACACGCTTTTTGTTTTGACAGCGGGAATTAATTTTAAATTAATTTCTGCCACTTCTGTGTTTTGAATTTAGAAAAATTGATTCCATATTTGGAATCAGGATGTTCAAATTGTGTAAATAGATAACTTTTATTTTTAGACATTTTGAATAATTACTGCGGTAAATATTTTATTTACCATGGTTAAGGGTAAATCCGGTAAATAAGGGTTAAAAAATAATATTATAATAATACAAAATTACCCTAAAACGTGTCCTAGCCTTATTGTCTGATACCTGTTCGACCATAGGCATCTTTGGGTCGATTTGGGGACCCCATGGTGCCACTTGTAGGTGATAGGGACACTTTTTTGTAATTAAGTTAAAATGAATACAAAAATGACACAAGCATATATCTTTTAGAAAAATAATTTTTACATAGGGTTATATATGTTGGATTTTAGATTATAAATATTCATTAGAAAGATAAAACGATTTAATACATAATCATATTTTATTTATAATTTTTAGACATTAAATAATTTAATTCATTTATGACACAATGATGATGAATTAATTACTATAATAGTGAAAAATTAAAATAATTGATATTATAAATAACCAAATAAATATAATATGAAAATTTTAATGAATTAAACTAATTTTCTTGGATAATATGCTATATTAGGATTTATTTAATTGACTTTTTTAGAAGTAATCAATCTGTTATGAGTTTCACAAAAATCAACTATTGAATAGTGTCAAAATTGACGTAAAAGAGTTCTTAAAACAAATATTATATTATTAATTGATATTAAATTCCTAAAAATCTACGGTTCGGCCAAGAGACTTATATCATGATAGGTTAATCATTAATGGACCACTTGGGAGTCGCTTGGATGTATATAGTAAGTTTATTAACCATATTATATAAAAATAAAAAGAGACATTGTAAAAGTGAAACTAATTAACTTAGAGTTAATACTTAAAGATAAGGTTAATATAAGTACCCAAACCTGTCTAAATTCTATTGGTTGAGTTTTTTTCGACCTATACCCACCTTAAAATTTAAATAATCAAATTTGTAGCCATTAGAAACTGAATATGAATTCATTATAAATTAATATTTCTAGCTTTTCCAAAGGTGCCCCTCACCCCTCTTATAAAAGGGCACTCCTCCTTCTCATTTCTTCACACCTTAAAAGCCTTTTGGTTCGGCCAAACTCTGCCCAAATACTCTCCCAACTTCCCTCACTACAAACTAGAGGCCTTATTTTTTAATATTACTTGTTAAATATAAATTGCTTCGATATCATGTTTTCATTAAATTATCCCATCATGTTTTGATTTCATTGTTTTTATTAAAGGGTATTTATAAATATGTATAATTAAGTCCATAATTATGAAATTATAATATTTATATTTTTATATATCATAAATAAATTATAATTTTCTATTCATAAATATGGTGATAGGAAAAGGATTAAGAACATCTTCATTGGCTGTTAACCGAGCTTTAACCGGGCATTATCAAAAGTGGTGGAAGAGATGCATTAAATTAAAAAATATATATTTATTATATTATTATGGATTAATTAATTTACTTTTAACAAAATAATCAAATAATATTATAATATTTTGGTTTTAATAGATTATATACAAAGATAAAGAGAATAGAAAAAGAAAATAAAATTTGATGAAAACATACTGATTTCTACTGTTTCTTATTTTTTATCGAACTAACAAACTTTAATTGTTGGTGATAGTCTTCACTAAAATTACACTATATATTATAAGGTTATTTTTTAGGTTCTTTGGGTGGTTATTTTTCTTTGTAATTTTATTTAGGAGTGGTTTTACAAGTAGAAGGAGATGTATTATTTTTACCTAAAGAGAGAGGAATTTTTAAGATACAATATTGGTTAAAAAATATATCGAAGGAAAAACTTATAATATTTTTTAAAGTATGAATCATAAAAAATTAGATTTTGGACTTTAAACACCTTTATTATAAAAATTCAAAAGTTTATTAAAATGTAAAATGTAAAAAAGGAAATATTGTTATTTAAATGGAATGCTTTTGACTCTAGATGTTGGATGACACTTTTGATGTTTATAAATTGATTTTATTATTTTAAATGACCAATATATCTTAATAAATTAGTTTATATGTTAAATAAATAAATTAATATTTACTAAATCTTTATTACATCATCATTATTTCATATAAGTTGCATTATTTGGAAAATAATATTTTTACTTTTCATGTAAAAAGTGATGTATTTTAAAAAATTTAAATACAAATCCTTAAAAAAAATTAATGTGATGAATCCAAAACCTAAATTCATTTTATTGAAATTGTTTTCTAATATAGGTAATTTTAATTGTTAATAATAAAATCTGGATTTTTACAAAATACATTAAATTATAATTTATTTAATAACATGCTTTATAGTTTCATTGAATTTATATTTTTGATTATTATTTTATGTTATAATAATATATCAATTTTCCTAAATTAATCATGATTAATATTATCTTCTTTATATTTTATTTTTTAGGTGAAATTACTACTCCAATGACCCGATTATTATTCCCGATGGTCATGTTTCTATTCGAAAGTAAACAATACTATTCAAAATGTCACATTATCTCCTATAAATACCTATATTTTCATTAATTCAAAATAAACTACAATTTATCAAATGGTTTTATATTTTCATTTTTTAAAATATCGATGGGTTTAATAATAATTTATTTATTTTCTATAATATTTTTCTTGGGGGTGATGATTCTAGAAGGTTGGAAGTGCCCAAAATTTACCGTTACACTTTTATTGGGTCCCATTTTTATCACATTTTAATGTTTGGAGTTTTCAATGGTTTGTTTAACAACTAATGTAATAATATTCATTTATAATATAATAGGATGTCATTTTCTCTATGTACTATATTTGTTTGAAGATATATAATATAATAAAAAATCATTTATTTAGGGAAAAATAATATTTATAGTCAATGGGTTGTTACACTTTAGAGGAGTTGTATATACAGAAGAAGTGGGATTCTAAAATTCCCTCAGCTAAAGGTATTTTTGACCACATAATGTAAAATTGAATATGGATGCTTCAAAAATCGGTGAAGACACTTCTCCCTTCCAAATGATTCATACTCTATAGTCTCATGTGAATTTAATCCAGGCAACCATAATAATTTGACCAATGAACTAGAATTCTCACCGAATACATTCATATGAGAATCAACATTCTCCACTAGTTTCTCCAAAATAAAAACATCTTACTCTAACTCAATATATTAACAAATCAAAACATGGGGATGATTAAGGTGGTATTTCATGAGTTGACATATCTAGAAAATTCCATATATACCTATAAAATGAGTAGGTAATACCAATAAAAAATTTATCCAACCCTATAAATGATCTTAAGTGGTCCAACATAACTTAGATATTGCTTAACCTATTAAAATTGTTAATGGTGACCCAACTAAGGATAATGATTCTATAATACAAGGCCACTAATGGAAAACTCCAAAGGATGACATCGAGAATCCCCAAGTGATTTCATCTAACTCTGAGCATCAACTAAGAATCAATGTATATACGAGATCCTCTTTAGCATCTCTTAAATTAGACTCAACCTTAAAAGAGAGACCTCCCACCTACGTCCAATAGGAAGGTGGAATGAAGGGGTAACTATGAAAAACCTTAAATTAATATATTCAAATAAATGGTTAGAATTATTATAAGAGAACAAAAATAGTTCTATATATATGCCCCATGATCCAAAAAATCCATGATTCAAGCAGAAATCATATCCTATAAAATTTTTATAGGACACTAAAACCGACCATCTGTCTATGGATGGTAAGATATACTAAATTTCAAATGAGTCCCCAGTAACAATTAGAGACTCCTCTAGAACTGAGAGGAGAACCAATGATCACTATATCAGACAGTAGTAGTGTTGAACCTATAGAAACATATAGTATATTACACTTTCAAATTACATGGATGTTGAACCTTGTTGGTGTCTCCAACTCTGATAAAATGAGTTGATTTAATAAACCAATAAATCATTACTAGGAAAACATTATTTATTCAAGGAGTCCATGGTAATCCAATGAATAAGTCCACAAACACCTAATCTTACATCTATACTGGAACTAGAACAGTATGGAGAAGTCTAGTGGTCTTTAGTTTCTCTCCCTTTATCTTATGGTAGGTGTAACATTGGGACACATACTCAATGATGAAGTTCTATATACTCGAACACCAAAATAGATCACAAAACTATAGAAAACTATTATAAGGTAGACACAAAACATAAATGGTCTCCACACTATATAAGGATTCTTAGATTCATCTAAACTGATTATCATGCTGGTGGTCCTATAAAATTGAATAATTGAGAGATGATGAAAAAAGAAAACTAGTCATAACCATACCCAAATCATCTTCATATGTTTTTATATGCGATAGGGTGAATATCATCATATGGTTTCAATACTTCCTCCATTCCAAGATAGACTATGATATAAAATTCCTACAGAGAGCATCACTAATGAAATTCCCCTTCCCCATGGTGTAAAAAAAGTAAATGTCTAATGTCTAGAGGTATTGTTTCCACCACCTCTACTTGATATTTAGGACCTAAATGAGAATATATAGCTCAATATATTATGATTATAAAAGGCCATGAAACTATCATAAAAAATATAATGCATCCAATATTTTATCCCATTGATAACAATATATATATCCAAATCATGAGTGGGATAAATTTTTTCATGTTTTTGAAGATGGTGAGAGACAAATACATCAATTTGATCATCTATAGAAGAAAACAACCTACAACATCAATTGAATAATCACAACATATCACAGAAAAAAATTTAGGTTCGCAAAAGATCAAAATAGGATTCGATGTCAGATGACATTTCAAATCATCAAAATAAGTATAAAACTTATTGTTCTAAATGAATTTCATCACATTCTCAGGGAGAGTATTCAATTGTGAATATAGATTTCATAAATTCATTAAAAACTTAGATAGTATCATGAAAATTTGATGATTATCTATATCTAAAAGGAATTTCATGGTTCTTATCTTGATAAGTTAACATACACCTTCCTATGAATGAATGAATGGGTACGTTATGAAATTATGCACCCCAATTACATCACTTCATGGATCTAGAAATTGATCTATGATAAATTACCACATTGGTTGAGAGTAATCAAGATTTTTATACCCAAATTTAGTTGGTTCTCATACTCCTAATCAAATATTAAATGAACTAGGTTATCAACCTTATATACAATGGAAAATGTGTTGAGATACTAATGGAATATCTGGTTAATTGAAGCTATAAGTACAACCGGTGAATTAGTTTGACAAAAAATAATGACTATATATTACGTGTAGCCAAAAATAATCGTCAAATTCTTTAGTATATCAAGTTCCCAACAACTGAGATAGTCATACCCCAATTGAAGATAGATATTGGAAAACAACTTAACACCCATCATCTTATAAAAAAATAATCATCATGGGGAAGATGGAACTTATTAAAAACAGTAAACTGGTTTAACATTCTGTCACCCAGAAAAAGATTCAAATAATTTTCATAATTCATTGAAAAGGGGATGGGTTCTGCCCAGGATGAATCATAAGGATAAATAAATCCATTATAAATTAGATTTTATAAATGAATCGTTATATCTTTTAGCTCAGTAGGTTCCATATGATAAGAGGGTATATACATCAACTGCATAACAAAAAATAAATTGACAAAAAAATATTCATCTATGTCGGGAGTAATAATGAAGATTTTATGTGATACGTCCTCTATAAAGCCTTCAGAAATCATTGGATGATCAACATGCGAGGAAACATCATTGGGATCAACTAAAATTAATGTTAATAGAAGCCAGAGCATAGAGATATAATGTAAGAACCCGGTTTTTTCTGCGAAGGACTTTGGAATATTCTTGATTTTATTCCAGAGTAGCGCCTTCAGACGGCGTGCGATTCCGAACCCCAGTGTGGCCGGAATTGAGTTTTCAGTGCGTTCACACTGGAAACACCAAATAAATGCGATGAATCCTAAACGAAGTTCCAGATCAGAGATCCGAGGGTATGGATGGGTCCGGAATGGGGTGTTTATCCTAGTAATGACATAAAACATGTTGGCGTGGGATGTTTGGACCCCTCACTCGCTTTCGGAACGTTAAATGGATAAATTAATTAATTAATTTATTTTTTTAATGGTGAAATGCTAGTATCTATTAAACGGTGGCTCGGATTTCAAAACTGAGGGCACCGTTGAGTTCTGAGCGTGTCGTTTACCCTACGAAGGGTATAAGTTTCACTGGCGCGGGCCGTTTGTGAAAAATGGCCCCAGGGGCATTTTCGTAATTTGGAGGCTTTGGGCGTCCAGCTTTATAACAATAAAACGGAAGCTCAAAATCAAATTTCGAGACCACCGTTTAGCTCGGGAGGCAGTTTTTACCCTAGGGGAGGCTTAACCACGACCCTGCCGGGCGTTTCGGGTGCGGTTTAAAATTAAGGATTAAGTTAATTAAAATTTAATTAATTTAATTTTTCTTTTTAAACCCTAACCCCACCCCTCTCCTTCCCCTTCCCCCTGGAAGCCCCTCCTCTCCCTCTCCTCCACCTCCGGCGAGTCAGCTCCGGTGAGGCAGCTCCGGCAAGGCGGCGGATCGCGGCGAAGCTTCGGGCAACACCCACGAGGTAGGATTGTGCGTTTAGTTTTTTTACCGCACCTACTTCGAGCTCAATATTAATTATTGATTCCCTATAAAAAAATCTATCAAGGCCCATATTTGCGTAGTATTCATCCTAAGCTCCCCAATGCAATTCTCGGATTTAAAATCTGAGTCCCGACGTGTTCGCAAACTACCGGCGAAGTACATGGGTTTTTTTTGGTTTTCCCGGTGGATCCAGGGTGGTCCGGCGATTCATGATGGCGGCGGCGAGCCCCGACAAGGTGGCTCAGGCGGCGGCTCCGGCTCCAGGAGGCGGGCGCTTGGCCTCAGCGGGCTGCGGCGTCTCTCGGTGGGGCAAGGTAGAGCTCACCGGGGGGGGAGCGCCGGGGCGCGGGGGAGCGCCGGGGTGCGGCGACCGCGTGGTCGCGGTGTGCGACCCCCGCACGGGGACAGAGACCTGCCGTGTAAGGGTCTCTGCGGGCGACCAAGACCGGCCCTTCACGGCCGGTCTGCTCATGGAGGACCGCGGGTCCTCAGCCGGCCCGCGCGGCTGAGCTGCGGGGCCGCCCAGAACGGTCGGACCGGCCGGTGCAGGCCGGTCTAGCCCAAGGGGATTGTCCCCTTTGTGTTCGGACACCCATATCTTCCACTACGGGTGTCTGATTTGCATGTCGTCTGTGGTAGAGCCTTCCTGGCGTCGAGGTGATGTTTTTGAGATGGTTTCAGGAATTTAAATTCCCGAAACGAGGGGGCCGTGGAGGCGCGACATTTCTTTATGTGGACGAGGGTTTTTTTTCAAGTTCATTGTTTTGGGAGGTGTGGACGCATCTGACGTCGTTTTGAGCGTCGTCAGCGGCATTGCTACCCTGGAAAAGAGGCGGAAGTTTCCAGGGTGGTTTCGGGTGTTGAGACTGGATTTGATGCGTGGGACCCATGGCCTGTCTTTTGAGCTGCGTGCAGCGTTTCACGAATTTTTCATCAGACGTCCGTTCGGGGCATGCGAGCAATCGTTTCTAGATGTTTTTCCGAAGGGATTGCAATGGTGCAATCTGCCCGTTCTAATTCGGCACGAGGGTGTAGGGCCCATGAGGGCTGTTTGGGCGTCGACGATGATTTTCCATCTCTATCACCAGGCTACAATTTTGGACAAGTGAATAGTCCATCCTGTGTGCTTTTACGAGAGGATTGCAACGGTGCGATCCGCCAGTTGAGTTTCGAGACCGGGATGCGGGTCCCACGTAGCACCGCTCTTGTGCGGTGCGCCAAAATGCATCTTTTCTCCAGATATCTATTGCACTCAGGTGAGTAGTGCTTTTGACGTGTTTTCCCGAGCGGATCGCAATGGTACGATGCGCCCGACTGTTTTCAGGGCCGAGGCACGGGATCACGGGACGTCGTTCGGGTGTGAGGCAGTGTTGCTGACTTTTCCGTCGGATATCCGTTCGAGGCGAATAAAGTAGTCGATCTCGCGTGTTTTTTCACGGGGATTACAACGGTGCGATCCGTTTCGCTGTGCAGAGCCTCTTGCGTGATCTTATTAAATGTGGAAATATGAAAGGTGCCTCGGCGGTGGTTCCTCTACCGTGTTTGTAGTGGACCCTTGGCATGTCATCGCGTGCACTCCTAGGAGAGTGATGTTTGTGGTTAAAGAGATGTGTTTGGTGTGCCCTAGTCATTGAGGCGGAAAGTTGGAGATGTTATGTCACGCCTTTGCGTTGACGTTGGGTGTTGTGTGCACGATAGCCTTGGGCGGAAAACGTGGTATACTCTGGGAGTATATGAGAATGCTTGGAGGTATGTGTGGTTTGTACCTGAGACTGTTTGTGCACTTATTTGTGGATTGACTTGGGGCTACATGTTGTGTGGGCCCCAAGTGCATGATGTGTTCTGCTTCGTGTACTTGGACCTCTCGTGGCATAGAGGGTCCCTCTGTGCTCATTTGTTTGACCAGTAGGGTTGAGTGGTCCCCCCTGGTTTCGTTATCGATGGATCGTCCGGTAGCGGTGTTAGTGACACCTAGTGATGGAACAGGCGCTGAACCACTTTTGGGTGAGTTGTTCTGGAGTTGGGTGGTTGCGCGATATCCACTCCGTGTTCGGTTGGCCAGTGGTGTACCATCCAGTAGAGATGGCCAGAGCAGTTCTGAGTTTTACCCTCCAGAGGGGATGTGCAGTGGGTTACTCATCGACTTCTTCAGGTTTACCCTCCAGCAGGGCTGGGCAGTGGGTTGCTCACTGACTTCTAGGGTTTATCCTTCAGCAGAGACTATGCAGTGGGTCACTTGATGCTCTTAGGGTCTACCCTCCAGTAGATACTGGGCAGTGGGTCACCCAATTCACTTAGGGTCTACCCTCCACCATGGACTGGGCAGTGGGTCACCCGGAGACCCCTTAGGGTCTACCGTCCAGCAGGGCTAGGCAGTGGGTCGCCCATCGTCTACTTCTAGGTCTACCCTCCAGCACGACTGGGCAGTGGGTCGCCTGATGATGTATTAAGGTCTACCCTCTAGCGGGGCTGGGTAGTGGGTCTCCTGATGATTCATTAAGGTCTACCCTCCAGCGGGGCTGGGCAGTGGGTCTCCAGATGATGTATTATGGTCTACCCTCCAACGGGGCTGGGCAGTGGGTCGTCGGATGATGTGTTATGGTCTACCCTCCAGCGGGGCTGGGCATTGGGTCGCCAGATGATGTGTTATGGTCTACCCTCCTGTGGGACTGGGCAGTGGGTCGTCGGATGATGTTTTATGGTTTACCCTCCAGCAGGGCTGGGCAGTGGGTCACCCGATATCTGGTTATGAATTACCCTCCAGCAGGGCTGGGAAGTGGGACACCTGTTGGCATTCCAGGCTCAGTCCTTTCTACTAAGCTAGCCTATGGATTTCCTCCGTGATTACTAGAGTGGGACCCTTGGTTATACGGGTCAGTGTTGGAATGACTTTGACTTTGAGACAACCTCTCGACAGCGGGGCAGTGATGAGTTGTGGTTGATGTTTCCCCAGAACTCTCAAGTATGAGGAGCGCTTTCCCCCACCGAGGCGCGTCCTTGTGACGCAACCTAAAACCATGAGGGAGAGTCAGTGTCGCCCAAAGCGGATAGTGTCGAGGTGCGGTGATTGAGCCCCTTGGCTTGCAGTTCGGGGCAGACATACGGGATGCTGGGCATCGATGGTTTACTTCTGGGACTGTAGGTGACTCACTTTTTTTGGGCTGAGCTACGGGATGTAGATCCCCATATGACCTTGTTCGGGCTTCTTGTTGAGCATATGTATATGTATATACCTTGTTCCAGTACACACTCCTTGGGTTTTGGCTAATCTCCTTCCAGGGGAGGCGAAGACGCATGGGGTATGCCACGTGCTTTCTGTGTCTAGCCTCTCGTGGTTGTACGAGTCTACTCTCCTACTATAGGTAGCGAACTCGACAAGAAGTTCATCTTCTCACCGTTTCCAGCTCATTGTTTCTGGACGACTCTACCTCCTTTCTCTTGTTGGGTTGAGCTAGACTATTTACTGAACTCTCTGTTGTACTTATGTTCTACTCCTTTTTCGATCTACTGCTCACCCTTCGGTACCTCAATTGTTTCTCCCTCAAGCCTTCAGGGTATCATACTGAGTATTGTTGTACTCACCCCTACTTGGGCTTTGCCCGCACTTGGTGTGCCCTTGCAGATGATGGATAGGTGGAGCGTGGCTTCAGTGGATCGTAGGATCTTGGGAGCTTGGACCGCGTGCGGTGGTCGTGGTCGGGTTCCACATTGGAGACCCATCAGCTGTTTCTTTTTGTTTACCTATTGCCTGATTGTGGCACTTTTTGGTTGGGTGCGTGTTTTGCCCATTTTATTTTCATCTTGTACCCTGTACTGTTTAGAGTTCAATGCACTCTTGTGGTTTATTTATAGTAGTTTCCCTTTTACTTTTCTTTTTACTCTGCACTTTTGCATTGAGTGTGCTGCCTTTGTGTATGTACAGGTTCTTAGGCAAAGGCCTCCCTGAGTTGTTGTGCCTTCGACACTGGTCGCCAGCCCCTGGCCTATAGAGGCAGGCTTGGGGTAGTTGCGGCTCGAGCCCGTGTAGGGTCGGGTCGTGAAAAAGTGGTATCAAAGGTGGTTCATTACTTGGGATGTTGTTCGGACGTCCCTAAAATAAAAGGTATTGGTTGGGATATTGGGAAACAGTGTTAATGTGTCTCAAGAGCGGCTCTCAGGCCAGGGAGTCGAGTGATGGTGCGGCGACCGACGTATCCATTCACCAGGACCTTGATAAACCGCTTGTCGACTCAGCATGCTGAGACACTTGTTGCAGGGAACATTTGTTTGTGCATCACATAGGATTGAGTCTTTGACTGTCCTTCTTAAGTCGGATCCCCATCATTGTTGTTATTGGTATATACATATATGCTCATCTGACCGCGGAACTCCTTTATAATATTCAGGATGTCTCCGCGAAGACAGCCAGCCAGGATACCAGCTTTGGTTCGTGATGACGACCCTGTGAGCTACGAGGCCACAGTATAGGACCCATCATGCGAGCCCATTCTTCAGGTGGGCCGGTAGCAGCACCCCCACCTGTTGAGAAGCAGACAGTTTCAGCAGAGCAGGCTGAGCTTGAGCGCAGGTCGAGCGCGCTCCGTGAGTTCCAGCGGCATAGACCGCTGGGTTCAGTGGTGACTCAGACCCTCAGGCAGTAGAGGATTGGCACGAGACAGTGGAGTGCCTTTTTAGGCTTGCGCAGACACCTACAGATCAGAGATTGGCTTTGGCAGCCAGCCTTTTTTGTGGATCATCTTGGCGTTGGTGGAGTTTGGTGACTCAGTTTCTTGGCGAGTCGTCGCTTTCGTGGGGAGACATCCAGTTTTTGATTCATGAGGAGTTTGTTCCCTCCTGCTTGTGCTCCGTTAAGATTTAGGAGCTCCTTCAGTTTCAGCAGGGAGGGATGACGGTGGCCGAGTATGTGACTAGTTTTGCAGACCGTGCATGCTTTTACCCAGACTTGGTCCATGACGACAACTCCCGAGTGCGGAAGTTTGAGCAGGGTCTCTGTCGAGATATTTGTTCTAAGATAGTACCCTTAGGCATTTACACATATTATGGGGTTCTAGAGTAAGCACCGGTGGCAGCGAGCTTCTTGTCACGTTCTAGAGTTGGTGGTGGCAGCAGACACGTTGGAGCTGAGACGTCTTCCGCAGCTCGCGGGCATCGGCAAGCAAGACCTCGATGAAGGTGGATTTCTGACAACCGGACTCAGTGGCGTGGTCGTACACCACAGTGGCGCCAGAGGGCACTAGTACAACCCAGATAGAGTTGGTGCTATGCTTGTGACGGGCGATGTCACTTGGCACGAGACTGCCTGACCCGAGTTGCTGAGAGCTTCGGGCAGGCAGCAGGCGCACCACCACGACAGAGGCAACGCCGTGATCGGAGTAGTGCCCAGAGAGGTGGTGATAGTAGAGAAGCGGGATGAGCTGGAGGTGTGGGACAACGTTACGAGGTCTTCCCATCACCATCAGGTGGTCCACGACCGGCTCCGGGAGCTGACAGTTGGGACTGCGGATAGCCGCAAGCTTTGGATGTCTACGATCCTGCAGAGCATTAGGTGATAAGAGGTACGCTCTACAGCTCTTCTACTTCTTGCAATATAATTGTCAGACTCTGTGTGTGAACTGCTTTCCTCCCTGCTCCTTGCTTGAGGTGTTACCAGGGTGACGCAGGGCGTCGGTGTAACCCTATGTCGGTAAGGTAAAAGGCGTAGGACCTTTTCTCTTTAGTCGATGGTGCTGACTCCTTCGCACTCCGAGCGTGTAAGAGAGTCTTGGTTGCGAGACATCAACTGTGAAATATTGTGTGATCAGATATCCTTGGTTGTTTCACCATATGGATATTCTGAAGGAGGGAATCACTGGGCCTTGTTCCAGGTGCGGTCGGTGATTCTAGTCGCGGCATGCGACGAAAGGGTTCGGTCGGGGAGGTGAGCTACCCCTGAGAGCCTTCGGGCCGTTTGAGACCATGCAAAGGGATGGAGAGGTTCCCTACCACCTTTCCCTAACCCCAAAGTCTAGAGTGGGTGCATGACATCGGCAAGGGCTGACCTCGCATGAACGGATCAATCCTTTGGTCCGTGTGTGTTGACGCAGAGCTGTGTGTGGGTTCTTCTGGGTATGGGAAAGCTAGGTGTGGGTTTAGTACCCAGTGTTCCTCCCTAGTTTTGCTTTTCAGGGATGAAAATCTTGAAGTAGGGAATGATTTAAGAACCCGGTTTTTTCTGCGAAGGACTTTGGAATATTCTTGATTTTATTCTAGAGCAGCGCCTTCAGACGGCATGCGATTCCGAGCCCCGGTGTGGCCAGAATTGAGTTTTCAGTGCGTTCACACTAGAAACGCCAAATAAATGCGATAACTCCTAAACGGAGTTCCGGATCAGAGATCCGAGTGTACGGATGGGTCCGGAATGGGGTGTTTATCCTAGTAATGACATAAAACATGTCGGCGCGGGATGTTTGGACCCCTCGCTCGCTTTCAGAACGTTAAACGGATAAATTAATTAATTAATTTATTCGTTTAATTGTGAAATGCTAGTATCTCTTAAACGATGGCTTAGATTTGAAAACTGAGGGCACCGTTGAGTTTGGAGTGTGCCGTTTAACCTAGTAAGGGTATAAGTTTCGCGGGCGTGGGCCGTTTGTGAAAAATGGCCCAAGGGGTGTTTTTGTAATTTGGCGGTTTTGGGCGTCCAGCTTTATAACTTTACATCGGAAGCTTGGAATCAAATTCTGAGACCACCGTTGATCTCGGGAGGTGGTGTTTACCCTAGGAGAGGCTTAACCTTGACCCCGTCAGGCGTTTCGGGTGCGGGTCAAAATTAATGATTAAATTAATTAAAATTTAATTAATTTAATTTTTCTTTTTAAACCCTAACCCCACCCCTCTCCTTCCCCTTCCCCCTAACAGCCCCTCCTCTCCCTCTCCTCCTCCACCTCCAGTGAGGTGGATCTGGTGAGGTAGCTCTAGCAAGGCGGCGGATCGCGGTGAAGCTTCAGGCAACGCCCAAGAGGTAGGATTCTGCGTTTCGTTTTTTTTACCGCACGTACTTCGAGCTCAATTTTCATTATCGATTCCCAGTCAAAACATATATCAAGGCCAATATTTCTGTATTATTCATCCCGTTATCCCCAACGCAATTCTCGGATTTAAAATCCGAGTCCCGACGTGTTCGCAAACTACTGGCGAAGTACACGGGTTTTTTTTGGTTTTCCAGGTGGATCCAGGGTGGTCCGGCGATTCATGGTGGCGGCGGCAAGCCCCGGCACGGTGGCACATGCAGTGGATCTGGCTCCAGGCGGCGAGCACTCGGCTTCAGCGGGGCGCGACGTCTGTCGGCGAGGCGAGGCAGAGCTCGCCGGGGGGGGGGGGGGGAGCGCCGGGGCGTGGCGACCGCGGGGTCGCGATGTGCGACCCCCGCGCGGGGACAGAGACCCGTCATGTGTGGGTCTCTGCGGGCGACCAATACCGGCCCTTCATGGTCGGTATGATCATGCAGGACCGTGGGTCATTAGCAGGCCAGCGCGGCTGAGCCGCGGGCCGGCCCAGAACGGGAGGACCGGCCGGTCCAGGCCGGTCCAGCCCAAGGGGATTGTCCCCTTTGTGTTCGGACACCCGTATCTTCCACTACGGGTGTCCGATTTTAATGCCGTCTATGGAAGAGCCTTCCGGGCGTCTAGGCAAAGATTCAGATATGGTTTTGGGAATTTAAATTCCCTAAACGGGGGGGCCGCGGAGGCACGACGTGTCTTTAAGTGGACGAGCATTTTCCCGAGATCCTTGTTTTGGGCGGCGCGGACGCATCCGACGTCCGTTTTGAGCATCGTCAGCAGCGTTGCGACCCTGGCACAGAGGCGGAAGTTTCCAGGGCAGTTTCGAGGCTTGAGACTGGATTTGAGGCATGGGCCCCATGACCCTTCTTTTGAGCTGCGTGCAGCGTTTCACGGCTTTTTCATCAGACGTCTATTCGGGGCATGCGAGCAGTCGTTTCTAGATGTTTTTCCCAAGGGATTGCAACGGTGCAATCTGCCCGCTCTAATTCGGCATGAGGGTGCAGGTCCCATGAGGGCCGTTTGGGCGTCGACGGTGATTTTCCGTCTCTATCACCGGGCGACCATTTTGGACAAGTGAATAGTCCATCCTGTGTGCTTTTTCGAGATGATCGCGACAGTGCGATCTGTCCGTTGAGTTTCGGGACCGGGATGTGGGTCCCACGTAGCACCGCTTGTGTGCGGTGCACCAAAATTCATCTTTTCTCTGCATATCCGTTGCACTCAGGTGAGTAGTGATTTTGATGTGTTTTCCCAAGGGGATCGCAATGGTACAATGTGCTCGACTGTTTTTGGGGCCGAGGCTCGGGATCACAGGATGTCGTTCGGGCGTGAGGCGGTGTTGGTGACTTTTCCATCGGATATCCTTTAGAGGCGAGTAAGTAGTCAATCTTGTGTTTTTTTTCACGAGGATTATAACTGTGCGACCTGTTTGTCTGTGCGGAGCCTCTTGCACGATCTTATTAAATGTGGAAATATGACAGGTGCCTCGACGACGGTTCCTCTGTCGTGTTTGTAGTGGACCCTTGGCATGTGACCGCGTTCACTCCAGGGAGAGTGATGTTGGTGGTTAAAGAGATGTGGTTGGCTGTGCCTTAGTCGTTGAGGCGGTAAGTTAGAGATGTTATGTCATGACTTCTCGTTGACGTTGGGTGCCGTGTGCACGATAGCCTTGGGCTGAAAACGTGGTATACTCTGGGAGTATACGAGAATGCTTGGAGGTACGTGTGGTTTGTACCTGAGAATGTTTGTGCGCTTGGTTGGGGATTGACTTGGGGCCACACGTCGTGTGGGCCCCAAGTGTGTGTTGTGTTCTACTTCGCATACTTGGACCTCTCGCGGCGTAGAGGGTCCCTTTGTGCTCGTTTGATTGACCAGCAGGGTTGTGTGGTCTCCCCCTAGTTTCGTTCTCAATGGATCGGCTGGTAGCGGTGTTAGAGACACCTAGTGATGGAACATGCGCTGAACCTCTTTTGGATGAGTTGTTCTGGAGTTGGGTGGTTGCGCGATACCCACTCCGTGTTCGGTTGGCCAGTGGTGTACCCTCCAATGGAGATGGACAGAGAAGTTCTGAGTTTTACCCTCTAGCGGGGCTGGGTAGTGGGTTACTCATCGACTTCTTCGGGTTTACCCTCCAGCTGGGCTGGGCAGTGGGTTGGTCACTGACTTCTAGGGTTTACCCTCCAGCAGAGACTGGGTAGGGTGTCACCCGACACTCTTAGGGTCTACCCTCCAGTGGAGACTGGGAAGTGGGTCACCCGATGCACTTAGGGTCTACCCTCCAGCAGATACTGGGTAGTGGGTCACCCGACGATCCCTTAGGGTCTACCCTCCAGCAGGGCTGGGCAGTGGGTCGCCTGTCGTCTAGTTCCAGGTCTACCCTCCAGCACGGCTAGGCAGTGGGTCGCCTGTCGACTTATTCCAAGTCTACCCTCTAGCAGGGCTGGGAAGTGGTTCTCTTGAGGATTTATTAAGGTCTACCCTCCAGCGGGGCTGGGCATTGGGTTGCCTGATGATGTATTGAGGTCTACCCTCCAGCTGGGCTGGGCAGTGGGTCGTCGGATGATGTATTATGGTTTACCCTCCAACAGGGCTGGGCAGTGGGTCACCGGATGATGTATTATGGTCTACCCTCTAGCGGGGCTGGGCAGTGGGTCATCAAATGATGTCTTATGGTCTACCCTCCAGTGGTGCAGGTTAGTGGGTCAACAGATGATGTATTATGGATTACCCTCCAGCAGGGCTGGGCAGTGGGTCACCCTATATCTGGTTATGAATTACCCTCCAGCAGGGCTGGGCAGTGGGACACATGTGTGCATTCCAGGCTCAGTCCTTTCTACTAGGATAGCCTGTGTCTTTCCTCCGTGATTACCGGAGTGGGACCATTGGTTATACGGGTTAGTGTTGGATCAACTTTGGCTTTGAGAAGACCTCTCGACTGCGGGGCAGTGAGGAGTTGTGGTTGATGTTTCCCCAGAACACTCAAGTACGAGGAGCGATTTCCCCCACCGAGACGCGTCCTTGTGACACGACCTAAAACAGTGTGGGCGAGTCAGTGCCGCCCAAAGTGGATAGTGTCGAGGTGCGGTGATTGAGCCCCGTGGCTTGCGGTTCGGGGAAGACGTACGGGATACTGGGCATTGATGGTTTACTTCTGGGACTGTAGGCGACTCACTTTTATTGGGCTGAGCTATGGGATAGAGATCCCCTTACGACCTTGTTTGGGCTTCTTGTTGAGAAAATGTATATGTATATACCTTGTTCCAGTACCCACTCCTTGGGTTTTGGATACTCTCCTTCCAGGGGAGGCGAAGACACACGAGGTATGCCACGTGCTTTCCGTGTCTAGCCTCTCGTGGTTGGACGAGTCTACTCTCCTACTATAGGTAGAAAATACTCGACGAGAAGTTCATCTTCTCACTATTTCCAACTCCTTGTGTCTGGACTAGTTTACCTCCTTTCTCTTGTTGGGTTGAGCTGTACTCTTTATTGCACTCTCTATTGTACTTCTGTTCTACTCCCTGTTCGATCTACTGCTCACCCTTCAGTACCTCTTTTGTTTCTCCCATGAGCCTTCGGGGTATCCTACTGAGTATTTTTGTACTCACCCCTGCTTGATCTTTTCCCGCACTTGGTGTGCCCTTGCAGACGACGGACAGGTGGAATGTGGCTTCAGTGGAGCGTAAGAGCTTGGGAGCTTAGACCGCATGCAGTGTTCGTGGCCGGGTTCCAGGTGGGAGACTCGTCAACTGTTTCTTTTTTTTTACCTATTTCCGGGTTGTGGCACTTTTTGGTTGGGCGCGTGTTTTTACCCTTTTCTTTTTAGCTTGTACCCTATACTATTTAGAGGTTGATGCACTCTTGTGGTTTATTTATAGCAGTTGCCCTTTTAATTTTCTTTTAACTCTGCACTTTTGGATTGAATGTGTTTCATGTGTGTGTGTACAGGTGCTTAGGCAAAGGCCTCCCTGAGTTGTTGTGCCTTCGGCGCTGGTCGCCATCCCCTGGCCTATGGAGGCGGGCTTCGGGTAGTTGCGGCTCGAACCCGGGTAGGGTCAGGTCATGACAGAGAAGGTACCACATGAATGAACCTTAGATCCAATTCACTTTGGAACACCATAGAGATCCCATTGATAGTAAGTTATGTGAAAAAATATAATAATAAATTTCATATCAATGAATGATCAAAAAACCCATCATAATGATAAAATGAAAAGTATCCAAATTGAGAACAAAAAATTCCTGACCAAATTCGTATCAGCTATCAAAAGAGAATAATATTCACATAAAAAACCATGTGCTTTACACTTTCTAATAGGCATCTATTACTCAATAATAAATGAAATGAGATATATTAAGAATTTTAATGCATAAATAAATTCTTAATATATAAATTATTGTGAGAAAACTGTATCCAAAAGATTAGTTATTTTGAATATGACACAAATATGGCCTTTTCACTTTAGTCAGGCCCACATTAACTCCCACTAAAAACACATCCCCAATATGAAGGTTCTTCATTATTGAGTGATGTTTCTTGATCCTTGTGTATTTTAAATATTATAACTATGTTGTAGTGGCCATTATAGTAGAATATCCTTGAACATATTGGGTCACAAACATTTCCTTAATGAACCTCTATATATGTCCTTGGTGGATTCAAGCATTTCAAATATTGAAGAGTGTAGGAGTAAACCATCAGGTGTGTCCTTCTTTGAAGAATTGCATAGAAGTCAGAATCACAATTCTATATGCTAAAAATGGTGCACTGGAAGCCCACTTTTGTTAAACACCTCCACCGACCTTCTGATTTTCATTCAACTTCCTCTTTTTCCCCTTGAAACTCTAATACATCCACTGGGTGAAAGAGAGGTTCTTGAAATACAATATTTCCCACCATATATATTTTATATATATTATATAACTGTTTACCATCCCAACATAGGTGGTAATATTTAATATATATATCTTTAATTAGATATATAGTCATATGCCCTACTCTTATTTCTACTCCTTCAACTAATTATTCATAACTACGTCTTTGAAAAAAGAAACTAGATCTGGGAAATGGTTGGTGTACTATGACACAGAGAACTATACATACTATAATGAGACCAAATATATATGCGTAAAATTCATTAGAAATCATTGGTATAATTGATGAAATAAAATGGTCTTGAAGACCATCCACTGCAATATCACATGAAAATTTGTCCGATCCTTGGAATCTTAATATCACTTGTTGGGATCCTCAAGAGTTTACATCACACATTTTATTTTTTTAGACTTGGGTGTCTATAAGAATTGAAGACATTATTGACCCGGTATCTCTGGTCATCCCCCTCATTGAGTTAATTGATAAACTTAATGTGTGGGGTATTCCTACATACAATCTCTTGTGCTAGATCCATATATACTCCACCTCCGAGTTTTCCCTCAGTATCTTGGATTTGATTTCACGGTACATTTTATTCCATGACACAAATTTCTGGTATGATAAACTCAAAGTGATTATAATCTAAATTTGAATTCTCTTGAGGAGTATCTCCAATTTTAGCCATTGGAGGATCCTGTGGTATATGTCTCAAATGAAAGATACTAAACACAAAAAATAGAATGATGTTATCAAAAAATGAAAAAATATCACTTTAAACAAACAAATAAATATAGAAAGAGAGATCATGATAAAATTCCAACACAAGAGGAAAACATCCAACATACCTTGGGGAGATAAGGCTCATTATGAAACGATTTATTCATTCACCCATGGTATCTTACCTCTAATGTAATCGAAATCCAATAACCCTACTATAAACATCCCAGATACATAATATAACAATCCTATGATACTACATTGTTGTATCCCACCATTGATAGCCCATCCATCTAGGCTCCAAACTTGACCACATAAATACTCAAAGGTCTTTCATGATCCCCATGGGTAGAAAACTAGCACTCTTGAAATGAAAACCATCCAATTGAATTATCTTCCCAACCTGAACAAGATATATGTCATACATAAAAAAATTAGAAGAAAATAAATATTCCTAAAACAAAAGAGTTACAATAGTAGTGTTTCAACATCAAATTAAATTATAAAAAAACCAAGGTGTTTTTAAAAATGAAGAAAAATTGTGACCAAGAAAACTTCCAAGCTACTACTCTATGTGATATGTTGGAACCATCCCCCCATATAACCACCATCAACCAATAACCATCATTCACTGACCTTGTTACCTCACAATGGCCCCATTCCCATTTATGCATCATATAAATTAATTCCTACACATTCCCAAGGGTGTGAGCTAAATAAGTTCAGTCGGATCCCCCAAAGGATTTTTGTATCATGTCATTGTACAATAATACCAGTACTCTCAACATAAAATAAAACATGGCTTGATGAGTAGTTAAACAGTTGTATATTAATATCATGGTTAATATTTCCAATTATTTATAATTATTCAGAAAACTAAGTTATAAATATTTATCTCACAATTTCACTAAAAAATTTATTTTTATAAAATTATATATCACTTCATTCAAAATTAATATCACAAAAAACAAAATAATAATGAAGATCTCCCTTAGGATAATAAATATCAAGTTATCTAGGTCACTTGCATATCAATATGAACATATTACTAGTGCACCTTCAAGTCCCTAGAGCCAATGAATCCAGGTCTACGGATAAAAGAGAACCACAAAAATTAAACCCCCTTAAAAAATAAATCATCTACCGATATGTAATGTATCTATGATCTAGGAATGGAAGAGAACCTGAAAAATTGAACCCCTTACAAAATAAGTTATCAAGGCACAATATTATAACCTTCAGCTAGGCACACAAAGATCTTATGTTTGTAATATATCAAATCAATTCTAATAGGAACTATCAATTTAAAAAAAATTAAATAGAACCTTTTCCTTAATAATTTTTTTTTGTAAAAAACCATATCATCGTTTATTTCAAAATGCATTTAAAAGAAAATTTATTTTACCAAAATGATGGGAAAGTTAATTTTTTATATAAAAACATTTATTATAGACTCATAAAAATCATTTCAGCACCAAATCCAATTTATTTATAAATTATTTATAAATAGTTTCATTAATGGTTTATTGAAGTTAAGGATGATACCAAACCACCTACCTGCATTTCAGGTTTCACACCACCCACAAAGGAATACACAAACTAGAACGAATATAAAATCTACAAATAGAAATTGGATTCCCTAAAATATGATTATAGAAACTCAAAATCATGTGTCAATAACAAAAAAGGTTTACTGGAGATTTTTTATCCCTACATACTTCAATATATACAATCCAAACCATAATTGATGATATAATTTAAATTTGGAATTCAATTCCTCGAGAGATCTTGAAGGGATTATAAAATAATAATAAAATGATTGATAGATCCTTGAAATACATCCTAAAACAACTTCTTATTCCCATTAAAATATTTGGGAGAATAAAGAAGAAGAGATAATTGAAAAAACATACTCAAAAAGGAGAAATTGGATAGCTAAAGATCCATGTTCCAAGATATGGAGGTAGTGATATCTTACACTAAACCCATAGAGTCAAAATGTTAATTCTAGATAGACTAGGGTTTATAGGAGTGTTTATGATGGTTAAAAAGGATTTGTAGGCGGTTTAGTGAATAAAAAACATCTCATTAACTCACCCCAGCCCAAGGACACTGGCTAACTGGTGGTGGTAGATAAAATTTGGAACCTATTTGAGTACTAAAATATGGACAATGTTGTTTTTGTTGTATGAATTCTATTTTTCTAGGATTTAACCATATGGTGGCCTCATACAGTCATCAAAAAGCCCACAGAGTCCTTACCACTCATTCAAACACAATATCTCCATTCATAAACCTAATTTCTTATTTCAAAAGATCCAAAATGTTGTTTGGATAGTACTCCTTAGAGGTATGTACAAGAAGTTGTAGTGGGATTTCATATTACCAATATATATGATGTTTTCAGTGAATAGAAGTCTAGATTTTTGGATTATATAGTCCACTCATTAACTCAAGGATTGTTATTACACAATTTCTCTAGAAACACTACTTATAAACCTTTTTAAAAGTTTGATGTACATTTTCTATATCATGTGAATAGAAATATGCAATATTTTAACTATAATGTACACACAACGTGACATTTTGAGTCTAATAGTGTGGTCTATTGAGACTTGATAAAATAGTGGGATATTAATAACCCAATTAAAATTATTTCCACTATAACTGTATGGAAATAAAAAAGTACTAAATAATATGACTAACTATATTAGAAGAGATAATTGACTGTATATAAAACAAAAAAACTATGACCTTTCTAAACACGATACATGACCTTATAAGATTACATTACCATCAATAAATATAGATGATTATAAACAAACATATTGTGGGAAAAAATTTCTAATTTCTGGAATCCCCTAAATATGATCTTCTTATAATAAATACTGAGTAAGAGGTCACTTTCTATGAAAAATAATTTTATGAGTCACTATGTATTCAGTGTTTAATGATTTCATCCATGTATTCAAAACTCATCAAAGATCATGAGAGTGTGGATAAATAAATCATGCTCAATAATCAATATGATCTCTATTAAGAGTGATATAAAAGGGGAAAATTTGAGATCTCTATTTAATTGTTTACATGTCATACTGGAGAGGGACCACCATTTTGACCTTATATTGTTTAGATTATTTGATACATTTCGAGTGCTGAAATTCTTGGGATTAAATTGCCTATTTAATTATGCATCAATATCATTCTTACTTAAGAAACCTAGAGCTTCTAAACCTTTTCTACTAATTTCAACATGAAAAACCTTTATAATCATCTCCTACATCTATTTAAATTTCTTATCCATGAAGATAAATTCATGCAACAAGCATATCAATCCATACGTATTGTTAAAAAGAGGAAGGGAAAAAAGAGAAAAAACTTATGTCTAGCTCTAATTATAATTTATCAATTGAATTCTAGAAAAAAAGTACAATTATAAAGGGGTGGGAAAAGGAAATGAATTATAAATTATTCACTAATGATAAGAAAGGTCATTGTATGAAAATTTGGAATGAATTAACTTATAAGATTCTATATCTAGTATAATCAATAACATAATTATATTTTCTATCTTCTTTATTAATAAATTTAATATGTTCCATCTCTATATTAAGAAAATGAGTAGTTGGGGTGTGGATTTGTGATAATCACCCCATAATTCTACATGAAAAATTGGGGTTCAAAACCCATTGGGCGCAGGTACTGTAGCAGCATTTGTAGCGTACTGTAGTAGTGGCGACACTGTAGCAGCGATGGGCACTGTAGCGGCGGTAGGGCACTGTAGCGGCGGCAGAGTACTGTCGAAGTGGTGGGTACTATATAGTACTGTAGCAGTGCTATACTGTAGTAGTACTATTCACAGAATGGTCTTTGGGCCAAAAAAATGGGCCTACGGGCCATGTAATGGGATAAATGCCCACTGGGTCTTCGAGCTATGTAATGGGTCTCCCTCAATCCAGTTAAAGAGGTCTTTGCTTTTATTTAACAATAAATGAGGATTCAACCCCAACCTTTTAAAAAAAATATTAAGAAAATAAAATAAAATCAGGTAAACCGTGACTAAAATACATTTTTTCATTATTTAAATCAGTGGAAGAAGGGTGGTTTATTAGTTAGTATAGAGAAGTGAATGCATTTAGGATTTTCTGATAAATTTAGGTTAATATATTGTTTTGTATTTATTAGTACCATAAAATGTATCTCATTGCCAAAATTAAACACAAAAACATGTCATTTGACATTCCTAATGAATTTTTACATTGTATTTCATACCCAACTTGTTGTTTGGTAATTCATGAATCACATATATTATATAAATAAAGTGAATGATGAATATAAATATAATTCTTTAGAATAAATCATGGTGGAAAAATATTTCATTTTATATTAAAACTGATAGAGGATGAAAAGTTTATGTATAGGTGTTGTTCTAGTTTCTTTAGACATAAGACATTAGGTATACAGTCTAATTCTATGTCATGTTTTTTATAAATATATTTTAGTAAATAAATATATTCCACAATTCTCATGAATATGGTTCCATTTATCCATATAAAAAATAATATTTTTTTAGAAAATGGATATGTTCATTTACTTTATAATATTCCCCTTAATATATTTTAGGAACTCTATGAATAAATGAATACACATGATAATGAATAAATAATACCTAATGTTTTCTTGTATGAGTGTAACATAACTAAATATTTATTAATCCTTAATATGTGGAGTAAATAAAATAAAAAACCAACAATACCTAGTACATATAAAATTATTTATGGTATTAAAAGGTGATCAATTATATGTATTATATGTATAAAAAATATTAAGTAATAACTCCCATGGAATGTTTCATAAGTAAAAATAATATAACTAACATTATGGAAATTATATCAACTAATTGATATTATATTAAATTAAATATGATAATAAATTAATTAGGTATATATTTTAGTGATTGAAGTGATTTTATATATTAAAAATTGGCATTAGATATAAGTGATCATAAAAGAAAACACTATGTTTATATGAATTAATTATCCTATAAGACACATTAGAAATTGACATGCCTCATTAGACTAGAGTGACTATAATTTGGAGGGATTAAAATATCATTTTGAGATAGTGAGAGCAATATAGACATCAATGAATTCAAGGGTCCATATGTATGGTGGTTAGTATGGTAACATACACACCACTAATATAATGTGGAGGAGTAATTTCAAGAGGCATGTAAAATGTATCTATAAAAAAAATGAAAACATGTGTTTTTTAATTTAAAATGATCATTAACATATTATTCAATGTTAAAAATAAATTTTATAATGAAGATATGTGTGAAACAATATTGATATTAAAAATAATGTATTCAATGATTGAATATATGTAGAAAAATTAAATGAATATGGTTTTTGATTTGTTATTGACATGATACTATATTTGATTATTGAAGTAAAATAATATATGGATGGTATGGGTTTGTACTAATAAAGAAAAATTGAGAATTAAAACAATGTATAAGAAATATACTTTGAAAATATTTACTATGGTCATAATCTTATAAATCTTTTTAATTTTACTTATCATAGAATTATTCTGCAATCATTTTATTGGGAAGTAGGATATCAAGGATATCTTCTTTAATATAGATCTTATGTATCATGTCTATACGAAATAACCAAAAGGTTTAGGGACTCTAATGAATTATTATGAGATCTGAACAAAAAAATATCTGTTTATATATATAAGATAATGCCGTGATAATAAAGATGTCTTTTGGAAAGTGGTATTACTATATATCAAAAAATCGAAACTAGGAGCACTATTTTTTTCCATGATAATTATGTTGATAACATATGAATAAATATAGTATGTATTGCCATATTATTAATAAACTTTAATGAAATTTATCCTAGAATGATGTAAAATAATTGCTCAATTCCAATGGACATGATCTATAGATTTAGACCAACATGTTTTATTAATTTAGTCTAAATACATATGTTGACTTTGTATTTAAAATATAGAATGAGAAAATTTAAGAGTGATTTTTTCAAAATTTACATTGTATGAAATCACTCTATGATAATGTGTATTGGCATAAGAGGATATTATGAATAATATTTCACATGCATATGTTATATGAATATATATTATATTCATAGATATATAATTGTGTTGCAAATTTAATTTTTTAAGCGACAAGTTGGAAAATATAAAAAATAAACAAATTAATAGCACAAACATATATTTAGAATTATTTGGAAGTACATGAAAACTAGAACTAGATGAGTTCATGGCTATTGGAGAAATAAGAATACACATTTTTAATTGCATGTATAACATTAATTTTTATGTACTTTTTATTGATTTAAGGATAATTTATTATTATTGAAAAACATATTTTATTCTATGGTTTTCATATCTATAATATCCCAGTATGATTTTTCTTCTAATTTATCATAAGAAGTAGTTTAGTAGTGAACTATAACAATGTTTTAGTTATAAAAATAATAATAGTAATATCATTATTATTATAATCATTGACTATATTATTGGATAAGATGTTAGGTTTCTAAAAAGATAACTATAAGGTGGATACTATGGGATGTTAAAACATGAGTCAGCTTCTGTAGTCAGTAATGTAACAGTTAAAAGTTTTGTAATAGAGAAATGATTTGTGAATAACCCTAACAACTAAAACATGGTAAGATCTGTATATGTATCCATAATGTGTAAAATCCAATTTGGCATGTGAGTACAAACTAGTGTGATAGTAGTTATCCCAAGTGAAAACATGAGTTTGTTAGAGTTGTCTCCCTTGAACTAAGTATAGTTTACATTATATTAACAATTTATTCATATATTTTAATTTTAATAATTGTCTTATCATATTTTGATTATTATTCTACATAACATTTATCTGATAACTTACCATGGTATTTGTCTTATAGAAATGGTCATAGTAGTTCTCAGCTAACATGAAAACCTTAAATGTCATGACCCGTCCCGGTGGGGCCCGAGCTGCAACTCCCCAATCCTACCTCCAATAGGCCAGGGGCTAGTGACTAGCACCGAGTAGGCATGCTACTAACATGGGAGGCATTTCCTATAAACCTGTACACATGCACACACATATCCATTCCCACAAAGATGAAAAGTAAATAATACTAAAGAAGGAAAAATCATGAATACACTAAAAACTCAACCAACAGAGTACGACAGGGATGTAAAGTACAGTAAAGTAAAACCCTGGGCCAAAAGTACAAGCCCACCAAATGAAATTTTGCAACAAAGTCCAACCTGTAGAGAAAGGTACTGGGACTGCAACCCGTCACCAAAGGAACGCACCTCGGCCTGTCTGATCTCACTGAGCACAGTCCAGTCCTTGTCCTCCAAGAATTCTGTCAAAGGATCACTCGTCTGCACAAGAAACAGCATGTGCGGGCAAAGCCGGAGCAGGGGTGAGTATAACAATACCAAGTAGGACACCCCGAAAACCAAAAAGGAAAATATAGCAAAGTAAAATACCATAAAGAAAGGTATAGTCATCTCTACACAGTATATGTCTATGGAACATATTACAAAAATATCCAGATATACTCATACACAGGCGACCATTCCGATACCACCACTAAGATCCAGCTTGAGGATTCCACTAAGCATACCATCGAGAGAACACACTCCTAGGTCTGAAGAGAGAGACAAGAAGTACTCGTTCCAGGAGAACACACTCCACAAGTACCTTGGGAACAAGATTCCCAGATGAGGATCACAACCATGTCATGGGGTGATTCCGACAACTTAGTCTGAGCTAATCCGCTAAGCAGACGATTGGCGCCCGGGTAAAATTGGTCACGTCGATACCAAAAACTCTACCTAGGGTTCTAGGAATGATTAGAGGATCTGGCTCTAAGTCTCACAGAGGGGATTCCAATAACTCTATTCAGGTAGTTCTGCTGAAGGGATCATACTCCTGTATAAAGGAATTGATACCAGAACCTTCAGGGGATTACCAAGGGTACGAACCCTAAGAACTAGTCTAAGTCATAGAAGGCAAGTGGCTCAATCCATGAAGAAAAAGTTACACGGCATGTAGTATGGTTACACGCTGTGTTCCTGGACCCTGGGTACTACCCGTGTAAACGGCCCGTGTCCTTTGTTCAACTGTGAAAAAACAAACTACACGGCATGTAGAAAAGTACATGTCGTGTTCCTTGACCCCGGGTACTTCCCGTGTAACCGGCCCGTGTCATTCGACTTTTCAGATAAAATCTACTACACAGAGTGTAGAATAAATCACAAGTTGTGTTCGAGCGCCTGTGCTCGCTCCGTGTACGCTGGCCATGTTCCCGTACACGGTCTCTGCCCGTGTCCGTGTCTCCTGCCCGTGTACCAGTACACGGGGTATCCCGTGTATCTGGCTAGGTTTGGCCGGGGAGGGGTATACATGGAGTGTCCATGTCCATGTACCCTTCCCATGCTTGTGTACTCCCAGAGTACACGGAAGGTCATTCGCCGACGAATACAAGCCATGTATCCCAAACTACATGGCATGTAGTCGGGAATTTTCCAGAACCGTCGTCTTCCTCCGTGCGCCTCGGCTACCCTTCCGGATTTTGATCCAACCGTCCGATCATCATGAAACATTGGATTTGGGGTCGTCCCACCTCTACGAAACCGATTCTTCCAGTTACGGGTTTCTGATCGGTCTTGAAAACGCATCCCGATCCATCCGCACAAAAACGCCTGAAAAAAGGGAACTTCCGAACTGCACCGATATCACACCTCCACTAGGTTGCCTTAACGTTGGATCTTTGATTTCGGATCGTTGCGTCAACAAATGAATGCACAATGATCGATTTCCTCCAAGAACGCGTAGAACGCAATGAAGAATGTGAGGGGGAAAACAAGAATCAACAAGAGGGGTGAACCTTGATCATTGTTCATGACAATCCGGGTTTTCTGTCGTTAGATTGAAAACCAAAACAATCTCTATAATCAAAGCCTCAAATCCCCACATGAACCCGTCCTACAAGAATGATCGACCCGCGAGCTAATCTGTTCGTGGATTAGTCCGCGTTCATCATGGAAATCAAAAACTAGGAAACGAGAAATCAAAAACAATCATCCTACCTAGATTTCACAGCGTTCGTTTGTGAATATCTGGTTGCCGAGTTGTCGTCGCCGGTGAAGCTCGTCAAGAAAATTGTCGTCGCGTTGGGAGGCTTCCTCCAGGACCTCCATAGCCGCCAAGGGTTTTTAGGGTTATGTGGTTTGTCACCCTGGACCCTGGCACAAGCCTCTATTTAAATAGGATAAAATATATTTGGTGCATCAGATTTTAAAAAGATCTCTCTACATAAACAATATTTAAATAAAATATTTTTATTAGATATTTTATTACTGTTGCCTCCAAATACCAGATTTCACCACCGACCTACGCCGACCAATGTTAGGCCTCGTCTTAGGTAAAATTGCTGTTCTAAACGCAACGGCGCCCTCAGATTTCTGATCCGAGAACCCATTCGGGAGTTATTCCACTTTTTCAGGAAAACCGCACTCGTGCATAATTTAATTATTAAATTAAATTCAAACATTTGTTCTGATATCACCGGGCCCTAGAACTACACGCCGTCTCATAGCCTGGTCTCGAAATAATTCCCATATAATATTAAAATAATACATGGAAAAAATCTGGGGCATTACACCACACCCACCTTAGGTCTTTTACGTCCCCGAAAAGCCAAAACAAGGGCTACTCAAAAAGATGTGGGTACTGCACGCGAATCTGAGCCTCCGACTGCCACGTGCTCTCCTAGAGATTCATGTGCTTTCACAGGACACGCACCAAGGGAATAGCTCTTCCACGAAGGATCTTCTCCTGCCGATCCTCAATCTCCACTAGGTACTCAGCAAAGGTCGCTCCATCGTCTATGTCCAGCTCGCCCCAGTCGATGACGTGCGATGGATCATGCACGTACCACTGTAGATGCGACACACGGAAGACGTTGTGTACCCGGTCCATCTAAGGAGGTAGAGCCAAGCGATATGCCACCTTTCCAACTCTACTCAAGATCAGAAAAGGGCCAATGAACCTCGTAGATAGCTTGCCGCCTCGGCCAAATCTCTGCAATCCCCGTCGAGGTGAGACCCGAAGGAACACATGGTCTCCTTCCTCGAACTCCAAGGGCCTCCATCTCCGGTCGACATAAGTCTTTTGCAGACTCGGTACAATCTTCATCCTCTCCTGGATGACATGCATCATCTTTGTAGTATCTCTCACCATCTCTAGGCCCATGAGTGCTGACTCTCCCGGGTCAGTCCAGCAAAGTGGCGACCTTGAAGGTCTCCCGTATAGAGCCTCGAATGGTGCCATACCAATAGTGGAATGATAACTGTTGTTATAAGAAAATTAAACCAGTGGTAGGTGATCCTCCCAGCTACGACCGAAGTCGTGTATGAAATCTCGTAGCATATGGTCCAGGACCTGGATGGTCTGCTCTGTCAGACCATCAGTCTAGGGATGAAACATTGTGCTCAAGCGTAACTGAGTCCCAAAATCTTCCAGCAATACCTTCCACAACCGGGATGTGAAACGAGCATCACGATCTATGAAGATCGTAGATGGTACTCCATGAAGTCGAAATATCTCCGGCACGTAGAGGCGTCCCATGATCTCTACTGAATTCTGCTCCCATATGGCTAGGAAGTGGGATGACCTGGTGAGTCGATCAACGATCACCCAGATGGCATCGTGTCCCCTGGACGTACGTGGTAAACCCATCATTAAGTCCATGGATATTCCGTCCCACTTACACTATGGAACCTCAAGGGGCTGATCCAAACTTGCTGGAACCTAGTGCTCAGCCTTTACTTACTGACAAGTAAGGCACAGAGAAACAAACTCTGCCACACTCTTCTTCATTCCTGGTCACCAGAACTGACGTCGGAGGTCCTGGTACATCTTTTCCACGCCTGGATGCACCACCAAAGGTGATATATGGAACTCCCTCAGAACCCCCTCCCACAATGTCACTGGTACAACCGTGCACCCTCTAAAAAGGACAATGTGCTCTCCACCTTCTGAATATCCATCAGCAGCATCACTTGTGGATATCTGGGCACGTAGAGTCTCACAGCTAGAATCCTCGCATTGTACTTCCCTGACTCACTGTAAGAGTGGAGGGATAAAAACCATCGACTAAAGGTAAGCTCCCTCATCTCCATCCACGAAGGACAACTACAAATAGGCCAACTGCCTTGTCGCCTCATCCAGCAACTGCGAACTGGATTTCCTACTGAGAGCATCTGCCACCACGTTCCCCTTCCCAGGAGTATAAACGATCTCAAAGTCATAATCCTGGAGGAACTCAAGCCATCGACTCTATCTCAAATTAAGATCCTTCTGAGAAAAAATATATCTGTGACTCTTGTGATCAGAGTAGATGGTAAACTGTTCGCCCATCAGGTAGTGCTGCCATATCTTCAATGAAAAGACCACCACTGCCAACTCAAGATCATGGGTCGCGTAGTCCTTCTCATTTGGCCTCAATTGACGTGAGCCATAGGCAATCACCACTTGCCTCTGCATTAGGACACAACCAAGCCCAGTTCCTGATGCGTCGCAGAACACTACGTACTCAACACCCTCCTCCGGTAATCTCAAGATCGGGGCAATCGTCAGACTCTGTCTCAACTGTTGGAAAGCCTACTGGCATCTCTCAGTCCACATGAACGTCTGTCCCTTTCAGGTCAAAGCTGTCATGGGTGTTGCAATCCTGGAGAAACCATGGATGAATCTCCGATAGTAGCCTGCGAACCCAAGGAAACTCTGCACCTCCGTCACGCTCTGGGGTGGCTCCCATGCTAGCATTGCCTCCACCTTTGCTGGGTCCACTGCTACACCATCCGCTGAGATAACGTGCCCTAGAAAGTGGACCTCATATCACCAGAACTGACACTTCGAGATTTTCCCATACAACTGGTGCTCTCGGAGTGTGTCCAGAACCTTCCTTAGGTGTCTCGCATGCTCCTCCTCATACGCAGAGTACACAAGGATATCATCGATGAAGACCACTACAAACCGGTCTAGATAGGGCTTAAATATCTGGTTCATGAGTCCCAAGAACACTGCTGAGGCATTTGTCACACCGAAGGGCATCACCAAGTACTCATATTGACCGTAGCGACATCTGAATGCAGTCTTCGGTATATCCTCCTCCCGTACTCACAACTGGTGATAGCCTGATCATAGATCATCATTCGAGAACAATCTTGCCCCTCTCAACGGGTCGAAGAGGTCATCGATCCTTGGTAGTGGATGCCGGTTCTTCATGGTCACTTTATTTATGCACCGGTAATCCACACACAGCCTCAAGATCCCATCCGCCTTCTTGGAAAACAGCACTGGGGCTGACCAGGGTGAAATGTTGGGTCTCACAAAGCCCTTCTTCTGCAAGTCGTCTAGCTACATCCTCAGCTCATGAAGCTCTGTAGCAGCCATCCGATAAGCTGATGCTGATATCGAGGTCGTCCCGGGTTGCAACTCAATGCATAAATCTATCTCCCGATGGGGAGGTAGCCCGGGGACATCCTCCGGAAAGACATCCTCGTACTCAACCACCACTACTGGAAACTGGAAACTTGTAACATCTGCCGCGCCAAGGGCTAGGCTAGCTAGATGATGTGAAATCGATTGTGCCCTCCTATGCACGAGTCCATCCTACACTGCCTGGGTCTCTCTTCCACTAAAAAAAGAGAACCTCGTCCCATCACTACGGACACACCCCACCCTTCGCCTAAAACAATCAATCTGGGCATGAACTGTGGATAGCCAATCCATACCAAGAATGACATGATAAGGCCTCGACGCTACCACTAAGAGGTTCCAACCAAAACTCTTGCCTCCAAGGGTCAGGTCACACTACCTGCAAAGGTGTGTGATCTATGAATCTTCTCCAGTTGGTGTTTCTAAGCATAAGGGTCTTGTCAATGGCTCAAATGTAATCTCAAGGTCTCGAACAAGATAAGAAGCCAGAAAGAAATTACTAGCACCTGTGTCTATCAATAAGGCAGCCAATGTAGAAAAGTCATAGTTAGTACTTCTAATCATCCCGGGAGTACCTGGGTCATAAGCCTCTGCCGCCTGCAGCTGTCCCAGCCTCTGTCCACCAGCTCCCTGAGCCTGGGGTGGACCTCCTGGGGGTGGTGGTGGTAAAGGGTCAAAATTCCGACCACCTTTAGCTAATCTCATCTCCTCTGCCACGTACACTGCCTCGCGGATCTGCCTTCTCCACACATTGCCTCTGCCTCGATGGTCCATCCACTGCTCCCGTGTCAGTAGTACGGCGGGTCGGACAATCTCGAGCGAGATGTCCCCTGCCGTCACATGAGTAACATCACCTCTCTCGAGGCTGGCTGGATGTGCCCTGTGAACCCTGTATGGCCGATCCCATGTCCTGATATATCCACTGGAAATGTCTCCCATGCATGGGTCCCTGACGTTGCCTCCCTGCTGCTGAGGTCTCTGCTCCAGCTCGCCCTCTACTGACAACTGCCGGTTGTCCCTACTCTACCAGGAAGCTCTCGACCACCAAAGCCTATTCGAGCACCCCAGCATAAGTAGGAATTCTCATATGAATGATTCTAGCTCAGATATCTTTCTGAAATCCCCGCTCAAAAGTCTGAGCTATGAAGTACTGATCTCTGACCATATCCATCGAGTACCATGACAGGTCGATAAACCTCAATGAATAGTCAGCTACTATCATGGTTCCCTACTGGAGCTGAAGAAGCTTATGTATGCGTACTGCTCTCTAGGTAACCGGTGAAAACTCCTCTCTGAAGATATTCTCAAACTCCGACCATGCAATAGTCGCCTCGTCGTGAGTCTGGATGACCAAACTCCACCATCACCCTATCGAGCCCTGCAGAAGGCTCGCTTCCAGGATCACCATCTGGTCTGCTGGTGTCCTGACCAAACGGAAGACTCTGGCCACCGCCTCAAGCCAGTCCTCTGCTGCCTAAGGGTCAGGCTCACCTCGAAACCTGAGGGGTATCTATCTCTGAAACTCGTGGAGTACGCTCAGCCTACGATCCTCCTCCACTGGTACAACGGGCGCTAAACACTGCCCCATAGGTGGTAGAATAACTGGCACGCCACCTGGTGGTAGAACTGGGGGATCTGGTCCCTGTATCAAAGATTCATCACAGAGGGGGTCACCCTCATGATCGAGCTGCTGGATCCTAGCAGGTGCGCATCGTGGAGGCATCCTCTTTGAGAAACAAGATGTATCACAGTCATTGAGTTATCTGGAGAGCTGACTCAAGAAGGAAATGGAAACCACAACCCATTTCTATATGATGCATGTACCATTATTTTTCCCCATGCAACTAGTTTTTTCATGTTCTGAGTTGAAATGAAAGTTATCAGAGCCCTGGTGTATGGTTACGTCAGCCGCCACACCAACATTGGGGTCCCTGAGCCGAACTCGAAACACTTAACAATGTTTCCCCAAACCAACTCACAGACTCTCGGTCCTAAGGAAGAACTAACCCCTTCTGATACCACTCTGTCACGACGCGTCCTGGTGGGGCCCGAGCTGCAACTCCCCAAGCCCGCCTCCAATAGGCCAGGGGCTGGTGACTAGCACCGAGTAGGCATGCTACTAACATGGGAGGCATTGCCGATAATTTTTTACACATGCACACACATCTCCAAACCCAAAAAGTTGAAAATTAAAACCTACTAAAGATGGAAAACGCATGTATACACTAAAAACTCAACCAATAGAGTAAGACAGGGAAGTAAAGTACAGTAAAGTAAAACCCTGGGCCAAAAGTACAAGACCACCAAAAGAAAGTCTGCAACAAATTCCAACCTGTAGAGAAAGGTACTGGGACTGCAACCCGTCACCGAAGGAATGCACCTCGGCCTGTCTGATCTCACTGAGCACCGTCCGGTCCTGGTCTGCCAAGAATCCTGTCCAAGGCTCGCTCGTCTGCACAAGACACGACACGTGCGGACAAATCCCGTGCAGGGGTGAGTATAACAATACCCAATAGGACACCCTGAAAACCACAAAGGAAAATTCAACAAAGGAAAATAACATGAAGAAAGGTACAGTCATCTCTACACAGTATATGTCTATGGAATATATAATAAGAATATCCAGATATACTCATACACATGAGACAATCGCAAAACCACCACTAAGACCTAGCTTGAAGATTCCACTAAGCATACCATCGAGAGAACACACTCCTAGGTCAGAAGAGAGAGACACAAAGTACTCATTCTCGGAGAACACACTCCACAAGTACCTTGGGAACAAGATGCTCAGATGAGGATCACATCCAAGTTATGGGGTGATTCCGACAACTCAGTCTGAGCTAATCCGCTAAGCAGAGGATCGGCGCCCAGGTATGGTTGGTCACATCGATACCAAGAACTCTACATAGGGTTCCAGGAATGAATAGAGGATCCAACTCTAAGTCTAAAATAGGGGATTCCAACAACTCTATTCATGGAGTTCTGCTGAAGGGATCATACTCCTGTATAAGGAATTGATACCAGAACCTTCAGGGGATTACCAAGGGTACGAACCCTAAGAACTAGTCCAAGTCACAGAATGCAAGTGGCTCAAGTAATGAAGAAAAAGTTACATGGCATGTAGTATGGTTACATGTCGTGTTCCGTTACACCGGGTACTTTCCGTGTAAACAGACCATGTCCTTCGTTCAAGCCGTGCAAAACCAAACTACACTGCGTGTAGAAAAGTACACGCCGTGTTCCTTAACCCCAGGTGCTGCCCGTGTAACCGGCCCGTGTCATTCATCTTGTCAGATAGAAAACAACCACATGACGTGTAGAAGAAATCACACGCCGTGTTCGAGCACCTGGGCTCGCTCCATGTATGCTGGCCATGTGCCCGTACATGGTCTCTGACCGTGTCCATGTCGCCTGCCCATGTATCTGGCTCGGTCTGGCAGGGAAGGGGTATAAACTGTGTGTCCATGGCCGTGTACCCTGCCCATGTCCGTGTACTCCGGGAGTACACTCCTAGTCATTCGCTGACGAACACACGCTGTGTAGCCCATACTACACAGCGTGTAGTCGAGAATTTTCCAGAACCGTCGTCTTCCTCTGTGCACCTCGGCTAACCTACCAGATTTTGATCCAACTGTCCGATCATCACGAAACATTGGATTTGGGGTCATCCCGCCCCTAAAAAACCGATTACGCCGGTTTCAGGCTTCCGATCGGTCTTGAAAATGCATCCCGATCCATCCGCACAAAAACGCCCAAAAAATGGGAACTACCGAACCACACTGATTCATCCGCCGCCGTCGCACCTCTGCTAGGTCGCCTTGATGTTGGATCTTTGATTTCAGATCATTGTGTCAATAAACGAATGCGCAACGATTGATTTCCTCCAAGAATGTGTAGAACGCAATGAAGAACGCGAGGGGGAAAACAAGAATCAACAAGTGGGGAGAACCTCGATCGTTGTTCGTAACGATCCGGGTTTTCCACCGTTAGATTGAAAACCAAAAAAATCTCTTGAATCAAAGCCTCAAATCTCCACATGAACTCATCCCTCAAGAAAGATGGACCTGTGGGCTAATATGTTCGTGGATTAGTCCGCGTTCGTCATAGAAATCAAAAATAGGGGAAAGAGAAATAAAAAACAATCATCCTACCTGGATTTCACGGCGTTCGTTGGCGAAGATCCGGTTTCCGAGTTGTCATCACCAGTGAAGCTCATCAAGAACACCGTCGCAACGTTGGGCGGCTTCCTCTAGGACCTCCAGAGCCGCCAAGGGTTTTCAGGGTTATGTGGTTCGTAACCCTGGACCCTAGCGCAAGACTCTATTTAGAGAGGATAAAAGATATTTGGTGTAGTAGATTTTAAAAAGATCTCACTGCAGAAACAAGATTTAAATAAGATATTTTTATTAAATATTTTATTACTGTTGCGTCTGAAAACCAGATTTCACCACCGACCTGCGTCGGCCGATGTTAGGCCTCACCTTAGGTAAAATTGCTGTTCTGAATGCAATGGTGCCCTCAGATTTCTGATCTGAGCACCCATTTGAGAGTTATTCCACTTTTTTAGGAAAACCACACACGCGCGTAAGTTAATTATTAAATTAAATTCAAACATTTGTTCCAGGATCACCGGGCCTCGGAACTGCACGCCATCTCAGATCCTGGTCTCGAAATAATTCCCATATAATATTAAAATAATACATGGAAAAAATCTGGGACATTACATTAAAGTTACCTAATGATATTCATAAATTAGTGTTCTGTAGTAATTTTACATAAACTGATGGGATAAAGGTGATGTAGACTATTAGGTTAGATTACTTATAAGTGAATAATACATCATTTTGGTATGTTTTGACATGGTAATATCTAATATGAGAGATTACAAGGATAGACCTACATGTAGGAATTCCACTTATTCTATGCCTCCATGAATATTCGTATATAAATGAATGTGGTAAATGATACTCATAGATTAATATTTTTATTAATAAATATAATGAGTCACATACTTGTATTTATTTTCGTTAAACATTGAAAAATCCATTTAGCGAAATGTTGTATTAGAAATTGAGATAGTTAACCTACTTAAATGGTACTTGAATCATTTCTGACATGGCCCTAAGGGTGATCATGATCCTAATGGAATGGAGACTAGTTCATGGTAATCAAAATAAATGAGAGGGCTCAATATTTCCACATTATTAAATGATCAAGATAAAGAAATTTACATGAAATAATAAATAATTAGTATTCTAAATAATCCATATGAGAAAAAGGCACCACAAGTAGTAAGGCACATTTACAATAAACTATACGCCATCCAAATACATCAAAAAAACATTGAGACATAGACACCAGGTCCTAATGTAATAATTGGATCATATGTTCCACCTATCACTTCCAACTCCCAAGGTCGGGAAAAATCAAGTGCATGAATAATCATTTTAAAAACACATGGAATGTAATAATATTTTACAATCATTGCACCAAGATTTAGAGTCCTTCAGTTAGGTTTACATATGGATTCTCACACATAAAAGTGAAATATGACACCAGGTGTGCATACACATCTCTAGATCCACATGTATAGTAGTAATTGGAAGGTACCCCAAATAATGGACTCCCTACCCTCATCATTGTTTTGTATGCATTATCATCATCAATAAATTCCAAGTTAGAGATAATACATTAATATCATATGTTCTTTCCACCTAACTTCCATAGATACCATGTGATTCAAGATAAATCAAACAATCATGGGGTTATCATTTATTTCAAACAATTAGAATAATTTCAAGTAGTCATTTGAATCATCCCAAAGTTCAATTTTCTAATAAAATACTTTCATTTCCAAAAAAAATATCGAATGGGTTTTATAAAAAATCATTCATTTTATTTAAAATAATCTCATATAAAAACATAAAAATTTCATACCTTTTTTTCTCATCAAAATACAGATTTAATTTATTTATTTCAAATCATGATCAATTTCATAAAAATCAACACTCTATTTTTAAATGAAATTTTCATGGGATTTAATAACTCAAAATATGCCATTATAAATAGTTTAGAAAGAGTCTCAATTAAATCTATCGAAATAAACTAGAAATATAATTTAAATTAAACTGCCATCAATGGTTTCAATTTATAGAGATTTCCTTATGAAACCACATACAATCATGATCAAAAAATAGTCACATGGGATCCACCACTAGAGAGTTGAGTGGTAAAATAGTCAAAGGGGAATCATATAATCACTATTAATTAACTCAAGGTCTAAGTCCATCCATTAAATGAAGATCCTTAACTCTGGATAAGGGAGAGATAGGAGGAAAGGAGAATTCATGATCAAAATGATCAAATGATATTATTGATTTCAAAAGAGATCCAACAGTTCAATAAAAATTTGATTCATGAAGAATCAATGGTGGGAGACTTTATTTATTCCATAGAGTGTATCCAAAGTGTTTATAATTGAGTTAAATTATAGGTAATGCATTAAATGATAATGATGATTAGAACAAAGAATTTGATTTGATATTACCAATTACTTATCATCCCCTTTAGCGTCACTAGCTTGCCAATATCCTCAATTGGAAAGCTGGTGGAAACCAGAAGTATATAATCATGGATATTAGAGTTTGAGGAATCTATCTAGTGCACATGGTTCCATCATTTCTCTTCAAACCTTATTCAGTCCACAAATTTGATTAAAAATAAAAAAAATCATTTTTCAAAAAATATCCCTAGCTGTTAGGGTCTTTTCTAAATATAAGATACATTTAAATAAAATTCATAATACCAATGTGGTTTCCTCATGGACCACCAACCTTAATCTAATGTTCTTTCCTTTAATATTTACCTACGATTATCGACCAGAATCAACCAAGTTCAACCAACTACCACCAATCATCACGAGGCCATATCACACACACAAAAAACCATAACCAATTAATTATATAAAAATAATAATTAATTCAATAACTATAAATAAATAAATATTTGAAAAAATTTGAAATAATATCAATATAAAAAATCAAGTGAACTCATCACATTGAAACTACAACAAACATCCCATATAATTTCCATATAGTACTCCCGACACCATCCTTGGATAAACCCCTTCTAAGAAGATAATGTATAAATAATAAATTTTATTTAATTTATCCGGAAAAAACTAATAAAATAAAATGTTCATATACATATAACTAATTGTCATTATACAATATTTAATTATCATCTTATATGATCCATTATATATCACATGAAAAATCTTGATCACATCATGGTGGTTACAATATGATCTGTTGTAATCATCAATGAAACCCTTAGTTTGGTAAATCAAATCAATAGAATATAGGGGAAAGAAAAAAAGACAATAGAGTATGAACTCTCAATGAATTGATAGAAAAAATTCCATAACAAAACCTAAAACCAAATGTAAATTGATATAGAAGTTGGAGGAGTTAGGCCATCTAGGCCATGAAAAATAGATAAACAAAAAAAATAAAAAATCTAAAAGAGTAGAGGAGGAAGAATATGAATTGATTATATTTTTTAACCATGTAGGGAAAAATTTCGTTTACAATGGATTGGTGTATGTTGTGGTGCAATCCATATGGACCTCTGGGAACCTAACACCACCAAGGCCATTCCATATCACCCTCCCTTATTTCTATTTTATACCATGGAACCTCTCATATGAAATTCCTTGGGAGTTCAGACCACAATGTAGCTAGTCCCCATTTTCATTGGATCACCATTTCATCACCCACCATAACTTTTACTACACTAGTGTTATGCTTTCCATTTCTCAAAGGTTGAACCGCTCAAGCACCACCATAATCAAAATTCCTAGCCATATAATTTTTACTAGGATGTTTCCTAAGTAGAATATACTAAGGAACCAAATACTTCACCAAATTTAATCCTATAAATACTTTATCATTTCAACTTACACCAATGAAAACCCTATATCTTCATGATCATATTACTATAGGTATAGGCCTTAATAAGAATAGAAGCAACTGATCTCACTAGAAAACCTACTCCACAACCTATACTCCAATTTGAGCTATGTTACACATCCTAAATTATCTCCATGGGATATTTCAAACACTCGTAGATAAAATTTGAACCCCAATTATCAAAACAATCCTCGTTTATAGGAGAAAATTTAAATTCTTAGTTAAATTAGCAACCAATAAAATTGTGGTTCTCCACATCCTCCACGAAAATGAAATTCTCATTTTCAAAGAGAATCATTGGTATTTTAATCATTTCCCTAGACCTATCTTCGTCATCAATTCATGAAAAATATTTTAATTTTTATCTTGAAACATTGAATGAGGTTTCACAATGAAATACTAAACACGAAGATAAATTTAAATCCCAAACTGAGTCACCACTCATTAACATAACAAAAAAACTATAGTTTTCATAACCATTATTTTCAATCTAGAGACACCATAGTGTAATAAATCCATTCATCACCCATCTTGTGTTACTCCCCACCATAAGAAAATACATACATGCTAATTCTAAGCTATGATGCTCCTCACCATTATAATTTCCTACATATTCATATTCATTATGGTTCAATGATACACTCTGTATAGTTTCTACATACCACACCCTATTTTATTAAAAAATATAGTATGACCATATATGTAAGACCATTTTATAGAAAACATATTTTTACTCTATTGAAACACTATAACATTACTTAAACCTAAAACCTTTACTCCCAAAGGGATCCGGAGACCATCCAAACACCAACACCAGTGAACGAAGACAACACTAAAGGAAATTACACCATCATATCATAATGTAAAAAATATATATCATCCTACTCCTCTCAAGAGTACCGTCATGTACATGGTATGACTTTTTCTTAGAACCCACCAAAATCATCTCGATCCCAATACCAATTCATGGACATCCTGCTATTTCATGTCTAAATTCTTATTTTAGTATGTACTCATAAACCCATGTCAAATTTGACCCATCTTTTCCCAGACAACAAAATTAATCCTTAACCATTTGTGGAGCTATCTAATGAAACCCACATCCAAACCAGGATGGGGGTTGTTCCTCTATGACAATTACTGCATCCATTAATCCATGTAATGAATGGATATGACTACCCCACTCATACACAATATCTAATATAAAAACATAATTAATTAACATTCCTAGATCACATGAATGTTATCCACGACCTTTAAAAATATTTCATTGATAATAGTCACACCCTAAAATAACCAGTGGGGGACTCCCCTCCCTATGAATTATGATTTATTACTCCTTGATTTCAACCACAAGAGGTTCCATAATCATGCGAGTAACACCCCAAGATTTTATGAAAAATATTATTTTTAATTTAATTAATGTCTTGTGTTGTACGCTACACCGAAAGGAGCTTACACAACACGCATCCTTGACATTCCTTTAATTACACGCAATCGCGACCTTCCTCGATAGCGTGTGTAGTACACAATACCGAGTTTCACTAAACAATGATATGCTATTAAAATATTATTAATACTAGCCGTTATGAATAGTAATAACCACTTTTTGAAATTTTGTAAATTTTATTTTTCAAAATGGACTTCGTTTTTTGATTCGGAATATCGAAATTAGCTTAGGGTGAAATTTTGGTGATTTTCGGATAACTTTCATATTTTGATGAATAGTGAAAATTACTAAATTTTAATTAAAAACAACTTTTTCAATCAAAATAATTAATAGTGATAAATTATTAATTTGATTGGTTTTAAAGTATATTTAGAATATATTTTTACAATTTAATACAATGTTGGTCACTGGATGTAATTTCACATTTAAACCAGTTATAAACAAGTGTCAATCTTTTGATAGTTATTATCTCTTAAAACACAGCTTTTGTTTTGACGACGGGAATTAATTTTTAAATTAATTAATGAAACTGATATGTTTCGAATTTGGTAAAATAGAAATAATTTTTGAGTTCATAATATCAAATATAGCTTAGGCCTAATTTTTGGTATTTTTCTGAAAACTTTCAATTTTTGATGAATAGTGAAACCACTAAGTGGTAGTTAAAAAAACTGAATTGTTCATAAAACTTAATTTTACCACTTCTGTGAGTGGAATTTCAAAAATCCGAGAGACACGGTTGATGTCAGTTAGTAAAATGTGGTTCAATGAGATAAAAATAATTTTTTGGTGAATAGAAACTTTTTACTTTTTTTTTACCACGGTTAAAAGTAAATAGGGTAATTAAGGGTAGAAATGATATTATTATTACCCTAACACATGTCCTAATTCTATTGGACTAGTGTAATTTGACCAAAAACAAACTTAGGAATAAAATATGACCATTTAGGCCCACTTGGATTAGATTAGGACATTTATTATTAATTTATTTAAAGAAGGGTTAAAAGAGTTAAAATAAATGTTTATTTACTAAAACATTTTTAATATGGGGTTATACATAAGATAAATTCGACTATAAATATTCATTAGAAAGATAAAAAGATTTCATACATAATGGTATTTTATTTGTAATTTTTATACATTAAACAATTTAATTTATTTATGACACAATTATGATGCAGTTATTATCTTATTAATGAAATATTGAAATAATTGATGTTATAAATACCCAAATAAATATAATTTGAGACTTTTTATGAATTCCACTAATTTTTTAGGTTAATATGACATGTTAGTATTGATTTAATTAACTTTTTTAGAAATTATCATTTTGTTATGATTTTTACAAAAATCAATTACTAAATAGTATCAAAATTGACATAAAATAGTTTTTAAAACAAATATTATATTATTAATTGTTATTTTATTACTAAAAATATAAGGTTCGGCCAAATGACTTATATAAGGTTATATATATTAATAATAAACAATTTGGGGTTCGTTTGGCTTCTTATAGTATGTTTATTAACCTTATAGTGTAAGAACACAAGAAGACACGGTAAAAGTAAAATTATTTAACTTAATGTTAAATCTAAATGATAAGGTTAAAATAGGAACCTAAACTTGTCTAAATTCTATTGGATGAGAGGATTTTGACCCATCCCCTCCGTTGCCTTGAAATAAATCAAATTGGAGCTATTTAAAACTGAACTTGACTTTATAATAAAATAATATTTTTAGTTTTTCCAATGGAGCCCCTCTCCTCCCTTATAAAAGGGCACCTCCTCCCTCTATTCCTCACACAACTTTGAGCCTTCAATCTCGGCCAACCCCTGCCAAATTCTCTTCTCCACTTCCCTAGTAACATCCTAAAGGTTCTGGTCTTCTTAAAAGACCCATTTTAGTTCCCTAAAAGGAGGTCTCAAAGAAGCACTTCAAACAAGAGGTAATGCCCGTTACCGATTCTTTCATCTTTATTTCTTCTTCCACTTCTTCTTATTAGGTTGTTTCATTATGAAGTAATAAAATAAGTATCACTCATATAATGATATGTTATTATAAGTATGAAACAACCCTATTTCACCATATATCCATCCTACGGAAAAGGAAATCACCGCTCGTGCGTACGTACGAAATACCGTCTCCACGCCGTGGTGTAATCTATTTTCCACCACCACCTTACATGGATAGGTATAATGGTGTAAAGAATAACTATACATAGTTATTAGAACATAATATTGATTCTGATATATTGTATCATCCAGTCCAATTCAATTCAATAATTATGGAAATGATATCATCGCTCGTGCGTACGTACGGACTACCGTCTCCACGGCGCGATGAGATTCATTCTCCATGTTAACCATTTAAGAATGATTATAAAGTATATATAAGAAATAATAATGAAATATATGACATTATAAAGCTACTGTATTTATGTGTATATATATGTATGTCATTTACTTAATTCCACTCAATTCAATAACCAAAATAAAACAGCGTTCATGCGTACGTACGGCCTACCGTCTCCATGAACGGTGTATTTCTTTCCATTTATCGATCCATTATATATATGTATATTCTGAATATATATTATATATAAATCATGTTTTATATTCTATAATTAAGTAATCATTATCTATGTAATCATGTGAATAATTACATGTCAAAACACGGACGACAAATGAAACAATTTTACCCAAAACGCTCTTTAACATGGAATTTACAAAAGAACGGGTAATATAAAGTAATAAGTGAACCATATATGATATCATAACAATGAATAGGATTCTGTAATAAGTCAATGACATTATTAAAATCATTATACAGGAGTTTCGGACACTTACAAAACAAATTGGACCTAAGGTAAGGGAAATATCACAATCTCATTTTTATCCGAGATTGTTTATACTTTGGTATTTACTAGGGTGTATTTTATCATCCACATCCATGCTTCTTCAATATTTAATTTTATTTCCATCCACCTACAATTGTTTAAATCCTATTTTACCCTTCGGTGAGTTTTTAGTAAAAGATATGAAAGGAATATTTTTTCGTTTTTCTTACGAGGTACTTTTTTTTACTTTTCCGACAAAAGTACGAGAAGAATGATTTTTTTTAACTTATACAGAATGAATGGATTTTTAAAACATTATTTCCAAGAAGCTTCCTTTACAAGTTTTCAAGTTTATTTTTAATCAACTTCCTTTAGTTTGAAATTGTATGACATGTTAAGAAAGGAAAAGTGTTTTTAAAGTAGAAAGGATATTTTCTTCAAGAATGAAGAACAAGTGTTTTATCAAAATTATTTTCCATCTAAGATAATAAAGGGTTCTGTTTTTATCCCTATTATTACATTGATTTGATTATGTTGTGATGGAATTATTTTTATGAATTCCTTTATCGTATATGAATTTTTTTATGATGTCATGATGTTTAAGATTCCCATTTTTATTACATGGGTTATGCAATGATGTATGATTTGTGATTTTGTGGCACACATAAGAATGGTATCATTATGAGATGGGTGGGACCTATATCTCCCTCCAATGAATTGGGTAATGATTTTATATCTCATGAGATAGACATGGATGGAATGGTAGGTTATACCGGTTCAGTGAAACAGGACTGAAACAAGGGTGACTCGGTTTAGAAAGGGACATTGTCCACTAAGATAGTCTTGACAATGAGTCTTGACTAACAAGAAATGATTCTCTATGATTATGTGTGTATTCCACAAAGTATCATGTTTTAAGTTATGATTATTGGGATTTCATTTCACTACTATGATTTATCCCATGTTATGAAATTATGCTCTCTTTTACAGGTTAAGATTTCCAAAAGATATGTTCTTATGAATATGACATGATTGATTTTTATTTTGTTTACCCTTACTGAGCATTTGATCTCACCCTTTTATGTTTTCTTTTCCCCAGGATATAAAGAAAGGTTTTAGGTAAAAAAACGGGGAAGATCATTATGGGAGATGTTGAAGATCTTTCACCACGTTTAGAAGATTATATTCCGAGTTTCCAAAGACACTAAACTATTATGGTCCTTGTGTGTCTTTTTTTGTTATGTATTACGTATTCCGAAAAAGTAATGTAATGTCCATGTACGTTAAGCTTCGGGTCTCTACAGTTAGTATCAGAGGAAAGGTTTAGTCAACCTTTAGAAACTAGGATGCGAGAACTTTAGTGAGATCCCAAGAGATATTTCTAAGGTATGTCTAGGAATGTATCTAAGGATAAGTATACGTATAGGTTATAGTCTTAGAATTGCGTTAACGATCTTAGAATTTAACCTAAGATGTTAGATATTGAGGGTACTCCCCCTTTACTATGTTGTTTTCTCTAGCATGATTTTTGCCTCTCACAGAATTCTTTTTGTGTTTTCGTAAATGGAGGGAACCAGAAGGAATTCGGTTAACATTGAATCCAATGATCAAATTGGTGACTATGAGAAACAAAATTGTGTAATTCCTAGAGAGAAAGATATTGTGATTATGCCGAATCAGTCATCGCGATATATGATTAACAAGGTGAAATTTAGTGGTTTGCCTAATTCATCAAAGAAGAGGAAGATAAACTATTATGCATGTTTGCATGTTGAGGAGCATAAAGAAAGGAAGATTGAGATTTCTAAAGAAGGGAAGAAAATCCTTGAGGAATACCTCAAATGGAGGGACTGATGTTATCTATGTGGAGAAAAGGGTCATAGAGTGACAGACTATTATGGAGTTCAATGTCTTATTTGTGGAGAACATGGGCATTACCCAACTCAATGCCCTGACCTAAAAAGTTACTTCTAAATCAAGGAAGGACTTATTCTAGTACAATCATTGAAGTGGATGGACTGAAGTGTATATGTATTGGTATTCAAGGATAATGTTGTTGAGGTACTTTTATGGTGTATTGGAATATTTAAGTATTGGTCTATTGTCGTTTTCAATAATTTTAAGGTATCGGTAACCATGAAAAGTGATTCAAATATTTTGGAAAGTAGATGATATGCGAATAATGAAGGGATAAGGAGAAAATGAAATGTTTGACAGTATTCATCAGCTCATGATTAATATAAGGACTAAGTGATATCATGGTTTGAGTATATAGAATTTGGAGGATTTTGGTATGTGGAAAGTGTTAACTTTTAACAGCATTCATGTTTTCACTAAGGTTCAATGGGTATTCAAGAGAATACCTTATTAAGGCCTTTGAATGTTTGGAATATGACCAACAAGACATATCTTATGGTATATGGGGATCAACGATGGTATTAAATCTCTGGTAATCATTTTCACTATATTATGAGAGTGGACTACAGTATTATAGATAAGCCTAAAGATTGGAATGGATTATGTTGGACATAAGTTAGTATTGTTTAAGGGTAGATGTATTTTCGATATTATTGATAGGATGTTATAGTAATATAGTTTTAGAAAAAGGACAACCTGTAGGACGGACGATAGCCCATCGCTTCGGACAAGGCTGCGGGAATCGAACCCACAAACGAAGTGCGACTGGCCTTTATTGCCTACCACTGACCTACAGGAAGTCCCTGTTTAGTAGAAACTAGTTTTATTATATTAAGCAGTGTGATATATGAAGTATAAGTCCATTTTAGGAACCATATATGATTAATCTTACTATAGAATGACTTATGTATATTTAATAACTTTTGTTAACCTTTTGTTTGAGACAGATGGAATGACCCGTCATTCTATCAAATGATCTGCTAACACTTCACGAATAAAAAATTCAACTTCATTTATTTAAGAGATGAAGTGTAAATTGTTCAAGGAACGAACAACAGTGAGATTGTACCAAAATAAAGTAAGTATTTATTCTAATTCTAATTCTTCAACTTTAGGGAAACGATCTTGAAAACCAAAAATGTTGTCCTAGTGCTCTTATATCTAATTAATCAGATGGTACCTTAGATCATCACAAATTTATGGATTTGTGATTGTTGGATTTTCCATAGCCATGTTCTCTACCACTCTCCATCAGAACATGATGGTTAGATTTCTCTTCCATATCCATATTTTCACCTATGTGGAAACCCAGTGATTAGTTTATTTGGGTAACCGTTACGTTTCATACTTTTGTTTTTAAAGATTGGTTTTGGTATTCCTTTTTACGATGTGGGTTTCGATTAAAGAAACTTTCGAATAGTAAACCATTTATAACCCCGACGAATTTCGAGGGCGAAATTCATTTTAAGGGGTGTAGAATGTAACACCCCGAGATTTTATGAAAAATATTCTTTTTAATTTCATTAATTTCTTCTGTTGTACGCTACACCGAAAGGAGCTTGCACAACACACATCCTTGACTTGCCTTTCATTACACGCAATCACAACCTTCCTCGATAGCGTGTGTAGTACGCAATACCGAGTTTCACTAAACAATGATATGATATTAAAATATTATTAATACTAGCCGTTATGAATAGTAATAACCACTTTTTGAAATTTTGTAAATTTTATTTTTCAAAAATGGACTTCGTTTTTGGATTCGGAATATAGAAATTAGCTTAGGGTGAAATTTTGGTGATTTTCGGATAACTTTCATATTTTGATGAATAGAGAAAATTACTAAATTTTAATTAAAAACAACTTTTTCAATTGAAATAATTAATATTGATAAATTATTAATTTGAGTGGTTTTAAAGTATATTAAGAATATATTTTTAAAATTTAATACAATGTTGGTCACTGGATGTAATTTCACATTTAAACCAGTTATAAACAAGTGTCAATCTTTTGATAGTTATTATCTCTTAAAAACACGGCTTTTGTTTTGACGATGGAAATTAATTTTTAAATTAATTAATGAAACTGATATGTTTTTAATTTGGTAAAATAGAAATCATTTTTGAGTTCATAATATAAAATATAGCTTAGGCCTAATTTTTGGTATTTTTCTGAAAACTTTTAATTTTTGATGAATAGTGAAACCACTAAGTGGTAGTTAAAAAAAACTGAATTGTTCATAAAACTTAATTTTACCGCTTCTGTGAGTGGAATTTCAAAAATCCAAGAGACACGGTTGATTTTAGTAAGTAAAATGTTGTTCAATGAGATAAAAATAATTTTTTGGTGAATAGTAACTTTTTACTTTTTTTACCACAGTTAAAAGTAAATAGGGTAATTAAGGGTAGAAATGATATTATTATTACCCTAACACAAGTCCTAATTCTATTGGACAAGTGTAATTAGACCAAAAAAAACATAGGAATAAAATATGACCATTTAGGCCCACTTGGATTAGATTAGTACATTTATTATTAATTTATTTAAAGAAGGGTTAAAAGAGTTAAAATCAATGTTTATTTACTAAACCATTTTTAATATGGGGTTATACATAAGATAAATTCGGCTACAAATATTCATTATAAAGCTAAAAAGATTTCATACATAATGGTAATTTATTTGTAATTTTTAGACATTAAATAATTTAATTTATTTATGACACAATGATGATGCAGTAATTATCTTATTAATGAAATATTGACATAATTGATGTTATAAATACCAAAATAAATATAATTTGAGACTTTTTATGAATTCCACTAATTTTATAGGTTAATATGACATGTTAGTATTGATTTAATTAACTTTGTTAGAACTTATGATTCTTTTATGATTTTTACAAAAATCAATTACTAAATAGTATCAAAATTGACTTAAAATAGTTTTTAAAACAAATATTATATTATTAATTGTTATTTTATTCTTAAAAATCTAAGGTTCGGCCAAATAAATTAGATAAGGTTATATATATTAATAATAAACAATTTGGGGTTCTTTTGGCTTCTTATAGTATGTTTATTAACCTTATAGTGTAAGAACACAAGAAGACACGGTAAAAGTAAAATTATTTAACTTAATGTTAAATCTAAATGATAAGGTTAAAATAGGAACCTAAACTTGTCTAAATTCTATTGGATGAGAGGATTTTGACCCATACCCTCCTTAGCCTCGAAATAAATCAATTTGGAGCTATTGAAAACCGAACTTGACTTTATAATAAAATAATATGTTTTGTTTTTCCGATGGAGCCCCTCTCCTCCCTTATAAAAGGGCACCTCCTCCCTCTCTTCCTCACACAACTTTGAGCCTTCAAGCTCGGCCAACCCCTGCCAAATTCTCTTCTCCACTTCCCTAGAAACATCCTAAAGGTTCTGGACGTCTTCAAAGACCCATTTTAGTTCCCTAAAAGGAGGTATCAAAGAAGCACTTCAAACAAGAGGTAATGTCCGTTACCGATTCTTTGATCTTTATTTCTTCTTCCACTTATTCTTCTTAGGTTGTTTCATTATGAAGTAATAACATCAGTATCACTAATATAATTATATGTTATTATAAGTATGAAACAACCCTATTTCACCATATATCCATCCTACGGAAAAAGAAATCATCGCGCGTGCGTACGTACGGAATACCGTCTCCACGCCGTGGTGTAATCTATTTTCCACCACCACCTTACATGGATGGGTATAATGGTGTAAAGAATAACTATACATAGTTATTAGAACATAATATTGATTATGATATATTGTATCATCCAGTCCAATTAAATTCAATAATTATGGAAATGATATCATCGCTCGTGCGTACGTACGGACTACCGTCTCCACGACGCGATGAGATTCATTCTCCATGTTAACCATTTAAGAATGATTATAAAGTATATATAAGCAATAATAATGAAATATATGACATTATAAAGCTACTGGATTTATGTGTATATATATGTATGTCATTTACTTAATTCCACTCAATTCAATAACGAAAAGAAAACAACGTTCATGCGTACGTACGGCCTACCGTCTCCATGAACGGTGTATTTCTTTCCATTTATCGATCCATTATATATATGTATATTCTGAATATATATTATATATAAATCATGTTTTATATTCTATAATTAAGTAATCATATGAATAATTAAAAGTCAAAACACGGACGACAAATGAAACAATTTTACCCAAAACGCTCTTTAACATGGAATTTACAAAAGAACGGGTAATATAAAGTCATAAGTGAACCATATATGATATCATAACAACGAATATGATTCTGTAATAAGTCAATGACATTATTTAAATCATTATACAGGAGGTTCAGACACTTACAAAGAAAATCGGACCTAAGGTAAGGGAAATATTACAATCTCATTTTTATCCGAGATTGTTTATACTTTGGTATTTACTAGGGTGTATTTTATCATCCACATCCATGTTTCTTCAATATGTAATTTTATTTCCATCCACCTACAATTGTTTAAATCCTATTTTACCCTTCGGTGAGTTTTTAGTAAAAGATATGAAAGGAATCTTTTTTCATTTTTCTTACGAGGTACTTTTTTTGACTTTTCCGACAAAAGTACGAGAAGAATGTTTTTTTAACTTATACGGAATGAATGGATTTTTAAAACATTATTTCCAAGAAGCTTCCTTTACAAGTTTTCAAGTTTATTTTTAATCAAATTCTTTTAGTTTGAAATTGTATGACATGTTAAGAAAGGAAAATTGTTTTTAAAGTAGAAAGGATATTTTCCTCAAGAATGAAGATCAAGTGTTTTATTAAAATTATTTTCCATCTAAGATAATAAAGGGTTCTGTTTTTATCCCTATTATTACATTGATTTGATTATGTTGTGATGGAATTATTTTTATGAATTCGTTTATCGTATATGAATTGTTTTATGATGTCATGATGTTTAAGATTCCCATTTTTATTACATGGGTTATGCAATGATGTATGATTTATGATTTTGTGGCACACATAAGAATGGTATCATTATGAGATGGGTGGGACCTATATCTCCCTCCAATGCATTGGGTAAAGATTTTATATCTCATGAGATAGACATGGCTGGAATGGTAGGTTATACCGGTTTAGTGAAACAGGACTGAAACGAGGGTGACTCGGTTCAGAAAGGGACATTGTCCACTAAGATAGTCTTGGTAATGAGTATTGACTAACAAGAAATGATTCTCTACGATTGTGTGTGTATTCCACAAAGTATCATCTGTTAAGTTATGATTATTGGGATTTCATTTCACTACTATAATTTATCCCATGTTATGAAATTATGCTCTCTTTTACAGGTTAAGATTTCCAAAAGATATGTTCTTATGAATATGATGTGATTGATTTTTATTTTGTTTACCCTTACTGAGCATTTGAGCTCACCCTTTTATGTTTTCTTTTCCCCAGGATATAAAGAAAGGTTTTAGGTAAAAAAATGGGAAGATCATTATGGGAGATGTTGAAGATCTTTCACCACGTTTAGAAGATTATATTCTGAGTTTCCAAAGACACTAAACTATTACGGTCCTTGTGTGTCTGTTTTTGTTATGTATTACGTATTCCGCAAAAGTAATGTAATGTCCATGTACGTTAAGCTTCGGGTCTCTACAATGCGCATATAGATCCTACTGAGCCACACTCATTAAATATTTCGATTTTGGCAATATCTATCCATGATGTCATCATCATAGATGAGATACTAATCATTCCCATCAAACATCTCAGAAACTATTCCCAAAATCATTTCATGAAACCACTAGTCCTTAATCTATGAATGACAACTCTCTAATTCACAAATGAAATGTTATTGCATGTAATAATCTTGTAAAACGTAAAAATAAACCATATCAAACAAGAGTACACTCCCATATGACCCTATCACGTAACACAACTCACAACCACATAGATGCCTTCAACGAACCTAGGCTAACACACCTAAGAAACTGACCATGATTGTCATACTAGTCAATATCATCTATTAGGATTCACCTAAATCCTTACTTATCACTAAGCCGGATATCCCACCCATGGAAAGGATAATATCATTATCACCCATCACCCAAGGATTGTTTAAAAACTAAAAAGATTATCCCCATTCCCTATCCATCCTGAATCTGTAAATCATTTATCTAATACTATATTTTATTTGAAATAACACCCAAAATAAATATAATATATAAGAAACTAAATACTTCCCTAAAAACCCAAAATTTTTATAAAATAACCACAAATTATTACAATAACAAACACAGGGTTTCTCACAAGACTATACCTAGATGAAAAAGTGTTATGTGCATGTTCGAAATATCATATCCTAAGAACCTCTCATGAACTGATCATATAACCCGATTAATATACCCATTATTCTCATATATATAACTAAAAGAATCCTTGGAAAACCTCTCACATTGTCTTTACTTTTACATTACACTACTCTTCTCTACCATATTACTCTTATCAAACCACCATGAGCTATATTTCAAGGCACTGGTCTCCTATACCAAGAAAATAGTAAAACAATATAAAAGGTCATGGCTCACGGGAAACACCTCTCTATTCCCATCACTAGAATTACAAGGAAACTCACATTCCAAACATCCAATCCTACAGGTTTATATATATATCGTAATCACATTCCTAATATTCTGTCTACTAGGGAAATGATTCTCAACAAGAATCCACATATAGGGGCTACCCCCTAGAATAAACTTTTCAAGATAATCCTCATTAAGGATCCATATATTAGATAAAACATAACAAAGATAACTATATCATATATTTCATAAGTATTAATGTATAAATCTATATATGATAATCCATGATCAGTGAACCATAATAATATGGTTTGATTAATTATAATTTCATAAAGAAGTGTTTTATTAGAATACCATATATGATTTTTAATACATTAACTAGATAATATGTTTTCCTTTCTAGAACCTATGTCATAACCATATATAAGGGGCTTGTCAGTAAGTAATAAAATTAATACAATGGCCTACTATGTATTACAATAACTACCTTACATGATATATTACAAATATATCATCACTAAGAGTCTCACCATATGATCCCACACGACCTATCATCAATGAAATATATACCATGATAGATTTAAGTAGACTTCCACAAACATGTGATATGGGAAAAACCATAATGTTTTCAGTGACACATCAAACAATGTTACCCTATATTTTTATGATGTCAATAAAAAGGTATTGAAAAGACTTATGAGTCCTATGTATAATGAATGATGCATGTAAATTGGAATCTTTACGTTGGGTAGAGATAAAAAAACTCACAAAATCAAAACACCAAAAAACTAATTGTGACATTCAAGGTGAGCTAAAAAAATGTAAAAGAATAACACAAGAACAAGAATCCTAGATATTTGGTAATATAAAATCATTGTTGGAAATGGTGTTCATGACACACTGAATTGAGTACTACCACAACCCACAACACATTACCATGTCACTTTTCAACCATATACCTAAATAGCTAGAAAAAAATCTGATTGAATCTATGATATCTATCACATAAAGGATCTGATTAAAGTTTGTAGTGACACCATTTGAGTTCACACTATAGTAAAATTATTTATTCTCTAATTAACATTAGGTGTCACCTTGCACATGCTTGATTTTTTCTAATAGTTGTAGGGTCTAATGGTTAATACATGGGGAGAAAATTCTTACTTATCATAGTTCACAATAATGAAAAATAAACAAAAACTCTATATAATAATAATAATCATAATAGTATGAAGAATAAAGTAATTGAACACTAATGCTATATCAAATAAATACGAGAGATCATATGTTTATTTTAACTCTGGATTATAGTTACCAACAACATTTCCTTACCCAAAACCACTCAATTATATAATAAATATAGGAATAAAGGAATAAGACTATACTCCTACCAAAACTCCATACCTCATAAAAAACATTAACCTATTAATGACATCATACATGTTCATGAAACCCAAGGACACATCCATGTTTGAACCTATAATTAGTAAAGACACCTTGTGTACCCAAGGGACACATTATCTTTAGCAGGGTCCAAGTAAAAAATCATAGGGGATCACAAATTTAGTCCCATACATACCAATTAAATATTGGTTGAACCTGTGTCATATGATCAAACATATTAAAACAGTGCGTAATCAAAAAAAATAACCACTATTAATGAATGGGATCTAAAAAAACACTCAGGATTGACCCAAACCTGTTTCGACTAGTCCCAAAGAATCATTAATCATGTCACACAATTGTACCAAAAAATGTTAGGACTAGGTTTGATTCCTTATATATTTTCCTAGAAAAGAATACAATGTTAGGGGCAATAGATGGTTATTAGGATCATATTCTAGGATTTCAATTATATTATTATCCTTTAGTTGTATTTGTGTCCCTCTATGATAATATCAAGTATAAATATCATTATGGTAAGTTCATTCCACCAATATCATCCAATATTATATATACCACTCAGGGTGCATTGTGTCCCTGCTAGATTAAAAAATATATACATCTCCTCAGTATGTATTGAATCCCACTCATCCATATCATACATCGTTGAAGTAGAATGTGTATCCCTCTAACCCATCTCATAAATCACAACCGGGGTTGTGTGTCACTCCCATCCATAATATTGTAACACATCATGGGGGAGGTGCATTCTTTCCATCTATCTCATTGTAGTAGGAATGAAGGCCAGATCATGAGATAATATCTAAATAATCCAGTGTATACCTATAAATCTAAGTGGGAAGTGAATCCTACATGAATAATTTCATAATAGACTGTTGGAGTTGGTGGCCTAGAAACAACTAGTTTGTACTTTATTCATTAATAAAAGCCTTATCACATCTTGATCGTTCTTCTGCATGACAATGCATGTTATAATGTCCTAAGGATAGCTGTTGCATTAAAGGGTCATAGCGTATCCCTGCTACGATGAGAACCTGGAAGTGCCATAACATTGTTCTTAAATATATGTTCTATGGCCCGATGATGTTATTTGAGGGAAACAAATAATACAAACCATTATTGATGAGGACTCATAAAACCTTGAGACACCCTCTCATGGTGTTCACCCTTGGTAATATCCAAGAGGATATTATGAGAATGAGACCCTCCAGTAGGAAATCCACATTTCATATTGTCATTGGATGTTCCTATCTGCAGATGTGTGTATTTGACCTTAGACTTTAAGATTATTATTAATGGGTATTACAACTCATGCACTTAGATGTATTGATGAAAAATATGACGACACACCGTTCACAGTGAGGTAGGATACGTTGGATGCGTCACGAGTAATACTACATTAATAGATAATGAGAGAAAGTATTTGTCCCTTCTGTTCCATAATGGAAGTAGATATCTCAGGCCCTTTTATGGAATTGATATAGCCTAAATAAATCCATGGCCATGGTGAGGAATGGGCATGTGAAATTTTGGAAAGTCAAAGAAAGAATAGTCGAGCACATGGGTTGATGGCACTAGAATGCAACCCTCTTGATTCGAGATATCGTGAAAAAGGGATTATATTACACGGTAAGAATTTTTATGAGGTAACACATCATTGCGGTGTTAAATTCTTTCTCTATGGGTGCCTTGGCGTGTTGCTAGATTCTAACCTTGGACTTTAGATAGGCTACACCTAATGCCACTAAGAAAGAGGCCTAGGGGGTCACACACTAAGTGTGTCCATGTATCTCAGTTAAATATTAATTTATCAATTCAAATAAAGATTATTCATGATTGTGGTTTAATAATTATTTAAGGATGTCTGATCGTATTTATTTCAACACTAGTTATTCGAGAGGATATATTTTGGGTGAAATAATGTATATTTATTAGTGAGTAATGGAGTTACATTTATTTAAGAAATAAATAGCCATTACTCAAGGTATAATAAATATGGTGGAGGAAATAAAGAAAAATGAAAACATGATAAACACACCATGTGCATTGAATGTACACGCCATGTAGTTTTAATGGAAAACTAGTACACACTGTGTATTAATGATTACATGCCATGTAGTTTTTATAGTTGGTATTTTGAGAAAATAATATTGTTTTATTAAATGATATTTGTTATAATCAGCGTGGGAGCATGTCAAGAAATTAATCATTCAACATCGAGGTTTTCAATAAGAGTTAATGAAATAAATAAAATGCATAACGTGTTTATTTATTTTCATAACTCTATAACCTCAAACCCGATTATAAATATCCTTACAACCCCAACACTTTTCTAGAGACTATCGTTGTGCACTACAATTCTGGAGAGTTCTCTCAAGTCCAAAACTGTTAGGTTGGTATGATTATGAGTATGATATACTCTGTAATACCAAACATAGGATCAAAATAATAATGAGATTCTCAAATACAAGAGGTGGGGTGAATTGTATCTTTTTAAAAAATTTCTTAAACAAGGAAGGATCTATGTTTAACAAATTTAAACTAAGAACATTCACAAGGCCTCTATGAGTACTAAAGACTTGCTGAATTTCAGAATAGTGATTCCGAAAATAGAACTTAACAAAAGTTACAAAGATTAAGATTCTACCTTAAAGCGTATAGAATATAACTAAATCAGAGTACAAGTATGGAAGGATAAAAAAGATATACTTTCCTTAACAATACAAAATACAACGGAAATAACAAGAAGTAAAACTACAAGTAACAAAATATAACTCTTTTAACCCAAAGAGAAGGGTATCCAATAACCTTGGATAAAGGTCCCTTGATTTATACTTTCAAGAAAGTCTGTCTTACCCACACCAGGGTAAGCCCTTGATATGAAGATTGGAGTCTCTGTATTGCTATCCCCACAAGCCCTCAACTATCAGGTAGTCTGCACCTCTGTCTTCCTAAGAAAGGAAGCCCTCAACTTCACGGTGTTGGAACCTCTGTCTTCCTATCCCTGGAAGCCCTCGATTGTAATCACCAATAATCGGAGTCGCACGAAGCAAGTCTGCACAAGGAAAAGTTTGAACAATCTATTCAAACATTCTGCACGAAGCATTGGGAGTTGATAAGAGCCTCTCTCTCTAGAAATCACTTCAACAGCATGTAATCATAGATCTCAAAGATGTGTCGAAGTTGTTGTCTACTTTCAAATGAGATCCTATTTATTAGTGAATCTCCAACAGACGACTCCCTCCTCCAATGGTCATATTTTTCCATTAATTTCGGAGGGACCTGTACACATGTCACTCAACCAATAGTTAGTCAATAACTGAAAGCACGACATCATTTTGTAATGAAACAAGTGTAAGCATAAATAAAACTAAAGTTCAGAATGTAAGAAAATAAAAGTTCGGAGTCTAACCAAAATGAAATTCAGAGCCTATAATAAAGGGATATTCAGATTCTGTTTTGTAGGAATTCAGAACCTGAATTCTGTAGAAATCTGGAGTCGGAATTTCTAAGGAAATTCGCAGTTTGGTTTAACTAGAATTCAGAATATGAACTTACAGAGTTCAGAGTTGAACTTATAAAAGTTCAGAGTCGAACTAATAAAAGTTCAGAGTCGAACTCATAGAATTTCAGAGTCGAACTAGTAAAAGTTCGGAGTCAAACTCATAGAAGTTCGAAGTTGAACTAGTAAAAGTTCAGAGTGTAACTCATAGAAGTTCAGAGTTGAACTAGTAAAAGTTCAGAGTCCATAATTCTGAGTGGAACTTTATGAAATTTCATATCCAGAATTCTGAGTGGAACTTCATGAGAGTTCGTATCCAGAATTCGGAGTGGAGCTTTATTTGAGTTCGTATCCAGAATTCAGAGTAGAACTTCATTATAATTCGTATCCAGAATTCGGAGTGGAACTTCATTAGAGTTAGTATCCAGAATTCATATCCTAAAACGGAATGCTTCATATCTAAGTATTATATGATTTCGAGGTTTTTTATGTATGAGTCCGATTTTTATACTTAAGAAAGATATTGTTGTGAGTAATGAAACTATAGTATAGTAAATTCTTTTGGAAAGGAAACTTTCTTTATAGAAGTAAAATATGGATTTGCTTAAGTATAAGGTGTTTGTGATTTTAAAAACAAGAAGGAATGGAAAAGTCATAAGGAAAACCTTATTGACTCAAAAATATCCCCCTATTTGGAAATCACAAACAACCGATTGAAAAGGAATATAATGACTTTGAAAAAAATTTAATCAGACTTTGAAATTAAAACTTATCTCCCTTTGTTCACGGATGATAGTGAATACAACTAACTCCCACTTAGGATTAGGAACTCTAACGATTTTATTCTGAATTTTTTGAGTGGAATTTTCATTATCATAGGAAATGAACAACTTTGTAAAGAGTAACTCCCCCTTACTTAAGGATAGTTCTTGACTTAGCAATTTTTCCTTCTCCCTCTTTTGAGTAGTTCTTTTTCCTTCTCCCCCTTTGTGATTTTCAAAAAGAATTTAAGGGAAAGGAAATGAAATTTGGTACCTAAAATATTAGTAAAGACATGCAAGAAAAACAAGCAACCATAGTTCTATTATGATTTGAATAATTTTTACAAGTAATATCCAATGAAACAAAAGATCAGATTGAGTTCATTTGTCTTCCATTCCCTTTGGGATTAGCTTCTTCAAGATGGTTTTCAGCTTCTTTAAATCTTTCTTATCCTCCTCAGCTTGCTTCTCCAGAGCTGTGATCCTTTATTATTGAGATTTCAAGACTTCTTCTTGAACCTTCAAGGCCTCTTCCAGCATCTTCAGAAACTCATCTTTCTTTTTTCAGAATTTCATGAAACTCAATCTGGAAATATCTTTCACTTTTCCAGTTCTGAGAAACCATGTTTAGCTTTCCATTCAAATATCTAACCTGTTGATTTCGAGAATTTTTCTCAATGGTCAACTTATCCTGAAGATTCTTAAAATTTGAATCCTCAATGTCAAAAGCATCTTTAACATCATTCTGAATGCGATCAAACTCAGCCAAGTCATCCTCAACTTTCTTAGACTAGAAAGTGACTTTGCTGCATGATTTCCTGTGCACATCATAATTGATAAATAAATTTCTATGATCAGCCTCAATCTTCACACACTTATCCATCACCATGGATAAGGATTCTGACTTCTGATTCATGCTATGTTGAAGCATCTGGCATCTGGAGTCTATAGTGGGAATGATCGGAATGATGTCCACCAATTTCTTCAAGGACTCGACAAAAAAATCATGACCCAGTGCTGATGACTCTGAATCAGGAACTTTTCTTGGGGATTTTTTTTCTTCAATTTCCCCCAACTTCCTTCTAGAAGAACCACCGACCTCTTTCTTTCTTATAACATCTTTTGCTGGGGTGTCCATAAGTACTCGCTTCCCCTTATCAACTTTCGGAACTATCTCATCAAGAGATTCTTCCTCGCTTCCAGATATTTGAACAATCTTATCTTCATCTGGTTTCTCCTTCTATACTCCTTCTACAAGAAAAATTTTCTCAAATATTTCTTCCTCAGGCAACTCATTCTCTTCCTCTTCTTTCTCGACATCATCTCTTTCACCATATTTGTCATCTCCCTTTCTTGGAGTGATATGATTTGAGGATTCAGCCTCAAAAGTTCGTATTGGTAGTTCTTCTAAAAGGATTTCCTTCTCTTGATAATCTTCCACTTGTTTAATCAAGTCATAAAGATCACCACTTCCTTCTCCAACTTCTTATTTTTCTTCTACTTACTCTTCTTCCTTTTCTTCTTCACCATCTCCTTTCTCAACTTCTTCAACAACCTATTTCCCTCTGGACTTTTCTGGAGTGAATTACTTCTTCCCAGGGGTCTCCAGTAATGGTTGAACATCAAAATATTCCAGAGCATGAGTCTTCTCAGAAGCTAGTTCAGCGTCTTTTAAGAGAGATTGAAGAATCTCTTCCTCTAACATCATCTTCTTCATCCTTTTCTCTTTTTCCTGTTTTTCTAACTCATATGCAGCTTTTTCTCTTAAGGCCATAGCCTCAGCAGGGTCCAATCTGAACTGTGGATCCCCTTCCTTCCTTTTCTCCTTATCTTGTCTTCATTTAGCAGCCACCTCATCTGGATAGGATTTTTTTTTCTTCGGCTTGGGAGGTGCAGATTGGGTTCCCTTAGCTATGGGGGATTTGTCTTCAGCAACTACTTCTTTCATATTTCTTTTCTTACCTACCTTATTCACTAGCTCATCCTTCTCCACCTTTTCTGAAACGGTTTCAGCTTCGTCCTTTGGAAACATTTAAAACTCTCGTGTTTCCTTAGAATAATCCATATTCATCCTTTTCAAGGTATCATCACTTACAAGCATAACCTTGAAATTTTGAATCTTAGACTTATATGCAATCATGAAAGAATCCAGACACCTAACTATCAGCTTTGATAGTAAGGAAGGGAACATGATGATTTGAGATCTCAAATTTCCTTCCTTGATGTTCTTGATTGTAACAAGAACATGCCTCATCTGATTTATTTTTCTTAGATTCACCAAGAAGTCTAAGAAATATATATCACTTTTCTTCAGGGTGTCTTTGTCACCCTTTCTTGGAACCAAGAAACCTTGTACCCAAAGCTGATGAATCTGATTTTTAGAGGATAGGTGAGCAATCTTGGCTGTCATTACGTCATGAAGCCCATGACACTCTAAGGTCTTTACCTTAACAAAACTACCTTGTACATCCGGAAGTTTATGTGAGCAGAATTCAGCCTCTCCATCATATGCCAGCCCCACCAAACTTGCTGCCTTGGTGTAAGTAAGTTTGTAAGTCTTCCCATAAGACTTGAAAGAAAACTTTTCTCTTCCCTCTTCCTCATAGAAGCTTTCTGATTCATAGAACACCACAAGTAACTCCAGATAGACCACATCTTGATCACCTGTCTTAGATACACATACATCTTCTCAACCATTAAACATGATATTCTTAGAGTTGATGTAATCGTACATGTAAAAATTCAGATGGACCAGTCTTTCTCTGTACACTTTCCATTTTGAAATTGGCTTCGTGGAAGACATATCTTTGGAATTAGCTTCTACAGACAATCAGAATGGAGGAGTACAGAAAGATTTGAAATGGTCTTTAAGAATAGAGGCAAGGCTTCGACACGCGAGAGCTTGAAATCGATGTGGGACACAAAAAGTGGTGCCCTTTATATAGGATATGGAGGTGACCTTTCACCTTCCAAAAGAAATATAACAGTTGAGAACTTCTCTGATCTGATCTGGAAGTTGAAATAATACCTGTAAAGAAAACTTGAATCCAATCTTTTGAGGTTTTAAAAACATTCGGATTTAACTCGAAACGAATCCGAGAAATTCTAAAAGAAAAGGAAACTAACAGCGACAAAAAAATGACTACAAAAACATGAGTAAGGAAATCATACCTTTCAGATTGGCTCAGAAGTTTATTTGTAATATGTAAAATTATTCTTGAAAAAAATTTGCCTATGAAAACCTCATTACAAAAAAACTCACTACGAAAAAATGAGTACGAAAGTTTCCATTAAGAAAATTCTCATTAAAAAAATTCTCATTAAGAAAATTCTCAGTACAAAAACATCATTACGAAAATTCTCAGTACGAAAACTTAATTAAGAAAATTTTGAAAAACTCATTAAGAAATTATTTTTTCGAAAAACTCATTACGATATTTTTTGAAAAACTCATTACGAATTTTTTTTGAAAAAACTCATTACGAATTTTTTTTGAAAAACTCATTACGAAATTTTATAAAAAACTCATTACGAATTTTTTTAAAAAACTCATTATGAAAAATTTTGAAAAACTCATTATGAAAAATTTAGAAAAACCCATTACGAAATTTATTTAAAAACTCATTATGAAATTTTTTTAAAAACTCATTACGAAATTTTTTGAAAAACTCATTACGAATTGTTTTGAAAAACTTATGACAAATTTTTTTGAAAAAATCATTAAGATTTTTTTTGAAAAACTCATAGACAAATGTAATCCCCCTATGAAAATATGTTTATTACTGTAAGGAGAATGGTTCAACAAGAAGTTAATGAAGGAATACTACCTCATGGTTATCATTCCTAACTTCTGTTTAATGTGTTCAAATCTATCGGAGGGTAAAGATTTTGTGAAAATGTCCGCAAGTTGATCTTATGTTACAATAAACTAAAGAGTGATATATCCTTTCTATGTGTGATCCCTAAGAAAGTGATACCTAATATCTATGTTCTTTTCCTGAGAGTGATGTGAATGGTTTTTAGTAAGGGAAATGGAACTTGTGTTATCACACAAAATTTGAGTCTTAGTAAAACTCAAGCCATAATCTGCGAGTGTGTGTTGAATCCACAACACTTGAGCAAAAAAACTTCCTACTTCTACATATTCAGCTTCAGTGTTGGAAAGTGATAAATAATGTTGCTTCTTGCATGACCAAGAAACTAATGAATCTCCTAAGAAATGACAGGTTCCATATTTACTTTTTCTACCCATTCTACATCCACCAAATTCATCATCTGAAAATATTTTTAAAACAAAATCATTTCTAGAAGTATAAAATCATCCTAGATCCATGGTTCCCTTTAAGTAGAGAAAAATTATTTTCACTGACTTTATATGAGATTCCTTAGGATTGGATTGATATCTTGTACATAAGCATACTAAAAACATCAAGTCTGGTCAACTAGCTATCAAGTAAAGTATACTTCTATCATACCTCTAAAGGATGTTTGAACTACTAGTTTCCCAGCTTCATCAAGATCAAGTGTGTTTGTGGTACCAATAAGAGTACTTATACTTTTAGTGTTTTCATAACCATACTTTTTTATAAGGTCTTTAATATACCTATGTTGGGATATGTAGATTCCTTCTGGTTTTTGAGAAATTTGAAAACTAAGGAAAAATGTTAACTCACCCATCATACTCATTTCAAACTTAGATTTCATTAGATTTGGAAAATAATCAAATAAGGATTGCTGAGTTGAACCAAATATAATGTCATCAACATAAATTTGAACAATCAAAACATTTTTCTTATCTTTATTTATAAAAAGGTTGGGATCTGCATTTCCCTTAACATAGTTATTTTGAAGCAAAAATCATGTAAGTCTATCATACCAATCTCGTGGGGCTTTTTTAAGGTCATACAAAGCTTTGGTAAGTCTAAAAACATGATCAAGATGTTTTGTATCTTCAAATCCAGGAGTTTGTTCAACAAAAACATCCTCTTGAACATACCCATTAATGAAAGCACATTTCACATCCATTTAAAAAAGTTTAAAATTGAAGAATGCTGCAAAGGCGAGTAGAATACGAATAGATTCAATTATATCTACTAGAGAATAGGTTTCTTCATAGTCTATTCCTTCTTGTTGATTATAGCCTTTAGCAACCAATCTAGCTTTATTTCTTACGATGATTCCATTTTCATCACACTTATTTCTGAAGACCCATTTTACTCCAATAACAAAAGTTTCCTTAGGTCTTTCAACCAAGGTCCAGACTTTATTTCTTTCGAATTCATTTAGTTCATATTGCATAGACTTAATCAAATCTTCATCACCTAAAGCTTCATCAGTGATTTTTAGTTCTAATTGGGAAATGAATGCTAGATGTTCTACTTCATTCCTTAAGGAACTTCTAGTTCTCACATGTTGATTCAAATCACCAATGATACTATCACTGGGATGATTCTTTTGAAACAATTGAATTGGGTTTTGTAAAACCTTTTCATCAACATAAAGTAGAAAGTCTTCTTGGGTAAATGTTTTAAAAGCATCTTCTTGTACATTTTCCTTCTCAGATGTATTTTAGTTCAACGGTTGATGATCAGTTTTTGAAAACACATCTGAGGATGTAGGTTGAGGTTGTTTGAAAACAAAGGGATCAGCTTCATCAAATTTTATATGTAATGTTTCCTCAATAGTACAAGTTTTTTTTATGGAAAACTCTATAAGCCTTAGAAGTTGTGGAGTAGCCTAAAAATATTCCTTCATCAGATCTTGGTCTGAATTTGTGTAGATTGTCTTTAGTATTCTAGATTAATACCTTGCAACCAAAAACCTTAAAGTAGGAAAGTCTAGGTTTTCTAAAATTTTATAACTTATAAGGAGTTTTATTAAGAAAAGGTCTAATTAAAACTCGATTTATATTATAACAAGTAGTACTTACAGCTTCAGCCCAAAAATGTTTGGCAACAGAATACTCACTCAACATGGTTCTAGTTATCTCTTGAAGAATTCTATTTCTTCTTTCAACAAAAACATTTTTTTGAGGTGTTCTTGGTGCTGAGAAGTTGTGAGTAATAGCTTTTCTACTACAAAACGTTTCAAAATCAGAAGTTTTAAATTCTCCTCCATGATCCCTATAAATAGTTTTCAATGGAAGGTTTTTCTCATTTTTATCTTGGGAGCTAAAACTTTTGAAATAAGAAAAATCTTCAGACTTCTTTTCTAGAAAATAGACCCATTTAAATATAGTATAATCATCAAAGAGAACAAGCACATAGTATTTGCCTCCAATGCTTCCATTTTTTGTTGTCCCAAAAATATCCATGTGCACCAACTGTAACGCATTAGTTTTTGAGACTTCCCCAATTGATTTAAAACTAGATTTATGTTTCTTTCCATATTGACAAGGTTCACAGACTTTTAAAGAATCAAATCTAAGCTCTGGTAGATCCTTAACTAAACCTTTCTTAGATAGTTTACATAAGTTCCTAAGGTTACAGTGTCATAACCTTCTATTCCAAAACCATGAATTATCTTCCATTGCACTAAGTCAAGTTAAATCTTGGCTCCTAAGGTCTTCTAAGTTTAGTGTGTAAACATTTTATTGCCTATGGGCAGAAAGAATAATCTCTTTCTTGGAATTGTGTACTAAGCACTTATCATTCCTAAAATTCACAAGGTATCGTTCATCACATAATTGTAATGTGCTAATGAGGTTGTTCTTAAGACCCTTTTCAAATAAAACATTTGAAATAAATGTTTTTCCAAGAAGAACAATATTACCTATACCAACAATTTCTCCCTGAGCGTTGTCTCCAAAAGTTACTTTTCCTCCTTTCGTCTTGATAATCTTTTCAAAATAGTTTTTGTTACCAGTCATATATGGGGAACTTCCACTATCCATGTACCATGTATTTTTGTTGGTACTTTCCCTATTTTTTTGAAAATAAGAAAAGAATTAGACTTTCGGAATCCAAACTTGTTTGGATCTAAGATTTTCAGATAACAAAATTTTGGGCACCAACATCTTCTTAGAAGAATAAGCCTTATGAAAAACTAAAGATTGGGTTTTGTTTAAAGAACAATACTTTGCCCAATGACCACCACATTGACACTTGGTACAAAATGGGGCCCTTTGAGGAACAAAATAATTGTTACTAAAAGTTGGGTTTTCATGGGTATAACTAAATCTGGATTTGTTTCTTAAAGTTCGTATTTGTGAATACATCTTATCAAAATCTTATTTTCCTAAGGTAAAGTTCGACAAAAAATTCTTTAAGGAAAATATTTTGAAATTGATTTTTATAACCAAGTTTTTATCTTCAAAATCATTAGATTTGGAACAAGATCTAGGCTCTAAAACACTTTTCATAGAAATTACTTTTTTCTAGATCTTTAAAAAGTTTATTCTTCTCAGAATTTACTTCCTCAAAACTTTTTGAAATACTTATGAAATATTCATTTTTCTTATCAAGATCTTTAGAAAGATCTGATATTTCCTTAGTAAGAATAATATTCCTAGAGTTTTACTTATTAATTTTTTTATTGAGTTTTGAATTCTCAATCTCAAGAAGTTCAGAAAACCTAGAAACTTCTTCATAGGTAGGTAAAGTATTTTCTTCATCAGAAGATGATTCTTTATCCGAAGAGTTATAATATTTACTATAATTGACATTTAAATAATCATTGGTCAAGGATTCAACATTGTGTACCTTATCCATAAAACAATGATTATCAATTGGTAGCCAGGCTATAAGACCAAGATTCTTCTGTCTAGAAGATTCATAATCAGAAGATTCATCTGAAGAGTCGCCACCACTGGCACTCCCGGTGTCATTAGCTTTCAGAACTTTCTTAGATTTGGACTTATAATACTTCTTCCTGTTCCTTTCAGAATGCCTCTCTTTTCTTTCTTTTCTTTTGAGCATAGGGAAATCAGGTCTTCTGTGTCCAGCCCTTTTGCATTCAAAGAATGTGACCTCTGAATATTTCTTATCTTTCTTTTCCTTCTTATACTTGGATTGTAAATTTATCTATCCATCTATCTTGTTCATCCTTCGATCAAGATTAGCTAACTCATTTTCTGAGACTTCACTCTCACTAGATTCGTATTGGATAATAACTTTATTAGACTGGGATCTAGTAACTCTCTCAGGAGTCATAGTTTCCATATGATTTGAAGTTGTATTAAAAGAAACACTATCAATCCCATTCTTCTTCTTTATGTTATCAGCATCTCTCTTCATTCTTGACTCATGTTGTAGAGGAGTTCCAAATAGTTCATCAAGAGAAATTTGAGTAACCTTTCTATTTTCATCGATATCAGTTCTCTTTGATTCCTGTTCATTCTTCATGATTTGAATAATCTTGTCAACAAGAGCTTCATCATCGATACCTTTCTCTCCCGTAGATAGTAATCTATTCACGATAGTCATAAATCTCTATGGCACCTTACAATTTGGTTCTCCACAAGGAAAATTAAAACCATGATACTCAGCTCTCAATATAGCTCTTCTTGTTTCTATGACTTTGGATGTACCACAATGTGTAACTTCAAGTTTCTTCCATATACAGTTAGTTTTTTCACAAGAAGAAATTTTTCTATATATGTTCCTAGTCATTGAACAAAGTAAATTATTGTATAACTTATAGTTGATTTTGTATTGATGCTTTTCTTGATTAGTAAAATCACTTACTTCCTTGTTAGGAATCTTGTATCCACTAGTAAGCATGAAAAAGTTATCTAACCCAGTATTGATAACAAAAGTATTCATACGATATATCTAATATTCATAATCATGACCATTAAAAATAGGTGGTCTAGTAGGATAAAGGTTCTCGATAGAACCAATAGTTAAACATGTCATCCTTAAGAAAATCTTTGGCACACAATCTTATTAGAAATAAAATTTTGTAAACTAGAGGAAATATTCTTAGAAAGAAATACTGTACACTTAAGAAAAAGTGAATCCGAAATAATAGATTATGAAAAATATGAATCTGGAAATATGGATATGAAAAAGAAATTCCGAGAATTCTCTTCTGAATCTAATCATGAGATTAATTCAGATTGAACCAAATCCTCTGATACCAATTGTTAGGATGGTATAATTCTGAGTATCATATACTCTATAATACCAAACGTAGGATCGAAATAAGAATGAGATTCTCAGATACAAGAGGGGGGGGGGTGAATTGTATCTTTTAAAAAATTTCCTTAAACAATGAAAGATCTAAGTTTAACAAAGCTAAACTAAGAAAATTCACAAGGCCTCTATGAGTACTAAAGACTTGCTGAATTTCGGAATAGTGATTCCGAAAATAGAACTTAAAAAAAGTTACAAAGACTAAGATTTAACCTTAAAGCATACAAAATCTAACTAAATCAGAGTACAAGTAAGGAAGTATAAGAAAGTTATAAGTTCCTTAACAATACAAAATACAACCGAAATACCAAGTAGTAAAACTACAAGTAACAACCAATAAATCTTTTAACCCAAAGAGAAGGGTATCCAAAAACCTTGTATAAAGGTCACTTGATTTATACTTTCAAGAATTTATGTCTTACCCACAACAGGGTAAGCCCTCGACATGAAGATCAGAGTCTCTATCTTGCTATCCCCGCAAGACCTTAACTATCAGGTAGTCGAAACCTATGTCTTCCTAAGAAAGGAATCCCTCAACTTCAAGGTTTTGGAACCTCTGTCTTCCTATTCCCTGAATCCCTCAATTTTAATCACCAAAAATCAGAGTCGCACGAAGTAGGTCTGCTCAAGGAAAAGTTTGAACAAGCTGTTCAAAGTTTCTACATGAAGCTTTGAGAGTTGATAAGAGCCTCTCTCTATAGAAATCACTTCAACAACATGTAAGAACATATCTCAAAGATGTGTCAAAGTTGTTGTCAACTTTAAAATGAGATCCTATTTATAGGTGAAGCTCCAACGGTCGGCTCCCTCCTCCAACGATCATATTTTTCCTTGAATTTCGGAGGGGCCTGTACAAGTGTCACTAACCAACGGTTAGTCAATAACTGAAAGCATGACATTGTTTTGTAATGAAACAAGTGTAAGAATAAGTAAAACTAATGTTCGGAATGTAATCAAATAAAAGTTTGGAGTCTAACTAAAATGAAATTCAGAGTCTATAATAAAGAGATATCCAGATTCTGTTTTTTAGGAATTCGGAACCTGAATTCTGTAGAAATCCGGAGTCTGAATTTCTAAGGAAATTCAGAGTCTGGTTTCACTAGAATTCGGAATCTGAACTTACAGAGGTCAGAGTCGAAATCATAGAATTTTATAGTTGAACTAGTAAAAGTTCAGAGTCGAATTCATAGAAGTTAAGAGTCGAACTAGTAAAAGTTCGGAATAAAACTCATAGAAGTTCAGATTCAAACAAGTAAAAGTTTGGAGTTGAATTCAATGAATTTAGGAGTTGAACTAGTAAAAGTTCAGAGTCTATAATTCGGAGTGGAGCTTTATGAATGTTCATATCCAGAATTCGGAGTGGAACTTCATGAGAGTTTGTATCCAGAATTCGGAGTGGAACTTCTTTAGAGTTCGTATCTAGAATTCAGAGTTGAACTTAATTAGTGTTCGTATCCAGAATTCGGAGTTGAACTTCATTAGAGTTCGTATCCAGAATTCAGATCCTAAAACAAAATGCTTCATATCTAAGTATTATATGATTCCGAGGTTTTTTGGGTATGAATCTGATTTTTTTACTTAAGAAAAATGTTAATGTGAGTAATGAAAATATAATAGGGTGATTTTCTTTGGAAAGGAAATTTTACTTATAGAAGTAAAAGATGGATTTGCTTAAGTATATGGTATTTGTGATTTTCCAAACAAGAAGGAATGGAAAAGTCATAAGGAAAACCTTATTGACTCAATAGAAACAACTATTTCTGCCAAGAATGCACTCAAAACTGAGAGAGATCACCCACCACCGGATCAAGGCGATCGAAGGCAGACATCGCAAGTGAAGGTTCTTCCATGCTATCACCTAGATATCCCTTTGGTGATGTCCAGATATATGTGGAGCACGTGTGGATCACCACTAGAGGAATCATACACTTGGATTCTACAACGTAACGATGGATCATACCAGATCGTGATCGGATACATCAACAAAGAAAGAATTCCATCAAGGTAATTCTTGTCAATTAATTAATGAATAAGACAAGTGGTATCAGAGTGGTCATAACTTTGATTATAATTATTTAGTTTTTTGTTTGTGATTTACGTATTTAATAATTTATTTTTTTCAATTCAAGTTAATAGTTCTTAAAAATATGAATCTCGAGATCTATTCCTCCCCTCTCGTTTCTCGTTCACCTTACAGAAACAAATTTTTCTTTTAATTTTGATTAAAATAAAATAAAGGAACTCATCTAGAGGTGCCAAATGCTCATGTCCGTACAACACCAGAATATACAGCGTGTATTTAGAAGTACACACCGTGTTGTCTAGGTTAAATGAATTGAATGATACGCCAAATCAGGTCGTGTATTGGATCCTATCTAAGTCATTTATGACACCATGTGTTGACCAGGAATAGGTGGAACATGGTTTGCGGATTACACGCCATGTGGTCCAACTGAAAACGATGTGTAGTCCCTTTGGGTTAGAGTTGGACCATGTACCCCGTACATGACTTTCCTTGCTAGAAACCGTGTAACGCGGAAACTTCATGGTGTCCCACTTAATACACCATGTACTCCAAAATTTTATTAAGTACATCAACATGCCATGTCCCCAGGCGTGTACTTCGGATGGATGGTGAAAAAAAAGTACATGCTGTGTTGTCGAAACTACACGCCGTGTACTCATCCAAATTATACAGATTTATTAAAATTTATTATTATATTATAAAAACCCTTGAGATGTGTACCATAGTGCAGGCGTAAAGCTGAGGCACAACACGTGATAAGTGTTTTATATATATTTGTTTAATTTAACATCTGCGTAATGGATGGAAATTCACCGGGTTGCCTCCAAGGTACAAGTTATGTACAAGGATAATTTTAAATGAATTTATTTGTTTAAAATTATGATGGATGAGAATCTCAAGGAAATTTAGAAAAGGGTTTAACATAAAAGGATTGGATAATTAAAGATAATTAATTTATTCGAGCATGATTTATCTTAAACAAGAATGATTAAATAATTGAATGCTAGTTTTATTTATGCATATATATTGTTTCATGTATGGACGATAATGAGCTAGACCAAAACCATTTTATGTTAATGGTTTATTTTACTTTATTTATTTAAATTAAATTTGTTGGCATGTGAGCCTTCTCGTCATTAATATGTAGGGCATGCGCACCCAAGGATTCTTTTAAGTAATAACCTCTTTTTACCCCTCACCTACCTGTGAGATAAATGAATATGTAATGGATGGAACTCCCAAGCTAGTAGAGGCGGCTCAAGTCAGGATCCATGGAGAAACCAATCCAAGGAGATACAATGGTGGACAGGTGGAAAGCTATAAACACGAACCTGAAAGGTTCAAGGTGTTTCTCCCCTAGGTCTTGGGTTAGTTTATCAACTGCTAGATAAACTAACCAATAGAAAAAGCTCATGATCATACCATTTATTTTATTTCTTTTAGTTTCATGGTTTATTTATTTTGGGTGTGTTTTCACGATCACACAATTAATGAATTAAACAAGCATGCAAGATGGAACTAAAATAAGACCGGCATATGCATAAATATTATCTTAGACATGCTTAATCACTTAAGTATATACCACATTATATTAACAATCACGTTATCAAAGATAATAAATTGAAAATTTACATATAAGGATAAAATCCCTCAAAGAAATATTAAGTCGGTATAGCCTTGCATAATCTTGGTTAGAATCGAACCATAGTTCAATGTTCTTGAAAATCCCTATTTGGGGTGCTTTCAATTATCAGGGAACTCTAATTCAAGGTTTTTGGTGGACTTGACTTGGTTCTCATCAAGGGTTGACTACCATAGCAGGACTTGGTGTGACCAAGAGGCAAAGGTTGAGGAAATACAAAATAAAAGTATTTCAGGATTGAGGAGTCCACTCAGCAGATCAAGGAGTTGCGAGATAATGCAGCTAGAATTTTGAATGCCTACATAAAACCCTTCAAGTTTCTTGACCAACCCTAGTTGGGGTAATGCGAAGGGAAATATGGTTCCTTTCCACTAGAATATTCAGGCAACAGAATATTCCAAAGTTAATGGTGAGGGTTAAAGGATTTCGATAAAATAATGGGAGACTAATAAGTATTAATTTATTTATTTGTCTCATTTTTATAATAATGTACTAAACCTTTGCTCATCTTAAATTGTAGAAATGATAAGAAAAATGACTTTAAACATATCATTGTGAACCATACTCAAGAAGGAAAACCTTCTCACTGGCACCAATTTCCAATAGTGGTAGAGGTGTTTACGCGTCATCCTTCGCCACCAAATGAAATTGTATGTGTTGGAAGAGAATGTTCCGGTTTCACCTGGGAAATCAGCCAGTGATGAAGAAATATCTCTCTATATGAAACATATGGATGATGCCACCGATGTCCATTGTATTACGCTAACATCCATGTCTAATGAGCTCTTGAAGTAACAAGAAAACATGGATGTGTATAGCATGATGTCTCACCATAAGGATCTCTACCAAGAGAAGAAGAGACATGAAAGATATGAGATCTCCAAAGCTTTGTTTACAACTAAGCATAGAGAATTTGCGCTAGCTAGGCCTCATGTATTCAAGATTATTGGCTACAATGAATGCCTGGACATCTTAGGTATTATGTTCCCAGTTGAGTTGTGTACATATCTCATCCTATCATCACCGCCCAAGACCTTCTCTAGCATTATTGTCAACTACAACATGAGAAAAAATGAAAATAGTCTATCATAACTTCTGACCTTAATTCACCAGGTAGATAAATACATGGGGAATAACAAACCCGCAGTCCTATGGTGAATAAGAAAAGGAAGGACAAGGCAGAGGGGCCAAGGACTTATAAACGGTCTGAAGCCCCCGAGCATCGTCCCTCCAAGAAGGGAAAGATCTAGAGGCAGGGCAAGGAACGAGAGGCGGTATGTTTTTCATGTGGAAAGAAAGGCCATTGGAAGGGGAATTGTACCCAAAAGTGGGGGGATGCTAAATGTGTGTTTGTTAACAAGTGTAATCTTTCCATTTCTACACATTGGGTATTAGATACAACTAGTGGGGATCACATCTATATTCAAATGTAGGAACCGAGTAAATTTAAAAATATTGCCAGAGGAGAGGTAGATCTTCGAGCTGCCATTGGCATAGGGCTAGTTGCATTTTCTTTTGGCAATTACCACCTCTCATTGCCGACTGGGATGATTTTGGTTTTTCATAATTGTTATTATTTGCCTAGTGTTACCAAGAGCATAATTTTGTTATCTTGTTTGGATATAGATGGATTTATTTTCATGTTTGGAAATAAGGGTTGTGTCTTTTATAAGAAAATCATATGTTATGGTATGGTGCATTTAAATAATGGTTTGTATGAATTAAATCATGAAAACCAAGTGTTCTAAATCAATAACAAAACAAACACACATGACTCATACATCACCCAGTTTCGGCACCACTGTATCAATCATGTTAACGAGAAGCGTTTGACAAAGCTCTACCAAGATGGCTGTTTAGACTCTACTAAGCTAAAACCACTTGGTAGATGTTGTTCTTGTTTACAAGGAAAAATGACAAATCTTCCCTTCGGTGGAAAAGGTGAAAGGGCCACAGAGCTTCTAGGATTGGTTCACATGGATGTGTGTGGTCCATTTCTAATAGAATCTAAAGTTGGATATTCTTACTTCATTACATTTACTAATGATTTGAGTAGATATGGATATGTCTACTTAATGAGGTATAAGTCAGAAACCTTAGAGAAATTTATGGAATTCAATAATGATGTACAGAATCATCTTGATAAGAAGATAAAGAAACATCGATCGGATCGAGGTGGAGAATATCTAAACCAAGAGTTCATCAATCTTCTACAAGATTCTGGGATTCTATCTCACCTCACTCCTTCTTATACACCACAGAGGAAAGGTGTTAGTGAAAGGAGGATCCACACCTTTTTGGACACGGTGAGGTCGATGATGAGTCATGAAGATCTTCCATTATCCTTTTGGTGATATACATTACAAACTAAAGCATACACATTAAACCGAGTACCAATTAAGGCGGAAAATGGAATTTCATCTGAGTTATGGAATGGAAAGAAACCCACTTTGTCTTACACATGTGTATGGGGACGCGAGGTGTTTTTAAGGCCTTATCAGGAAACAAACTAGCACCCCCGGGTACGAGGTGTAACTTTATAGGATACCCAAGGAAACAAAAGGATATTACCTATATGACCCTTCAGACAAGAATGTGACTGTCGCCAGACAAGCCATCTTTCTTGAGAGGGATCACATCCTCAAGAAGGATAGTGGGATCAAGATTGACTTCGACGAAGTTGATGATCAAGATACATATGAGTTGGTACATGAACAAGTTCTACAGGTCCCCATGGAGGAGGTTCCTGAAACACAAGTACTGGGTAGGATCTCAAGATAGGTAAGGGAACTAGAGAGATTTGGTTTACTAGTCATCGAGGATGGTGAATCATTATTATTGGACAATGATGAACCTATCTCATACAAGGAAGAAGTAAAAAGCTTAGAAGTTGCAAGATGCCTAGAAGATATGAATTCTAAGATGGATTCAATGTATCAAAACCAAGTCTAGGTTCTGGTTGATGAGCCAGTTGATGTAAAACCTGTTGGATGGAAATGGGTATTAAAGAGAAAACTGGACATGGATGGTCAAGTTTCAACCTTTAATGCAAGGATAGTGGCTAAAGGATTCAGATAGCATCAAGGAATTGACTATGATGAAACCTTCTCATCAGTTTCCATGTTTAAATCCATAAGAATCATACTTGCCATAGCAGCTTACCATGACTATGAGATTTGGCAGATGGATGTCAAAATGGCATTCCGTAACGAGAACCTTTAGGAAGATGTCTATATGACACAATCAGAAGGGTTTGTGACACAAGGTAAAGCCAAATGGGTTTTCAAGTTGAAAAAAATCCATTTATGGATTAAATAAAGAATCCAGGTCATGAAACATTGGATTTGATGAAGCCATAAAGGAATTTGGTGTCGTTAATAACAAATGTGAGCCATGTTTTTATAAGCGGTTTAATGGTAATGCAATCATTTTCCTAGTAGTATATGTTGATGACGTATTTCTTATTGGAAACAATGTACCAGTCTTACAGTCTGTTAAGGACTAGCTGAACAAGTGATTCTTCATGAAGGACTTGGGTGAAGCAGCCTACATTCTAGGGATCCAGATCATTTGTGATAGATCCAAGAGGCTGGTTGGACTAAGACAGGGCACATACAATGACCATATACTAAAGAGATTTAGTATTGAACAATCCAAGAGGGTATTGGTTCCAGTGTCACATAGCTTACATATTTCTAAGAAAATTTGTCCCTAGACACAATGAGAGAAAGATAGAATGATTAAGATCCCATAGGCTTCGATTATAAGATCCATCATGTATGCCATGTTATATACCGGGCTTGATGTTGCCTATGCACTGAGCATGTTAGGCGGATATCAAGAAGATCTAGTAGAATAGCATTGGACTCCTATTTAGTCTATCCTTAAGTATTTGAGAAGAACTAGGGATACGTTCCTGGTGTATGGATGAGATGAGGAGCTTGTCATCAGAGGGTATGATGATGCTGGTTTTCAGAGAGATCAGAACTATTTGAAGTCACAATCTGGATATGTTTTCTGTCTCAATGGAGGAGCTATGAACTGAAAGAGTTCAAAGCAGCCATTTGTCACCTATTCTACAGTGGAGTCCAAATATATAGCAGCTTATGATATATCCAAGGAATCCGTCAGGATTCAGAAGTTTGTCCAGGACCTTGATTGGGTCCCTAGCAGTAAAGATCCTATCACGTTGTATTGTGATAACACTGCAGGGGTGGCTCTTGATAAAGAACCAAAGTCACATCCGCAGACAAAGAACATACTCCGAATGTATCACCTCTTTAGGAATTTCTATCAAAGGGGTGAAGTTGCAGTGAGCAGAGTGTCCACAGAAGAGAACATGGTGGACCCCATGACTAAAGTCCTATCTCAACAGAAGCATGAATAGCATGTGAGAGCTAGCGGGTTAAAAGTTGTTAGCAATTGGATCTAGTCTAAGTGAGAGTATGTTGGAGTTGGTGGACTATAACCAACTACTTTGGACTTTATTCATTAATAAAAGCCTTATCACATCATGATTGTTCTTCTGTGTTACAATGCATGTGATAATTTCCTAAGGATAGCTGTTGTATTAAAGGTTCATAGTGGATCCCTACTATGATGAGAAACCGAAAGTTCCATAACATTGTTCTTTAATATATGTTCTATGGATGATGATGTTATTTGAGGGACACAAATAATACAGCCCATTAGGGGTGAGGACTCATAAAACATTGAGACACCTTCTCATGGTGTGCACCCGTGGTAATATCTAGGAGGATATTATGAGTATGAGACATGCTAGTAGGAAATCCACATTTCATAATGTCATTTGATGTTTCTATTTTCATATGTGTGTATTGGTACTTAGACTTTAAGATTATTATTAATGGGTACTACAACTCGTGCACTTAGATGTATTGATGAAAACTGTGACGACACACTGTTCGTAGTGAGGTATGATACATTGGGTGCGTCACGAGTAATACGACATTAAAAGATAATGCGAGAAAGGATTTGTCCCTTCTGTTCCATAATGGAAGTAGATATCTCAGTCTCCTTGATGGAATCTATATTGCCTAAATAAATCCATGGCCATGGTGAAGAATGGGAAAGTTCAATTCTGGAAAGTCAAAGAAAGAATAATCGAGCACATGGGTTGATGGCACTAGCATGCAACCTGCTTGATTCATGATATCGTGACAAAGGGAGTATATTACACGGTAAGAATTCATATGAGGTGACACATCATTGCGGCATTAACATCTTCCTCTATGGGTGCCTTGGCATGTTTCTAGATGCTAACCTTGGACTTTATGCAGGCTCTGCCTAATGCCACTGAGAAAGATGCCTAGAGGGTCACACACTATGTGTGTCCATGTATCTCAGTTAAATATTAATTTAACAAGTTAAATAAAGATTATTATCGATTGTGGTTTAATAATTACTTAAGGATGCCTGATTGCATTTATTTGAAAACTAGTTATTCGAGAGGATATATTGTGGGTGAAATTACATATATTTATTAGCGAGTAATGCAGTAACATTTATTTAATAAATAAATAGCCATTACTAAAGGTCTAATAAATGTGGTAGAGGAAATAAATAAAAATGAAAACAAGATAAACACACCGTGAACATTGAATGTACACACCGTGTAGTTTTCATGGAAAACGAGTACACAATGTGTATTAATGATAACATGCTATGTAGTTTTTTCTTATCGGGATTTTGAGGAAATAATTTCATTTTATTAAATTATATTTATTATAATCAGCGTGAGAACATGTCAAGGAATTAATTATTCGACATGGGGGTTTTCAATAAGAGTTAATGAAATTAATAAAATTTGTACCACATTTATTTATTTTCATAACTCTATAACCTCAAATCGGTTATAAATATCCTCAGAACCCCAACACTTTACTATAGAGAATCGTTGTGCACAACAATTCTAGAGAGTTCTCTCAAGGTCGAAAGAACTCTTTCCTCCAAGAACGCTCTCATGACCGAGAGAGATCCACCACCAACAGATTAAGGCGATCGAAGGCAGACATCACAAGCGAAGGTTCTTCCGCGCTAGCTCCCGGAGATTCCTTCAGCGATGTCCAGAGATACGTGAAGCATGTGTGGATCACCGCTAGAGGAATCCACCACTTGGATTCTACAACGCAATGATGGATCACACCAGATCGTGACTGGAGACATCAATGAAGAAATAATTCAATCTAGGTAATTCTTGTCAATTAATTTAATTAAGTATAACCAACATATGATGATCCTATCTCTATGGTTCTGGGATACCCTCTTATGTTTTTCATTTTTGTTCTATTCTGAAGATCTGGCTTTTTACATCATAACGAATCTCGGATTTATCATTGTTAATGCTAAAATTAAAGTTGGTCTGAACCACCAACGTTCTTCCGCTACGCCCGGAACCTACATAGACATCTTGGATTGGTAATCTACCTACCCAAACTAATCCATAAAAGTATATGTTAGCCTCTCAACCAGATGAACAATCACTTCCACAACAATAATTGGATCATCATAAAATTGTGTTCTAATGCATCACCCATAATCATCCCTACCCATTCTTATACACACCATCTTAAGGGTATTTATATTATTCAGGAACCATTCATACTCCACCAGGTAACAATATAGCATAGTCACCTAAATATATCTCTTAATCCTAGAATTCATATCTCAGGTTAAAACCGCAACTTAGAGGGAATCATGGACCTTAATATTTTCATAAGAAAATCATGGCCGCATTGGACTTTATGTTAAAGCCTCATAATAAAATCTATAGAAAGAAATATTAAATCCCATATTAATACCCAATAAATTAATAGGTCAATACCCATATCAAAAAAATATATAAATCTACAGAGTTTATACCCACATAGATAATAACAGCCTCAGTGTGTGAGGAACCATCACCTCATGATCATCTCCATTATCCCAAATTCTCCAATGTATCACAAGGTTCTCCTATAATTGGCATATTCCAAAAATACAAACCTAATGTTATCCTATACAAAGATATGATTAAGGCTATTACCCATAACCCTGCTTTTGCTTATACTATTAACACTTCTCTAGGATTTATGTGTCTTAAAGAATTAATTTATAATTATGGTCTCAGCCATTGGTGGTTGATGCATCAATTCAGTGCACAATGATCCATCAAATACCTTATAATTTTTTTAGTCGAAGTAATTAATTTAAAAGAAAACAATTTATTTCTATAAAATGTAAATTATAATCAATTATGAGACCAAATATCATAAACATACAAATAAAATACATAATTCACACATGGTAAGATCAAGGACTACCATACTCAAAAATAATTTATTTCCTTTAATCACATCCTGAAAGCTCCCCTGTGTTCGTCTAAGACCAAAAAGCCATCTTCAATTAACACAGGGAACTATATCATGAAAAATTTCTCATTTAATTAGTTATAATCCAATTATAATTTATTAAACAACTCTAAAAAATTTATATATAAAATGATTTGGAATTATAGAAAAAAGAGTCAATGAGATACTTGATCACACTGAAACAAAAAATAACCACTGATGAGTGGTCCATGGAACACTCTTGGAACAATAATGAGCCACATCCCTAACACCCAACATCATTTCAACAACTATTTTAATTTAATATGAATAAAAACATGAAATAAAATCATATGATGGGATTTCTCCATTGAAATTTAATGCAATGATCTGAGATCATCAACTCAGATAATCCTTTATTTGTATCATCTAAACATCCAATAATATCATGAGTATTACCGAGTGATGTGGTTAAATTGTGATTAAAATCCTATTTCACATTTCTTTAATAAATGGTGAGGAAAATAAACCAAAGAAGAGAGAATGGATTAATAATGTACCTTGAATATCTAGAAAATACCCCATAATAATACCCCAAACCATAGGGAAATCAAAAATGAAGAAGATAGAGGCTGGACACCAATTTGTTCATGAAGGAGGAAAAAAGGGTCCAGAACCCCTAAATAGTTGAAGAGAAAAATGAGAATTCAATAAATTTCTAAAACCTCATAAAGAAGATTATCTTTCACTATGAACTGTGTTATTCCATGGTGATCTCTAGCCAGCACCATGAACACCAAAAACAAAAAACTATATGGATTTTACCCCACCATGATAGAGATTTTCAATTTTTGATCTACTCAACTAAAACACTATGTGAGTGGGTACAACATGATAAATGTTTCCCATTTATCTCGCCTCCCCATTTCATATCCCACAATGGAATCCACTATTCCAATTTCGCACGGAATATTTACCATAACTTGTGAATCATATTCTATATAGTTATCTAATCTTGAAGATAGTACATTTTCATAGACTTATTTAAATACTGACAAGCCCAAGACACCATAGTGTTCGACTCACCAAATCCCCTTCAGTCTGTGTTTCTAACTCTCCAACATGATTAACCCTACACTATGTTCTACCTTTACTTTGATAGAGATGTTACTTAAGAACCTGAAACTAATGTATTCATTCCCCAATGCCTTCTAGTGGACTTGTAAACATATATAGGTTTAATTCCATATCCTAAAATATCTCATTAACATGTTCAAACAATCAAAATTTAAATATGAACCATGTTTCAAGAACAATCCTCTCTCAAATGCTACTAATTAAAATTCCCCTAGAATTACACAACCCATTTAAATTTTTGTATTTAGAAAATTTATAATGTAAATCATTTAGATAAGTCAGATTATTGGGATATATGGTTTGGAACAGTTTATATTGATTAATGAAGATGAGTATTTATAGTAAAATCTTATCATGTGAGAAAATAAATATAATTTAGAGAAATCTCATGAATAATCATTTCACAAAATATTGTGTTATGAAAAATCATATCGATGAAATTTATTTTAAATTTAAATAATTCAATTTTTTTATAGGGTAATTATTTTATCACAACCGTTATTGGATTATCACTATTTTAAAAACTCTATGATCTCTACGTAACATGAAGATAATGGGTGACAATTTTATCTAGAAAGAAATATATATATTCTACCAGAGGAACTGAACTCTAAAATAATACATATATAGATGACGAGAAACATATTATTAATATAAATAAGAATTATTTGATCAAAAAAATTATACTATATGAGAGTAGATTAGAATATACTTTGATAAGGACAATCAAAAGATTATTTTTCCCTTTTATTTAAATTATAGAGTTGTTTATTCTGAAAATTGTTAATTAATTCCTTCTACATTGAAGAAAAATTAAAAATGAAAATTTGATTATAATTTTTTATAAAATAAGAAAGGTGAATTTCCGTATCTTTAAAGTCATTGGAATTGAATTTTCAAAAGGAAAAAAACACTAAGAGTGGTTATCAACAGAAAGATATAGTTGAAAAGAACTGATGAAGGGATGAAAATTTGGACATTAATTTATATTAATGTAATTATCCAATTAATATTAGAATATGTTATATACCATTTAATAAGAGTGATATAGAATAAATAATAATATAAATTTTGATATAAAATAATGTTATTAAGATAAAAAGTACTTGGGGTGTGATTGAAGCTTCATTTACAAACAAAAAGTACCTAAAAATATATAGATTATAAATAGATAATAATTTTATAATGGAAGGCCCCATAGAATGACTCATAGTTTATGGATAATGTAATATAAAATTCACTCAAAATATGTGTTTATGTTTTGGTAATTAATTTTCATTAGATGATATAGATTCCACTTTATAATTTATAAATATGGATGAATATATGAATGGTGTAGAAAATTGATAATTTTATTTTGAATAACAACTATATTTATAATGAAAAATATATTTCTCATTATCATGAAATAATTTTTCAAAATTCTTATCAATAACATAGAAAATTTATTTATTCATCAATATGAAATTATCATAATGAGGTTAGTAAAATTAATCTAATATTCTTGATATAAATAATCTATTTTCTACCTTTTCTTCTTATAGGGATACTTTTTATAAGTTTTTGAGATAGTTAAAAACAACTTCAATAAATTTTGGAATTGGTTTAACCTATTAAATTTCATTTTTCAGGAAGACTATTTCATTCCAAAAAATATACAATTTATACTAAATTTTAAATTGGTGGTCACTAGAATAATCTTTTTACATTGGATAATTTTAAAACATTCATAATAAGAAAGGATTATATTTTGAATGAAATTTTAACTTTACTAAACTATAGGGTTGTAGAGATATCTGTTCCCCTAGTATTATTTTATATCAATACTAATATAATGAAAATATAGGTACCTGATTATTTAAGTCTTTAAAATAAATAATTCATACATCAATGGAAGAAAATATTGGTAATAGTTTTTTTTTCAAAAATTATTTCATAGAACAACTTCTCATAAATAAAGACTATAAAGGACGAGATAATAATATAAAACATTTATAGGGAATAAAGGAATTGGGGATGATTTCTTTTATATGTGTGATAATAATGGTACTTATTTTATGGTAGTTACAAATTTATGACTTATTATCTTTATACACAAGAGTCTCTATTTTTTTGTTTAGATGGATTAGTTTCATATTTCATTTTACTACATTTTATGGGGTAATTTTGTTTTTAATAACCATTATGCATTAGTTTTTCACGGTTTATGATTGATCCTATAATAAATGAGAGATTACATTAGTAAAACATTCTAAACCATATTTTTTAGAAGAGGTTCACCCAAGAGTATTAGAAGAAATTTTATGAAATATTGGTACCATTTTTATAATCATTAAAAAGTAATAAAAATTTTAAAATATATTTATCTATTTTTTTGTTTAATGTCCTTTAATTTTGTTAATATATAATATTCATTGAAATTTATTAATTATTAATGAATTCACTATAATATAATATTTTCTTGAACATATTTAGGGAAAAACATTACATTCGGAATGATTTTATTACATAAAAAACAAGGGTATAATCATCCATAAGTGATCAACTTCTTATTTTTATTTCATATTCACAAGTCATTTATAATATTCTCCAGAAGAGGGGTGGGAATATTTATTAATATTTTAATGTGAAAATGTTTATTCATGCATTTTATATATCCCAAATGAACGTAGATCATAAATTATATGATTTATCTTCACCTATCATTCTGTACTCTATCTTACAAAATCAATATTTATTAAATAACTAAATAGAGGGTATATTACCCAAGGTATACTATAAATTTCAGGTTTCATTATTAAATTGTGACAATCTCTTACATCTGAGTTTTCTTGTGTATCAATTCCCTTTTGTATGAATTTTATGTACTATTCTATTTTCTGAAGATAATTTTCTCCCATATTATTAAGTTTATTTTTACATATTGTTTTGGAGATTATTTTATTACTATGTTTTTTTATTATACATGGTATATTATTTAAGTTATATCATCTAATTATATTATTATGACATGTGATTAAATTTACTGGGAATAATTTTCCTAGTTTTTTTCACTTTTTTAGTTTTTTATTAACCTAATGGGGGATAAATGTAGTGTTTTTAAATTAATTATGTTATAGGGAGAAGAAAAAAATTATTTATTTTATCCTAATGCAGGAAGAATGGATTCGAAGAGGTGAAATGTTGTGTGTCCTAGATTAATTCAGAAAAGGGGAGAATTCGCATCCTCGAAGGGGAAATCAAATATTTAGGGGAACAAGTCCCTAGAAGGGGGATAATGACTAATGAAAGTAAGGGGAAAGTAGTTTTCCAAATATATTTTTCATTTATATAGGGTTATTATGTTATATGTAAATTTTAATGGAGTTTTCATCTCAACATTAACTTCAATTAAATTTACCGATTTGTAATTTTTTGGTGTTTTTTATATTATCATAATAGGGGAGAATGTTAAGTCATTTCCTTGATTTTTAAATCTTATAGGTTAGTTGTTTTTATATATACCACAAGACACTCTACAAATTACTTAAACTTACTGGAAGGTTTATTAGAACAATATATCATGTTGAATTAACTTCTAAATCATATTTCATGGTGATATTATTTTGATACATTTAATTATCATTGATTTGTAAAGCCACAATAAACTACATTGAAATGATAATAGATAATATTTCATGATTATTATAACTTTACTAAAGAAATTAGGGATGTTTTCTTCATTGAAATTTATTAATTGTGTCTAGTCATTAAGGAATAGAACATGATGAGAAATCTGATATTTCTAGTATTATTAATAACTATAGTCTTTCATTACCATAATTCAGATGATATTATAATTGTATGAGTTTTTTAGTGGGAACATAGTGCATACATTCTTATGGTTATTATTCTCATAGAATTATTTATTCTAATTGTACTAATAATTTTTTATATTTTTATCATAAATAGATTATAAGAAATGGAACTACGGTGATTTTTAAAACACATTTTGATGATATTGTTGGAATATGAATTTTTTCAGTACGATGATGTATGGGGAAGGAATTACAACTCAATAGGAATTTTAAGGAGGAGATTTGTGAAATAACGTACGACTATCAATTTTTTAAGGATGTATGGGGGTGTGGATGTCATATTTTTCATTTAAGTATATCTATGAAGTTATGGGTTTGGAACATGTATCCCCTTGATTTGGGTATGGATCCTCTATCATCTGTTGATTAATATTGAATAGTTCCAATGATTGGAAATTTTGGTTATTTCATTTAATTATATTATTTAATGGATTTTTCATAATGGTATCCAGAACACTATGAATTTATTTTTACCATAATTATGGTTATTTTTGGATGATGTTATTTCTGTTGTTGTGATTATAGATTTTGAGTGTTTCAATTTCAGTTACCTATATCATCTATTTATTTTTCACACATTTTTTTTGGAATTTATGACTTCCAAATAGCTTAATTTTTTGAGTAGGATAAAATTATTTGTTTTTTTCAAACATAAATTTATAAATCCATTCAGAAGAATATTAATCTAGGATATCATATATTAGGTATAAGATAGGTCTGGAAAATTCCCAATCATTAAAAACGTATAACTGAACATAGACTTGGTGGTGGATTTAATTAGGGACAACATGGAAGAATGGATTATTGTGGATTGTTTAATGTAATGTAGATTCAAGGATAACGAGGGACTAATAAAATATTTGGTAACTTTTATTAATAACTTCCATTGGATTATACATTAACCAATTCAAGAGATTGAAACTCTTTTATTTCACTTACCTTTGTATGAGCATTAGGACATATGGTGGATAAAATTCAAAATCTCATTGTGTGTCCACACCATCTTGATAATAATTGAGTTTGGATGAGGTTTGATATAAGGGAAATGATATTTGATAACCTAGATCCTCTAGATAAATAAACATGTAAACATCTCCTATCATTCCAATTTTTAATAACAGGAAGAACTATTGCCTTTTGTTCTTCCATTTAATTATCCAAAACCTCTTCAACCTCTTCTTCACCAATCTCATAAATAATATTTTTATTTTACACTTGATATATAAATCATATTTTAATTAAAAATAATTTAGTGTATAAAGGTTATTTTCAATCCATTTCCATATTTCTACCTTTAGATACCCTATCTATACAAAAATAATGAATGAAAAAAGTAATTCTATTATCTTTTTTGATATTCCATTATTAAACATTTAGATTTTCTTATCTTTTATAAACTCTCAACTCTTTTCATGAAAAAATGACCTAGATCAGTTTATCAAATAATAAGTATGGAATAAATTCAATGGAAATACTTAATTTTTTCTTTCTCACTCATAACATCTAACAATTTATACAATACCCTTTAGAGAATGAATATATCTTAGGGGACTTAATGTTTCTCATGATTCTCAATACATTAAATAAATATAGAGAGGTATTTTATTATCACTTCAATACCATGAGGGGATACATCACACAAAATATATAGAGGATGATGGAATTGGAAATCTAATATAAGATGATCCATTGTGTCATCCCTCCAAGGAGCTCCCAGACCAGTAGTATGATATAGATAAAAAATCCCCTCAAAAACAAACTAGACATTTTTAGAATCATTTATTGAATTGCTTAATATGTGTGATTCCCATTCAATAGGGAAACTAGACAATAGTTCCTATTTTTTTGAATGATTATTTATATGTTTAAATATTTTAGATTATCATGAGCCATCCCAAATACCCTGGTATATTGATATCGGTGCTGACTTGGATATAGCCTGAAGGGGGTTCCTGTTCCCCATAGGATGGAAATTATCACCTAGAATCATACAAGATAAAACTAGAAATTTTTTTCACATAAAAATCAGAAGAAATATATACATACAAGTATTCTCAAGAAAGGCACTCAAAAGAGATAATACCAGATATCAAACAGTTATATAAAAACCCAAATAGTACATCATCAATTTTCTCGAAAGACAAGATAAAACTAAAACACTATGAAGGTATCAACACTCCATGACCAAGTGTTAAAAAAATCTAACTCCTCTGATATTAATATTCCCTTTGTTCACAACTCGAAAAAGATAATCTAGAAATTCCCAAAGGAAAAGGTAGGGTGTGAGCTAAAATCTCACTAGGGTCCCACCATGTGTTCCATAATATGATTAAATAACAAATAGAAAAAACCATGACTTCAATTTTAAATAAAATTGGCATTGAATTATAATTTAAAAATCAAACACAAATATACATTTTCATTTCTAAAAATGGAAACCTCAAAAAACAATGTATTCTGTAAACATTTTATATAATATAGTTTATATAAATAACTAGTCCTAAATAAATCTATTTCCCATTTATTGGAATATATGATCAATGTAATCAAAATGAAAAACATAATCATCTTTACTATGGTATGATAGTTCAAAGCTATGATATACTCACACATTTCATCTTGGTGATCACAGAAATAAGTGTATACATGTCCCAAAGATGTTAGGCAAGTATGACTCATCAACATTCCATTAGGGATAAGATCTGATGAACTATGATTTTTTAAAGTTTTAATGAATGATTATTTTTATAGGGAATTGCCATCATACAATGTTTTTCCAAATAACCCACTAAATACTCATTCTCTCATGTTCTAAACCAATCATTAATAATGGAAATGTTAGTTTAAAATAGCATAAAATAAAACCACCCAATTTATAGTTTCAATATTCCAATTTCATTTTAAAAACAGGATCATGGGTTTTTTATAGTTTCATTATTTTTTCAAAATAAAATCAACAATATGTTCTCATAAAAAAAAATTTAGCCATTTTTTTCAAAAGGCAGTTTCACCAATCCACTTCACAAATTATTTCATATTCAAATCGTACCCAAAATTTTAAATTCAATTGGAGCTGGGGGTTTTATTGAGAATTGATTACAATCTAATTTTATATTCTAATTCGCAAAAAAATGGGTTTTCATAATTAAAATGAAAGATATATGAAGAAATCAAACAATTCTTGTTTTTATAAAATGTCAATTCTCAAGAGAACCACATACCTTAAATCATGGAATCATGAAACACAATTACCACAATGATATTTTCCAATAAATTAAAACGGTAAAAGTGATCAAATAATAAAACCTATATTCACAATAAAAAACAAAGTATTTTAGATCCATGAGCAATAAGATGATCTAAAAAAACCTATGGGGAAAAGAACATGAGAACGAGAGAGATTAAATTAGAGAATATCACTTCCTATTAAGGAATCAAAAGAGGCTCTACAAGTTACAATCCACATAGGAAGGGGTTCAGAGGAGCCTGAAGGGGGTTCCTGGGAGCTCCAAAAACCAAGAAAAAAGGGTAACACTGAACTAGAGTCAAGTTGGTGAAGAAATAAGGGTTACAGAATATTAAAATACTTTTCGAAAATAGAAAACACAACTCACATGGTTAACAGAGTAGGGCCTCATTATTTATCTTTTTTTTCATAACCATATGACCCTACGACGGGATTCATGATTTTTACATGGTTGTAAAATGGTTTTTCATATAGTGATCCAAGAATGAATAATCATTCTATTTTTATTTTCATGGTTTACATAGGTTTGTGTCATGTTTTGAGAAAACCATGAGCTAATCATGCACAACACAAAAAGTTTAAAACTTTCTAGCTTTCCTCAGGAAAAAACATGAGAAAACACCCAACCAAGGAGAAATAAAAAATGAGGGTTGAGGAGTACCTAAAAAAATTAATAGGATGTTACAACCTCCACAACATAGAAACATACTATCTGTAGAAATCTTTTTATGATGATTCGATATCAAAAAAATGATGTTGTTGCTCTCTCATTAGCACATATCTCTTCAAAGTCTCATGAGCATCAGAACTGGGATTCTATAGCATTCGAACCCATGGTTTTGACCTCCCAGGATGTACCTTGGATTTAGAATCAACAATCTTGACCATATTATTAGTTACAGATAAATATGTATCAATATCAAGATCACTCTAGCTCAGAACATGAGATGGATCAGAAAGATATTTATATAGCTATGTTATTTTTAACATGTTAGGTATCTACACTGACTATGTAAGAAGTTATAAATGGTATTCCATTTTCCCCACATACTAAAAAAACACAAAATATCCCCAAAATCAAGGTGAAATATTACATTGCCTCCAAACCCATTGATGATCCAAATGGGGGGATACTTTCAATAACACTTGGTCACTAACTTAGAACTCACAGGGTCTATGATAATGACCAAAATAAGATTTATTCTGGCTATATTCCATCAACTTTCGATGTTCGATCAACTATATATTTTATATCGTCTCTTGACCGTTGCTCTATCTAACCATAAAATTTCATCAATCTCTAGCCAACATAATGGAGAATTACAAGATTGTCCATACAAGGACGCAAAATGATCCTTCATGTATACGTACTGGTAACTATGGTTATAAGAAAACAAAATAGTACCAAATGGTCATCCCATGCTCCTCTAAAATATTGAACGAAGGTGTGGATCATATCGCTAATAATCTGAGTATCCCTCTATGTATGGTCATCCATATGTAGATGATATTCCATACTCAAATGAACCCGATATCTCGATGCCTCTCGAATCCCTCTACAAAAGAAATAAGTAAAATAGTGATATATATCAGAGACTACAGTGGATGGAACTTCATAAAAATAAATAATATACCTCACATAGAGATTTCTCCTCTCATAAAAGTCAGTTATATCACGAATAAGTATAATGAGATCCAATTAGGTTCACCTATCAATCAAAACCCATATCAAATTATTCTTTCTCTGGGTATGTGGCAACCCAACCACAAAGTATATAGAAATACCATCCCACTTCAATGTAGACATTGGATATGGATAAAGAAAACTTGAAGGTATATGTAACTCAACTTTTAGCTATTTTAAAATATTACAGTGAGAGAAAAAATTATCAATGTATCTTCTCAAACATGTCCACAATAGTTGACACTACATATCATATAATATCATCATGGTTCTTGGGTACAAAATTTATTTAGAACTATGGAAATCCCCCATTAGAGATTTTATTACAGGAATATGTACAATGTACTGGTTCTAAAAACATAGGATAACATCTATGGGGATAGACCAGTCAACAATGGTCTACCCATAATAAAGGGAGTTCCAAAGGCTATTGAACTCATCATATAGCTTCTATTCTAGAAGAACCATCTCATGAAGAGTGGAGGTCAACTGAACACTAGTCAAGGATACCATAACCCATATTTTTTAAAATACTATATGCAACAATGAACAATGACCCATCAAGTTCCACTATTCTGATGATTATTTCATGGCATGGGTCAGAAGATTCCTCCTCAATGAATCAACGAGAACATTTACTTTACCCAAGATATAAGAAATTTTGAAATCAATGGATTGTAGGTAATCCTCAAAACACCTCTGTTGGAGGTTCAAATACTTTTGAAAAAAATATTTAACTCATAATCCATTGATCTGAAAACATGGTAAACTTCTCATTGAATGGGTTATGATGCCAAATCATAAAAACATGTATCATAGTTTAATGTTCTTGGTCCTGGGTCATGCAATTCATCTCATTTTTCATATGTTTTAAAGATCCATAAGAAACGATGTGACCACCATGTATAGAATACATCCCAAACCTAAACCTTATGCATAAAATAATACCATAGATACCAACCCAAACATTAAAAGATTAAACCCAAAATATAAGTTACAATACACATAATCTCAAAAAAATAACTATGAAATTTTTCATCCCATGAAAATTTCACCCCTTTCCAAGTGAGGGAAATCATTAAAGAAGAAAACATTGAGAAACCCATTATGAACTAATGTTTTTTATATGTCATAAAAAAATTCAAATTTTTAGGGTCAACTAAAATACCATGTTATGTTCCACATGTCCCATTAACAACACAAATCAAATATAGAAATTATATTTCATTATATTGGTATAAATTCAGTGATTTATCGACAATTCATGAACTACTCTTAGATGACAGACATGATTATCCTTAGACGTTGTGTAAACTGTGATTTTATTCAGAAAGACTACCTTGAACATATCATGATACTCATGGAAATATTTTTCATCAAATCTATGAAAACTACAGAGCGTTGTTTTGAATAAATGGAATGATAAGATACTCATAATTCCCATACCTGCTACAGAAGGTAGTTATCTGAATAAAAGATTAATTTATTTTCAATTGATGATTATCTTATCAAGGATGAATCATCAAGAACCACTTAACCCATTTAAACTAGTCAAATAGATCATCAAGTTGTGGCAACATTTATTTATTATTTACCATAAATAGATTTAATCTATGGTAATCAACATAAATATGAAGTGTTCCATCACCATTTTTATAAAAGAGAACAAGACCCCCAAAGGTGACAAAGTGGGAAATAAAAAGGAATTATATAAAATACCTTCTAATAATGTAATCTAATCATTAATTTCATATAGTTCCATATGTTAAGAATGTATATAAATAGGTTGTGTAATAGGCACTAAATTAATAGAGATCTCTACCTCTTACACCAAAGGAAAACTAGAGAAGTGAGAAAGGAAAACATTGGGAAAATTGAAGAAAATTGGAGGGATGTCATCACTCAATGATTATTGATCCATGTGAAAAGAAAATTCGGGTATTAAATTATTCAACTTGGGATAAGAAGGTCTATATCTACATGACCTTTTGTCCCATTATCCATGAAGGATATGACATGCCCAATCGGGTGAGGTAAAGAAGATCTATAGAAGAAAACATTAAGTTGGAGATTTATTATAAATGAGACAAACCATTCCAAAAAATTATATTAAGATATTTCATTTCGAGAACCATAAAATCCAAATAAATATCAATATATGATAATGAGAAAAAACAAGATGGACAATGATGACCATAGTTTCTCTTTATTCCATGAGGGGGAGAGGTAGTAATATTCCTCACATAAGATCAATGATCAATCGATATATTTATATTATTCAAAGTATGAGTTGATATAAACCAGTTAGATTCACTAGTATCAAATAAATAAAGACTAATGATGAATCTCTAGTGATGGTAACTCTCATTGTCACCAAACATGTATCAGATTACTCTAGAGACTCTTCTACTACATCAAGAATCTTTGCTTGGGATTTCTATGGATATAAAGACATACATATTAGTTCACCTAATTTAAATGTAGTAATTTTATCCACTGGTGATCTCATTACACTAATTAGAGTAGTATAATTAAGATATAACTTTTTTAAGTGATATGAGAATCTGTAAGAACCACATATCTTGGGTGCCTCACTGCAAACCCGTTAGGATTTCCCAAGATTTCCACACTGGTGGAAAATTAATGGGCCACTTACCAACACTATAGGAGGAATGGAAGAACCATACAATAAAGAACCACTACGAGACTCATCAAAATTTTCCGTCTCCTTATAATAATTGATAAAACATCCATTGTTAGAAAAAGGAACTACGTCCAACCATGAAATACTAGATAGATCATGTTAAACCATCAATGTTATATCCACCACATAAACATAAGATGATATCATTAGGAATAAAAACTAATAATGAATATCTGATCAATGTTCCATATAAGATCATCATGATGTCATCTTCTCATTTGATATGATCTTAAGTGCAGACTACACAATCATAGTGAATCATTTCACACATTTTGTAATGGCTATGGCATACTTCTCAAGATGGAAAAACTATATAGCCTTAGAAAAAAAACATATAATCTTTATTTAATTTGTTGGTGGAATGATAGTTAAATTCCTCCCCCTCATGGACCACATGCTTCTATTTCATCACTATTATGTTCCACTATCTCCTTCTAGGTCCTTCCAGCATAAAGATGGCTTATTTCACCTTTATATGATTAGGAATATCCATGAAATAAAATAAAATCTCAACCCTGATAAAATAATCCACATCCTCTTGAGGATTATTAGATTCTAGTAATATTGCTGGATTATGGATAAGGAAATCCTGATCAGGACTCCATAATTCATACTGTTGAGGTTGCATGACTGGATCTTGAACTAGAATGGGTGAAGGTTCCTATCCTAGAGCTTGGAAACCATAGACAATAACCTTGACCCCATTCTGGTACGTGGAAGGGTTTTCTCATAGTGGTTTATTTGTAGCTTCTCACAAGATCTTATCCACATGACATTTTCGAGCAATGATTCTGGAAAAATAATAAAAAAACAGTAAAAATTTTATAATTTTAAATAGATTGACAGTAAAACAAGAGAAATATGGTGTATAATCCCATCAAATAATATATAAATATTTGGAACTCAACTACCTAAATCAACAACAAGAAATATATTTGAACTAATACTCATGATGCCTTTTCCAAACCACACATTGTGACTTATGGCTCATTATGATGAAGGCTATCCAAAAAAAGACTCAACACTACCCAAATGTCCTAACAAAATCTCATACTACTTACTGACATTGATGAAAGATGAAAACATGAACCTTTTATACTAGTTTGTTAAGAACTATCCCAAATAACCTGATACTCTAACACTTGATCTAGCACTAACATAGCCCAAAGAGTTTTCCCTATCCCCATAGGTTAGTGACTAGCACCTGAAATTATACAAGATAAAACTAGGAATTTTTTCCATATAAATAGTGGAAGAAATGGATACATATTATTATGTTCTAGGTAAACTTCAAAAGGTTATAGTACCTAATGTCAAATTGTTAAATCAAAACCGAATAAATATATTAATAGTGTACTATAATGACTATATAAGACTCAAACATCCCAAAGGTCTTAACACCCATGACTAAAGGGTCAAGAATATCCACCTACTCTGAGAGGTGCATTCCATTTTCATGAACCAAGGAGAATATAATCTATATGTGCCAGAAGGAAATTTTATCATGCGAGCTAAATCAGATATCGATTCTCACAATGTGTTCCATAATAAGATTCCATGACAATAGACTAAATAATTCTTTAAATTTTCAAAGAAACATGAATGGAAATACAATTTCATTTTTAAATCAAAACATGAATTTCATTTCAAAATATGGGTACCTCTCAAAAATGGATTTTGTAAAAATTTTATATAAGACAGTTTATATAAATATTATTGCATGACTAAAAATTTTCAACATTCAATGGAATATATAATAAATTTAATCAAAATAAGAAACATGGTCACCTACACTAATTTATGATAGTTCCATGAAATAGTATCCTCGCACATATCATATCAGGGATCATGAAAATATGTGTACACATGTCCCACAAACGTTGACTAATGAGGACTCATCAACTTCCCATTGGGGATAATAACATCGAAAATATGGTTTTTAAGAGTTAGTAAGTGTCAATTAGTCACTAGGGAATTACCATCCTTGCATGTTTATCCCAAATAAACCACTAAATACCCATGAACACATGTTTTCAATCAATAATCAATAATTTTCATGTTAATTTTAAATAGTTTCAAGTAAAACTTATCCATTTGTTGTTTTAATATTCCAATTTCAATTTAAAAACCAATACATGGGTTTCTAATTAATTAATGACGTTTATCATGGTAAAAGGAACCAAATGTTCTTATAAAATTAATTTAATCCATTTTTTCTAAAATTTAAATTTCTCCAATCAATTACAAAATTTCTGTAAAATGTAAATCACGCTAAAAATTTCTAATTCCATTGGAATTGGAGGTTCTTCCCAAATATTCAGCCCAATCAAATTTCGAATTCTAGTTTTTAATAAATGGGTTTTATAAATTTAATTGAAAGAAATATAAATCAATAAAAAATTAATAAGTTTATAAAATAAAAAATATCAACAAAATATTAATCTTTATTAACTGTAACACATAACACAACACACACAAGGATGTTTTCTTACAAATAACAAAGAAAAAATATTTCACAGAATAAATCCTATATTCATGATCCAAAAAGAATCAATATTAACCCATAAATAATAATATTATTTGAAGAAAACTATGTTGATAATAATAAGAGAATTTGAGATAAGAAACATGAGAATATGAATTTCTAGAGATGAATAAAATGAGGTTTTCTGAGATTCAACACACCTTAGAAAGGGTTTGGAGTATCCAAAATGGTTCATTATTTATCCCAAGACCAAATAAATAATAAAAACTCGTGTAAGGGTTGATAAGATGAATAAATAAGGGTTTGGTTATTTTTAAAATAATATTTGGTAATAAAAACACCATTCACACAGTTATCTTGGAAGGGTCGCATGATTAATCAATCCATTCACCCTAACTGTGTTCCCCTATTATAGGGTGCATATTTTCTACTTAGTGGGTGCATGATTTTTCAAACCATGCACCAATCATCAAAATCCAAATATTTGGTTTGTTATGGATTACATTTGGTGGTATAGATTTGGATAAACCTTACCCCAACTATGAACAACCCCAATATTTCCAAAATGTTCAACATTCCACATGAAACCACTAGGGAAAAATCCCATCGAAATCACAATAAAAGAATGGATGAGGGGTACTTGAAAAAAGTAAATAGATTTTATATAGATTGGTTTTTTCTATTAAACATCATGATGGGATACATAACACAAAATAGAGAATGAATGGGGATAATGGAAATCTATTTTAAAATTATCCACCATTGACTACCTATAAGGATCTCCCTAAAAAATTAAATTGTGTATATGAACAATACCATAATGAACCCACTATCCAATAGAGGCTCATAAAAAACTATGGTCTCCATTTATGTATCTATTATACCATCTCTTCCAATTATTATTTAAAAAATTGTTTATAATTTAAAATACTATTTAAAAAAAATTATATAGTACTTTTACTATGTAGTAATAAAGAGTATAAATATCAATAATTATAAGTATAATTCCCTAACCTAGTGAAGAAACTTGTCGATTTTTATTGACTACATAATCACTAATAAAAAAATGGAAGTACTTTTATTTATTTTTCATATTTTACTTAATATGAATATTTACACTATTTCAATAAGTAAATTAACATAATAAATAACAAGATATATAATTTGTTCTAATGATTATCTACTTATAGTCACCTAATCATGACATATATGACATTAGAAACTAATACTTTAGAAGAGTTTATATCCTAATGAAACCCAATCTCTCTAAGATTACTCATGATTCCACCATAATTATGCTATATTAGCTTATATATGGGTTTTTATAGTGTATATGAATCTTATCTCCAGCCTAATGACATGTATTATGTAACTTGAATGGTATAAAATAACATTTTAACCATTGTGACTAGTATATATTAATAATAATTGGAAACATCAACACAAAAACTCAGGTACAACTTATAACCACTAATTGTTTGTGTAATTTCCATTGGATTATTAACTACATTTGGGATACAATATCCCCTATTTTAAATTCATCTATGATAATAGAGGTTTTAAAAAAATATTGTATGACTTTCATAAAAAAAATTAAATTGATTACATACAAACTGATTTGGGTAATTTTCCACTGGGGTACAAGTCATACAAATATAATTCAATATATAATATTTTTTATTAAGTGATAAATTATATAAAAATAGATATTAGTAATAATATATTCATAAAAAATTTAACAAAACAAAATGTGTTTAAAATTATTCAAGGTATTCCCAATGACAATCATTGTGTGTAAAAGAGGGTTTTATGTGTGAGATATCCCTATTGAATACCCATGGATATCCATCACCCCTATTTCATAGATCATCGATAAAAACATCAAAAATATCTCATCAGATTTTTTTATACTATTTTCCATGGGATCACATGATTTTATTCCTTAATTATTTGTGGATGACATACAAATTGATATTTACACATCCTAGAAAGACACCTGGATGTTGGGATTATATAATAATTAGAATGAAGTCAACACATAATCCCTACATATATATCAAAAATCCTTGTGAATGTAGTAATAATATGTGTATGGTAAATATTAAAAAAAAATCAACACATTCTTACATATATTAAACATGTAAATGTAATTTACATTCTTTAAGGCGTACTTTGATTCTACAATTTATTGGTAAGATTGAATCAGAATTCAATAAATATCCCAAGAGGAAATGGAATTATTTATATTCTTTTAGGATAGTCTTGAATTCAATCACAAGGAAAGTGAAAATGGGTATACCAAGCCATAGAGTAATAAGACCGTCCAAAACTAACCACTAACATATTGAAATCAAGAATAACACCCCATGATATATATATATAATCAAATAACCCTAGCTATGTGCTCAAGAAAATTATACACCAGATAAATTTATGTATGATAATAGGGGTCGCCTGCTGAAATAAGCATTAAACCAAAGCCCTATTCCTTAAAATTACGAATATTCCACATCACATAAATTTTTTAAAACTCAAACAGGGGAATAATATAGGCTTCACTACTAATATTGATATAAATTAGTAATAAATATGGATAATAAGAAATATTTCCTTATAATCACTAAGAATAATACATGGCTACAAAATGGATGATGAAAAAATGATGGATATGATTGAATCCAACACCTTAGATAAGTGAGATATTAGGCATTAAAAATATTGCGAACAAGCTTGTCATGAAAGAATAATTAGGGAGCCTCACCCAAAATTATAACTATATTTAGAATGTATATTCCTTAGATTAACCAATTACCTGAATCCATCATGGGTTGAAAAATAAGAGAGGGTGAGAGCCATGATGAGAGACTAAATTGTTTTTCAATAAGAAATAGATAGGGGAGATTTAGGAATAAATACATGAAATATATATAGAAAATCACTCTTTTAAACATCATATAAAAATGTATTTTATAATACCACAAATCTTCTCATTGGATAACACTAAACATGTAATGGATCTAAAATACCACAATACATTTGATAGTAAGCATAGAAGTACTAATTCCTTTACTACAACACCCCCATAAGTGATTTCTTCCAATATCGTTATCTAATTCCATTCTATTTTCATTAACTATTATCTAAAATAATAAATAACACTATTTAATAACTAAAAAATAAAAACATAAAGAAAAAATCCTTTATTAGATGACAGTTCTTAAAATAACTCTATCATGAGGCTTCTCTTCCTTAAAAATACTTAACGTGAAAAATGAGGGAATGATCATGGTTGATGAACATGAATATTAACCTCTTATTCAATCATTTTTCTTTTCCATTATTCTATTTTTTTCTTCATTCATTAAAAATAGTTATACTTATTATGATTTTCTATCACTAAAAAATCTCAAAAGAATTTTACTCTAGATATGAAACATCAACATAAAATTCAATTTCATCAAACTATATTGATTAGAAGTATAGGGTTTTTATTTCCTTATTTTTGAAATATGGTTCACATTATTTGTGGGCATCAATGATAGAAAATGGTGATATACTATTGGTCCAATTCAATTCAAGATTTAAAAATGTATAAAATTTTTCAGAGAACGATATCATTTCATTACTATATATAAGTGAACACGTCTTGGAAAATTTAATAAGAATTCATTAATACTAATCCAAAATTTTATTTTTTTCATTTTATGATCAACATATAACTTTTATAATCATTGAGTAGTGATCTATAAATTTTGAATCATCTTCACCTGCTATATATTATAGATTACTATATTTGATCAATTTTATACGTACATATATATTTTAGATCATTATAAGTGATACTAGAATAGAAAGGACCCATTTCAATAAATAAATTATATTTTTTATAAAAAAGTAGTCATACAAAAGAGAATTGACGTTGGCTAAAACCAATAACTTTAAAAATGACTTGGTATTACATATCTAAATGATTATGAATGGACTTATTTGATTATACACTGGTCTGAGAGTGAAATACTATAATAAACATTGTTTTTTAACTAAAAGGTCACTACAATCGTTTCCAAATGTAACATTTGAGACTCTATTATAGAGTCTAAACCTTATATCCGGGTCTATCAAAAGTTAAATGAAACATATTCATTAATTTATTTAATATATTAATTTCGTATTTTCATATTTTTTGAAATAACATATTTTGGGAATTCATAATATCAATAATATCATATTATTTTTTAATATTTTTCTGAAAATGATGATTTTGAGTAAAAAGATACATCTTTTTGGAGAAATTTATATTGTTTAACATTGTAATTTTATATGAAATTACTTGAAGTTAATATGACCATTTATGAACTAGAATATAAATTTAATGAATAAAAAAAATTAAAATATTCTTTGAATTTATAGATCCAATGTCCAATATTTTTTGGACTAATTAAAATGTTACATTAGTATAAAAACTATTTCTTATATTTTTGTTAAATCAAGTAATATAAAATGAGATTTAGTTTCATCATAACATAAATGATGCAAAAAATTATTCATTATATATTAAGTCAATTTATTTAATTATAATATATATCAATTATTGTGTTTTATTAAATATAAATTTAAATATTAAAAAGGTTATTTCACTAATGATATTTTTAAAAAAAATAAGTATATTTTTTTAATTAATATATATTTATATTAGATATTTTATTTTTAATGTTATTTTTAAATTATAATTTAGTGGTATCAAATTATGAAAAAATTTCAGTATTAATATTTTTTTAAAATTAATCACCACCATTTATAAATTATCTTCAAAGGTAAATTAAAATTAAGGTAAAAAAATTTAAAACAAAATGTTCTAATTTCTTTAGAGTATTTTTGGTGATTTTACAACCAAAATCATTTTAAAATCCAGTTTTTTCAAATTTTTGGCCTTTAAACATTGAATAATAATGTTACATTTCTGAAAATGTAAATATTACTCCAAAAACTATCCTTCCCTTCCCTTATAAATTAGTAACATCTTCACCACTGCAAGTATAAAATTTAATTAAAAATTTTCATCAAATGATTTTCCATTTATATCCTCAAAAAACCTTCTCCCACATTTAAATTATTATTCTCGCCATTATATTTTATATGACCATGATTTCTAAAGAATCTTACAAGGAAAAATCATGTTCCAAACCCGATTTTGATTAGATAAATATTTCTTTCTTATTAATTAATTAATTTATAAATTATTATTACCAGAGAAATATAATGATATTAGTATAATTTATATAATATAATTTCATGATATTAATGGTATTAGGATTTATTATTCATACACACAATCCATTAAGAAAAAAAATATTATCATTCATACGTTGTACAAACTACTTCTTCCACATTATAATGTGTTTTGTTTTCCATCACATACATATCAGGATTGATCTAAGGATGGGATATAATGCTATATTTTATTTTTATGATAATATTATATTTATTTTATGATAAATTTGAGAACCAAATAAGAAAATTGATAATAGATGATCAATGTTAATTTAATACTTTAAAAGAAGTGTACATAGAGGATAATATTTTATTTATATTGTGTAATGTTTTCATATCCACTGATTATTAAAATAATTCCGTCCATGTAAGAGATATCACACTAATATACTCTAAATAATATCATTATTCTTATGCTTTATTGTTTTAGAATCAAAACCCCCACCTAGTCATTCATTAAATCTTGGTATATTTATGTTTGTGTCGGTTTAACTACATATATTAACAATACTATGAATTTATATCATGAATTAATATGAATTATTATTTACTCATATAATATTATTTAAATCTATAAATATTTATTTTTTTATAGAGATGTTATATCAATATATAATTCATTAATTAAGGAAACACCCATAGTTCTTCAAAAGTCACAAAAACATGTTAATTATTGACTTAATCATTATGGATAATGGATAAAACACTCATGAAAGGAATTTGAAACATCATACTTCATTATAATCCATATAAAAAAATTCAATTTAATAAACCTAGTTATTTCTTTATTTGGAAAAAATGATTATATACACCATTATTTTGAAACTATTGGAATCAATCAAATTTATAAAAAATGAAGTGAAACATCAGAATCAAGTAGATAATAAGTATTAATAAAGAGTATCAATTAAAATAAATATTATTTATTTTATTAATTAATATATTAATATACTTATTTTTATGATATAGGATTTCAAAGTACGTTCTTGGAAGTATGGATAAGCTATATGGGGTTTTGATCCAATATTACTTTCTTCAAAAAAAGTTGTTTATAATGACCCTAATTTCTTTTATAAGGTGTATATACAACATATGTGAGATTGTATATAATTAAATTACATTTTGTATTTAATTTAGTGATCATTTTTAATCCATATTGTTCTATATTTAATGATTTAATATATTCCCAATTTGTATGTGGGGATTTTCCATTATATTTTTTTATTATTTGGGACACATTTTATAATCACCACATATTTTATTTTTCATGGCGTATTCAATTAAATGGAATAATTTTTTCTATAATAATAATTAAATTTAAGTTATTTAAATGCCTATATTTTCACCCAATATCATATTCTTTTGATTCAAGAGTTACCTTTTCCATGTTGGAAAAACATCCCCTAGTTTGGTAAAGTAAAAATGTTATTAATTACCTAGTAAATGAATATCTATTTGGATAATGGAATATGGATGTTGTTATAGAATAAATATATATAATTGTAATCTATTTTAAATTATATGGTCTATCATTGAATGTACCTTTTTGACTAATTATGAGTGGGACTAATACCACACACCTAGAGAGACACTCCCTAAATATTTTCTTTGGTATTCTCACACACTATTAAAGACCCACAGTAATGGTTTTTTCATTCAATTGATTGATTATACAACAAGAAAACTATTAATATAGATTAATTTTTTCATGGATGATTAAAATCATTGGACGCACAATTTCCCCCATATATTTTTAATGAGTTTATTGATGTTATTTATCTATTACCCGCATCTATTATGTTTATTAATGTATTTTTTTGGAGACATACAAATTATTACATTGATTGAGGAAGAATTTCATTTTAATATTTCTTATTATATATAAACAATTACTAGTCTAAAAGGGGTTCCTTTGGGAATGGTATGAAAGGTCCATATGACTATTATTTGGAATGCATTGGTGCCACGATGGGTTTCATGAGAAAAACAAGTAGAGATTTTGGTTATACCTCTTCAAATAACATGATTATTGTCTATTCATAGGGCCTTGATTTTTTTTTGACATCTGAAATCACATATTACATCTATGTGATACCACTTATTATTGTTATCCATATTTTCATTAATTTTCAGGGATATATCATTCCCAATGTTTCAATTGATTATAGATTCAAGTTTTTCATTTATTCATGACATACCACTTATTCCATGTTTATGTTATGATAGATTTTAATTTATGCTACTCCATACTGAGAATATATTCCCACCCATAATTTTTTACTCTCCCCTGGAATCTTTGATGTTAGATATTTGTAATTTTCATGGATATGATGAAAGTGATACTAATTTTATCAGAATGTGATCATATTATATCATACATTTTAAAATTATATATATATATATATTCTTATAAGTCTACTAATTTAATTGATCATATTGGAACACTTTAATTATATACCAGAAATCTAATATTAAATCTTTCGCCGGGTATCTAGTGTCAAGGATGTTATAGTTATTATCAAATAAATTTTAGTAGCAACGTAAGGGATTTGATTTTGGGGGATTATGTTTGATTCAAATTATTATATGATAAAAAATCAATATTTCTTGGAAAAATATAGAAAAAGTAATATGAACTATATTTTAAATTCAAATAATGATATAATCATGCACATTATATTTTAAGAGAAATTTTGAATAATTTGGAGAATGATAAATGTATCAACACACATATCTAATATAGGGTTGTTCAACCCAATAAATTCAACGAATCAGGATTTGAATAAATTAAGATCATAATAAAATTAGGGAACATGACCCAGATTATAAAAAATAATCTCACTCACAAGAGAGATGTACTAATCCAAAACATGGTGTAACTATTTTGGACGACTTCGTATGACAACAACCACCATAATTTAGTGTATCTATAAATCCATTGTTATTTTTCAAATGGATCATGTCCCTTGAAAATATCTTTATCACATTGTGAAGTAGTGAAAATGAAGACGTTATCGTGCTAGTCAATCGTATGAAGGTAGATGCCAACCAATTTCCATCAATAATTCAAAACACTTCTGTGGAAGATTAAGAATGATATATGGATAATGAACATTTGTTAATAATATAGTATGTACCCATGGTATAAAAAATAATCGATATTCATCCAAAATAATTTTTTGGATATCAATCAGATAATGAAGTTGAGTTAACCATTGAACTCATTCCTAATGTAAGACCTATATATAAAAATCCATATAAATTAGAACTGGTAGAGTTGGTGGAATTCAATAAATCATTGCATGCATTGAGTGATAATGGATTAATATGACCTAATGTTTCACCCTAGGGAACATAAGTTTTACTTTTGAAAAATAATGGCTGGGTTTTGAGAATTAGAATGCATTAAACAGAGATCAATTATATTACTACAAATAAAAAGTATCCCTTTCCACACTTTGATGACTTTTTTGATCAACTCCATAGATCCTGATACTTTTCAAAGAACAATATTCACCTTGTTTTTGATCATCTAAGGGTGAAGAAGCCTGATATATAGAAGTTGAAATTTCAAACAAGTTATAGACATTATCTGTTTATGGTAATTCCATTTGGATTAACTAATACTCCTCTAATGTTTATAGAATTAATTAATAGTGTGTTCAAGGAGTGTGTTGATAACTTTGTGGTGATACTCACTCAAAATATTTTGATATAATCTAACAACTATAAAGATCATTATAATCATTTGATAATAATTCTAGATACCCTCATAAAATATAATTATATGTGAAGTACAGTATATTAAAATGTTTCTTAATGAAGTTTCTATTTATGTTCATATCATCTATATAGATAGGATATCTGTTGAACTTATAAAAGAAAAAGGTAGTAAAATTTTGTCCTTCCCTGATAAAAATTTCTGTGATATGATGTTTCATGGGATTATAAGGTTACTATGGGTGGTTTATTCAATATTTTTCCTAGTTATCTAACCTACTAACCATGTGAACACATAATGGGGATAAATTTTCATGGTCAAAGAATTTGGAGGTATGTTCTGAAGAGATAAGTAGGATACTAGATAATTCAGTAGTATTAATTATTCTATAATATATGTAAGTATTTATAAAATATATTCCTAAATATAAGAAAGTACAAGTTTATTTATTTGTAAAAAATAAGATGGTATTTACCTATGCATCAAAGAAATTTAAAATCGATGAATTGAACTGTCCAACTCATAAATGGAGATGTAATCTATAATAGTTTATTTATAAGTATAGAGAAACTACCTCTATCATAATTTATATTATATATATACATACCATAAGAGTTTGATCTATATATTATCTTATAAGGAGATCAAAAAATGGAAAATAAGATGGTTAGAACTACTCAAGGACTATGATTCCATGATACACCACCACCCAGGGAAGAAAAAAGAATTGGTCGATGCATAAGTTGGATGGAGAATAGATTTATAAATTGGATGATGATTAACAAGTATCTTAATTATAGATATTGAGAAAAGATTAATATGTTAATATCTAGATAAGGGGAATCAATATTTTTTCTTCAAGTGAAATTCAAAATTATCCTTAATTGAATAGATATAAAAGTCCCAATAGGATGATAATAACTTATAGATGATGATTAATGTTGGAACTAGTGGGATGTAGATAGTGCTTAAATATAGTTATGGAATGTTGATGTTTGGGAATAGGTTATGTGTTCTATCCATACACTAATTGAGGAGGAAACCTCTAGTTGAAACACATTGATCAAATTTATCCATACATCATGGTAGAAAAAATAGGAATATAAATTTATGGGAGAACGTTTTAGTGGGATGTTATAAAGTATGATATTTTGGATGACTTTTCAAGATCAATATTTTTTGATTTGGTGATGGATGAAAGGAAATATCCAAAGGGTTTCACGAAACCTCTTCCTAAACATATATGTAAGTTGGACAATGTTACAATAGAAATTTGCACTAGAATCCCAAAGAATACATAAAATAACAACACTATATGGTTCCTCGGTGATCATATTACTAATTATACTCATTTCATAGTTATAAAATAAGAACTATCACCTAATGGAATTTCTCAACTTTACATTAAAAAAATCATAAGTTTTAATGGGGAAACTATATCGATTGAATCTGGTCATGACCAAGTGTTCTTATAGAAATTATGAATGATTCTTCAAGGGGGTGTCAATAATAAGATAATTTTATGCACTTATTATCATCCTTATACTGATGGGAAGTGTGAAATGAAAATCCAAAATTTTGAAGACATGATGATATCATTTCTCTAGACATTCAGGGAATATGGGATAAATATCTTGGAATGGATCAATTTTTATATAATAATGTCTTCCATTTGATCATTTATATGGAACCGTATGAATAATTTTGTGATAAGACATTAAATTTCCCAACCTATTGATTAGAAGATGTAAAAAAGAACATTATTTTTCCTAGACCTTGAAGACGAGAAAATTGTTAATGTACCGGCTATTTAGGATCACATTAAAGAAACCAAAACCATAAAAAAGACCAGTGAAGATAATCGAAGAGAAATAATGTAATTTCATGTTGGGGATCATGTATTAATTAATCTTTCACCATGGAATGTAGTCATAAGATGTTGTAAAAATGTTAATTATTCTATAGGTACATTGGTCCATTAGAAATACAAGAAAGAATTTTGGTCTTATCATACCTATTGACTATACCGCCCGACCATTCTAAAGTTCGTGAAATGTTCCATGTTTTATTATAGAAGAAAAAAATCCATATCCAATGCATGTGGTCATTTTTATGGGAATATTGTTTGTTACAGACATGTCATATAATGACGATCCAATCTATATTCAAGATTCCAAAGAGAAAGTGTCGTAGAGTCAATTAACACAATTGGGGAAGGTTATATGAAGAATTCATAAATATGAAGAGGAGACCATGGAACATGGGGAGGATATTTGGAATCAATACCAATATTGTTCCATAGATTATATATACCACAATTTTGAGGAAAAAATATTAAATGAGGGAGGAGAACGTAACACCTGAGACTCTACTATAATAGGTTAACAATATACCCCAAAAAATCACACTTTAAATAAAAATTATTCATGGATTAATTTAAAATAATAATTTTACAATTTCAAATTTCCCAAAATAAATTCATTTTTTAATTCATAAAATCAAAATGATCTTATTATAAATTTTTATGATTTTTAGAAAATTATTAGTTTTTAGTTGAAAAATACCGTTTTTAGTAAACATATATGTTGTATAAATTTATAATTATATAATAATGAACAATAATATTAAAAAACCATTTAAGTAATAGAATATTAAATAATGGAATATAAATATGACTTATAAAATATTTATTGATCTTAATGATCCTTTGTCCAATATTTATAAAACTATTTTAAATAATGCCTTAGTATAAAAATTGTTTCATGTATTTTCATTAAATAATTTTTTTTCAATGGAGAGTTTGTTTTTTGTTAAAAATAATACCGTACAAACAATATTTTTAAAAAAAAAATCATTTTTACCCAAAATAAGAATCTAATATATTTTTATATTAAAAATAAATTTAATTCCTAATACAATTATTTAACTAGAAACTATTTTTTACACGATTAAGTGATTTTTTTTAAATTAAGTATTCACACCTTTAGAAATTTTCTCAAATAAAATTATATTCATATTAAATATTATTTTTATAAAATTAGGTAAAAATTTCATTAATATTTTTTTATTATAATTAATGACTATGGTTAGAAATAAATTACCAAGTGAAAAGTAAATTATTGTAAAATATAAAAAGTAAAAACAAAAACCCATAAAAGTGTAATTTCATCTAAAAAAATGTAGTGGTTGATGTTAATTTATTATAAAAAAATTCCCATCAAATTTTGATTAATTTTTTGGCTTCTAATAAATGAATAGTAACCTTACATTATAGTAAATGTTAGTGTCACTCCCAAAATACCCTTCCCTTCAATAATTAATTTACAACATATTCAACACTTCAATACTCACCTTTCATTCGAATTTATTTGTGAAAATATACCAATATGTTCCTTCTATAACACAATACCTATTTTTTAATGTTTCTTATTATAGTTATTTAGCATATGTCCCTCATTTTGACTAATACTTCTACGGAAAATTCATGTCCATGACATGAGTATTATAAAAAAATTAGTTTTTTTATTAACTACCTTATATAATATTTATTTAAACTAATATTATATATTGATATTATTATAATTTATATAATTTAATTTTACTATATTTTTGTATAAAATTTGTTTATTCTAGGGCCCCATTTATTAAGCAAAAGAAATATGTCCTTCATGCATTGTGCGAACTACCATGTCTATGAAACAACTTGTTTCATTTTAATTCACTTCTACAAAAAATGATTAGTATTGGATAAATGGGTAATTTATATTATTGTGATATAATTAATGTTCAATAAATAAAAATTTGAGAAAATATTAATTATATGAACAAAAATGATCATCATTAATTTCATCATTTAAAATAATATTATTAGGGGGATACTCTATAATTAAAATCACATAATATTTTCACATCCATTACATATATTTTTTTATTCCTTATAATTTTACAATATTTATAAATTAAATAATAAATAATATCATTATTATTTTAGTATAATAATATTAAAACAAAACAACCACACAATTATTCATTAAATATGAGTATCATGTTTGGGCATGTTTACTCACACATATTAAAAATACTATGAATTTATATCATGGATAACTGTGAAAACTTATTTAATTTTATAATGTGATATAATTTTTTTATTTTCTTTTGTATTCCACAATTGTGTTATATCAATATCTAATTTATTAATTATAGAAACACACTTTTTTTTATCAAAACCTAGAAAGAGATTATTATTATCAACATTATATGCATGTATAATGTCTATAAAACTTCTGAAATGAATTAAAACATCATAATATATTATAAATAAACCATTAGAGTATAATTAAAGATTAATTAATGATTAATTGTTAATAATATTTAATATTAACATTTCTATTATAAAACGTGTACAAATAATTACAACTATAAACAGTAATGCAGAAATCCAAATGAATCTATATAGAGAATGTCTATTTATATAGAGTGTAGATGAAAATGTGTATGGTTTATTCTATTAATAATTTTATTATGACACATATATTTATTATAGGGGAATTATAATACATTCATTGAATTATAGCAAATTTTTTCAGATTTTCAATTTCAAAATCCTTTGTTTGAGACAAGTTTTGTATTACAACCTAATTTATATTAAGTTGTTTATATACTACCAATGTGAGATTTAATATAAATAAATGAATATATCCATGAATTTTAAAATGTAGTATAATTCCAGTATTCAAGATGGAATGGTTGAATTGTTACTCAATCCATATGTGAGGTTTTCCATCCCAATTTTTATTCTTTGGGACTCGTGTCATAATCACAACCTATATTATTTTCCATGGTGCATATAATTATGTGGAATAACATTTTATATATTAATCATTTTTTTGATTTAACAGTATATATTTTATGTCACTCTAATAATCTTTTTATACAAAATTTACCATTTACTTGATCGAATTACCAACCATTGTTTTTATAATGTAAATATGTGTGTTATTTCCTCGAAAATATAACCATATCTGGATACCGGAAAGCATATGTTAATTTTTCGTAGTTGAACCATCCTATAATCACTCAAAGAGGGGTTTTTATAAAATTTGATCAATCATCACCATGATGCATGAGAAGAGTTTATAATACCACACATATAGAAAGAAACTCCTAGTAGATATTATTTGGAATATTCACATGATGTTAGAAAACCCTGATAAAGGATTATTTCTTCCATTTCTATAGTCTATCACCGAAACAAACTATTAAACAGAATTACACTCTTATATTGGTGACTCATCATAGTAGAAGTACCCCCACCCCTGTATTTATTTATTGGGGTTACATAATGATCATTTCAAGATACACAATAAAATCTAAATTGATTATGGAATGTTATCATAGAAATAAATATTATTCTAAAGGTGGAATTTTTTGTTTTTAATATTTATAATTACATGGAAAACCTTGTTTTAATCTGTAAAAGGTTTCTCAAGGAATGTTATGAGAATTCCTCAGGAATATTTTAGTAAATAAGTCGTAATTAATAATGATATGGTTGTTGACCCAAATTATAAATACACTTGATGAATTAAAATGTCTAATAAGACAATATTGGTTGGGATTTGGTGTTTACCACTTCCTATAATAAGATAAGTGTCTTAGAACAAGGCCTTGGTGGTTTATTTTTGATGATCGAAACTATGTATTGTATCATTTTGAGAATAATTATTAAGTTTGTCTGTGTTTTCATTTATTTTCATAGATATTACATGCCATTTGTTTTATTTGAGTATAGATTCACATTTTTCATTTTCTCATTCCAATAAACTTATTCCGTTTATATGTTTTAAAATATTTTAATGTCTCCTATTCCTTACTAATTATATGATCTCACTCTTAATTTTTCTAATTTCCCAAGAAACCAAGATAAAAACTATGTTTAATTTTTAGGGATATGATGGAATGGATACTAATGTTCACATAAGGTGTTCATGTTGCATATTATGTTTTATAATGAAATGTATCTATGTTTATAGTCTTACTTGTTTAATAAGATGGTCTATCCTATGGTAACTATTTTATTCTGGATGAATAATGTAATATAACTACAGACACTAGGTTTTTGGTGTTCGAGATATTACAAAAAAACATATATGTGAACTTGGCATGTTTATCAAAACTGATAATAGATGTTACTACTTGTACTTCTTGAATTCTATAACATACAAATTTACCTTCACATCAATGGAGTAATCTTCAAAAATGATAATAAAAAACTATATCATCTGGGTTAGTAAGTCCATATCGAAACTAATAATTTCTAAACCATTAATAAATATTTGAAATAAATTTATAATTTCAATTATAATTTAAAATTGTTTCCATACACGTGGAGATTTTATATATAATTCAATATTTGGACTTTGATGTTTTGATTTTACTTGTTGAAAAAGTATTTAACCTAAAAAACTAGAAATATTTTTTAATAAAAGACCAACAAAATTGTAGAAAATAATCAAGATATGTTTTTATAACTCCAAGATAAAGTCCCCACATTGATTCATGAAATTATTTTATCACTTCCTCAATAATACTAGTATCTACTACTGCTCTTCTATTGAAATAGGGAAAATATTTAAAATGATGAAAAAACAGACTAAGGATATCTTTGGAATGTAAATTATTTGAAATGATGGTATTATTATATTAAAATTATTTGGAGTCATTGAATCACTCCATAATATGATAAATAATATCAATATGGTGTAATCATACCCCATGTAGATTCTTTGTGGAATAAATATAATGTTTAACCATTAACAATAGTAACATCCATCATTTTTATATTCTCGTAACTTGTGATGTTTTAATTTACATCTAATTTAATTATTTAAAATAAAAACATTACAAGTGTTATTGAGTATTCACATTAATAAACTAAAGATATTATACATAGTGGAGTTTTTTAAGATTTTAATCTTTCAAGGAAAAGATATTTGCAATGTCCTTAGACACTATATACTATGAAAACCTCACTAAATTTATAACTCCACCAAAACAATAAATTATGGATAATAATGAATAATTATAATTCATGTTTATGTATGTTATTTTTGTGAGGTAGTGGATGATGAGAACAATAAGACACAACCCAAAGATCATGTATAAGATAATAAAGCAGTTCAACTGAAGAGACATTGCAACAAACCTACAAAATTACCCTATTAAGGTAAAATAAAAATATGATTTATATTCACTATTATCATAAAATCATGGAATACTAATTGAAATTGTTAAAACCAAATGAACATAGCTCATTTATTAGTTTATCCTACCTTTAGACTAGTTATCATGGAGAAACCCAGAATGATAAAAATATAATATGTCTCAATATCCCAAAATATTTATAAATTCAATAAAATTTGAAGGGAATATATTGTTTTGACCATATCACCTTATAAGGATCTATAGATATTCAAACATCAATACCATAATCTAATGAAAATTGTACTCTATACTTGAAAAATTCAACATATAAGGCATGAAAAAAAACAAGTTTTCAATAAAAAATTAAAGATAAACTTTAGATACCTTCCATGATCATATTGGTAAATTGAATAAAATAGAATATTACCTAATAACAATGATTAAAACATGATTACGTGTTAATGAAATATCAAATTAATATAAATCCTAAATATTTTTGGAGAATATGTTACTCTAAAAGGTACCGAATGATATTCAAAATGAATAGATCGAATAAAAAATACATTTTTGGAATGCCTTCAAGTGTCCCTGGAAGTTGTTGATACCCAATGCATTTTCCACTCATTGAGAAAAAATTTCCATAATTCAGTTGATAAAATAATTCATTATTCAATATATAAAGGTAATAATTTCAGATTTTTACCTTTCTATCCATTAATATTCAATGGATAACCAAATAACACAAATGTCATTTCATTATTGAATGAACCAAAGCACCCTGAATGTAATTTCACTATTTAAAGAACTAAATAACCCCAAGGGGATGTTATCGATTTGATGAACCATTTCGATCTAGTCTTCTCAAATTGAATCATCATTTTGATAAAAATTATTTTCACATGATAAGGATGAATATATCTCAATTTAGTTCATTAAAATAGGTATATCTAGAACACTAATTATTTATTAAGTAGATGTTTTGGAAAATATTTAAGAATGATATTGGATAAAATATCCTCCAACTTAGGTATGAATAATTATTACTCAGGATTAAATACTATAAGATAAAATCTAGAAATAATAGTAGTGATAACTACCACTTCCCCACTGTATGGTCCTACTATACTAGCTTAACATTCAGATTATACAACAATGTCAACTAAAATCTATTAAATGTTGAAAATTATGTTCTACTTTATTTATAGTTGATAGAGTTCTAAAACATAGTTACACAATTAATTAAAAGAACATAAAAATATTTTATTTTAACAACATTGTGACCCAAATATATATTTTACTAACTAATTTTTTGGGATATTATAGACACATGAAGGTAAAAATAATTTTTTTCCTAAAAGGAGTCTCATGTATTGAAAAATCATAAATGATATTTATATATATTATTTTATAATTAATGAAAATTTATTAATTATAATGAATGATATAGAAACCTAATAAATTAATTGTTTTTGAAAAGCATAAGATAATAAAATAATACATCGAAATATAGAATACCTATATCCAAAATCAATGTTGGATTTCATTGCAGCTTACATACTACCTGAACCATGAGATATCCCTAAAGTGTAGAGATTTATTAATATAAATGACTAAATTTTTGGAAAACCTGAAGATTATACTTTACTCATTTATTAGTTCTCTATGAAGGTTTTTTACTTCCTACCTTTGTCTATTTGTCAATTATATCCTAGGATATTATGGTTGGTTTATGTCACTGTTCAACACTCACTAATATAAGCCTCTTGAAAATCCTATTTATATATCAAAATTAGCCATGTAAATTCCATTTCCTAGTGTTAAATATTAAATATTACAAAATTTATTTTGGAAATTTATATAGTTGAAATAATATATATGTTATCCCCATGATTGTGTAGACTCTTGAAGAATTACCTAAATCAAACATGTACTACCCAAGGTTACATAATCTCCTAGTATAATTATTATATTACTAAGTTTCATGGTTTTATCTCCATTAAAAACTCAATTATTATATCCTTTTTATAGTTTGATACAATTTTATAATTATTTTGACTAATATACCATGAAATTTACTCGTTCAGGTCATCACAAAAAATTTGGATCACATTCTAATCACAACATGTTTGTCTATATACTTAGGCATTTTTAAATTTATTTGGGAAAAGTTTTCAAAGATTTATATTCAAAAAGAATATTGATGTTTGAAGAAAAAAATCATTTATAAACATTATATAAATATGATAATTGAAAAATAACAATCTATCCACCAGTAGGGGTACCCTTCCACTGGTTTCTATTTTTGTACATCAATAATTGAATATGAAAATATTATAAGAAATGTAAATATGTACAAATAAAGTCCAACATACTCATATAAGAAAATAACTATTAAAATATAAACAATTCTTAGGTATTCCGAGTAGACCCTAAAGTGTGTAAAATAGAGTTTTGCAGGTGAGATATATGTCACGAATAGTCTTCTAGGGCCAGTTTCATGACTACCCCAAGCCCGCCGTCCATTGGAAAGGGGTCAGTGATGAGAACCAAAATTCATATACCTAAAAAGGGAAGGCATTGCCTTTAAAACTGAAAACACATAGACTAGGCACCCAATAATAACAAATCACATAGTATAACTACAGGATGTAAAAGTGTGAAGTGAAGCAAAATGGGTCTGAATAAAAACCCAACTAAAAAAAATACAACAAAAAAATGAAACTTGATCATGAAGTTGTCCACCAAGGATCTTACCTGAAGGGTTGGTATAGTTCATCGCTACAGCTCTCCAAGTCAACTAGTCACCTCCGTGCACCATCTAGTCCACCCCCAAACCTCAGGAAAAGATGTATATCATCTTTACAAGACACAACAAGGTGTTGGCCAAGCCCCTAATGGTGTGAGTAAAACAATAACCAGTAGGGACCCCAAGTCCCCCCAAAGGTCTCCTAGAATTTCAAAAAGGAAAAAACCAGAAATCCTGAACCCAATCACAAAGCACAAGTAAAAGAATTAGCTCAAACAAGGTATATAACATAAAGAAAATAAATAATGTTGATGATTAAAAAAGATAATTCATCTTATTTCATTGAGAAGTTCCAGTGCTAAACCATGAAGAAGTTTCTCTGTCACCGATCTGCACAGGGTAGTAAGTCACAGATCCACACAGGGTCGTATATCATCGATCCACACAGGGTCATATGTCGCTAATCCACGAAGACCCACTCTATGGTTAGTCATCATCAGGTCACTCTAATGTTGATCTATATAGGGTCATAATTCATAAATCCTCATAGGGTCATAAAGTCCTCATTCCACATAGGGTCATAATTCGTCGATCCACAAAGTGTCGTAAGTCATTCATCCGTGACAGGTCGCTCTAAGGATGGTCCTCATTGGGTAGTGCTACTTTTGATCCACACAGGGTCATTCAGATGATGATCCACAAAGGGTCATTTTGATGCTTGACATCTAGCCATAGGATTCCCACAATTTGTGCACTAGAGTTTCTGACAAACGTCTCTTCATGATATCGGTCGTACATGAACTACCGTGAAGTCCCATGAAAAAGTTTCTTGAAGAACCACTATGTCAAAAGGGTTCCAATGCAACTAATGGTGCATTAATCAGACGTCTGGTCTGTAATGTATTGTTATTTTAGTGTCGAGGGCCTGGTTGCATTCAAGTTCTATCCAACCCGACCGTACTCCAACTTTATCCAAAACCCATGTGGAGTATCTCAAAAGGACCACCTCATTCTAAGTGTTCCAGTTCCTCATATAGTTCATCAAATGGACGTCTGGTTTAAAAGATAAGCTCGTATAAGCGAAACTAGGCTAAAAAGGGTATGGATCATGTCCGACTCAACAGGTTCCATCCTGGTCGGATGAACATGACCTGGTCTTTTGAACCCTACCTAAATCAGTCTGGGTCAGCATGGTCCGGACTACTAGGCCGTGGGCTCGGCCCGCTGAGCTGAGAGCATTCCACAACCCACCCGCCTAGGCACGGTCTACCGGGCTTCAGAACCCACCCGGACTGCTGGCTAGGTGAGGTCCACCAGTTGGGCGCGACCCACCACCCTGAACTGACAAAGTATGTTCAAGATCTCCAAATAGTGGCGCCAGGGTGGTGACATTCTAACTGACCAATCCGTGTAGACCAGTTAACAGTAGGACCCACGGGCGCGGGTCCGGCCTTCACCACAGCTCATATCCATGTCCCTTCTCTGAGGTGCACCGCCCTCCATCAACACAACCAGGAAAGGGGGGTAGCTCCTGTCTGTCGCAGCGCTTTCAGGCGCCGCCACCTCCTCACGGCAGTGACCATTCCAGCAGAGCTTCCGTGGGCCTTTGGTGAAGCTTTTAAGGTTTAATTTCTTTCTCATATGTTCCTTCGATCCACATAGGACACTGCCTACACTGCGGGGCCCTGTGATTCTCCTTGATGCATTTTTTCTTAGTCTCCCATTAAGAATGCATCCAAAGAAAAAATTGTTGGAGGGTCCATGATTTGTTCAGTTTGGCCCACGCCCTCTTCCTTAGCATTATAACAAAGGGAGAGTTCAAACATCATCAAGATAAGATTAATTCATAAAAATAAAAGAATATAAACAAACCTCTACCATGAACTCATTAGAAGATATTGTAGATGAGTAAGAAGGGTCCACGTTCAAAGGTGTTCATTGACCTTCGTCAATTTCCAGATCAAATTCCCAATTGCATCATCGAATCTCCATTCTTCGTTGGTGGAAGACATTATAGACATTTTGCTGGAGGTTCCTCTCATGGGTATTAAAAAACCATGCCAAAGCCTTGTTTAAATAAGGGGTTAGGAACATCCCTCATTGTGTTACATTAATGTGGTTCTTTAATTAACCACATTGAATCATCCATTAAAACATACGAGCATCGCGGTTACACATCCATAGGTCCTGTCATTAAATGACTCCTATTCAATCCTGACATTCCACTATGGCCCCAACACTATCACTCAACAATTGAAAGAATATAATATAACTCATGGAGTTATATTATTATTTTTAAGTCAAAAAATTATTTTTTTGTCCCACCCTCTACAGTCGATGTTAAGCTTCGCATAAGTGAATCTCAGAGCTGTGAATTCAACAGAGACCTTAGGTTTTTAATCTGGGCACTGGTTCAAAAGATAGAAATCATCGCTCACACGTTTACTAAACATACCCTAAAAAGGTTCAAAATTCCATTCCGGGCTCTCTACGCCTCGGAATCATGTGCCGCCAAATTTTATCTAACTCATAATAATCCCAAATAATTTTAAAAAATTATATAGAATATTACGGTTGATTATATACTCCCCACCATAGGGCTTTACATCTCTCAATTCCACAACAATACTAGGGAAAAAATTGGGGGTACATAGCAAGTATATCAGCCCCCAATCCCATGTGTTATCCTGGAGGTTCTCGTGCTACCAATGAACTCGCACCAGAGGAATCAACTGTCCACAAAATATCCCCTCCTGTCGATCCTCTATCGACACTGGGAACTCTGCAAACATCGCCCCATTTTCAATGTCTATCTCGCCCAGTTGATAACATTTGATAGATCATGCGCATACCTCCTCTACTATGACACAAGGAAAACATTATGCACCTGGTGCAACTGTGGGGGAAGAGCTAGGCGGTATTCCACCTTTCCTACTCAATTGAGGATTTGAAAAGGTCCGATGAACCTTGGAAATAGTTTTATTCCCCGACCAAATATTTTCAATCCTCTTTGGGGTAAGACCCATTGGAATACATGTCCTCCCTCCTCAAACTCCAAGGGTATATGTCTCCTGTCAGCATAAGACTTTTTCATAATTTGTGTAGTATTTATCCACTCCTGGATGATCCGCACCTTATCTCTGGTAGTCCATACCAACTCTGGACCCATAAGTGTTGACTCCCCTCGGTCTGTCTGGCATATAGGTGATTTTCATAGTCGCCCCTACAACGCCTCAAACGGTGCCATGCCAATGGTAGAGTGATAACTGTTGTTGTATGAAAACTCCACCAGTGGTAGGTGGTCCTCCCAACTGTGGGAAAAATGAAGAACACAAGTATAAAGAATTTTTTCAAGTGTCTGTATAGTCTACTCTGTCTGACCATCTATATGAGGATGCAGGCAGTAATCAAGCGTAGATGAGTCTCAAATTCCTCATGTAATCAGTTCCACAACTAGGATGTAAATCCAGTGTCACGATCTGAGTCGATCGTCAATGGTACCATGTGAAGCCATAAAATTTATTGTATATAGAGTCATCGCAATCCCTCTTCTGATCCCTAATCTCAGATGGGTAGGAAGTGTGCTGACTTGGTGAGTCGGTCGAATATCACCCAGATGGAATCCTGGCCCCTGGATGTATGTGGTAGCCTTATCGTGCAGTCCATGGAGATGCCATCCAACTTTCACTCTGGCACCTCAAGTGGCTGAGTCATGCCTATTGGAACCTGGTTCTTGGCCTTACCATTCTAAAAATAGAGGCATCATGAAACGAACTCCTCCACTACATTCGTCATCCATGGCCACTAGTACTAATGTTTGAGGTCTTGGTACATCTTCACTGTACTAGGATGTACTGAAGGTGGGGATGTGTGGAACTCCCTCAACACCTACTCCTATAGTGTTTCTGGTACCATGGTGAGTTCTCTGAAAAGGATGACATGCTCCCCACCATTATAAAATCTTTCAGGAGCATGTCTAGAGGATATGTATGTACGTTGGGACTCATAGTCAACGTCCCCAAGCTGTGTCTCTCTGGCTTGCTAATGGAGTGGGGGAGTAACTATCATAGACTGCAAGTAAGTTTCTCCATCACTATCCATAAAGGATATCTGCAACACTACTAGCTGCTTTATCCCCTCACCCAGAATCTATAAACCAGACCTCCTGCTGAGCGTGTATGCCACCACATTCCTCTTACCAGGGGTGTAGACTATCACAAAGTCATAGTCCTAGAGGAACTCCAACCATCACCATTGTCTCATGTTCAGGTCATACTACGAGAAGATATACCCGAGACTCTTTTGATCGGTGTAGATAGTAAATTGTTCTCTAATCAAGTAGTTCTACCACATCTTCAAGGAAAAGACCACTACTTCTAACTCCAGGTCATGGGTAGCGTAGTTCCACTCATGCTACCTCAGCTACTATGAGCCTTAGGAGATCACCACATTTTCCTACATTAGAACACATCCCGGTCTTATCCCTAATGTGTTTCAGTATACTACACACCCAACAGCTTCTTTTTTAAGACTCATCATAGAGGCTCTCGTCAGTCTCTACCTCACCACCTAGAAACTCTAGTAGATACTCTATGTACACAATAATGACGGTACATTTTTTTCAAAGCTAACAAATGGTTTGTTACTCTGGAAAAGTCGGGTACGAATCTTTGGTAGTACCCAAAAAACCCCAGGAAACTTTGCACCTCGGTCAAACTCCTAGGTGGATTCGAAGAAAGCAATGCCTATATCATTTCTGGATCCACTGCAATTACAGCATTCAAGATAACATGTCCATTAAAATTCACCTCCCATATCAAGAAGTAGCACTTCGAGAGCATCACATAATCTTGGTTCTCTCCGAGTGTATCCAGAACTATGTGCAGATGCCTAGCATGATCCTCCTCCTCTGACGTGTATATCAAGAAGTTGTCATTGAAAACCACCAAGAAGTGATCTAGGTAAGGCTGGAAGATCCTATTCATGAGCCCCATGAACACTGTATGACCGTTGGTCATGCAGGAATCACCAAGAATTCATAGTGGCCACCCTAGAATCTAAAGGTCATCTTCTGTACATCCTCATCCTGTACCCTGAGCTAATGATAGCCTGATTTGAGTTCTATCTTCAAAAACTGCCATTCTCTATTTAGCTGATTGAAGAGATCATCAATCCTCGAGAGTAGATACTTGTTCTTCACGGTCACCTAATTCAGGTGTTGATAGTCCATGAAAAACCTCAAGCCCCCCCCCATCTTCCTTCTTGGTGAAAAAATAAGAGCATCCCATGGAGAAACACTGGGCCTCCTGAACCCTTTCCCCTATAAGTCCTCCAGTTTTACCCTCAACTCACAAAGCTCTACGATAACCATCCGATATGCTGGTGTAGATATCGATGTCATCCGGGGGTGTAGGTCAATATAGAATTCAACATCTCAATGAGGAGTTAGTCACATAACATTATCAGGAAAGACATCATCATACTTGTCCACCACAACAGGATAACTAGGACTCCTCTCATCAACTGCTGCAAGGGTATGGCTTGCCAACTGATGAGTCATCGGCTTCACCCTTATCTGAGAAATTCCATCCTGACCTGCAAAGCTTCACTTCTAGCTTGTGAAGGAAAATCGGGTCCCATCCTTGCGGTTAGAAAAAACTTTTAACTTTAAATAGTTGATGTGAACATGGACCATGGATATCAAGTCCATACCCAAGATGACAGCGTAAGGCCTCGACGCTGCTTCTATGAGATCCCATCTGAATCTCTCACTTCCTAGAGTAATCTCAATCTATCGGCACCTGTGCATAATCGTCAAATCCTCTCCCATAAAATACTTTAAATGTAAGGATCCATCCAATGGATCTACTGGAATCTTTGAGCTCCGAACAAGATCCGTGGGAATAAATGAATGACTGGAACAATTGCCTATAAAAACTTCATCGAAGGTGCATATGACATAAATCATACCTCAAATCATCTCTGGAGCACTATGGTTGTAGGCCTCAACTGCCTAAAGCTGAGCTCTTCCATGTCCAACAACTTCCTAAGGTCATGGAGGACCACCAGGAGGTGGTGGTGGTAGAACCTCAAACCATCACCCACCACCTAATGCACAACCTACTCCTCTTCCAAATCTGATGCCCTACTAAACACCCCACTCGAATCTCTACATCAGCCTCGATGGTCCCTTAACTATTTAATGATTATTGGTACGACAGGTTGGGCAGTTGAGAGTCGTGTGACCCTTCCCGCCGCATGAGTAGCACATTGTTCTTCTCTACTGACATCCTCTATCACGTGGGCTCCGCACCTTCAACCCTAAATTATGGGGTCATCCACCAGAAGGTCTGGCCCACTTGGGCCCCTGAATCATCCACCTACTGCCTAATGATGATGACTCAGCCACGTGTCGTCCTGTGGTGGCTCTCGCTATTGGTGCTTGCTCAACTAGGAATCCCTCTACAAAAAGTGCTCCCTCTAGAACCCCAGCCTATGTTGGTATGTTGAGTGATGTCATCGAAACTCAGATCTCACATAGGAGACCCTGTTAAAAGGTTTGAGCCCTAATGAAAGGATCATGTACCCTTTCAGTGGAGTACCAAGAGAGGTTAGTGAATCTCACCAAGTACTGGGCTATAGTCAGGCTTCCCTGCTGTAAGTGAAGGAGCTCCTAAATACACAAAGAGAATATATTTTCTAGAAAAAACTCCTCACTGAAGAGGCTCTTGAATTCTAACTAGGTGAGTGTCACCTCATCATGAATTTGGAGAGTCAGGATCTAACATCTTCCTATTGTTACCTGAAAGTGACTAGCAGCTAGGATCACTGTTTTATCCATTGATGTCCCAACTAGGCAGAAAACTCTATCCACAACATCCATCAATTCCTCAACTACCTGTGGATCTGTCTCACCTCGAAACCTCAGAGGCCTATGCTGCTAAAACTCTTGTAGTGAAATAATTTGGCACGCACTATCCACTGGTGGGGCTGGTGGAAACTATTTCCCTATGGGTAGTGGTGCTTCTGGTACACCACCTGAAGGTTCCATCACCGTAATAGGGGTATGTACTGAATCCTTGTAGCTTGGTGGGCCACCATCGTGAACTCTATCTGGAATCCTAGATGGCTGTCTATGTAGTGACATACTATAAAAAACAGATGATCCCTGGTCAATAAGTTTATACCTGGTGAGCTAAATCAAAAGATGGAAAATAAAAAACATTTCAAACACACACAATCGGTTTTTTCATGTATTGAGTCATAAATCAAAACTCAGGTCTTGGATTATGGATACGTTAGCCACCGAACCAACACTTGACTCCCCAAACTAAGAACTATACTCAAAACACTTAATACTATTGGATAATTGAAAAGATCTGAGTATTAGTTCTTTGGTAGAACTGACTCCTGTGATACCACTTTGTCACAACCTGTCCCCTAGGGCCCATGTAGTGACTGCCCCAATCCCTCCCTCCATAGGCCAGGGGTTGGTAACTAGAACTAGAAAGGAATATCCCAAAATTGGGAGTGCATTTACTTTAAATCATTAATAACATAGACTTGGTACATAGAATGAACAAACCATGTGGTATAAATGCTAAAATTTATTGTGTGGACTAAAGAAGAATGGGCCAGAATACAAACCCAACTAAAAGAAATACATAAAATGGAAAACAGCTCCTGAAGTCATCTTCCAAGGATCCAACCTAAAGGGTAGATATAGTTCATCACTACAGCTCTCCACATCAACCGGTCATGTCCATGCACCGTCTAGTCCTGACTCCCTAACCTCGGTCAATGTTATCTATCATCTGTAAAAGACACAACAAGGTGCGGGTGAAGCCCATGTAGGGGAGAGTATAACAATACCTAGTAGGGATCCTAAGACCCCCCAAATTTCTCTCAAAATTCCATAAATAAAAAATCACAAATTATTACCCAATCATGAATCACAAGTAAAATAATCAACTCAGACCACGTATATAACTTAAAGAACAAGAATAATGATTATTAGTAATAATGAAAATTCATCTTATTCCATTGATAATCTCAACTGATGAACCACAAATAAGTCACTCTATCACCGATCCATATAGATCTGTAAGTCTCTGATCCACGATGGGCTACTCTATGGCTGTTCCTCATCAGGTCACGCTACTACTGATCCATGTGAGGTCATAATTCATCGATCCACACACGGTCGTATGTAGTCGATCTACATCGGGTTGTAAGTCGTTGATCTACACAGGTTCGTAAGTCACTGATCCACAATGGTCCTATTTAAGGATGTTCTTCATTGGGTCGAACTACTGCTAATCCATATAGGGTCATTCTGATGCCAATCTACAAAGGGTCGCTCTGATACTTTACAACAAGCCACAAAAATCCCGCACTTGGTAGGCTTGAGTTTTCAAGAAAAAACTCTTCAAGATATCCATCATACCACAACTGCTACAAAGTACCACAAAAAAAAGTATCCCAAAGAACATCCATTTCATAAGGGTTCTATCGAAATAGATGACGCATCAATCAGACGCCTGGTCTGTAAGTTATAGATATTTTAGTGCCGAGGGTTTGGTTGGATTCGAGTCCAATCCAAACTGGCCATACTCCAACTATCTTCAAAACCCAAGTGGATTATCTCCAAAGGACCAACTTATACTAGGGCTTCCAGCATCACAGATAGTTCATCAAATGAATGTTTGGTTGAAATGATAAGCCCTTATAAGTGAAAATAGGATAAAAAGGGTCTGGGTCCAGTCCGACCTGGTCAGACTGGACGGACTTTGTTCACTGGGTCCAGCCTGAACACGCTAGTCTCGACCCGATGTCCTCAGGATTGGCCCATACAACCTGGCAAGGTGAGGCCCACTAGGCCGCAGATCTGGCCAGACCTAATGGTTTGGTGCATTCCACCTCCTCAAATGGAGTATGTCCCTTCTGGCTCACCAATTACAAATGCCAGGGTGGCACCGCTCCACCTAATCATTCCTCATGGACCAGTCACCAGAAAGACCCACAGGCGCAGGTCCGCATTCCTTTAGTGCTTGGAGCAACTTACATCTTTCACGGAGAGCTTTAGTAATGCACTAGCCGCCATCAACGCTGCCAACAAATGCCTTCCTCCCCTGTCTGTTGGGATGCCTTCTGGCGTCGCCACCTCCTCGTGACCGATGAGAGCCGACCACTGCCTCCTCCAGTTGTCATCACTTCCACACAGGAAGAACTTCCCCATGCCTCTTGTGTAACTCAATTTGTCGGATTTCTTTTCTATATGTGTGTATGGTCCACCCAATACCCTGCCTAAAATACAGGGTCCATAGTTTTTCCTTGCCTCTATGTTGCTCGGTCTCCCATGAAGAATGAAACCAAAGAAAAAATTGGTGAAGGATCCAAGCCCTGTTTAGTTCGGCCCATGCCCTCTGCGTTACTGTTATAACAAGTTGAGATTTCAAAAATAATCAAAAGAAGAATAATTATTAAAAATCATAGTATAGAAACAAACCCCTACCATTAACTCATTGTAAGACATTGTAGGTGAGGAAGAAAGGTCCGTGTTCGAAGGTGTTCATCAGCATTCATCGATCTCTAGATCGAATTCCCAATGGCATTGTTGAATCTCCATTTTTCATTGGATAAAGATGTCGTGGAAATTTTGTTAGATTTTTCTCTCATGGGTATCCAAAACCAACGCTAATGGTTTTTTTAAATAAGTGGTAAGGAACCTCCCTCCTCGTGTTTCATTAGTGTGGTTCTTTAATGAACTGCATTGAATGTTCCATTAAAACCTACAAGCCTCGTGATTACGTAAACAAAGGTAGTTTCATTAAATAAATCCCATTCAAGCCAGACGATAAACTGTGGCCCTGTAACCATTGCTCAATGGTTGAAAGAAAATAAAAAAAAACACATGGAGTTATTTTATTATTTTTCACAAGGTCCAAAATTTAACTTTTTTGTCTGACCATTACTGGTTGAAGTTAAACTTTTCCCTAGTGAATCACGGCGCTTCACATTCAATGGTGCACTTTGATTTTTAATCCGAGTACTGATTCAAATGATAAAAATCACCACTCGCACATTTACTGATCGTACCTTAAAAATGGTTCTAAATTTCGTCTTGGGCTTTATGGGACTCAGAATCATGTGCTGTCAATTTTTTCAGACTCGTAATAATCCAAAATAATTTTAAAAAAATAATATGGGAAATTCCAGTTATTTACAATATACACTATAGAATTCTCATAGTCAAACCCAACCTATGAACCTTGATCAACCATCAAAATCACTAAATCATACCATTTTATATCCATGGTCAATGTTTTATGAACTACCATGATCAAACTCTTTATCCCCACATAGATCACCTAGAAATGTTTTCTACATTTACCATAAAGAAAAATATATGGCATAGAATATCATACCCATTGGCTAGTCACCATTCAACCCTTACCTAAAAATTGAAAATACATATGGATGTGATTTAAATATATGGTATCTTAATAATAGAAAATCAATCAACATGCTTTATCCATCATACTAAATAGGAATAAATTTATTTTAAAACTAACACCCCATATATATGATCCATGCATGGTTTATTAGCTTCAAATATGTGTCAAAATATGATAGATTCCACATGAAATACCATCCCAGGGTGAAGGTGAGTCATTAATTCTTATCTTGTAAAATATGGAAGGTCATATCAATGAAATAGAAATGGGGTACATCAAGTTAGTGAATCAAATTCCTACCCAAATTTAATAACATTAAAATTGATATCATACAAACCAAATGATGATATTCATATATATAATCATATAAACCTTCTTAAAAGGATAAGAAAAATAAATTTAATACATGAATAATTTACTACTATTTGACTCAGAGAAATATATTAAAAACAATTAGACGTTTCTTATAATAAAATATAATATGATAATCCCAATATAAAAAAATTTGTGTGTTGACGAATATTATATGTGATATTGTAAAAATATTCTATATTTATCATGAATTATAATTTTATATATATTTAATAGACTCTTAATATATACATATATTGATGCATATAAACCAGTCAGAACATTTTTTAGTAAAAAACACTGAATTTCTAACCTAATAGAGTCAATAGAATTTCTAAAATGATTTAGTTGAAATATTTATTAATTTGGTACACTCACTCAAAACATTTTCTCTGAATACCATATCACTTGTACCCAAGGCACTAAATTTGTATAGAAGTGTAGTGGGGTTACCAAACAAACCATCATTGAAAAAAATTCTCAATCCATAAATACAGAATATAACACTACTTTGATACATTAATAATAAAAAATTCATGTACAATATTGTTCCTATCACCACCTTAGATAGAAATACACATCCTGATTGATAGAAAATACCATAAATTGAATTCTCTATGAACATACATTATTCACATGAAAAATAAATAATAAATCTTGGATATTATTGAGCCAAAAAACATAGATTATACAGAGATTATGGGTTTCAGTTATAGTGAAAACATAAAAAAATAATAATAATTATTGTTTATTCTACCTAAATGACGACATTTGGAATAATTTTTTTGATCTTTTTGAATTATTGGATCTCTTTAATCTATTATTCCAATATAAGAGGAAGAAGAGGTGGTAGAAAAATACATGATTGTATATTGTATGGATGGGGAACAAAAAATATATAGTGTAGGCCTAGGTTTAGTAGATAGAAATTTTTGATAAAAAATTAACATTTTGGGAAACAATTTAAAACATTTATCTAACGCAAACATGAGATATGGTGGGTTACCACAAAAAAATTTGATGACCTTAGAAATTCCATCAGACTTATGGTGCTAAGAATCATATTTTTGGTTCCTTTAATACATGGATTTAAATTAATTTTATTATAAACTAATTCCATATATTATTTTCACATCAATTATTGATTATATTTAACTTATATACTCATATTTTTAAATAAAAATGATAAAAATTAAATCAAAGGAAAATTATGTTGGTTGATGGTTGTTTAATGTTTCCCTAGAACATTCTTACATATCTATCCTATTATGAGCCTTAGATAGTAGATAGTTTCTCTTAACCCTATCACAATAATTTATGAGAAACATTTAGTTTAATGTGAAAAATCAATGAAAAATCAATGAAAAAATATTATCTTTCGGTGAAAATAATATCCTAGTGTGAATTATTTACCATCATTATAAAATCACTATATAATGTATTCCTTATAGAGGATGTTATTACAATAATATTCTCTATATCATAGACTTATCACAACACAAACAATATTTCTTCTTTTTCCACTTCCTCTCACTTTATTATCCTCTCCCCTTTTTCATAATAAAATAATAAAAAACCACCTATTTTATAAAAATAAATCTCCAAACAAATAATCATTTTATTCACAATCTAATAATTGGTAGGTTAATAAAGGATAACAATATCCATGAAAATATGATCGTGAAGTGCCATTAAAAAACATAGTATTTTTTTGACATATCACATACTATTACTGGTCCAAATCACTCTAGTAACCTAAAATGTTTTATATAATTCATCATAAAAAGAAATTATATTAATTCAATTATTGTATCCACGTGTAAGTATTATAAAACAATTTTTTGATCCAAAAATTATTTCAGTTAATCCCATTCAATGTTTCATCATTATTTTCGTTGACTATTATGACTCATTACCATCATGAAACCTCTTCCACCATAAATTTTATTCTTCCAATATGCATGCCACAACAAACATTGTTATTTATTAATTTATTATCTTATAGAACATCAAAATAAAATATTCTTTGAAACTAATTTTAAATTTTAAATAGAAAAAGTAATATTATATAACTACTTTTTATCATAATCGTATTCTACCATTTTATTCTTCATCTTCTTATTTAAAACTAGGTATAGGTAAATAATGATTTGTGACTCCTTCTGAAGTAAAAAATAGAATTTTAAATAGTAAGGAATTATTATTACATCAAAAAATATAATTATTTACATTACAATTATAGATTTTCTATAATCACAGATACTCTTTTGTGATTTTAACACATGATTAAATTTATGTGGCACCATCACAAACAATACTGTTTGCGTTATTATTTTTTTTTTCAGTAAACCTGATTTGTCATTCTACAGAATTGCTCATTTTTTCTATGTTTTGACTCATAAATTTATTCAACTGACACTAATGAGTTTGTAAATTAAACATATATAGATGAATCATATATTTCTCTCAAAGAGCCTCACACACTATATCAAAATGACTAATATCTAGTGAATTTATTTTATACTGCATCAAATTGATTAATAAATGTTGGATGACTGGTATTCTGGATCAAAAAAATCATAAATAGAGTCTAAATTTGTATTATAGTTAGTCTGTTTTTCAAAAAATAATTTCAATATTAAAAAAATATATATATTTTACTAATACTCAATCAATATCCCATTTCAAAAATCATTAAATCAGATCATTATACTCATACAAAGGGTCTAAAAGACATATACGTTGCTTCATCTATTACATGAAACTATACCTCCAGTATCTAAATCCCATTGAAATTTTTATAAATAATTTTAACTTCTATAACAATTTCATATTTACCCATAATTATGTTAACCTATGATAAAACATCACCTTTGATAAATAATCATTTTATGAAGTGATTCCTGATTTGATTTTGGAATTGAAAACAAAATCCCACTCATTAACCTCGTTTTCTTCAACATTTTAATGTCCTCGTATATAGAAAAACACTACACAATATAGGAAAATTAATTGATTATTAATTGACCCATAATATTCACCAACTTTAAAACATCTATTAGGCTCAACTTTCTCCCACTATGGATTTTGATGGAATTAAAAGAGCACAATTATCTATCAAAATATATTCTCTTATAAATGAAACATCATTAAATAATTATAATACTACATGGGAGAAGATGATGTAAGAAATAAAAAAATTTAATAATAATACATTTATTTATAAGAAAAAGTGATTTATATTCATATATTCATATAATTAGATCTTTTATATATCACTTTGAAAAATAAATAATTTTTCTCGTATTTGTATTCAACTAAAAATATTATTAGAGATACCACATGTATTGTGACCCAGGCTTCTCATACATGGATATTTCAAAATTTAAGATGAATATTAAAAAACATAAACAAAATACATTCTTGAGGGCAATAATAGTTTAGTATCATTGAAAACATTGAACATAATACCTTCTATAATGGTGAAATATCTCTAATGTATCAAATAAAGATTATCCCCATTAGTACACATACATAATTTTTTTTCGTAACATAGGAAAAGGAAACAGAACGAAGGGCGTGATCATATTCTATGTAAGTTTAAATAAAGAGGATATGTATGTATAATCATGAGAATAAGGGTTTGAGAACATGATAATAATATTTTAAGATCATCCCCTACATATTAAAGATCTGTATAAAGATTCATGGCATCATGATTGGATGTTCATAAGAAATGAATAGTAAGATAATAAAGAACAAGAACCACATGAGAATATGGAAGTCATAAGACATTTATTTGTGGCATACCCATCATCTTATAACACTGTGAATTTGTAAAAGTAGAAATAGGTTCACTCACTAAGTTATGGTTATGAAATCGGGCCCTCAGATAAACATATAGACATGAAACTATGTCCACAAATAACATAGTTAACCTGTAATCATGATCATGCATAACATCATAGTAGTCAAGGTTTACTCCCAAGACAATAAACATCGTAGATATAGAAAAAAATGTTTCCCATTGTGTATCATGAAACACCTATTTCGTACTATGGACCACGACACACCTATTTCCCATTGTGGATCAGGACACACATGTTTCTCATTTTGTAAAAGGTCACACATGTTTCCCATTTTGGATAAATCCCGTCAATTTTCCGATAATTATTTCATGAGACATACATCTTTACCCAATGAATTATTGGGGGTTATATATGTCCCACATTTTTCATAATTTAATCAAACATATGTGTTCTATAATATTATAAAACATTCATAATATCATGATCTGTAAAAAGATACAAATTTTATAAACATCATTTAATAAACCACGAACTAAAATGGGTATTATAAAAATTTAATCATATCATAACCTATGGACATATACATGTTTCATAATCATTTAATCATAGAATAACTCCTGGAAGTATATTGGTTTCATAAGAATTTTATGATGGTATAAATTGAGGAAGAGAAATGGATTTCATAAATATCATTTCTAATTAATCCTAAAACATTGAAAGATAGAATAAGAATTGGTTCGTTGTATTATATCTATAACAAATAATTAAATATATCATTAGGGTTTATCTTATATGGAGGAGGATTTTGAATGATCACAAAGATAATTTCATAAAGAAAATAACATATCTTTGAAAATAAATTTTTTGGACATAAAAAATTTTAATAATAATATTCATTAAGAAAATATTTGAAAACATATTTTTTAATAATTATATTTCATTTAAAACTTTTCTTGAGGAAAATATCCTCTCCCCTTAAAAAACCCAATTCTAAGGAATAAAAAAATTTGTAAAAAAATTAATGTGAAAAAAACCAGAAAAATTATAAATGAAGATTATAAATATATTTAAAAAAATTAAAAAATTAATTTTTAATATAAATTTACATGAAAATGATTTTAAAATATCATTTAAAAAAAATTAGATAAAATTGTTTTTCTAGAAAACAAAATTCCAATCATAGAGATTGTTAAAGATATATTTTCTAAAAAACATTCCTAATGATCATAAGTATGAAAGAGTTGAAGAACTAGTACCATTGTAAGAATAAATCATGAATAACTATAGGATATAAAAATTAATTTCTTTTATTGAGATATGGATTAAAATATTTCATCCATTAAAGCATAATAAGAAACAATCCTGATAAAGGATCAAATTGTAGAAATAAACTTTTACCACTTTGGTAACATTAAATTGTAATCCCCATGAAATAATTACATTAAATGGGGCATATAATATCATGAAAAGAATTATATTCATGATATAATATTTCAAAGGGATGTATATATAAATCATAGAAGAATATAGGTGCTAAACATGACATGCGTCTCAAAGAAGAAAAATTGAGTCAAATTACTTTAGTGATTTGGTAACATTTTAACAATAACCCCCATGAAAGGGATATCATAAATTGGATATTTTAACACCCATAAAATTAATGATAATCATCATATAATACATTTATAGGAATTATATAAACCACCCAAAATAAATTAGTGGTTAATATTTCACAATTCCCCCTGAAATAAATGTGATACTAGAAATCTGATTACAAAATGAGTAACATTTGAATCATGATCACAATGAAATAGTAACATAAAATTAAACATTTATTCTCAATAAATAAATTAAATTCATGATATAAATTCTTTTATTTCATTATATACACCACACAACAAGAATTATTTATGAATATAGCATATATTTTACAAAAATAAAAGTGAGACAAGAAAACTTTTACCTTAAGTTTCGACATTACTAAAACACATTCCAAAATCATGTATAATATGTATAATTTAATTTTAAATATTCCCAAAAAAATATAATTATATATATCACTATAAACTAGTTTATTATGTCTTTATATGTCCCATTTATTATCAATTCAATGTTAAAGTTACGTTTCAAGTAATAACCGCATTGTTTTTTCACAAGTGTTTTGAATTTTTATATTTTTGTTACTCAACATATATAATGATTTAATCACCTCCATAATTATAAATATGAAATAAATTTAATATATATAGTATACATTTATTTATAATAATATATAAAATATAGAAATATCAAATAGAATTATCCATTCATGGAGAGGGTAGGCCATAAGTTAGAAATAACATTATTCCCCCTTTTATTTTTTAGTGAAAGAATGTAAATAAAATTATTATATATATATATATTATAATTACTGTATAATTATTATTTCATATATATGATATAATTTTTCTATAACCATTCATAATACATTCCATGTAAACTGTGAACTAATCACATCCCTTGGAGTAGTTGGTAGTCCACACATCCCGAAACAAAGTTATCATATTCTCAAAAAAAGTAAAACATGAAGTTATGTGTTATATAATAATTACTGAATTATAAATACATCATATAAAATATCATATAAAAACTATAATTCCATTATTTTTCTCTACCTTTAATGGTGGAAATGAAAGAATGAACAACATCGATTCATGGGACAGTAGTTGGCCGTACACACAGATATTGATTGTGTATCCCATTTGATGGAAGTGTGTGTAGGTGTAAGAAAAAACCTTAAAATAAAAAAAACATAAGTATATTTAGGATAATTAGGTTATTATATATGAATGTAATGATAATAATTTAGTTTAATGAGAATGAATTAAAACGAAATTTCATTTAGATGTATATTACATCTTCTTACAGTAAATCATATTTTCTTGCACCAAAAGACTAATTTGGTTTGATTAATTCCCAATGTGAGGATTATTGGATGAGTGGAGGGAATTTTGGAATAATATGGGTCTATTTTGAAAGATATAAATGTCTTGAGAGCTGTGAATAAGTTGGGGGTGGTGAGTACCATTTTATAAGTGAGAAAGAGTGACATTATTCAAAATACAGAAATGTATACACTATTAAGAGGTCCATCTTACAAAATGTGAATAAAATAATTTCAAATGTTCAATAAAATTTACTATATGGTTTAAATATGTCCCTAAAATATATATTGTTCATGTTTCTATGTTATTTCTCTCCTTAAGATATAGTTTATCCAATATGTTAAATTGGTTCCCCCTTAATCACTATAATTAATTTTAATTACATTCACCAATATTTTTTTGTAAAAATATAAATTAAACTTAATAAAAAAGAAAAATATTCTTATTTAAAATATGGAATCAGTTTTTACAAATTATGAACTCAGAAATGGTCAAAAAATAATTTAAAATTAATCTCGTAGACAGTGTGATACAACAAGTTTTTAATGTGAAATATTAAAAAGTTTGATATGTTTTTATCTCTAATTTGAAATTTATTAAAAACAAATATATTATTTATATAGATTTATGAGTGATTTAAATATAATTAAATATAATTTTAAAATATAATTTAATTATTTAAATAAATTTGATGAAAATTCAATTTTTAATTAAAATACAATAATTTTCACTATTAATCAAAAAAATAAACTTTTTAAATAAATAGAATAAATTAACTATAAGATAATTTCTATTTTATGATTTAATAAATATAGTTTATTTTATCAAAAATAATTTATAAAATTGTCAAAATATATATTTATTATAGGTTCCCTATTAAAAGGCTGTAAAATTACATATTAGAAAAATATATACCATTATTTGTAAATATGGCTTTATACTTATCTATTTTATAGAAAACACATTAACTAAACATTAATTAGTTGAGTGAATATAATTTATACATGTTTACTTAATGTAATTTATAAAATATGTTTCAATTAATTTATTCTATTAAAACATATTTTATTTCATAAATATAGTTTTCCTGAAAAATATTTCCTATATTTTCATAATTGTTTTAGTTTCATTATAAGTTAATTGGTCACCAAATAATTATTTTTATTTACATGTTTAAACCATATTTTCTAAATTTAATTATACCTATTCACAATCTACATTAAAATAATTTGGTGGAAACAATAATTATATTTGTAATAATAATATTAATAGTATATTTTTGTTTAGTAAAACTATGTCTTTCATGTAACAAAACCTATAGAAGGAACCTGAAATTGCATGTAACACAAAGAAAGGATTAGGTTTTCACATAAATTAAGCTAATATAATTATTTCATGTAATGCAATTATTTTTTTATGTTGTATACAAAGAATGAATAACTAGGTTATTTCATATTTCTGAAGATATATTCATTGTTGCAAAAAATTAAAAATATCATCAATTTTAAATGAGGTTAAAAAATATATTTCAAAAAATCTCAGGGTGTTACCTTATACACCACATAAAATTATTTTTTATTATTTATTTTTAGGTTATGAAAGTTTTTATACATATAACGTTTTTTATGAAAACCCACATAGTAAAAATTACTACTAAAAATTCATTTTAAAATGAATTTTGGAACCGTAATGGTTACCCACACTAACTCATGACTAAGTACCCATATAGGATAAAATAAAGGTGTAATAAATATTTAATATGGAAGACAAGTTTAAATAATTATAACCACAGATATAGGTCACTGATCACAAGAAAGTGAATGATTAATGGAATGTTAAGGGCCTCAAAACCATAAATATGTGTTAATTTATAAGACCACCAGTTCAATAAAAATGAAGGCTTTGGGTTAATATTATTTAATATAATATTCCTAGAGTTGAGAAGTTTTTCATTATAATATATTTTTACTTGGTTTCATTTCATTCATTATGAAATATCTCACCCTTTGGTTTTGTAATGATCAATTCTGAATTCATATCATACTCCATGGAATAAACGTGAATTTGTTGTTCATGAAAACCTAACAGATCATGATATTGATAAGTAGAATGATAAGTCCTTCCAACTAACTTTAGTAAACATCACATCAAAATGGTTATCTTAGGTTATGTAATATTCATAAATCCTTAAATGGAGATATAATAATTTAATATCTAAAACAAAATCCAATGTTTAAATTAAATCATTCCATAAATTGTCAACATTATAACCATTCAAAAAAATGAAACTCAAAACTATAGTAAAAAGGTACCCAAATTTCTCAAAAGTATCCTAACATTGATTACCACATATAATAATGTAGCTCTAGGGTTGACATTCAAAACAAGTCAATAACTTTATCATGTATTTTATTGATACATGGCAATAACCTAAGTTACCATAAAACTCGTCACACCCCAAACCTTGTAAATTCATTATTATTATTATTATTATTATTATTATTATTACTCTTAATAAAAAAGTTACTAATAATTATTATTATAGGGAGTTGTGGTGGGTATTTGGTCGGTGCACGAGAACATCACAATTGTCAAAGACTGTGCGGTCAACCCATTTTTCCATGTGGTAGCTTCTAGAGGGGGTAGAAGCGACCGTATGGTTTGCACAGGGTCACTTGGGTCATGCACAGACTGTGCGGTTTCCCATTTTTCAAATAGAAAAAATTAAAATAAAAAAATGAGAATTTTAACCATAGTAATTATAATATTATTATTTTAGATAATAGTATAATTATTGTTAATTTTTTTATTATGATTACAATTATTAATATTATTATTAAACAATTTTTACTATTTTAAAAAATTAAATAGAATATTTTTATTTTTATTTTTATTTTACACATTAGAATTAAAATTATTATTATTATTATCATGAAAATATATTACTATTATTATCATCATCAATATATTATTACTTTTAAGTGTTATTATATTTATTATCTTTTTTATGTTTAATTTTTTTCAATTGGTTTTCAATTACACCACCCCCTTTCTTCCTACCACACGTAGCTCTAGTGCGCTCTCCCATGTATAGCCAAGATTCATGAAGTGGCCCTCATTATTTGGTGCACTCTCTGGGGACCTTCCACTTCTCCTATTTCACAGCCTCCTTCTATGATGCGACCTTATAGCACACCATCCTCTCTAATCACAACCTTCAGTCAACCCGCTGACTTCACCAACATCGCGCATCCTTGTTGTTTTACCCCTTACCAACCATGCAACACTCGTTCTCTGACTGACCCCTCACAGGAACTTCCCCCTCCTTTAAAAGTCCCCCACTCTTTTAAGGGCTCTTCTATTTGGGTTTCCTTTTAGGGCATTTATTTAGATAAAACCCTAGTATAAGGGGTTATATTTTTTGAGTTAATAAATAACATTTTTGGTGTAATTTTATGATTAGGGTTGGATTTTCCATTATTTTGGTGTGAATGATGTGTGAATGAAGTTTGGAAACTATTTTGGGAAGTTATTCATTGACTAAGGTAGGTCCCCATTGCATATTTTCATTAATGTTAAATTTACATTAATTTCATGAATTTTTTCACCCTATTTAAATATTAAATAGAAGTGTTTAATTTTTAGAATAACCATTTTATATGAATTGGGGTGGTCTTATGGGTAAACAATGATTTTTAAAATTATTTATTTTCTTGATTAACATAGCATGTTCTTTGATTCTTGTACATGGTGTGGAAAAGGGTTATGATAAAAATAAATATGCATTTGATTCTAAAGTGTCATTTTATATAGAATTGGATTCTTTTTTTTATATTAACCCTTGATGTGTCACTTGGTATCATTTAATAAATCATGATATGGTTTTATTAAATTATTTATGATATGAAAATTATGTTTCAATACAAAGTTTGTGTGATGTTGTTTTTTAAGAGAGTTTTGGGTTTAATTTAATGAAAAATCTTTCTGGTGTAATTTGAAATTGTTTTATAAATTTTTTCATCAGTTTAGTTAATTATTAATGTGGTTTGAAAAAATATTCCAAAATGTTTCGAGGTGCGCATGATTTTATAATTTTATTTTTATGTGTGTTGTGTTTTTGTTATGTTGTGAACCCAAAGTGTTTGTTAATTTCTTTAGTTGCACTTTATATCGATTAATGATTTTTAAATAAATGATTAATTTTTTTGTAAATGTATTGTTGATGTTCAAAATGGTGATTGGAATTTTAAAATGGATTCTTCTAGATTAATGGGTTGTTGAAAAGCCCATTTTTCCATTATAATGGTGTGTTTGTTTCCTGAAGGGTGTTTTGGATATTAAAATGGGGTTTTGTGTGGATATATATAAAATGGATTGTTTATGTGAGAATGTTATAAGTCCCATTTTTCTTTTCGAATTGGTTAATTGGAAAAACCCTCTAGGAGGGATCCATTACCAAGTTGATTGATAAATCTGTAAGAATTTATTCTGCTTGGGACTCCACCAATGTGATTATTTTTTATGGTATAGGTTTCTCCTTGTGGAGGTTAGGGTGGTACCAGTTGTGCCAGTGTATGATAGTATAAATTTTTGACTTATTTCTTATTTTATTGGACACACCTCTCCTTAAGAACATAGCTTGGGAACCTTGAAGATAAAAGTGGATTTCTTAAAATGTTTTTTCCTCTAGTTTAGGTTATTTTTCTAGCTAGTGGCCCATGGAAGGTGGATACGAGGGGTTATTTATATGGGATCAGGCCCCTTGACCAGGCCAGGTAGGGAAACAGTCGGGCGTTAGGGCATTATGATCTCATCGAGTAGGGAATGCCTTCAAGATGAGTCACATGAATAGTATGTTTTGGTTCTCCTCAGAGTTCCTTGGTGTTACCATGTATCTTTGACAATAGTTTTGATAGCCATTTCCCTCACTGTAAATGTTTTGTCCCTTGTTCTTGTTTCTTGGTGTTCATTTGGAATGTTGTGGAAGTGTAGTTTTGCTTAAATGGATTAAAGATTTTATTTGAATTAATGATTTTATCCTATTTCAATTTATAATGAAAAATGATTGTTTTATTATTTTTATCACATTTATTCTTCTATATGATGAATATAACATACCTCTATGATTAAGGTATGTTTTAAAATATGAGGGAAATGGGTTGTGAATTTCATATTCTAAAATGTGATGTTTGGAAAAACTAATATTTATAGTATGTATTTAAAACCTGAAAATCCGAGTTTCTTTATTTAAAGGATATGAATTGTGAATAGATTAGTAGGGCCAAGCTACTGAGTTTTAATACTCATGCTTATATTTATTTTATAGATTCTCTAATAGGTTCCAACGTTCGCTCAGTCACCTCAGGTGATATTTGGTGTTTGATTGGAGTGTGACCCTCAGGGTCACAAGAAAGAGATATTTACTTTAAGGTTCATTTTAGCTATTTTGGTTTGGTTTAGTGAAATGTTTGATTGTCTTTGTATTTGTGAATGTAAATGTTGTAATATTTTGGAAATATATTTTAGTTCGGTTTTTAATTTTACTTATTTTATTTCATTTATTTATTTTATTGGGAGAAAAAATTCCAAATGACTATATTGATGCCATTGGTGCATGTCTCCATCCCATGAGGATCAGGAATGCCTCTTAGTTCTTTCCACAAATTAGCTCCAGTGACTGGTTCCGGGTCGACCTGGGTTGGTTCATGAAAAAATTGTATCAGATATGGTCGACTCTTTGGTGGACCTTTCTTTTTAGAGTACCCATAATTTCATGTGTATTTCATGGTTGAAGGAGTAGAATTTTTAGTGCTTTATGTGTAGTAAGAAGAATGATTTCATGAAAACTTGATTATTCCAATCCTCGAGATACCATGGCATGTTTTGTTTTGTTAGTGTTCTTTTATTCTTGTGATTTTTTTCATTGTAAAATAGAAAGGGTGTTGGGAAAATGGTCTTTGTGAGATCACAAGGCATGGATTTTTATTTGGAACTAGAATAATTGTCCTAGAACACTATCCATGATGGTGACGTTACTTGCATACGATCACTAACCATATGTCTGATCCACCCATCATCACAATTTTCCCAATGTAAATCATTAAGGACCCTTATTAATAATGAAATTTTCTTTGTAAATTATTGTTTTGTTAATTGTGAAAGTCGAATTTAAAATGGTAATTACTTTTTTTGATCAAGTTACATATTACCTTGTATCATAGTATCCTCCCCCACGACAATTTGATGGATCCCCATGGTGTACCTTCAGGTGGTGCATCTTTATCAAATAGTATAGTTGATCAACCTATAGAATATTTCAATAAGTTTTACATGTTGAACCCTCCTCTGTTTTTATGATCAAGATGATCCTCTCAAGGTAGAGGAATGGACATGGAATATTGATAGGTACTTCAGTTTCTTCAGGCTACCTAAGACATTAAAGGTAAATTTTTATACATTTATACCCGAAGGTCCATCCTGGAAATAGAGGAAGTACATGTCTCGAAGAATGAATCATGGATTTCTTACCCAGGAGCTCTTCAAGTCATCATTCTTCCAACAATATATCTCTATGATGACATAGATGAGAAAGAGGATGTTTTTGTGCAATATTTTGTAGGGTTTTGGATTAGTGTTGGAATTCTATCAACACTTTCTAGATCCTCTTCTGTATGACCAAGGGTATGATGCAAATGACCTCATGAAATCTTGACATTTTGAGTTTACCCTCTATTATGAAATATATTCAATGGTGGAAAACCTCAACCTAACCACCATATATGAGGTGGTGAGATAAGCCTTTCATGCATAATCTAAGTTAGTAGAATTACATGGGAATCATCCAAATGCTGGTGGTGCTAGTAGGGGATTTAAGAGGCATTCAGACCTCTTATCAGCTTCCTCAGAGCCCAATTTCGTGATATTCCATCATTGTGGTAAGAAAGGTGACAACAATATAGCGTGTATGAGTGCTCTAATAACCTTACATGCTTGTGGATAATTGGGTCTCATACAGTGGTTCTGTTGTGGGGTTTCCATGAAGTGGCTTGAAGTCAAACTCATCTCTTCAAAGGGTACCTCATCTCATCCTCAGGTGTAGGGTGATATTTTGGATCAGTTTGGGGATTTATATTTGTAGTGATCCATGGATGAAATAGTTGTATCTTGTGGTGTTTCTATCCCTTCATTTATAATAATGGTCACTCCCGGAACCTTTTTTAAATCCTATTTCAATGGAATTGTGTCTTGTGAAATTTTTATTTTTTCTATCTAGTTGGGGGGTTTCTAATGAATGACTGCAAGGTATAAGATCCTTCAATCATCAGAGCTCTAACAAGAATGTCTAGAGTGAAGCAAGAGAATAGTAATTAGAACCCCTACAGTGTAAAATGACCTTGGTTTAATCTATGTCCTTAGTGGGGCATGTATTATGTTTTTCTGTGAGGTTTTATTTGTTGGTATGCCGCCAGCTATGGTTTTTATACCCCTTTAGTTTGATCCTTCCACCCCACCCTCTATGGTGAGGGGGGGGGGGTTTCTTTTCTGTGTAAAAATTCTCCGAGTTTGTTATCTATCATTGGTATTTATGGTGGGGAGACCCATCGTAGGACCCGTTGAACATAGTGTTATCATGTTTCTTATATTGGGGAGTTCATTCAGGCCTCCATGTGTCAATATCATAGTTGTGTTCCTAGTATCGGTTTAGTGGTTGGTGGTCTCATATGTTGCCTCCCTATTCTATGCTTTTCCTTTGAGTGAGTGTTGGGATGTAATTTCCCTAGAGGTTTCATTAAAGTATGTTTATTGAGGCACCCCCATGATGGGGTTTGAATTTTTTCTATTTTTTCAGGTTGAAGGGTTGGGTTTCATCTGGTGATGTAAAAGGTGTATGTATTTTAAGAATGGTCTCGGTGTCGTTAATGTTCGATATCATTTGGACAGATCGACCATGGTGTTTAAGCTTCTGGGGGTAAGTGGAACATAGCAGAGTATTTAGAAGTCTTTCACTACTAGAAAAGGGGGCATTGGAGCCCCCCAGACTCGGGCGACCGCCATTGGCGCCGTTAAACACCAAAACGGCGTGCGGCGGTCCGATTCGGAGCAAACGTGCTCCGAACGACCTGAAACCGCACGGGAATGATAGGAATATTATTTCTGCGGTGCGCACGGCACGCCCGATTGTGTCGTTTTCAGTAGCGCGGCGCGCGCTGAAATGGCGCGTTTGGGGGTCAAAACCACCCGAACGACCTCCGAATGCCACGAAACCGTACGACAACATCCGGGGCGTCAGTTGTGAAATGGCCGGCCAGACGACACCTCATTCGGAGGTTCCGTGTGACCGCGGCGGCCGGAAACGCGTTTCCGGCGCCGTTAAACACCAAAACGGCGTGCGGCGGTCCGATTTGGAGCAAACGTGCTCCGAACGACCTGAAACCGTACGGGAACGACAGGAATATTATTCCTGAGATGCAGGAGGAGGCCGCACGTCCATCGGACGTGCGGTGCGCGCGGCACGCCCGATTGTGTCGTTTTCAGCAGCGCGGCGCGCGCTGAAATGGCGCCTTGGGGGGTCAAAACCACACGAACGACCTCCGAATGCCACGAAACCGTACGACAACATCCGGGGCGTCAATTGTGAAATGGTCGGTCAGACGGCACCTCATTCGGAGGTGCCCTGTGACCGCGGCGGCCGGAAACGCGTTTCCGGCGCCGTTAAACACCAAAACGGCGTGCGGCGGTCCGATTTGGAGCAAACGTGCTCCGAACGACCTGAAACCGCACGGGAACGATAGAAATATTATTCCTGAGATGCAGGAGGAGGCCGCACGTCCATCGGACGTGCGGTGCGCGCGGCACGCCCGATTGTGTCGTTTTCAGCAGCGCGGCGCGCGCTGAAATGGCGCGTTGGGGGGTCAAAACCACCCGAACGACCTCCGAATGCCACGAAACCGTACGACAACATCCGGGGCGTCAATTGTGAAATGGTCGGCCAGACGGCACCTCATTCGGAGGTGTCGTGTGACCGCGGCGGCCGGAAACGCGTTTCCGGCGCCGTTAAACACCAAAACGGCGTGCGGCGGTCCGATTCGGAGCAAACGTGCTCCGAACGACCTGAAACCGCACGGGAACGATAGGAATATTATTCCTGAGATGCAGGAGGAGGCCGCACGTCCATCGGACGTGCGGTGCGTGCGGCACGCCCGATTGTGTCGTTTTCAGCAGCGCGGCGCGCGCTGAAATGGCGCGTTGGGGGGACAAAACCACACGAACGACCTCCGAATGCCACGAAACCGTACGACAACATCCGGGGCGTCAATTTTGAAATGGTCGGCCAGACGGCACCTCATTCGGAGGTGCCGTGTGACCGCGGCGGCCGGAAACGCGTTTCCGGCGCCGTTAAACACCAAAACGGCGTGCGGCGGTCCGATTCGGAGCAAACGTGCTCCGAACGACCTGAAACCGCCCGAGAACGATAGGAATATTATTCCTGAGATGTAGGAGGAGGCCGCACGTCCATCGGACGTGCGGTGCGCACGGCACACCCGATTGTGTCGTTTTCAACAGCGCGGCGCGCGCTGAAATGGCGCGTTGGGGGGTCAAAACCACCCGAACGACCTCCGAATGCCACGAAACCGTACGACAACATCCGGGGCGTCAATTGTGAAATTGTCGGCCAGACGGCACCTCATTCGGAGGTGCCGTGTGACCGCGGCGGCCGGAAACGCGTTTCCGGCGCCGTTAAACACCAAAACGGCGTGCGGCGGTCCGATTCGGAGCAAACGTGCTCCGAACGACCTGAAACCGCACGGGAACGATAGGAATATTATTCTTGAGATGCAGGAGGAGGCCGTACGACCATCGGACGTGCGGTGCGCGCGGCACGCCCGATTGTGTCGTTTTCAGCAGCGCGGCGCGCGCTGAAATGGCGCGTTGGGGGGTCAAAACCACCCGAACGACCTCCAAATGCCACGAAACCGTACGACAACATCCAGGGCGTCAATTGTGAAATGGTCAGCCAGACGGCACCTCATTCGGAGGTGCCGTGTGACCGCGGCGGCCGGAAACGCGTTTCCGGCGCCGTTAAACACCAAAACGGCGTGCGGCGGTCCGATTCGGAGCAAACGTGCTCCGAACGACCTGAAACCGCACGGGAATGATAGGAATATTATTCCTGAGATGAAGGAGGAGGCCGCACGTCCATCGGACGTGCGGGGCGCGCGGCACGCCCGATTGTGTCGTTTTCAGCAGCGCGGCGCGCGCTGAAATGGCGCGTTGGGGGGTCAAAACCACCCGAACGACCTCCGAATGCCACGAAACCATACGACAACATCCGGGGCGTCAATTGTGAAATGGTCGGCCAGACGGCACCTCATTCGGAGGTGCCGTGTGACCGCGGCGGCAGGAAAACGCGTTTCCGGCGCCGTTAAACACCAAAACGGCGTGCGGCGGTCCGATTCGGAGCAAACGTGCTCCGAACAACCTGAAACCACACTGAAATAATAGGAATATTATTTCTGAGATGCAGGAGGAGGCCGCATGACCATCGGACGTGCGGTATGCGCGGCACGCCCGATTGTGTCGTTTTCAGCAGCGCGGCGCGCGCTGAAATGGCGCGTTGGGGGGTCAAAACCACCCGAACGACCTCCGAATGCCACGAAACCGTACGACAACATCCGGGGCGTCAATTGTGAAATGGTCGGCCAAACGGCACATCATTCGGAGGTGCCGTGTGACCGCGGCGGCCGGAAACGCGTTTCCGGCGCCGTTAAACACCAAAACGGCGTGCGACGGTCCGATTTGGAGCAAACGTGCTCCGAACGACCTGAAACCGCACAGGAACGATAGGAATATTATTCCTGAGATGCAGGAGGAGGCCGCATGTCCATCGGACGTGCGGTGCGCGCGGCACGCCCGATTGTGTCGTTTTCAGCAGCGCGGCGCGCGCTGAAATGGCGCGTTGGGGGGTCAAAACCACCCGAACGACCTCCGAATGCCACGAAACCGTACGACAACATCCGGGGCGTCAACTGTGAAATGGTCGGCCAGACGGCACCTCATTCGGAGGTGCCGTGTGACCGCGGCGGCCGGAAACGCGTTTCCGGCGCCGTTAAACACCAAAACGGCGTGCGGCGGTCCGATTCGGAGCAAACGTGCTCCGAACGACCTGAAACCGCACGGGAACGATAGAAATATTATTCCTGAGATGCAGGAGGAGGCCGCACGTCCATCGGACGTGCGGTGCGCGCGGCACGCCCGATTGTGTCGTTTTCAGCAGCGCGGCGCGCGCTGAAATGGCGCGTTGGGGGGTCAAAACCACCCGAACGACCTCCGAATGCCACGAAACCGTACGACAACATCCGGGGCGTCAATTGTGAAATGGTCGGCCAGACAACACCTCATTCAGAGGTGCCGTGTGACCGCGGCGGCCGGAAACGTGTTTCCGGCGCCGTTAAACACCAAAACGGCGTGCGGCGGTCCGATTCGGAGCAAACGTGCTCCGAACGACCTGAAACCGCACGAGAACGATAGGAATATTATTCCTGAGATGCAGGAGGAGACGCACGACCATCGGACGTGCGGTACGCGCGGCACGCCCGATTGTGTCGTTTTCAGCAGCGCGGCGCGCGCTGAAATGGCGTGTTGGGGGGTCAAAACCACCCGAACGACCTCCGAATGCCACGAAACCGTACGACAACATCCGGGGCGTCAATTGTGAAATGGTCGGCCAGACGGCACCTCATTGGGAGGTGCCGTGTGACCGCGGCGGCCGGAAACGCGTTTCCGGCGCCGTTAAACACCAAAACGGCGTGCGGCGGTCCGATTCGGAGCAAACGTGCTCCGAACGACCTGAAACCGCATGGGAACGATAGGAATATTATTCCTGAGATGCAGGAGGAGGCCGCACGTCCATCGGACGTGCGGTGCGCGCGGCACGCCCGATTGTGTCGTTTTCAGCAGCGCGGCGCGCGATGAAATGGCGCGTTGGGGGGTCAAAACCACCCGAACGACCTCCGAATGCCACGAAACCATACGACAACATCCGGGGCGTCAATTGTGAAATGGTAGGCCAGACGGCACCTCATTCGGAGGTGCCGTGTGACCACGGCGGCCGGAAACGCGTTTCCGGCGCCGTTAAACACCAAAACGGCATGCGGCGGTCCGATTCGGAGCAAACGTGCTCCGAACGACCTGAAACCGTACGGGAACGACAGGAATATTATTCCTGAGATGCAGGAGGAGGCCGCACGTCCATCGGACGTGCGGTGCGCGCGGCACGCCCGATTGTGTCGTTTTCAGCAGCGCGGCGCGCGTTGGGGGGTCAAAACCACACGAACGACCTCCGAATGCCACGAAACCGTACGACAACATCCGGGGCGTCAATTTTGAAATGGTCGGTCAGACGGCACCTCATTCGGAGGTGCCCTGTGACCGCGGCGGCCGGAAACGCGTTTCCGGCGCCGTTAAACACCAAAACGGCGTGCGGCGGTCCGATTTGGAGCAAACGTGCTCCGAACGACCTGAAACCGCACGGGAACGATAGAAATATTATTCCTGAGATGCAGGAGGAGGCCGCACGTCCATCGGACGTGCGGTGCGCGCGGCACGCCCGATTGTGTCGTTTTCAACAGCGCGGCGCGCGCTGAAATGGCGCGTTGGGGGGTCAAAACCACCCGAACGACCTCCGAATGCCACGAAACCGTACGACAACATCCGGGGCGTCAATTGTGAAATGGTCGGCCAGACGACACCTCATTCGGAGGTGTCGTGTGACCGCGGCGGCCGGAAACGCGTTTCCGGCGCCGTTAAACACCAAAACGGCGTGCGGCGGTCCGATTCGGAGCAAACGTGCTCCGAACGACCTGAAACCGCACGGGAACGATAGGAATATTATTCCTGAGATGCAGGAGGAGGCCGCACGTCCATCGGACGTGCGGTGCGTGCGGCACGCCCGATTGTGTCGTTTTCAGCAGCGCGGCGCGCGCTGAAATGGCGCGTTGGGGGGACAAAACCACACGAACGACCTCCGAATGCCACGAAACCGTACGACAACATCCGGGGCGTCAATTTTGAAATGGTCGGCCAGACGGCACCTCATTCGGAGGTGCCGTGTGACCGCGGCGGCCGGAAACGCGTTTCCGGCGCCGTTAAACACCAAAACGGCGTGCGGCGGTCCGATTCGGAGCAAACGTGCTCCGAACGACCTGAAACCGCACGAGAACGATAGGAATATTATTCCTGAGATGTAGGAGGAGGCCGCACGTCCATCGGATGTGCGGTGCGCACGGCACGCCCGATTGTGTCGTTTTCAACAGCGCGGCGCGCGCTGAAATGGCGCGTTGGGGGGTCAAAACCACCCGAACGACCTCCGAATGCCACGAAACTGTACGACAACATCCGGGGCGTCAATTGTGAAATGGTCGGCCAGACGGCACCTCATTCGGAGGTGCCGTGTGACCGCGGCGGCCGGAAACGCGTTTCCGGCGCCGTTAAACACCAAAACGGCGTGCGGCGGTCCGATTCGGAACAAACGTGCTCCGAACGACCTGAAACCGCACGGGAACGATAGGAATATTATTCTTGAGATGCAGGAGGAGGCCGTACGACCATCGGACGTGCGGTGCGCGCGGCACGCCCGATTGTGTCGTTTTCAGCAGCGCGGCGCGCGCTGAAATGGCGCGTTGGGGGGTCAAAACCACCCGAACGACCTCCAAATGCCACGAAACCGTACGACAACATCCAGGGCGTCAATTGTGAAATGGTCAGCCAGACGGCACCTCATTCGGAGGTGCCGTGTGACCGCGGCGGCCGGAAACGCGTTTCCGGCGCCGTTAAACACCAAAACGGCGTGCGGCGGTCCGATTCGGAGAAAACGTGCTCCGAACGACCTGAAACCGCACGGGAATGATAGGAATATTATTCCTGAGATGAAGGAGGAGGCCGCACGTCCATCGGACGTGCGGGGCGCGCGGCACGCCCGATTGTGTCGTTTTCAGCAGCGCGGCGCGCGCTGAAATGGCGCGTTGGGGGGTCAAAACCACCCGAACGACCTCCGAACGCCACGAAACCATACGACAACATCCGGGGCGTCAATTGTGAAATGGTCGGCCAGACGGCACCTCATTCGGAGGTGCCGTGTGACCGCGGCGGCAGGAAAACGCGTTTCTGGCGCCGTTAAACACCAAAACGGCGTGCGGCGGTCCGATTCGGAGCAAACGTGCTCCGAACAACCTGAAACCACACTGAAATAATAGGAATATTATTTCTGAGATGCAGGAGGAGGCCGCATGACCATCGGACGTGCGGTATGCGCGGCACGCCCGATTGTGTCGTTTTCAGCAGCGCGGCGCGCGCTGAAATGGCGCGTTGGGGGGTCAAAACCACCCGAACGACCTCCGAATGCCACGAAACCGTACGACAACATCCGGGGCGTCAATTGTGAAATGGTCGGCCAGACGGCACATCATTCGGAGGTGCCGTGTGACCGCGGCAGCCGGAAACGCGTTTCCGGCGCCGTTAAACACCAAAACGGCGTGCGGCGGTCCGATTTGGAGCAAACGTGCTCCGAACGACCTGAAACCGCACAGGAACGATAGGAATATTATTCCTGAGATGCAGGAGGAGGCCGCACGTCCATCGGACGTGCGGTGCGCGCGGCACGCCCGATTGTGTCGTTTTCAGCAGCGCGGCGCGCGCTGAAATGGCGCGTTGGGGGGTCAAAACCACCCGAACGACCTCCGAATGCCACGAAACCGTACGACAACATCCGGGGCGTCAACTGTGAAATGGTCGGCCAGACGGCACCTCATTCGGAGGTGCCGTGTGACCGCGGCGGCCGGAAACGCGTTTCCGGCGCCGTTAAACACCAAAACGGCGTGCGGCGGTCCGATTCGGAGCAAACGTGCTCCGAACGACCTGAAACCGCACGGGAACGATAGGAATATTATTCCTGAGATGCATGAGGAGGCCGCACGTCCATCGGACGTGCGGTGCGCGCGGCACGCCCGATTGTGTCGTTTTCAGCAGCGCGGCGCGCGCTGAAATGGCGCGTTGGGGGGTCAAAACCCCTCGAACGACCTCCGAATGCCACGAAACCGTACGACAACATCCGGGGCGTCAATTGTGAAATGGTCGGACAGACAGCACCTCATTCAGAGGTGCCGTGTGACCGCGGCGGCCGGAAACGTGTTTCCGGCGCCGTTAAACACCAAAACGGCGTGCGGCGGTCCGATTCGGAGCAAACGTGCTCCGAACGACCTGAAACCGCACGAGAACGATAGGAATATTATTCCTGAGATGCAGGAGGAGGCCGCACGACCATCGGACGTGCGGTACGCGCGGCACGCCCGATTGTGTCGTTTTCAGCAGCGCGGCGCGCGCTGAAATGGCGTGTTGGGGGGTCAAAACCACCCGAACGACCTCCGAATGCCACGAAACCGTACGACAACATCCGGGGCGTCAATTGTGAAATGGTCGGCCAGACGGCACCTCATTGGGAGGTGCCGTGTGACCGCGGCGGCCGGAAACGCGTTTCCGGCGCCGTTAAACACCAAAACGGCGTGTGGCGGTCCGATTCGGAGCAAACGTGCTCCGAACGACCTGAAACCGCATGGGAACGATAGGAATATTATTCCTGAGATGCAGGAGGAGGCCGCACGTCCATCGGACGTGCGGTGCGCGCGACACGCCCGATTGTGTCGTTTTCAGCAGCGCGGCGCGCGATGAAATGGCGCGTTGGGGGGTCAAAACCACCCGAACGACCTCCGAATGCCACGAAACCATACGACAACATCCGAGGCGTCAATTGTGAAATGGTAGGCCAGACGGCACCTCATTCGGAGGTGCCGTGTGACCACGGCGGCCGGAAACGCGTTTCCGGCGCCGTTAAACACCAAAACGGCATGCGGCGGTCCGATTCGGAGCAAACGTGCTCCGAACGACCTGAAACCGCACGGGAACGATAGGAATATTTTTCCTGAGATGCAGGAGGAGGCCGCACGTCCATCGGACGTGCGGTGCGCGCGGCACGCCCGATTGTGTCGTTTTCAGCAGCGCGGCGCGCGCTGAAATGGCGCGTTGGGGGGTCAAAACCACCCGAACGACCTCCGAATGCCACGAAACCGTACGAAAACATCCGGGGCGTCAATTGTGAAATGGTTGGCCAGACGGCACTTCATTCGGAGGTGCCGTGTGACCGCGGCGGCCGGAAACGCGTTTCCGGCGCCGTTAAACACCAAAACGGCGTGCGGCGGTCCGATTCGGAGCAAACGTGCTCCGAACGACCTGAAACCGCACGGGAACGATAGGAATATTATTCCTGAGATGCAGGAGGAGGCCGCACGTCCATCGGACGTGCGGTGCGCGCGGCACGTCCGATTGTGTCGTTTTCAGCAGCACGGCGCGCGCTGAAATGGCGCGTTGGGGGGTCAAAACCACCCGAACGACCTCCGAATGCCACGAAACCGTACGACAACATCCGGGGCGTCAATTGTGAAATGGTCGGCCAGACGGCACCTCATTCGGAGGTGCCGTGTGACCGCGGCGGCCAGAAACGCGTTTCCGGCGCCGTTAAACACCAAAACGGCGTGCGGCGGTCCGATTCGGAGCAAACGTGCTCCGAACGACCTGAAATGAGATTATTTCTTGAATCGAAGTTTTTAAATTATTATAGCACAATGATTTGATATTATATATATATTAAATATATATTAAATATATATTAAAACATTTAAAATATTATATATATATATATATATATATTTAAAATATTGTATTTAATAGTATATATATATATTTATAGCACAATGATTTGTATGTAAAATATTGTATTTAATAGTATATATATATTATAGCACAATGATTTGTATTTAAAATATTGTATTTAATAGTATATATATATTATAGCACAATGATTTGATATTATATATATATTAAATATATATTAAAACATTTAAAATATATTATATATATATATATATATATATTTATATTCAATTCAATAAAAAAAATTTTAAAAATTTTTATTTTTTAGAATAGCGACCGCCATAGGCGGTCGCTATAGGGCACCGGGCAGAGGGCCTTCAGCGACCGCCAAGCGGTCGCTGAAGGCCGACCTGCGGGGCACCTATAGCGACCGCCATTGGCGGTCGCTAAAGGCCTCTAGCGACGAGGCAATAGCGACCGCCATTGGCGGCCGCTAAAGCCCTTTAGCGACCGCCAATGGCGGTCGCTAATGGCCTTATATATAGTAGTGTTTCTTTTATAATAATAATGATAATTTTATTAATTTTATTTTGATTATTATTATCACTATTATTATTACTCTAAATATAAATTTTATGAATTATTATTATTATTATTTTCAAGAGTTTTGGGGGGTTTTAGGCTAGTGCACAGGAACCTCATGGTTTGTAGATACTGTACGTTCAAACCAGGTTCCCATGCAATTGCTTCTTGGGTGGAAAAAAGATACAACATGGTATGATCACGACCGCTTAAGCTATACGTGGAGTGTGTGATGCCCCAGTTTTCAAATAGATAACGCTAAAATAAAAGAATGATAATTTTAACCAAAATAATTATATTATTATTATTATGGATAAAAATAATAATATTATTAAAATTTTGTTTTATTGTTATTTTTACCATTGTTATTATTTTCATTAAGAATGTATCAATAATAAAAAAATGAAACAGAATATTATTATTATTATATTTATTATAAAAATTATAATTAAAATCAATATTATTGTTGTTGTTATTAAAATTTATTATAATTTTTAACTTAACATTTCTTATTAGGTTTTTAATTACATATAACCCATTCCTCAAACCTCATGCAGCCCTTGTGCATACCCCCTATCTGCATGAGCTTCACTTAGAGGCCATCCTTCTCCGGTTCTCACTACAGAGACATTCCTTTCGCCTTAGTGCACACCCCTTCTCTAGTGACATGCTCTGTCGGTGCACCATCTACCATGCTCGTGAACTTCAGCCTGATGACCAACTTCTCCAGTGATGCCTGTCTTTATCGTTGCACCCCTTTCCGACCCTGTTCCCCCACCCCACTCTGGAAGACCCCTCGCAGGCATGTCCTCCTCCTCCAGCAGTGGTCACCCACTCTTGTAAGGGATCTTTTGTTGGGGGTTTCTTATGTGTTATGATTTAGCTAAATCCTAGTTTACACTATTTGAATTTCTTGGTTAATCTCAAAAATTTTAGGTATAATTTGATTCTTAGGGTTATATTTTTTTATTTGGGTGTGAATGAGGTGCCAATAAGGTTTTACATCAGTTTTTGGATGTTCTCCATTGATTGATGTAGTACCCCATTGCATATTTCCTTTAATGTTATGTTTAAATTGAATTCGTGATTTTTTTCACCTACATTAATTATTAAATAGAAATTTACCATGATTATAATAACCCTTTTGTTAGAATTGGGGTGCTTTTTTTGGTAAATGATGTTTGGTAAAATTACTTTTCTTTCTTGATTGACATAACATTTTCATTGATTCTTGTATATGGTGTAGAAATTATTTATGAAAAAATAAATATGTTTTTTATTGTAAAGTGGAATTTTAATGTAATATTTGATGTTTTTTTCATTTTTAAACCCTTGATGTTTGAATTGGTATTATTTTATAAATCATGAAACTATTTTATTAAACTATGTACGAGATATGAAATATGTTTTGATACAAAGTTGATGTACAATTTTTTTCAATAGGTTTTTAGGTGTATTTTAATATAAAATCCTTGGGGTGTTATTTAAAATTGTTTTATAATTTTTTTCAATGGTTTATTAAGTTATTAAATATGTCAAAAAAATATTTGACCAATTTTTTGAGGTATGCATGATTTTAAAGTTGTATTTTTTACATGTGGTGTGTTTTTGTTAAATTGTGCACCCTAAGTGTTTGTTAAATTACCCAGTTTGCACATTAAATTGATTAATGGTTTTTAATGAAATGTTTTATATATTTATAAATGTATTTGTGATGTTCAAAATTGTGAATGGGGTTTTTAAATGTACTTTGTTGCACATTAAGGGCATGTTGATAATCCCATTTGAAAATTTTAAAGGTGTTTTGGTTTCTTAAAGGTTGTTTTGGATTATAAAATGGGGTTGTGTATTGATACTTATGAAATGTATTGTTTTTGTGAAAAAATTATAAGGCCCATTTGGCATCTTGAATTGGTTTATTGCAAAACCCCTCTACAAGGGAGCCATTTTCTAGTAGATTGATAAGTGGGTGTGAATATCCTTAGGTTGGGAATCCACCTATGTTATTCTTGTTTAACATAAGTGTTTCTCCATGAGTAAGTTTGGGTGGTGCCAGTTGTGGTTGTGTATGATAGTATATATGTTTGACTTATTGTTTTTTGTTGTGAACAACTCCTTATGAACATAGCATGGGAACCTAGATAATAAAGATGATTACTAAGAACATTTTTTGCACTAGTCTTGGTTATTGTAATTTATAGTGGCCCATAGTAGATGGATACTTATGTTTATTACAATGGGATCAAGGCCCACAACTAGGCAAGGGAGGGTGGCAGTTTATCATTAGGTAATTATGATGTCATTGGGTAGAGAATTCTTTTGCGATGAGTCACATGTATAGTATGTTTTACTTATCCTCTGAGTTAATAGGTGTTATCATGTTTCTCTAACATTAGATTTGTTAGACATTTCCCTTGTTGTGTGACTCTGCTCCCTTGTTATTGTTTTTGGGAGTTCTTTTGGAATGTTGTGAATGTTTAGTTTTTAAAAAAAGAGTTGAAGAAAAACATTGTGAATGAACGAGTGTTTTTCCCTATTGAACATTATAATGAAGAAAAATAATGTTTTCTTATTTGGTTCCCTTTTATTCTTCTCCCTGATGAAATTAAATTTCTATCATGATTAAGAATTGGTTTCATATATGAGGGAAATGAGTTTTTATTTTCTTATTCTGAAATATAATGTGTGAAAAATGATGTTTATATATTTTATTCAAATAATGGTAACTAGGGTTTCATTATTTAAAGGAAATGAATTGTGAATAGATTAGTCAAGCCTACCTACTGAGTTTTATTACTCATGCCTATAATGTTTTCATGTTTTTTGATTTTTCTACAGGATTCATCTCTGGTTCAGTTGCCTTAATTGATGCTTTGTGTTTGGTTGGAGAGTGACCCTTAGGGTCACATAGTGGTTCTGTTTGGTGTCTAGTTCAGCTTGGCTATTTTGGTTTGGTTTATCGCTCAGTTTCATTGTCTCTTTATTTGTAGATGTAAAGGTTTTAAAATTTTTGGAAATCTATTTCACTTTGGTTTGTTCTTTTATTTATTTTTCTTCCATTGTTTATTTTATTTGAAAAAACAATTCCTGAAAACTATATTGATTCCCTTGGCACTTGTCGCTGGACCAAGAGGAATGGAAACTCCCCTCGAGTCTTATCATGAATTGGCTCGGGTGACCAGTTCAGGGTCAACCTAAGTTGGTTCATGACAAAACCTTATTGGAAAATTAATTATTTAATATTCAAAATATTATTTGATATATTACCTAAATAAAAAAACGTTTTAAAATTCATCAATGATAATAGAGACCACATTTCAACAAATTAGTAATCACTTCCATAGAAATTAGTAAAATACAGTTTATTTTATCCATATCAATATTCACTTTATCCATGACAAAAACAATTTTATCATCATCAGGAACACATTAAGGGTTACCTTCCATTAATAAAAATATAACATTTATATTAAATTCTATTCATAGTTCATCAACACCATCCGATATATTTTTTCAAATACTTAATAGAAAACATATACTTCATGAATCGAACAACATAATTATTGAATTCCTGTATATATACACATAAATCATCCAATTTTTTTCTTAACCCATTACTTGGACTTAATTATATTATTACTTAATATCCCTTTCTTAGAATATAAAAAATGCATCATTTGTGAAGGTTCCTAATCCACAATTGAATCATTTTTATTATGTTTAATGTAAACAATATTTCTAGAACATCCCATACACTTTTAATGTCTTTTTTGGTCTCTTTATCCTCAGAATTATAGCCAGTACTCAACCACATTTTTAATTCTCTTTATGGGATTTCCAAAAAATAAATAATTTGGTAAATTCCCATAATTTCAATATTTGAAAAAATAATTATTTCCCCAATTCATTATAGTTCATATTGTTGACTAAGACCTCAAAGCATAGTGTTAGAGGAAATTATCAGAGAATAATACCAAAAAATCATGAAAAATTATGTATCGGATGATAAATCACGAAACATAATTTTAAATCGATGAAAACATGGTATTACCCTTAATGAAACCCTCAGACATATCATTATAAATATCTTTAGGATATCACTACTATTATATCAATATAGTTTCCAATGGATAAATAATCCTTTCCCTTATTACCCACTATAGAGACCCATGCATAACATATATGGATATTACAACATTATAGAGAAATATTCAAGTAATGACCAAAATATATTCCCTATGACTGTAACGTTTTATCATCATTGTATACTTGGAACATAATATCTTCTATTATCATTAATGATCCCAAAATTATCCCACAAATATCTTACCTTTAATACTCCTACTTAAATATTAATTCATAACCTAAGGAGTGGAATCATAATAAAGGAAGAGTTAAAATGATCAAAATGTATAAATAAAAGATACATGTATGCACAATAATGAGTATAAGGATATGAGAACATGATCATAACAATTGAAGATTTTACCATGCATATCTGAGATCAAAATCAAGAGTCGTGTCATAAATATTTTCAGGTCATTAGAGATGAATCATAATATAGTCAAGAACATAAAACGTGTGAGAAAATCGCAGGAATAAGACATATATTTGTGGAATACACATAATATTATAACATTGTGAACATTTATGAGTGAAAATAGGTTTAATCAATAAGGTAAGGATATGAAATTAGGCCCTCACATAATCTTATGGACAGGAAACCATGTCCATACATAATATTGTGAACATGTAATAAGGCTCACACATAAAATCATAGTAGTCATGTTTCACTACCACGACTATAAGAACAATGGATTGGAATAAATCTATTTCCCATTGTGCATCAAGACACACCTATTTCTCATAGTGGATCTGGATAGAACTATTTCCAATTGTGATTCAGGACAAACCTATTTTCTATTTTGGATCGAGAGAGACTTTTTTATCATTTGGGATCACACACTTCAAATTATTTCCCTTAATTATCTCATGAGATATAAATCATTACCCAATGATTAAGTGGGAGATATGATTCCCACCCATCAGATAATTAAATTGTGTGTATGTGTTATACAAGATAATGAAGCATTCATTATATGATGACCCATAAAAATATATGGGTTTCATTAATATAATATCATAAAACATGAAATGAAATGAGTATCATAAAAATCTCATCATGTAATAACTAATGTAAAAGATGTAGGTTTCATAATTAATTCATTATAGAATAACCCATGAAAAATTAAGTTTTCAAACATGATTTATCATGGTTTACCTGTGGAAGAGAAACATGTTTCATAAACAACATGATTCGTAATCATAAAAATATTTAGAAAAAATAAGAATAGTTTCCTTGGATCACATCCCCAGTATAAAATTAAATATATAAAAGTGTGGCATCATAGATGGAGAAGTATTTTGAAATACCACTTGAACCCTATCTTAAAGAAAATAACCTTTCTTTGAAAATTATTTATTTATAAATAAAACATTTTCAAAATATTTTTATTGAATAAAATTTTGAAAATGTACAATGTAATATTTAAAAACAATTTAAAACATTTCTTATGGAATATAACTTTTATTAATTTAAAAATTCTATTAAAAACAAAAAAAATTGAAAACCATTTTCATTGTAAATAACAATGGAAACATATAAAGGTATATTTGAAAAATGAATCAAAAAATAAAAAAATAAAACATTTTTAAAATTATTTTTTCCTGAAAATTATCATAAAATATAATTTGAAAAAATTTGTTGAGAACATTTTTAGAGAACATGTTTTTTGAATAAAATAGATTTCTGATCAAAGAGTGATATAAAGTCAAAATTTAAAAAAAAAATTAATCATTTTATGTAATGATTAAGAGAAAAAATTTACCAATACATGAAAATTTTAGGAATAACTGTTTGATAATAAAATTTATTATATTTCTTGAGATATGGATCATATTATTTCATCCATGGAATCATGATCATAAATAGTCCAGATAAATAATGAGATTGTACTAATACAGTGTTTCAACTTTGGTAACTTTGAATCATAATCCATATAAAATAATAACAAATCAAGAAGATTAAAATATCATTAAATAATTATATTCCTTATATATGTTGTGAATAGTAGTATATAAACCTCGTAGAAAAATATAGGTGCATAACATTTCATGTGTAGAGAAGAAAAAAATTGAGGTTAAATTACATTAAGAATTTGGTAGCATTTTTTTAAAATCCTATGGAAAAGACATCATACTAATAATACTGAAATACATATAAATTTATCGATATGAGTAATATAATACATTAATGATATTTATATACTCTACTAAAAAAGATGTGGAAATGGAATAAATCACATCGAAATAAAAGTGAGACTAAAAATATAATTACTACATGAGTAGCTTTGGAATCATGATCCTAATGAAATAATAACTTAAATTAATACATTTAATATCATAAAATAAATATAAATCATGATATAACTTGAATTAGTCAATTATAGAAACCACACAGCAGGATTACTAGATTAATATAGAATATATCTCACACAAATAAAAGTGAAATGAGAAAACCCTAAACTTAAGTCTTCATTATCCACCTACACATTAAATAATCCAGTTTAATAAATAAGCTTTTATTATACTTATACCAAAGAAGGATATTCAAATATATAATACAACATAATATTTTAATGTTACATTATATTACCAGTTAAATAACAGTTCGTTGTAAATGTTACATTTTGTCTAATAACTGCTTTGTTTTCCCATGTGATTTTAATTGTTATATTTTTTCTCTTCTTAATAATATCACGATATTTTCACTTAAATAAGGATAAACTTGATAAAAATATCAAATATATTTAGTATATATTTATTTATAATTTTCTATAAAATATAGAAATACAAAATTAAAAACACGGTTTAGGGAGACTATAGGTTGTATATATGCATGAATATTGTTTTTGTTTTCATGTTGTATTGGATGAAGGAATGTAAATGAAATATATGTATATATATATTATCATTCCTTTATAATTATTATATCATACATTTTATATAAATTTAATAACCCATCCATTATAAATTCCATGTAATGTGTGAATAAATCACATCTCTATAAAGAGGTAGTAATCCATGAATTCACCAATGAAGTTAGTGTATTCCCACAAAATGGAATGTGCAACATCCTAGGTCGAAATAGAAATCCAAGTAGCTCTATCAGTATGGGTTCCACTTTCCTTATGTGCACCTCCCCATACCCGAAAGGCTTTTGAATAATAGTGAGTGTGTAAATGAGTCATGTGGGGAGATTATACCCTCATGGGAAACATGTAATAACGGTATATGTATATAGATATCATGAAATGTAAAAATAAGGACTCAGTAGACTCAAAGAATACCCAAAAAATTTGGAAGCACAATCAATATCAGATAAATTGTTGAATCAATATATAAAATCAGTTGTAGAATCTAATAAATAACCAAGGATACCACTTGTAAAGATGATTAAAGATCATGAATTCAGTAGAAGTCATGCAATAAAATTTTCTATAATTGTCACCCATGGATAACCATTAGTAAAATACATATATCATAATAATGATGAAATAAAAAATGGAAATCAAAATAGAAAATCCAGCCAAGGATAGTCTTTATGGTCCCCTACCTTTCATCCATTCCAACTCAATTAGGATCCATCTACAGTGCCCATAACCTTACCAAAATGTAAAATAATAATGTCTACACATGACCTTAATGTCCAATTTAGGGTTTGATAACGAGTCATAGTGGGATACCAATCAAAAAAAATTGTTCATTTATTATATTATGATTCAGTTTGTTGTGGATATCAGGCTTTCCCTCAAGTTATGTGTGTGTCTGTGGGGGGGTCAAATTTTGAAGTGTTTCATTGTCTTGTCTTTATCATGTGGGTGATCCTCAGTTCATTTTTAAGTGCTCAAAAAACATGTAATTTTTTTCTTAGTAGCGTCTTTCTCATGGTTGGCGCACAATTTTAGAAACCGCGGGACTGAGCCTAGTTGACCATGAAACAGGTGAGGCATTAGATCAAACCTACCACATAGTTTGTGCATAGTTTGGTAAACTATATGGTAGGTACATTCTACAGATAGATCATTACCTCATGGTTGGTGCATGGTTTGGTGAACCATGTGGCGGAACCTAGGTAACCATCAGAAAAGTGATCATTTCGGGAAGAACCTACCACACGATCTACAAATGGTTGGGGAAACAATGTGGGTTGTTCATGTGGTTTTCCTTATCATAGGTATTAGCTACCGCATGATTTGGTAAACATTGTGGCCAAACTATGAGAGTTTCCCCGATCAAAAAATTCTTGGAATTCAATGTTTTTCCTTTCTGGATGTCGACATAAAATGCACCTTCCTTTCCTATTCAGGTTCTTGTGTCCAGAAGGGGATTTCCCCCATGACCTCCAAGCCTATACTCCTCCTCCCTTGGTGTGGATATAATGATTCTTCATGTTGGTGGTAGATTTCTCAAAGGTAAACCATCTCCTATCATCCCCATCGTCATCTTTATTCCATTACTTACTGTGGTATTTTTCATCCTAGGTCATGTTGATCTTTGGTTTTTGTTTACCTTAATTTATGTTGGAGGTTTTGTGTGTTTAGGGTTACTTTTCATAGATCTTGGATTTTGGAAGGTTGTGGAGTGATTTCGTGAAGTGTTTTTTATTTACTATGGATTTGAGGTAGGTTTCCCATTAACATTCCCTTTTTGATTTATGAATCACTGATTTCATTCCTTTATCACCTCCCTTATAAAATGAATACTGATATGTGTCCTTTAAAATGTTTATTGGGTGTGAAAAGTGGTGTTTCAGGCATCTTTTTGTGATAAATATAATTGGTTTGAAAAATATATAAGACAAAGTGATTAATGAAATACCCTGTCATCTTTTGTGAGTAATTCAAGGTATGTAAAGAATTATATGGATTTTTTAATAAATATAGGGTTTGGGTGATGGTGAATTTGGGTTTCTTAAAATATTTTTATGTGGTTTCATGTTTATTAAATGTTTTTGTTTGTATTTGGATGGGTTTTGACATGTGATGATGGGTTGTTTCTCGTTTTCTAGTTTTTATAAAAATAGATTTTTCATCAAAGTGTGATGTGAATTTTTTAAATGTGTTTTTACATAATTTTAATGTGTAAATTGTTTTGATTATACCTATTTTTAATGTTGTATTTGGATATTTAACAAATTTCAGTTTTGTGGAAAACACTTAATGTCCCATTTGATAATTTTGTGAATATTATAGAAGTGTTTGTTATAGAAACCTTCATAGGATAATTCTCATTCCTTATCAATGATTAATGGGTGGGAATTAGTTACTATGGAATCCTTGTGATTCATTATGTTAATTGGACTTCCTCGGTATGGAGTCCTTGAGTTCTATTCTTTCTATAGAAATTTAATGATCCTTGGGGTGATTGGGAGTGAGGCCTGTTGTGGAATTATTATTATATATGCACATGATTAGATGCTCAGATGGAATTACATGGATCTCCCCCTTTATAGATTATGCAATAGTTTGTGGCCCATCGTTGGTGGATATATTAGTTTTATTACTATGAGATTTCACCTCATTCAGTACTAAGTTAGGGTATCCATGTGTGTTAGGGAATTGTTTATTTCATTGTAAGGGGAATGGATTCAGGGATGGGTTTCTTGTATTAGTATGTTCTGGAATATTCACAATCTCATAGGTTCACCCTTGTCTATTGGCACTCATCTCTTTGTAGTAATGACTGGGATACTTTGTTACCCTTGTATTTTCATTTCCATTATCCTCAATATATTATTATTACAGTGCTCTCATGTGTGGTTTCCTTCTAGTAAATTTATGTGTTGGATTCTAATGGCTTACAAAAAATGTTTTTAAAGTCAAATTCTTTATATTCTGTTATTTCAGTTGAAGATAAAAGCATTAGATTCCCACTTGAAAATGGTCATGTATCACTATTATAAACAAACATAGTGTTGAAATGAAGTAGATAAATGGACCATAGTTTTTTCAAGTAAAAACATAAAGATTCTTTTTTCATATATTGTATTTCAGATATGAAGTTCATGGTTCTTTTATTTTAAATTAATTTTATTAGGAATACATTTATATGTTCTTACCTTCTATGTTATAATACTCATGCTTTTAGTTTTTTCTTATTTTTATCCTTTGGTGAAGGATTCATCTTGGGTTTTATTTCCTTATGTGATGGATGCTCTTTACTTTAATGAGTGACCCACAAGGTGACATAGAGTTTGTGTAGTCATCTTGTTTAGTTTGTTTTAATGTATAGTTTTTTCATCTTTTGGCCTTATGTAATAAATTTTTTATTTGGTATCATTTATGAATTGGACTATTTTTCTTATTTCTTATATTCATTTTATTTATTTTTTATTGTGTGAAATAGTTACCTTTTGTACTATGTGGATTCTCATCACTAGTTGCTAGCCTTTGGGGATCGAGAACCCCATTTCGGTCATGCTAGAGATTGGATCAGGTGATTATTTTAGCGGTGAACTCGGTCGGTTTGTGAAAAAATTCTATCAGATCTGATCAAATATTGGAGGAATTAGGTTTTTAGATCAGCCTTTGATTATTGTGGATGTCAAGGTGAGTGATGTTGGATTTCAGGACTCTAGAGGTTTGAATGGGAAGGAAATCATGAACCCTTGCTCATTCTAATCCTCAGGTTTCCATGAGAAGTCTAGTTTTTTAGAATCCTTCTTCATTGTGTATTTTTTGAAGTTTGACTTACAAAAAGGGAGATGTTATAGTGGTCTCTATGATCTCACATGGCCTAGAAATCATTGTAGAGCCACGTACGTGATCCTAGAATGATCTTCATGATGGTTATGTTCTTGGCATATTTCCACCAACCATATGGCCAAGTCATCCATCAACACTTGTTTAATCCTTATGATTATCTTTGAGTATTCCCGAATTCTTGAAATTGTTTTGAAAAAACCTTATGCTGGAATAATTAAATTAGGGTTTTAGTGGTAATGGTTGGATTTTTGAATGTGGGAAAATGGGTTTTTAGAATCAACCATGTGAATGGATTTATAGAAATAAATTATTATAGAATTACCTCTTAGGGTAACATGGAAATCATTCTGTAATATTGGATGTTTATTATCATAACACATGATTTATGGAAAATAGTTTTTTGAATGAGGTTTTCTATTTTGAAATTTGTTTTAAAATAAAATGAGTAGGGTATTAATCTTATGGGATTTGATGTAATTTGATTTCATGGTCTACTAGAAAATATCTTGGATGAAATAAATTGAATTTGTGGATGGAAATTCATGGGATCGTGTTTTTTGTTGTAGATGAATGGATTCAAACATTGTATCTGAAAATGATTTTTATGTGGTGGTTGGTGAGCCTTTGGATGGTTTCATGAAATTTTGAATTTTTATATAAATTTTTTTTAGGAAATTATGGGGTTTAGATTTAGAATTTGGTGTTCTCATGGGTGATCACATGCATGGTTGTATATTGAAATATGGATGGGTTCCTTGTATGGAATGTTTGATTGGTTCCTGGGGTGGCACAAAAATGTGCATTGGAGTGAGACTATAAGGGATACCAATGGAGAGTGTTCAACCCACTGAGTTAGTTTAAAATGAAAAAAATATAAAAATAAATGTTTTGATGTTAATAGTTTCATTTTTTCTTAGGTTAAAAAGTATTCTATGCATCATTTTTTCATGAGTATTTTTGTTAATGGGTTTTCCCAAATTTAGTTATTGGTTTTCCTTTTGTCAATTGGTTACTATCATAGAGCTTAGATGGGTGATTGTGGCACTGCTATTGGTTATTCCCCATTATAAGTATTTCCATTTGATCAACCTATGTATTTCATTTTTGAGTTTTGAAAGGTAATCCCATATATCTTTTATAAAAAAAATAGATCCTCTGAAAGCGGAAGATTCTAAGGGAAATATTTAAAGTAACTTTATCCACATTCAGTTTACTATAACAACACAAAATTTTATTAATGAAAATTCCGCTAGATCTAATTAAAAGTTTTATTATGAACAATTGTTATATAAAACATATTCACTTCATTGGTTTTTTTTTGGAATTTAAAATACCGTAATGAATTTTTACCAATGCTAAAATTTCTGTTGAATAGTGGTCACATGATTAGTATAAATATATGGCATTAACAAATCCAATTTACTCAAAAAAAGCAAGATATGGCCTCATCATGAAGAATTTCTCAACATGAAGCCCATTTTTCAGAGCTATGAAAGGAGTCAACGTCACTAGGATTCACTATTGACCATTCCTATGCTGAGCTTTGACACGATAAGCTTGAATGGAATCGCCTATGGGAGAAGTGAAAGATAATATATATTACACTCGAGCGATGTTATCTGATTTCCCCCAGTAGTCCATCACTATCGAACACATTACCCTTAAGTAATATGAATTTTTTATAAGGGGTTATGAAAAATGATACTAGTTCTATGATTAAGTACATTATTTTTGTATAAATAATATACATTCTTTTTATTATTGTAATATTGTAAATGGTTTTAAAAGAAAAAAATAGTATTTTTAGTAAATATTAAATTAAGAAATCTATTTTGATGAAATAATGGATTTTTGGATTAAATAATATTTTAATAAATATTATTACTAAATTATTTTTTGTTAAATATAAATTATCATATAGAATTTTTAGAAATTCAATTAAAATTTCTATCAAGGTTTGAAAGATGTTTTTGTCAAAACCCATGTATTTTTTTATAGAAGTTGGTTTTTATTTTGAAAATTAATAAATTCAAAAAATATAGAAAATTATTACTATAAAATGAATACCATTTTTGGATTCAATATGTCGAAATAATATAATGGTGAATTTTTTATAATTTTATGAGACAGTCGAATTTTTGAGTAAAAATTAGATACCATTTAAATATATAATGTCTTTTACAACATCATAATGAACCAATAGTGATGTAATAAAATACAATAAAATTAATACTGGCCCAATATACATTTTAACTTTATAATATTGTGATTTTATATTTGTTTGATTAATTTTATGGTGTTTAGTTGACCCTCCAAGACATATAACATATTTTAACTTTTTAAAATGATTTCATTTAGAGTGTTACACACCTCCACATAATAAAGCATAATATTTTAATAATTTAGGTGAATGTCCATATAAAATAATTTTTTCCACTTCACATAGAAAAAACCATGGGATGATTTTTTTATTAAATTAATGTGTACTATCCAAAATATAAATAATAATGAATTCTCTATCCTTTCCTATATAAACCCACTCAATATCACATTCCTCTTCACTAAAACAATTTTAATCTCAAAAAAACTCTAGAATCTTATCTCTATATCCCTCCCAAGGTGCTACAAGCTCTAGATAATCCTCTCTCATGTCTCTTCTAAGCCTTTGGGATCACACTTCCTAGTAAGGACTTCTCACTTTCCACTACTCCTTTCAAATTCAATCATCTTATTTGATAGTATTTCCAACAATTCCGTACAGTTATAATGTTATTATTTACTAATAGTTCTATTAATGCACATTTTATGTTATTTTAATGAGGGAATATTTATCGTCCCTTATTTTGACCCTTACCTTAGTAGTTACTATGCCAAAATTTCATAAGTTATTTCACTATTCTCATATCCATTTTAAGCTACTCTTTTACACTATGAATCTTAATTTCCATTTTTATATTTTGCGTTATGATGTTATATGAAACACATAAAATCCAGTTTATGTATATAAGACTATATCATTCTTCACTCCCATCAATTCCCCCTATGATCCATTAAGCACGCCCATTACACTGCCAAAATTCCATAAGGGATCTTCCACCCTCCTCTATTATCAAGTATTTTTTTCATGTTATTTCTTTCAATTTATTTTATTCATATATTGTGATATGTTACTAAATATTGTACATACTACCCATTTTATGTATAAATGATGATATCCCCTTTCACATTGATTTATTCTTCTTATGAACCATTATGTTCACCCGTTACCATGGCAGAGTTTCGTAACAAATTTATTGCTTGATCATTTTTTCAAGTTTGTTTATGTATTTATAGCCTTTTATTTTCAATTAAAAGTGTTGGGGGTTTGATTTCTCACTTTCCCCATACCCACCTCATTATTTTTAAATGATTAAAGACCTCTATCCCTCTCATTAATCTCTCCCATGGAAACCCATTAACATGAAAATATTTCTTAAGAGTTATTCCCTTTCTCTGCTATCTTCATGTTTCTTGATTACATTATGCCTTATATTTAAAAATTACATGTGTTGTGAAATGTATCCATATTAACCCCTTGCTGTAAATTTCTTTTTATCATTATGAGATACCTACTGTTATGTTGACAAAATTGTCGTGCGATTTTCCAAGACAAAATCAATGTGTATTAATACCATTCTCATTTCTCTATCAAGTGTATTCACCTTTATGTACATATACATATTGAATGGTACATACATGTATGTTTGATAAATTCATTTATCTTGTATTAAATTGTGGTTTTTAATGATTCATTGTTATATGATCCACGTGGCACAATTATGCATGAAATGAAATGTTTCTAAAAACTGTGCCCTGATAGTGCTCTAATGCATTAGGTAATGTTTAGTATCATTATACGCCATGTTAAATGATTTTTTACTCATTACAATTCAATTAAAATTTGGATTTACACATGCTAATTCATTTTCAATGAGGTTTTACTCATTCTCCGCGTGAATGAGCCTTGGCTCATTCTAATATCATGTCAACAGTTGTTGGCACATCTCAATGTTATGATAATCTTGTTATATCTTGCCTTAATATACTTGTTCCTCTTATTATCCATTTATATTCTTATTGAATAACATTTATTATATTCTTCATGTTATTACTCATTTACTCCCTTAATAGGATTTATATCTCACCCTTTTCTTATACATGTCCTCAGGTTATCCCATTCAATGTTAAGTACGAAGGAATGTTGTGGTCATGTAAATGTATTTTTCAGTAAATATGTTTTACATTATGTTCTAAGTTGTTATTTAATGTTCTTAATTCCCCAATATACTAGACTACTCGATCATCAAAGTTGTCTTAAGTGCATGTTTATGTAATAAATCATGTTTAAGTGTGTAATAAAGAGAAGGGTTGTTATAGTTGGTATCAAAGGATATGTTTAGTTATTCTTAGGATTAGGATTATAAAACCATATTGAAATACTTAAGGGTAAGACTAAGTATAATAAAATCATCTTTAAATTTTATTGATCATAGAGTAAGTGGTTTATCCAGAAAATACACCCCTATCTTGATACGAACAAGTCGAGGTGGATCCGGCACAGATGTTATTTATAAGTTATCCATTTAATGTCATTATATTACCATTTATGTGTTAAAATTTTTAAGATAATCATCCATAATTTTTCTTTTATTATATATGATGGCTAGTAATAGAAGGAATATAGATAACAAACAATTCAAAGAGAAATGTGATGATTGTTCAAGTGATATTACTAATCAAATGAGATCTCAAGTAGGAAATATCATGATTATTCCATACCAGCTATCAAAAATCACAATTAAAAATTGGTACTTTGATGAATGAGAATGGAAATAAAGGAAGAGGTATATGAAATAACATGGAAGTCCATCTGATAATGTTTATAAGGGAATAAGATCCAATTTCCTTCGTGAAACAAGTGATGATAGAGACACCAAGGGAAACATCACAAAGGGACTAGGAGATGTTTTATGTGTTTAATGGAAGGGGAAAAGTATCCAATTTGATTAAAAGAACGGATAATGTGATGGATGGAAAAAAGTTCTTTATATCGAATCGTACACAATTATATTCTGTAAATGTGGAGAATTACGGCATTACCCATGACAATGATATATTACAAGGGCTGGGAAGTATGATGAGCATCAAAATTCTCCGTGATCATGGGAGCACAATAATTCCTATTCTATGATGGATAATGATGAATTAATTACATGTAACCACTACTTCAATGTAGTGTATGTCATAATTTATTTCAATTCATGTCTTATTAGTATATCTTTTATGTTTTCTATGGACATTGAGTCCCTAGTAGAAATGATATTAAATCACTAGGGAAAAACTTTTATAAGTGTTGTATCACATGTTGAAGTTTGTGGAAATGTTATTCATGAAAATTTTATCAGTCTCCTTTTGATAGAATTTTAATAAAAAAGACAAATTCATTGACTATTCATCAAGGAAGTTGAAAATTAATTAGAAAAACTAACCCAATCAAGATCTGGAGTTGGCAGTAGTGATCCTTGCGTTAAAAATATGAGGCATTATCTCATTGGGGAGAAGTGTGAAATAGATACAGATCAAAAAAATATTAATTTATATATTCACAAAGAAAGAGTAGAATATGAGCTAAAAATATGGTTAGAGAAGATCAATGACTATGACTAATCAATTCACTACCATATAGGGAAATAAAATAATGTGGAAGACAGTCTAGGTATAAAGTACCCTTAGATTTTATCCTTGATATTAATTGAAAAGGTTCTTATCTTCATATATTTGATTAAGATGGACATGGGAATCATAAATAAGGTATCATCATCAATCCTTCCACAAATAATTGTTCAACTGTCACTTTTGGAAAGGATAAAGTATGCTTAGAAAGATGATGTGAGAATTCAGAAGAAAGTGTAAACTATTACAAAAGGAAAATCATCATAGTTCTATGTTAATGAAGAAGGAATTCCGATATTTGGATCAAGGATATGTTTTCCATCAAATCCAGAGTTAAAGAAAGAACTTTCAGATGATGCACATAGTTCAAATTTCCCTATTCACCCAGGAATCACAATGATGTTCTAAGATCTCTGAGATCATTATTGGCGGGATAACATGAAAAAGGGTATCACTGAGTATAAATCAATGTTCTTGGTATGTCATCAAGTGAAGGATGAGAGGTAGAAGTCTAAGTGAAAGATGAAATCATTACCCATACCAACATGGAAATGGGAAAACATCACCATGTACATTATTTCCAGACTTCTGTAGACATAGAAAGGAGACAATGCTATCTGGGTTGTTGTGGATCATCTTTTAAAGACATCACACTTCATTGCAACATGGGGTGATTTATCAATGGATAAAATGAAATGGATATAAATCAGAGAAATGGAATGGCTACATAGAGTACCATTATCTAGTCACTCTGATCAAGATCCATGATTAACCTATATGTTTTGGAAGAGTCTCCAACATGCTCTGAATACTTAGATGATCTTCAGTACAAATTATCATCCTCAAACTGATTGCCAAACTGAGTGGACTCCCCAAACACTTGAGGACATGTTGAGGGCATGATCAGAGGATGAAAAAGGAGGATGGGATCAACATCTTCCTCTGGTTGAGTTCTCATACAATAATAGTTTCCACTCAAGCATCCAAATGGATTCTTATGAAGCTCTTTATGGGAAGATGTGAGGAACACCAACCTGTTGGGTTGATGTTGTGAAAAAAACTCCTAGGTCCATAAATGGTTGAAGAAATGTTGGAGAAGGTTAAGACCATCTAGAAGAACATTAATGCTTCTCAGAGTTGACAAAAGTGTTATGTTGATAATCATTGATGAGACCTAGTGTTTAATGTTGGAGACATGATATTCCTCTGCATATCACCCTGGAAGATAGTTATGAGATTTGGGAATAAGGGAAAGCTTATTCTGTGGTACACCTACCCTTTTGAGATCCTTGATCACATTGAATCAGTGGCCTATTGACTAGAAATCTAATAGAATCTATCTCAAGAACATGACATATTCCTTGTATCACCCTTGAGGAAGTACATACTTGACCCATCACATGTACTCAATCCAGATGTGGTACCATTGTAGAATGACATCTCTTGTAAAGAGAAGCCGATGAAGATATTAGATCATATATAAAATGTCATATGAAAAAGAGAATGTAATGCCCGGACCCCAGTTAACCAGAGTTAGTGCATTATTACACGACATTGGCATGATACAAAGAATCATGTCCCGAAAGACCAATTAGTTTAGTTGCCTTGGAATTACAAGATACATTCCTATGTTTTACATTACATCATGAAATAAAAACATCAACAACATTTTACCCCTTTTTGAAAACACTTATATCCTTACCCTATACCTGTAGGTCACCCATAAAATACTTCTTCACTTCTTGGGAAAAATAAAACATAGAAATGGGTGAGCTCAAATTCTCATTAATAATAACAATATAGCAGAAACTTTCATAAATAAGCATAAACATTTAAGGAAATGTATAAGACTAAATCAAAATATTTTTAAACTTACACAGCATCATAATATGGAAAATATAAAATCAAATAATTCCATTTACTAAATCACAAGGGTATTCTACTAGTCGAATAATCACATGGAATATCAACAGACACATTCATAATGATGGAATGCATAATGCCAGACTTCATAACAACATAGTCAAGGCCTTGTGCCAATAATACAAATAATATTTTGTCAAGGCCTTATTCCAAGACACTAGTTTGTCTCATAAGACCTACCGATGCATCTAGGGTCTATAACAGGATCCACCTGTCACATACTAAGTCCAATGCATTCCTCATATGAAAAGGTTTAAACATAACATAAACATTCATATTAAAACAAGCAAATGAAATGTCAATACTTTATCCATAAACCATGAATGGTGTAAAAATAACACATCCACCATCATAAATATTACAAAACCTTCAATAAAAGGTGGAATTTTTGTATCATAATAAATCAACATCATACAAGCTTAAAATCCATCAAAGGATGTTGACATATATGAAATCAAAACTTTTTTAGAGAAATATCTCTTTATATTTTGAATTAATTTAAAATTTGTATAATTATAAAAGAAAAAATTTATTTTGAAAATATTCTTATAAGCTTATATTGGAATATTTTATGATGATATGACATCGGAAAATAGCCACACCTTCCGTATAAGTTAAAAAAATACATTCTTACTCTAATTTTTACGAAAAGGTCATAAAGTGCCTTGTCTGGAAAATGACAGAAATATTATTTTCAAAACATATATGGTCCAATAAGGGTATTAATGAATTTCACATATATTATAGTAAATATTAAAAATGTTTTGAATTACATTTTTAAGAAAACATGGATGTCGATGATAAAGAGGTCCCATAAGATACTTAAAAACAACCTCAGATAATAAAAAGATTGTGAAATTAACCATTACCTTGTACTTTTCCATAGCTGATGGTATGTTAACCTCCTATATAATAGTAATAAAATTGTTATTAAATTATAAAGATACTATATACATAAATATTATATCATATATAATCCTCTAATATTGCCTTGTTATTAATATTTCAATCATATCATCATTTCGGGTGTTAACTTATTCATTTTCCTTTATATTCTTGGTTACGTAATCCATGTTTGTTATGGATAAGATGTATTTGATTCAAATATAGAATGATATTATGTTCATAAACATTATTTTTAATCATAAAATGAAAATTAATCTTCAATGATTACGATGGGAAATGAATCTCATCGCGTTCGTGGAGACGGTAATCCGTACGTACGCACGAGCGACAAAATCATTGTATTGATTGTGAAATAATATATAATTGGATATTATATCATATATAAAGAATCATTAAAATGATATTTTTATTATTTACATTAGTTATATTCATTATTATACCCATCCAAAATAATGATGTGTTTGAATAACGAACTACACCATGACGTGGAGACGTTAAGCCGTACGTACGCACATATAGTGACTTTGTCATTTATAGTATAGATAGAATAACGAATATGGTTGTAACATATTTATAATAACATCATAGTATATAGAAGATACTTAAGTTGTTATTTTATAATGGAAACAACAAATAAAGAAGAAGTGGAATAAGAAAAGAACTTGAAAGAGTTGATGAAATATGTACCTCTTCTTCCGGTTCTTTCTTTTGATTTTATAATAAGGGATATATAGGCTGGGTTTATGACAAAAAAAAGGTCTATATGATTAAGGGAGGAATGTTAGGAGGATATTTGGGCAGGGGTTTCCTGATACAAATGGATTTGGATGTGTGAAATTAAGAGAAGGGGAAGTTCCCTTTTATAAGTGAATTGAGGGTCACTTTAGGAAAAGCTTGAAATATTATTTTATAATAAAACCATTTTCGGTTTATAATGTATCCAAACTGATTTATTTAAAGGATAATTTAGGGATGGTTCTAAAACCCTTCAAAATATTGGTTTTAGACAGGTTTAGGACACTATATTAACCTTATCTTGTAGATTTAACTCTTAATTAAATCGTTTTTCATTTAGCTTGTCTCTTTGTATTTTCATATTATATAGTTAATAAATTTACTATAAACTTCCAATAGAACCCCAAGTGGTTCATTATTAATATATATAACCTTACCTATGACCTTTGGTGGATCCTTTGATTTTTAGGAATATTATAGCAATTAGTAATATAGTATTTTTTTTAAACATAATTATGTCAATGTTGACACTATTTGGTATTTGGTTTTTGTGAAAATCATAACAGCATGATTACTTCAGAAAAAAATTAATTAATCAACCCTAAAAATTCATATTAACATATAAAATTACTGTAATTCATCAAAAGTCTCAAATTACATTTATTTGGATATTTATAATATCAATTATTTTAATCTTTCATTAATAAGGTAATTACTGCATCATCATTGTGTCATAAATAAATTAAAATTATTTAATGTCTAAAAATTATAAATATAATACCATTATGTATAAAATATTTTTAGATTTCTAATGAATATTTATAGTTTAATTTAACTTAAGTATAACTCGATTTTAAAAATGGTTTTGTTATTAAACTTCGAATTTAACTCTTTTAACTCTTCTTTAAATAAAATAATAATAAATGTCCTAATCTAATCCATGTGGCCCAAATGGGATAATATTTTATTACTAAGGTTGTATATGGTAAAATTACACTTATCCAATAGAATTAAGACATGTGTTAGGGAAATTATGATATTATTTTTACCCTTAATTACCCTATTTTACTTGTAACTGTGGTAAATAAAACTCAAATGTTACTATTCACAAAAAATTATTTTCATCTTACTGAACCACATTTTACTTACAGATATTTATCATGTCCCTCAGATTTTTGAAATTCAATTCACAGAATTGGTAAAATGATGTTTTATTCAAAATTGCAAATGCTTCTAGGAGGTGGGTAAAAGACGGTAAAAAGTTCATTAAAATTTTTATATATCAAAACATTTTATAAAATTAATCTAATGAAATAAATTGAACATATATAGGTATTATTTATATTTTTCTAGCTAAAAAAATTTAAATAAAATAAATAATTATTTAAATAAAAACTCGGTTTTAACCAATAACACAACGTTTTTCTCTATTCATCAAATATTGAAAGATTTCATAAAAATACAAAAAATTCACCCTTAACTAATTTCGATATTCCAAATCCAAATATTAATAGAATTTTGAAAGAAAAAATTTAAAATTCTCAAAAAGTGGGTATTACTATTCATAACAGCTAGTTTGTTTGGTTGAAGTGTTTTTGAATCTTTAAGTTGCATACAATGCAAGCTATTTCATTATTCAAAGGGAAATGTACCATGGAAGCTTGGGGTTTTACATTCTCCCCTCCATAAAATAATTTCTTCCTTAAAATTTCTAGAATATTACTGCATAAAAATATTCGTGTAGTTCTTCATCATAAGCTACTCAGGTTCCCAAATTTCCTCTTCCATCTTATGATTTCTCCATAGAACATTTACCAGACGAGTCATATGGTTTTTCAGCACTTGTTCTCTGGTATCCAGAATTTTGACTGGATCTTCACAATAAGATCAATCAGCTTCCAATTCAATTTCCTCATAGGTGAGTACATGCATTGGGTCAGACATGTATTTTCTCAACAGTGATACATGGAACACAACCTTAACTTTGGAGAGACTTGGCAACATTTCCAAATGGTAAGCTACAAGCCGAATTCGTTCTAGAATTTGAAAAGGTCCGATGTATCTAGAACTCAATTTACCCTCCTTACTGAAATGTATAACACCCTTCCATGGAGATACCTTCAAGAAAACATGGTCTCCTACTTGAAATTTTAAATGCTTCATTCGGTTATAGACATAGCTCTTTTTCCGCGTAATGAAATATGAATAGCTTCATCATGTATTCTTTTAAAACTTAATAACACCCTGAATTACCATAAAACATTATCGATTACATTCATGCTCCCTTATTCCATATAAAATACTAGATATATTCCTTATATCCATTTTTTTTGAAAATTCCAACAATGATGGAATAAAAAACCATTAATCAGTTCCAATGTAGTCAAGAGTATCCAATATAATTTATCCAAATCGACCATATCTTATTAAAAAATCACTACCACAGTATGAGGAATATATTATTGTTTACCTTTCCATTAACCATGTATTTTACAAAAAGTTTAACCTGAAGCTGTGTCACTTTACTTGATACCATAAAATCTCAAATCCTTAATGAAATAGAACTCTAGTATAATCCGTATTTGTTTCCATAATTCATATAACCAGTACATAGTTCATATTACACTCAAATGAAATAATTCTTTAATAACAACATAATAACACTAGTCATTACTCTTAATCTGTAGTAGTATCATAACTTGATTATTATCAAATAGAATCATTTGGGGCATACTCTGATGATTTTAACATTGATTCACGTTGTGTCCCAACTCTTTGTAGATAGAGCATTGTAGATTTGAAACCTTTTTATTGCCCTGGAAATCACGTACTTGGTGTCCATTTTCTCCAAACATATAACAAACTCTCATTCCCCTTCAAGAATTTACCAAGGTGATTAATTTCAAAGTTATCACATATGGGAAAATTCTTATTTTCCATCTTCTATTTATCCATATTTCTCTCTACCATCCTCTTCTTATCTTGCTTCCATTAAAATCCATATGACTAGGAGAATTCTTTACTTATCTTATTGAAACATGATATTATTTATTCATATGATGAGAATATGTGGGAGACTATTTCCCTTTTAAATTTTGGTTTAATACCATGAAATATATGATCCTTCTTAATCATTGGATCATGTATATTGTTGGAGTTCTCATTCCTTCTACAAGGAACCATTTCTAAACAATAGCATACACAAGGTTAGTTTATGAATTGCAATGGATAAATCTAAACTTTTAAAATACTTAAAATAAATTGAAAATTTTATGGATATAATCTATAATCATAAAAATGTTTTCTTGGAGGAAGTATATACTCATAAACCCTTTATAATGGTTTGTAAGGAAAATGAGAATTATCCTAATCATATCCCTCGGGAGTATCATAACCAAGAGTGCAGCAAGCCTTGTTGTTGTGTACCAGGATACCCTGGGTCAAGCCCAAAACACCTTATTAGAGTTTTCATTCCTAGGTACAACTGTGCCAGAGTAGCCTCTACTTTCCCATATCTAGACAGGGATGTATTGTCTGGAAAATACAAAAAAACTCTTCATTACCATAATTCTAGGATGTTCTTTTATACTAATCCTCAATGTTTGTCATAGTGTAAGGTTCTCTAATCAAAGTTTATCTAAATCTATTTCAAAGGTTATCGCTAAACTTTCTCTCATACCAACTATAACTCCCTGACCCTAGAAGCCCAGAGTTAGTGCATTATTTTAATACATTGGCTTGATTACAAGGAATGAAGTCCTGAAAGTCTGATCAGTTTAGCAGTCTTGGAAAATATATTGCATGGATTAACATTACATTACACATTAGAAAATAAAACATTGAAAAAATGATCTTTGGAGAATTCCATTAGTCCCCTAGATTAACCCTACTTATCAATCGAAATAAAATTCTTGAAACCCTGGGGAAAATAAAACATAGAATGGTGTGAGATCATATTCTCAGTAAGGATAACAATATAGCAAAAACATTTAAAAATAAACATAAACATTTAAGGCAATATATAAGACTAAAACAGAAGCCTTTGAATATTTAACTTCAGTATAATATGGAAAAGATAAAATCAAATAATTCCATTTACTAATTCACATGGATATTCTACTAGTCGAATAATCCCCTGGAATATCAATAGCCATTTTCATAATGATGGGATGAAAAATGACAGAATTCATATCAACATAGTCAAGGCCTTGTGCCAAGACTAAAAATAAGATTTTTTTCAAGGCCTTGTGAAAAGACACTAGTTTGTCTCATGAGACCTACCGATGCATTGAGGATCTATAGCGGGCTCCACCCATCACATACTTAGTCCAATGCAATCTTCATATGAAAAGTCTTAATCATAACATAAACATTCGTATTAAAACTAGCATAAGAAATTTCAATACTATATCCATAAACCATGAAAGGTGTAAAAATAACACATCCCCAGTCAAACATATTAAAAAACATTGAATACAAAATGGAAGTTATGTATCGTAATTAATCAACATCAAACAAGCATAAAATCAATCAATGGATGTTGACATAGATGAAATCAAAACATTTTAAGAGAAATATATCCTTCTATTTTGAAATCATTTAAAAGTCATATAATTATAAAAGAAAACATTTATTTTGAAAATATTATTATAATCTTGTATTGGAATCTTTGATGATGATATAACAATGGAAAATAGCCACACCTACTGTATAAGTTAAAAAAAGATATTCTTACCTTAATTTTGTCGAAAATGTCATAAAGTAAATTGTTTGGAAAACGATGGAAAGATTCATTTCAAAACATATATGGTAAAATAAGGTTATAAATGATTTTAACCCATATTATATTAAATAGTAAATTTTTTTTGAAATACTTTTTTAAGAAAAAACGGATGTGGATGATAAAGAGGTCCCAGTAAATACTTACATAAAAACAATCTCAGATAATAAAGAGATTGTGAAATTAACCTTTACCCTGTAATTTTCCTTAGTCGAGGGTTTGTTAAACTCTAGTATACTAGTAAAAAATTTTTTTATTAGATTATAGAAGAACTATATTCATAAATATGATATCATATATCCACCTCTAATATTGCTTTGTTAATAATATTTTAGTAGTATCATCGTTTCGGGTGTCACCTGATTCATTTTCTTTTATATGCTTTGTTATGTAAGCCATGTTTGTTACAGATTAATATGTATTAGATTCATATAAATAATTATATTATGTTCATAGATATTATTTGTAAACATAAAATGAAAATTATTCTTGAATGATTACGATTGGGAATAAATCTCATCGCATTCGTGGACACGGTAATCCGTACGTACGCAGCAGCTAAAAAATCATTATATTGATGGTGAAATCATATATATCTGGATGTTATATCATATATACAGAATCATTAACATGTTATATTTATTATTTAAATTAGTTGTATTATTTATTATACCCATCCAAAATAATGATGTGTTTGAATAACAAACGACACCACGACATGGAGACGGTAAGCCGTACATACAAACGTATGGTGACTTTGTCATTTATAGGATGGATAGAATAACAAATATGGTTGTACCATATTTATAATAACATCAATGTATATAGAGGATACTGGATTTATTATTTTAGAATTGAAATAACAAAGAATGAGGAAGTGGAAGAAGAAAAGAACGTGAAAGAGGTGATGAAATATTTACCTCTTCTTCGAGTTCTTCCTTTTCATTTGATCAAAAGGGCTCTATTGATTGGCTTTCTGACCAAAGGAAGGACTCTAGGATATAGGGAGGAAATTTGGGAGGCTATTTGGGCAGGTTTTGGCCAATCCAAATGGCTTTGGAGGTGTGAAATTAAGAGAACGGGAAGTGCCCTTTTAAAAGAGAGGTGAGGGTCACTTTAGCGAAATCATGAAATATTATGTTATAATAAAATAATTTTCTATTTATAATGGCTCCAAAATGATTTATTTATGGAATAAGATGGGGATGGGTCGAAAAAATATCAAAAAATAGATTTTAGATATATTTAGGTCACCATATTAACCTTATCTTTTAGATTTATCTCTTAGTTTAATAGTTTGTCATTAAGCATGTCTCTTTGTTCTTTTATATTATATAGTTAATAAACATACTATAAACTTATAAGGGAACCCCAATTGGTTAATTATTAATATATATAAACTTAATTATTTCTTTTGGAAGATCCTATGATTTTTAGGAATATTATATCAATTAATAATATCGTATTTGTTTTAAAAACTTAATTATGTCAATTTTGACGTTATTTAGTATTTGGTTTTTGTGAAAATCATAACAGCATGATTAATTCAAAAAAATTATTTAATCAAAACTAACATGTCATATTAACCTATAAAATTAGTGTAATTCATCAAAAGTCTCAAATTACATTTATTTGGATATTTATAATATCAACTATTTTACTCATTCATTAATAAGGTAATTATTGCATCATCATTGTGTCATAAATAAATTAAATTATTTAATGTATAAATTTTTTAAATAAAATACCATTATTTTGGAAATATTTTTATTTTTATAATTAATATTTATAGTAGAATTTATCTTATGTATAACCCTGTATTAAAATTTTTTTGTTATTAGACATTGAATTTAACTCTTTTAACTCTTCATTAAATAAAATAATAATAAATGTCCTAATCTAATACATGTGAACCAAAGGGGATCATATTTTATTCCTAATGTTTTTTGGTCTAATTACACTTATATAATAGAATTATGACCTGTGTTAGTGTAATTATGGTATCATTTTTACCCTTAATTACCCTATTTACTTTTTACTGTGGTAAATAAAAGTCAAAAGTTACTATTCACGAAAAAAATATTTTCATCTTATTGAACCACATTTTACTTACTGATATTAATAGTGCATCTTTGATTTTTTAAATTCAACTCATAGAAGCGGTAAAATTATGTTTTATGCAAATTTTCAAATGCTTCTAGGAGGAGGGTAAAAGACGGTACAAAGTTCAATAAATTATATATATATATATAATTATTATAAAATGAATCCAATGAATTAAATTAAACATATATTGGTATTATGTATCTATTTTGACCTAAAATAAATTTAAATAAAATACATAATTTTTTTAAATAAAAATTCTGTTTTAACCAATAATGCAGTGTTTTTCACTATTCATCAAAAATTAAAAAATTTCATAAAAATACAAAAAATTCACCCTTAGTTAATAACGATATTCTGAATCCAAAAATGAAGTCCATTGTGAAAGTTAAAATTTATTAAATTTCAAAAAGTGGGTATTACTATTCATAATGACTAGTTTGATTGGTTATGGTGTGTTAGAATCTCAAAGTTGCGTATAATGCATGTTATTGCATTATTCGAAGGGAAACGTACCGTGGAAGCTTGGGGTATTACATTCTCCCCTACTTAAAATAATTTTTTCCTAAAAATTTCTATAATATTACTTCATAAAATTATTTAGGTGGTTCTTCATTATATGATCCTTGGGTTCCCAAGTTGCCTCTTCCATCTTATGATTTCTCCATAGAAATTTTAGCAGACGAGTGGTCCGGTTTCTCAGCAATTTTTCTCTGGTATCAAGAATTTTTACTGGATCTTCACAATAAGAATGATCAAGTTCCAATTCAATTTTTTCATAGGTGAGTACATGCGTTGGGTCAGGCATGTTTTTTCTCAACAATGATACATGGAACACATCGTGAACTTTGGAGAGACTTGGAGGCACTCCCAAATGGTATGCTCCAGCCCCAATTCATTTAGAATTTCAAAAGTTCTGATCTACCTGGGACTCAATTTAAACTTCTTACCAAAATTAATGACACCCTTCCATGGAGATACCTTTAATAAAACATGTTCTTTTACTTGAAATTCGAAATCCTTTCTTCATTTATCGACATAGCTCTTTTGCCACGTAATAAAATATGAATAACTTAATCATGTATTATTTTAAAACATAGTAACACCCTAAATTACCATAAAACATTATTGATTACATTTATTATCCCTTATTCCTTATAGAATACTGGATATATTCCTTATATCAAATTTTTTTGAATATTCCATCAATTATGGAATAAACAAACCGTTAATCAGTTCCAATTTAGTCAAGAGTATCTAATATAATTTATCCAAATCAACCATCTCTTATTAAAAAATCACAACCTTAGTATGGGGATCATATTATGGTTTACCTTTCCTTCAACCATGTATTTTACAAAAAGTTTAACCTGAAACAATGTAACTTTACTTGGTACCATACAATCTCAAATACTTAATGAAATAGCACTCCAGTACAATCCTTATTTGTTTCCATAATTCATATAACCAGTACATCATTGATACAACAATCAAATGAAATAATTATTTAATGACAACATAATAACACTAGTCATTCCTCTTCATCTGTGGAGTATCATAACATGATTATTATCCAATAACATCCTTTGGGACATACTCTGACGATTTGAATATTGATTCACGTAATGTCCAAACTCCTTGTAGATGAAGCATTGTACATTTGAAACCTTTTTCTTACCCTTGAAATCGCGTACTTGGTGTCCATTTTCTCTACACTTATAACAAACTCCCATTCCCTTCATGCATTTCCAATGTGATTCTTTCCACAATTATCACATATGGGAAAATCTTTCATTCCCATATTCACTTTATACATCATTCTCTCTACCATCCTTTTATTCTCTTGCTTTCCTTCAAAGCCATAGGACTGAAATAATTCTTTACTTATCTTATTAACACGTGATATTATTTTTTAATATGATGAGAATACATGAGATAATATTTCCCTTTTAAATGTTGGTTTAATACGATAAAATATATTATCTTTCTTTATTTTTGGATCATGCATATTGCTGGAGTTATCATTCCTTCTTCTAGGAACAATTTCTATACAATGGCATACAAAGGGTTAGTTTATGAATTGTAATGCAGAATTCAAAACCTTTAAAACACATAACATCAATTGAACAATTTATGGATATAATTGATAATCATAAAAAAATTTCTTGGAAGAAGTATATACTCATTAACCCTTTATAATGGTTTGTAAAGAAAATGAAAATTATCCTAAGCATATCCCCCAGGAGTGTCGTAACCAAGAGTGCAGCAAGGCTCATTGTCTTGTACCGGGATCCCCAGGTCAATCCCAAAACCCCTTGTTAGAGTTTTTACTCCAAGGTACAATTGTTCCAGATCCACCTCTACCTGCCTGTATCCAGACAGGGATGTATTGTTTGGAAAATACACAAAATCTATACATTACGAAAATTCTAGGAAGTTCTTCTATACTAATCCTCAATGTATATCATAGGGTAATGTTATCCAATCAGAGTTTATCTAAATCTATTTCCAAGTTTATCGTTAAACTTCTTATGATACCAACTATAACTCCCCGACCCCAGAATCCTAGAGTTGGTGCATTATTTTAATACATGGGTATGATTACAAGGAATCATGTGACGAAAGACCAATCAGTTTAGCAGTCTTGGAAAATATATTACATACATTAATGTTACATTACACATTAGCAAAAAAACAATACAGAAATGATCTTTTGAGAACTCCATTAATTCCCTAGCTTAACCATGCTTATCAATCATAATACAATTCTTGGAATCCTTAACATATAATGGGGTGAGCTCAGATTCTCATTAAAGATAACAATATAGTGGAATCTTTCATAAATAAGTATAAAAATTTAAGGCATTGTATAAGACTAAAATAAAAGAATTTTAAACTTAAACTTCAGTATAATATGACTAAGATAAAATCAAATAATTCGTATTTACCAATTCACAAGAATATTCTACTAGTCGAATAATCACATAGAATATCAATAGCCACTTTCATAATGATGGAATGCATAATGCCAAACTTCATAACCACATAGTCGAGGCCTTGTTCCAAGACTAAAAATAATATTTTGTCAAGGCCTTGTGCCAAGACACTAGTTTGTCTCATGAGACCAACCAATGAATCGAGGAGCTATAGCATGCTCCACCCATCACATACGAAGTCAAATGAATTCCTCATATGAAAAGGTTTAAACAAAACATAAACATTCATATTAAAACTAGCATAATAAATTTCAATATTTTTTCCATAAACCATGAATGGTGTAAAAAATAACACATCCAAATTAAAACATATGACAAAACCTTCAATACAATATGGAATTTTTGTATCATAACAAATCAAGTTAAAAAAGTTTTAAAATCTGTCAAAGGATGTTGACATAGATGAAATAAAAACATTTTTAGAGAAATATATATTTCTATTCTAAAATAATTTAAACATCATATAATTAAAAAATAAAACATTTATTTTGAAAATATTCTTATAATCTTGAATGGGAAGCTTTAACGATGATATAACGGCAGAAAATATCCACACCCGCCGTATAAGTTAAATAAAGGCATTCTTACCTTCATTTTGTTGAAAAGGTCATAAAGTTCCTTGTTTGGAAAATGATGGAAAGATTCTATTCAAAAAATATATTAAAAAAATGGGTATAAATGAATTTAACCCATAGTATAGTAAATAGTAAAAATGTTTTGAATTATATTTTTAAGAAAACACAAATGTGGATGATAAAGAGGTCCTAGTATATACTTACATAAAAACAACCTCGGATAATAAGGAGATTGTGAAATTAACACTTACCTTTTACTTTTCCATAGTTGATGGTATGTTGAACTCCTATATAGTAGTTAATTTTTTTTTATTAAATTATAAAATTACTATATACATAAATATGATATCATATATGATCCCCTAATATTGCTTTGTTAATAATATTTCAGTAGTATCGTCGTTTCGAGTGTTAACCGATTCATTTTCCTTTATATGATTGGTTACGTAAGCCGTGTTTGTTATGGATAGGATGTATTTGATTCATATAAAGAATGATATTATGTTCATAAAAATTATATTTTATCATAATATGAAAATTTTTCTTGAATGATTATGATGGGGAATGAATCTCATCGCGTTCTTGGAGACGATAATCTGTACGTATCCACGGGCGACAAAATCATTATATTGACGGTGAAATATTATTTAATTGGTTGGTATATCATATATACAGAATCACTAACATGTTATACTTTTTATTATATTATTTATATTCATTATTATACCAATCCAAAATAATGAAGTGTCTGAATAAAAAACTACACCACTATGTGGAGAGGGTAAGCCGTACATACGCATGTATGGCGACTTTGACATTTATAGGATGGATAGAATAATGTATATGGTAATACCTTATTTATAATAACATCACATTATATAGAATATTCTTTATTTATTATTTTAGGATGTAAATAACAATGAAAGAGGATGTGGAAAAAGAAAATAACTTTAAAGAGGTGATTAAATATTTACCTCTTCTTCGAGTTCTTCCTTTTGATTTGTCCAAAAGGGCTCCTTAGGTTGGATTTATATTCAAAAAAGGCCTCTAGGATGAAGGGAGGAAATTTGGACAGGGTTTGGACATGCCAAATGGCATTGGAGGTGTGAAATTAAGATAACGGGAAGTTCCATTTTATAAGAGAGGTGAGGGACATTTTTCAATAAGCTTGAAATATTATTTTATAATGAAATCATTTTCGGTTTCTAATGGATCAAAAATGATTTATTTAGAGGATAATGTGGGTATGGTTTGAACACCTCTAAACTGATAGGTTTTACACAGGTTAAGTCACCATATTAACCTTATCTTTTAGATTTAACTCATAGTTAAATAGTTTGTCATTTACCATGTATCTTTGTATTTCTATATTATATGGTTAATAAACGTACTATAAATGTACAAGGGAACCCCAAGTGGTTCATTATTAATATATATAACCATACCTATGTTCTTTGGCTGAACCATTTATTTTTATGAATATTATATCAATTAATAAAATAGTATTCGTTTTAAAAGCTTAATTATGTCAATTTTGACACCATTAATTATTTCGTTTTTTTAATCATCACTGCATAATTACTTCAAAAATAAATTATTTAATCAACTCTAACATGTAAAATTAACCTAGAAAATTAGTTTAATTTATTAAAAGTCTCAAATAACATTTATTTGGATATGTATAATATCAAGTAATTTAATCATTCAATTATAAGGTAATTACTGCATCATCATTGTGTCATAAATAAATTAAAATATTTAATTTCTAAAAATTATAAATAAAATACCATTATATAGGAAATATTTTTATCTTTCTATAGAATATTTATAGTCTAATTTTTCTTATGCATAATCATATATTAAAAATTATTTAGTTATTAAACATTGGATTTAACTCTTTTAACTCTTCTTTAAATAAAATAATAATAAATGTCCTAATCAAATCCATGTGGATCAAAATGGATAATATTTTATTCCTAAGGTTTTTTATGGTCTAATTACACTTATCCAGTAGAATTATAACATGTGTTAGGGTAATTATGATATCATTTTTACCCTTAATTACCCTATTTACTTTTAACTGTGGTAAATAAAAGTCAAACGTTACGATTCACCAAAAATTAATTTCTACCTAATAAACCAAATTTTACGTACTGAAAATAGCTGTGTATCTCAAATTGTTTAAATTCAACTATTAGATGTGGTAAAAGTATGTTTTATGGAAATTTTCAAATGCTTCGAGGAGGTGGGTAAAAGACAGTAAAAAGTTCAAAAAAAATTTATATATCTAAACATATTTTAAAATGAATCCAATAAATTAAATTAATGTTATATAGGTATTATGTATTTATTTTGACCTAAAATAAATTTAAATAAAATAAATAATTATTTAAATAAAAACTCTGTTTTAACCAATAAGGTAGTGTTTTTCAATATTAATCAAAAATTGAATGTTTTCATAAAAATATCAAAAATTCAACCTAAGCTAATTTCGATATTCTGAATCCAAAAATGAGTTCTGTTATGAAAGATAAAATTTATTAAATTTCAAAAAGTAGGTATTACTATTCATAACGGCTAGTTTGACTGGTTGTGGTGTGTTAGAATCTTGAAGTTGCGTACAATGAAAGCTATTGCATTACTCAAAGGGAATCTTACCATGGAAGCTTAGGGTGTTACAAAAAATTTCCTTCGTCAATGTGTTGTGGGAAAAATATATGTTTGAAGAGGAAATGTAGGAATCATAGAAAGTAAGGAAGAAGAGATACCCTCTTCTATTTTATTGTGGGAAAATGAAATTTCAAGGGAGAAATTTTTTAAGTGGGGAATATTGTAACAACCCAAACATTTATTAATGAAAACATAAATTGATATAATTAAATGTAGTTTTATGAGAAATAGTTATATAAATAATATACACTTCCATTGTTCTGTGTTTTTGAATTTTAAAATTCTTGTATTAATTGTTATCGATGATAATATTTCCGCTGAACAGTAATCACATGATTAGTATAAATATAAGGCTTCAAAAAATCAAATTTACTCTGACAAAGGAAGCAATGGATTCATCCAGTAGAATTTATCCATACGAAGCCCATTTTTTGGGGCTCAGAAAGGTGGTAGCATCTCTGGGATTTTCTCTTGACCAATACCAAGCCAATCATCAACATGTTAATGTTTAACAGAATCACTTGTGGGAGATGCGGATGTTAATAGATATTACACCCTTGCGATGTTATCCGAGCCACCCAAAGTGTTTGTCGCCATCAAATACCATACCCACAGTTCTTATGTTATTGTTATAAGGTGTTATGTACCAATTCTCTAGGACTATGATTACATGCATTATTTTTGTATAAATAATATACATTCATTTTATTATTGTTACTTTGAAAATGGTTTTAAAGCACAAATAGTATTTTTAGTTAACATTCAATCAAGAAATAAATTTTTATGAATTAATTTATTTTTTAATTAAATAATATTTTAATAAAATATTATTACTAAATTAATTTTTATTAAATATAAATGATCCAATAATTTTGTATGAATATAATTTTAATTTTTATTAAGGTTTGAAGGATGTTTTTGTCAAAACCCATGATGTTTTTATAATGTCAGTTTATATTTTTAAATATAAAAATTAAAATATTTAGAAAATTATATAGATAAAATGAGTATCATTTTTAGATTTAGGATTTCCAAATTATCTAACGATGATCTTTTCATAATTTTTTGTAACAGTCCAATTTTTGGGTAAAAATTAAATACCGTTTAAATATATAATGTGTTTTATGGCATCATAAAGACCCAATAGTGATGTAATAAAATACTATAAAATGTATATTCTTCCAATAGATATTTTAACTTTAATATAATGTGATTTTACATTTGTTAGATTAATTTTATGTTTCCTTAGTGGACCCTACAAGACTTATAAAATATTTTAACTTTCAAAAATGATTTCCTTGAGAGTGTGACTCACCTCCAAATACGCAAGACTCATATTTTAATCTATTCGACCAATGGAATTATAAAATAATTTTTTCCAATAAAATTTTAAAGAAAATATGTGAAAAAACTATGAGATTGATTCTGTTTTGGATTGTTTTATTTTGTAGTGTCCAAAACCTAAATAATAATGAATTCTATCTCTATTCCTATATAAACAAACTCAGTCTCCCATTACTCTTCAATAAAAGAATTTTGATCTTGACCAACCTTTTCCCTACTGTCTCTAGAATCTTTCCAAGGCTTACAAGCTCTAGAGAGGCCTCTCCCAAGTGTTTTGGATCACACATCCATGTAAGGGATCCTCACTTCCCACTCCTCCAATTTCAGTCTCATTAATCCCACCCATATACACATTTTACCATGCCAAACTTTTATAAAAGTTATACCATTTTTTCTCTTTCTTATAGTATCATTATTATGTTAAACCATATATTTCAAAATTTCATGTGTTAGTAAATGTATCAATATGACCCCATACATTCAATTTCATGTACATATGATGAGATACCCCTTTCTCTCTCATCAATCATTTTTATGAATTTTTATGTCACGCCGTTATGCGGTCGAAATTGCACCATGATTTTCTAAGCCAAAATCATTACGTACTAAATACCATACCCACTTCTCTATGAAGGGTATACACCTTTATGAACATATATATATATATTGAATTTTACTTAAATGTATGTATTCCACAATATTTTTCGTCTAAAAGCTTGTGATACTGAATTATTCAATGTTATAAGATCCATGTGGCACACTTATACCAGAAATGAAATGTTTAAAATGGGAGTTCCCTAATAGTGCTCCAATGCATTGGGTAATGTTTTGTATCCAAATAATCTATGATTAATGAGGATTTACTCAGGATAATTCAAGTGCAATGATGGTTTACTCATTCTAATTCATTTTCAATGAGGGTATACTCGTGCTTCATGTGCAATGAGCCTTGTCTCGTTCTAATATCATGTTAATTGTTGTTTCCACACCCCCAAGTTATGATAATCATGCTATATCATTCATTTATTCATGATTATTATATGCTATATTGATATGCTAATTTCTTATCATGTATTCTATTATTCATTTTATACCATTTTTAATCCCTTTCTAGGCTTTACAGCTCACCATTTTCTTATACATGTCCTTAGGTTATCCCAAGTAATGATAAGTACAAAGGAATGTTGAGGTCATGTAAAAGGTGTTTTCAACAAAGATGTTGTATTCTATGTTCTATGTTGTTAGGTAATGTTCCAAATATTCCATTACACTAGACCTCTTGATCCTCAGAGTTATATTAAGTTCATGTTTATTTAATAAACCAAGTTTATGTGTGTAATAATAAGTTGGGATGTTATATTAAAAACTTTAAGAAGGTAAATTTTTAATCTTTCATGATAAAAGTTTCACTGTGGACGTGGTGGAAGTCAGTGTATCAGAGTAGGCCTTGTAAAGATATTACTTGGGAGTTATTCAAGGGTTTTTTCATCATACCATGTATTTTTGAGAAATAAAAAAGTGGTAAAGGGGATAGAAATGTTTTTTGTATTAGGGTGATGGATTAGTGATGGAGTATTTCCATAATTTTATTGTCCAAGTTCCTTACCTTATAGAGTATGTTTCAGATTGTCCCATGAAGGCTCAACGTTTCGAGATATGGATTCATCTTGATCTGTATTTGAATGTTTCAGTGCTCAATATGACCAATTCTTCCAATGTGGCGTGGAAATATATTCATGATTAAGTCTTGATGTAGTAAATTCATGAGGTTTTCCTCCATCCTTCAATCCAAGGAAGGGTTTGGGGAGATATTGGTAAGGAAGTATGAATATAGATGCATTCTTTCAATGCCCATCCCAGATTCAATATTCCTCTATATCCTTCATCAATACCTTTTAAGCATGAGATCCTAGCGTGTTATTAGTGTGGAAAGATGGGTCACAAGAGTTTGTCATGTTATAGTACACCAAAATCCCACCATGCTTGTGGACGCATGAGTCACTTGCATTGGTTTTGTCAAGGTGTTTCCATAAAGTGTCATGGGATCAATTATCAGAAGTGACGTGAATATGGGAACTCATTTAATGTATCTTTGATGTAAGTATCCATGATTTTTTAATGGCTATTTTGTTGTGGAAGTCGTTCTGGTGTTTTTTTGTATTTGAAATGTAGGGTAATGTTGTGTTCCTTTTAATAAACTCTTATTTTCAATAGAAGAGTGGTTTTTTATTTCAGAAATTCAATTTTTTTCATTAAACCCAATGAGCTGATGTGTGTTCTTAGTTGGGGTTATCAATTCCTGACTACGATGAATCAGATATTTCAAACAACATATCTCCAACCAAAGGACTCAGAGTAAAGCTGGAAATGGTCAAGAAACTACTGGGTGTGTGTTGAGCTTTGGATTAATTCTTTTTTCCTCAGTTCTGGGATGGGAAATAAAAATTCTTAAATTTTGTTCTTATTATCCTTGGTTAGTATGCCAATGGGTAGGGGTTTTGGTTGGACTTTGTGATAGGACTAGTGTTATATTGGGATTAATTCAAGTTTGGGCGACTCTAGTTTGTTCTTAATAGCCGGGAGACGAACTATGGGTCTTGTTGAGTTTTTATTAAGAAGTTGTAGGGTTCTAGTTATTTTATAATGGAAGAGATTCTATTACATCCTCCCTTTACATCATTGGTTTTTTTGTTCTCTTCAGTTTTGGTGAGCTTTGTGATTCATGGAAGAAGTCCCAAGGGTCATATTCCCTGCATAGTTGAGGGCGCTGTAGTATGGTATTTCCCATTGATTTTCAAGATATCATCTTATTTTGTGGATTTATTTCTAGAAATATTCATCAGTTCAGTTGGTATTGGATGATATTTTCATGGTTTAAGAGGCTGGATCGTGTTGTTTTGGAATACTTTGTCTTTAATTAATCAATTGAAGAATGTTGTTGCTTTTTGGGGGGTAGATTGCATTAATGGATAGGAGAATTATCACACCATTTTTTTCATTTTTTATCATATTTTTATGTTCTTTCGGGATCTCGGGCAATCTCTCGAGTTCTGACTGTGACAGGGGTTAAATTTTTGGTTTTTTCATTATCTAGTTTGTATCCCAAGGTTTATATTTAGTTCTATTTGGACTTCTGAGAGAAAACATGGGATTTGTTTCATGGAAGTGGGATGAACATGGTTGAATCATTGTTTGAGAAATTGTGAGACCAAACCCACATAACTGTGTGATAGGTATAAGATTTGTACATAACCTATAGCATGGTTTGGGGACGGTTTGGTACACGGTGCAGCTAAATCACGGTAAACATGTGAATGTGTTTGTTCCAAGAAAATCTATTTTCATGGTCTATGCAAGGTAGGTGGAACTGTGTGGACTGGTGGTGTGTCCACCTTCTTTTAGGTAGTGTCTACCACATGGTTGGTGGATGATTTGGTAATCCATGTGGCAAAACCGCGTGAGTTTCCTAGATATAAAAATTAATGAAATTCCTTGTTATCCAATTTCTAATATTTGATCCAAAATAAAACCTCCTCCCCCATCATAGATCGTATAACCTGAAAAATATTTTCCTATGCACCAGAGGCCTCCACTCCATCTCTTGCAGTAGATCTAATGATTATTCATGTTGGGGATGGATTTCTCAAGGTAAACCCTCTCATATCTTCTCCCTCTTCCAATTTCTTAAATTTATTCATGGTATCTTCTTCTTCCTAGGTCATGTGGATATAGGGTTTCTATTTCCCATTATTTATGTTGGGATATTGTTTGGTGAGGGTAACTCTTCATATATTTTATCTTTTGGAATCCTCATGGAGTGATTTTGAGTGTCCATTGTTGATGCCCCATGTATTCACTGTAGGTTTCAGATTTAACATTCTTTTTTATTTTTATAATCATTGATTTCATTGATTTCATTATTAAGTTATATACTAAATATTTATTTGTGGCATTTTATATGGTTATTGGGTGTGGAAGGTGTTGGTTCATACCATGGTATGTGATAAATAGAATTGTTTTGATAAATATTTCACATATAGTGTTCAATGAAATATATGACTGGATTTTTTGAGAAGTTCATGGTATGTAAATAATGGTTTGGATTTTTTAATAAATATGTGGTTTTTGAGATGATGACTATGTATTTTTTTGAAATAGTTTCAAGTGGTTTCATGTTTAAAAGAAGTGTGTGTTTGGTTTTGAATGTGATTTGACATGTGAAAATGTTTTGTGGCCCATTGGAATTTTTATAAAAATGTATTTGGTATGAAATTGTGATGAGAATGTTTTAAAAGTGTATAATAAATGATCTTGAAGTGGAGAATGTTTTGTTTACACCCATTATTAATGATTGATTTGGATCTTCAAAAAAATTTGGTTTTGTGGAAATCAATTGAAGGACCATTTTTTGATATTTGTGAAAATTATAGAATATTTTTTATGAAAACCTCCACTGGATGATTCCCATGCATTATCAATGATTAATATATTGGATTTCCTCACTATGGAATCCTTGTGATCAATTATGATAATTGGAGTACCTCAATACTAAATCATTGAGTTCAATTAATTTTATGTAATGTGAATTGATCCTTGGGTTGACTCGGGGTGAGGCCTATTGTTAAATTATTATTATATATGCACGTGATTTGATGATTGGTTGGCATCGGTTGTCTCTCCCCCTTTATACCTCAGACATGGGATCCTGGCATAACGATAGAAATGTATGAAAAATATTCTGGCATAGTCTAGATTATGCACTTTCTTGTGGCATATAACAAGTGGATATATAGGTTTTATTACTATAAGATTTTCCCCTCAAAATATCATGAGTTAGGGTGGTTGGGTTTGTTATGGATTTTTTTATTTCATTATGATAGGCTTGATTTTGGGGAAGGGACTCATGTTTTAGTATGTTCTGGATTACTCTCAATCTCCTAGGTTTACCTAGGTCTATTGGCACATCGATTCTTGTCAAAGTGATTGAGATACTTGGTTACTCTTGTATGTTAATTTCAATTTCCCTCATTATTTGATTATCATAATTATATCATGATTGGTGCCTTTCATGAATAGCGATTTTTGGGATTCCAAATGTTTATGAAAAATGTTTTTATTGTAAAAGTGTTTATATTGTCTTCATCCATTTGAAAATGAAAGCATGACATCCCCCCTTGAAAATGTTCTTGTCTCACTATTGTAAAAAAACTGGGTTTTAATTGAGTTAGGGAAATGGAATGTAGTTTATTTTAATGTAAAATTTATATAAAACCATAATTTTATATATTTTATTTAAAACATGAAGTTGATATTTATTTTATTTTCAAAGAATTTTATTGTGAATAGATTTATTTGGGATAACATACTGAGTTTTAATACTCACACATGTAGTTTCTTCTTGTTTTTATCTATTTGTGCAGTTTTCTACTTGATTTTGATTACCATGGAAAATGGTTTATCTTTATGTTGGAGAGTCTCCCACTAGGTCACATGGATATCTTGTCATCACCTTGTTTGGTTGGTTTTATGGTATTGTTGTTGTAACTTTCATCCATATATAAAAGTTGATCAGTTTGGTATTGTTAATGAATTATGATATTTGGTTTTTTTCATGTTTAGTTTATTTGTTTATTATTCAGAGAAATCGTTACCTTTGTGTACTATGTTAATTCCCAACACCTGTTTCCAGCCTATGGAGATCAGTAATACCCTTTTAGTCATGACCTGAATCGACTTACATGATCAATTTAGGGTTGACCAGGGTTGGTTTGTGGCAATACAACACAATTGTGAATACCCAATATCGTTGTTTAAGAATATGTAAACTATAATAAATAAATAAACAGAACAAGTTTAATGTAAACCCATACATCCATGTTACTCAAAATTAACCATGAAGTCATCACCTACCTCAGCCAATACTGGGATCCTAGAAGGGGAGAGGATCATTGGCCCATTCCCCATGGTATACCATGATGACCAATAGCCCAGGTGGACCCACAGGTTCCATCTCCAAGTAACAAAATTGAAAAATGTGCCTCTTGACACCCCTTTTCTCAAATAAATAATTTATGTCCCAAAGGAACTCCCTAGTAAAAGAAATTAGTCCCTCAGAGCGCAACTTAATAGCAACCGTCATCTCAAATCCATACATTTGGAGGAACGTCGATTTCTATCATCAAATAAAAATCACTATCAGCACATAGAACTACATATTTATTGATAATGATATCCATCATCCTAATAAAATATAGAATCAAAGGCCTCAAAATGGAGAGCCTTATTCCCAAACTAATAGCCTCAATTCTATCATTTTAAGTATCGTCACCTCCAATATAGTTTTATATGAAAATCCCCTGAAACATAATTTCATAAGACATACTATTGTGGCCGCTAGACACATGGGTGGTCAAAACCACGAAATCATTGAGTAAACCTATGTTCACATGACTCTAATTGGTTCCTTTTCCATAATGGGTGAGCGAAGATCACCAAAATGGTACCTAAGTAACATACAACTGACACCACGTGCCCCTGAGACCATGTTTCTCAAGTCCATTGGCCTTACCATCCAATATCACAGGTCATTCCAAGTACATGACAACCATGAAATCTCAATCTGATGTCCATGATGCCCAACAGGTGATCACATTAATCATGTAATCTTGGTCGATCCCTACCATACAACCATTCCACCTTAATCTTGATGGAAATGACATCACAATTCATTCCTGGACCATTCCCATAACCCCAAGGCATTACGACCTCAAATTCTAAATGATCATCTCTATTTCAACCTTGAGGAAATCCCTTCACCCCCTATGGGTCACAACAATTTATCCTAGGAAACATAAATAAATTAATCAATTTTAATTAACTAAATAATTTAATGAAATTGAATAGTAAAATTACATTTAAACAAATAACTGAAAAGAAATCAAGAAATGACCCAGACGAAACTACCAATGATGGTTAGAAGCCTATAACCTAGATTCTTATGTATAAATATGGATTTTCCCTTCCCAACAGAATAAAATTCAGTTGTACATTAAATTTAACACAAAAAATAGGTTCTTGATTAATAACCCAAAGTCTCACTAAAATCATTACAACCAAATAGACTACAAAAACATGAAGAAAGTTTTTCATGAACTACCAAGGAATCATTAATATAGGAACATATGTTATTTGCCTCCAAATCTCAGATTATTGGTAGAAATCGAAAACTCCATCACATACCCAAAAAATAATCCAAAACCATAAAATGGAGGTAGTACTCTATGATGATGTATCAAATAGAAAGAGGTGAAAGGGAGAGGGTTGACTCATGAATTTGGTTTCAATGCACCTGAATATATTTATAAGAGAGCTTGAACAACAGATATAGGACACTCCCTAGAGGAGTAGAGGAGGGGGATTTCCTTATGCTACAAAAAAACAAAAATGATGGATGGGTGGAAAATAAAGAGAATAAGGAAAAATAAAGATTTGGGGAAACCAAATCTTCACCCTTTTTAAAGGAATCATAGTTATCTGACATGTTTTTCCAAATCATGCGAGAACTGTGCGGGCTACAGTGCAAGGGATCTTCTTTAATGGAAGAACCTATGTGGATTGTCGTATGATTTTCCAAAACCTTGTCCAAAAAATGTGGTACCCAACTATAAAAAATAAATTTTTGGTTTCATGACCATGAATATAACACCTCATGGTTTTTAAAAAAATGTGACTGTACAAAAATAAGGTACATAATTAGCTAGATGAGGTCGCAAAGTTTACCCCAAACTATGCACCATGACCAGAGACTCCCAAAATAGGCCCTTTATCCTCTTAATCTCTTGAAAACCCATCTGAATGATAGATGATTTTTATAAATCTATAAAACCATCTAGTGACATGTTATTAGGTTGATGAAACTCTCGAAATAAGTTTATGATGAATGAAAAAGAAATTTCCATAACCACCAATTAAAAATTCAAAACGGGAGAGGTTTTCAACCCAATTCAATGAACTAGGATGTTATAATCACCCCACCTGAACATAGATCATCACTGAGATATGAAACAAAACACAGATATGGTTCCGAACAAACCATCACATTTAAAACAATCTGGAATACCCCAGTCATAGGGGTATTGGTCAACTACCTCAAGGGGGTATCCACACCATAGGAGTGACCTACCCCTATCCATCATAACAAAACTCAAATCATAAAATTGTCCATTGATGAAATTTTGGAATCAAAAATTCATCTTGTGATGCATGTTCACCCTTAAACCTCCTCATGTGCTTCTATGTCATAACAAGAACCCATTAACATCCCACATCACAATGGTTCATGACTCTTTCTCATTTCACACATGGAACCATTGAGGTAATTCATGTAAAAATATTTTCCAAAAAATGTTAATTCCTCATGCCAAATTCATTTCATTTATCTAAAAGTTCCCAAATTACTCACACATCCACAATTACCAAACTGCAATGGAGGAAAAATGTCATGAACCACAAGTAACTATGCCTCCTCGATGCCTCGATCCCTAAGAAAATAAATATCCTAGAACCTAATGGTTCCCATATACAAAACGTGGTTCTATGAACCATATATATATATATATATATAACACTCTCTTGATAGTGAAACCCTACTAACCTACATCTGGTTTCCCATAAATATGTCACGTGAACCTCATAAACCTGAAATGGACATGTGTCAACAGACCAAGCCAAATCAAAAAAAATTGAAATGGATATACCCATTGCATACCTATGACTTCTATCATATCACTACCCATATTTGAAAATGGAAGATCTATTGCTTGTACCTAACATGATGATTAAATCTATGAAGCTTGATCTCTCTATGGTGCAACACCAGCCACTGACCACTAACTCCACTATTATGTCCCACTATCTATGCCCCTAATACTGCGTGGAGTTGATTCTCAGCTTCCCTCACCTATTTCTAATCCCTATCTTATCTTAGAGTTCTTATTCTATCATATTCTATAACTGTCGACTATATGAGAAGGATTCCTATAGAACTTCTTGAGATGCGTGATCATCCCACATTCTCAACACTCCTTTGTTGGCCTATCACACTATGTTCAAACATGTCCTCACTATGCATATTGAATAAAACCCCTTAACCATCCAATCCTAGGTTGTATTGTTGATTCCATTAACTGACATCAATAATGGAACTCATATCTACCTCACTTCCTTTCAAATAAATCATCTCCACTAAAATCAAATGAAGCCACTACCTAAATTGAGTAATACATGTCCATTAGGTTTCCCTCAGTAATGAGTTCCACATTTACCATCACTAAATATGATAAAAACATAAATATGTTTAACTACACCTCAATGGAGTTCCATAAACCATACTTGAAGCACCTCAACATAATGGTTGTATCGTTCAACCAGTCCAGTGCAATGTGAGAAAACGTGGTTAATGAAATTGCATATCCCAAGACAAAAATATTTCCATGTTGAAGGATCAAGAACACCCGAGTCCTTTCCACACATAGCATCTCCAAGAAAATGTTCTCAAAGAACATGAAATCAAATCTTCCCATTCCAGTCTATCATGTCTGCTTGCATGCATCCACACATCCAATTAACACTTACCTGGTCCTTAGAGAATATAGGTTACATGAATCAACCTCCACCCCATAGGAATATCTTGCTTCTCATAAATAATATTCATTGAATTGATCTAGTTCTTTGACACATATGGTCCAAACTCACCCTAAAAAAGTTGTTGTTGTTGTAGTTGGAACACTCACATAAGAAATTTCCTTGAATTACCTTCTCCCTGAGATCCCTTGTCAATAACCCGAACAACCTAAACCATCATTTCTCTAAGATTCTCATCAATCCATAACCCAAACACTCTAATATATTGATAATTTATGCATTGGAACTTAGCCCTGATCATATCCCTTAGTTGGTACCTGATCATGTAACTTCCCTTCTTGACCCTCTAGGGTCTCAACTATCTTGTGCTCTTTTGGAACAAAACCATCACCCGCCTGACACTTTTGTTAATCCTTCTAGGAGGAACCTACTGAATACCATCACATGGATAGAAAACCTATATATATATATATATGTAACACCGAAAGGGAAATCCATAATAGTCAGTACATCATCACTACCTTTACCCATTTAAATCACAACCATTCAACATGGAATCATTGCCTCACGACCTCCTTACCCACCCTAAGTAGATCCAAGTAACAAAATTACCCTAGGCCATTCCCACATAGAAAACTATCGTTTCCATAAATTGATGACCTAGTTTTCTAACATGGTGTTCAAAATCACCATAATTCATACATTCTTACTCATATAAGAGGATGTCCCATTTCGCATATCAATACCAATTCATTTCATTGGAACATGTATATAGTTATCACACAACATATCAAATTACCATGTAATTTTATATCACAATAACATTAATTTATATATATATATATATATATAATCACATAAGATATTTTCATAGGCACATGCTTTACATAATTAAAAAATATTACAATGTGCCTATTAAAAGAAATAGCAAGCATGTATAGCAATCGCACCATGGTGTATTGGCCCAGGGGTCGCGTTCTAATTCATTTCTATACCAAGACAAATATAACATAGCGCAATAGGTAATAATAAATTCTAATAAATTTCATTCAAGGTTGAAATCATATAAAATCGTGAAATGAGAAAAGGTAGAACAATAATTCCAACCCATGGTAACATTGTCTATCCCACATACATTGGCCCGCCGACACCCAAATACGAGTTCCAAGCCTAGTTTCTACTACATCATAATCCCCATTATACCATATCCCAAATATTAATACTAGGTAGGAGGTAGAAGAACCATCCTCTAAAACCAATTGTTGCAACCCGACCCAATTAGTAACCAAAACATTGTTATCGGGAATTATGCCACTTTCCCTAGTCACACCTCTCCATATAAAAAAGGTCACCGACTAGAAGTGAGGTTTTAAATGAATATAGTGTTGAGTATATACCCTTAGAAGAATTTTTTAATAATGGTATGATTACATATATAAAACATGTGGTAGAAAAATAATGACTCATCATACATGAACCAAAACTGCCAATGGTGAAAGCACTTTTAATATATGATAGATAACAGAAGCAATATATTATATCAACAACAAAAAATTATAAACAACCAAAGATACAACATAAATATATTTTAACAGATCATGCATCAAAAAAAATATTTATGTAATAAAATAACCTGTAAAGGTCTCCCATAGTCGACCATCATTACAATACATATATCATAATAATGCGGAAACAAAAAAAAGAAATCTAAATAGAAACTCCGACCAATTCAAGACCTCATGTTCCCTAGCCTTCTATATATTTCAACTCAACTGGGATCTAGCTCCAATACCCAAACATAAAATCATAAAGTCTACACATGTATCGAAGAGTCCATTTATTGTGTGAGGTTGAGTCTTAGTAGGATACCACCTACGACCGTGTAACCAACATAATAGTTTAATTAGTTTTGAGTTATGGTAAATAAAAAAAGAACACATTTGTAAAGTAAAAAATACTTCCTTGGTTCTCAAAAACCACCATGACGTCTTCACTATCCTTAGCCAACACCAAAATCCTATATAATGAGAGAATCCTAGGCCCGTGTTCCAAGGTATCCCATGATGTCATACAACCCAGGTGAACCCTAATGTTCCACCTCTAAATAGGAAACATAGCACCACATGACTCTTGACATCTCATGTCTCAAATATATCATGGAAGTTCTAAAGAAAATCCTTAGATAAGTAATTGGTCCCTTAAAACCCTACTCAAAATCACTCGTTGGCTCGAAGCCTAACTTTTAGAGGCACAACAATAACTATTAATAGAAAATAATCATCAGATCATAACATGATATCATGAAGAATGGTGATCTCCATCATACCAAATAAATATATTCCCAACTACCTCAGGACGGTGAGCTTGATCCCACATTTGATAGCCTCAATGCAGTCATCTAAAGGCTCCTCGCCATCCCCATGGATTTATATGATAAGAACCCCCAGCACAATTTCACAATCCACCATACTGATGGAATCTACCCCCATAATTTCTAAATAACACCTCGTCAATAAGTCAACCAATGTTCACAAGAATCCAATTAATTTATTAAACATCACAGAATAGAAGAAATCACCAAAATATTACCTAGGCCACATCAAACCATCACATCATGCCCATGTGACAATTGCATTCATGTCATATGGCCTTAACATCTAATATCGTAGGATATTCCCAATATCTATTGGCCATTTCATATCAAAATAACATTCATGATTCCCAAACAGGGATCACATTACCCATGTAATCAAGACCAATCAAAACTAGGTGACCATGTTAGCTAAACCTTGATGGCCATTCCATCACAATTCTATTCTAGCCCATGCCCAAAAACAAATTACCTTTCCACCTCTAATTATAAATTTCCATCACTATTTTAAAATTAGGCGAATCCCTTTATTAACCCATGGGTATCAATAGTGAATCTTAATAATCATATAAAAATAAATCTATTTAAATAAACTAATGAATTCAATGAAATTGAATTGTACAATTCCATTTAAACAAAAAAATAAAAATTAATCATGAACTCACCCCATGATAACTTCCCAAGGTGTTCAAAGGCCTATTTACTAGACTCATACATATAAATATGGTTATTTATTCCCAAAAACATCATATATGGTCATACAGTCAAATTAAAATAAAACAACAGGGTCTTTTTCAACAACCCAATGGTGTACCAAAATCCACACACCCAAATCAACCAAAACAACATGAATAATGATACATAAAACATACCTCAGACTCATAGAATTATGTACGTCCGATGTTATACTCTAACTCCATGTGGATTGGAATAAATCAATGATTCCATTGAATAAGATGAAAATATGTTAAAACCAGTAAATAAGATTTGTGGATCAATGAGGAATGAGTAAGGAAAAAAATATCCGTGGTATATGGAAGACTCATTGTCATTGTTAAAATGAACCCAAAATTATACAAAATGGATCTTAGATGAAAGATCATGGGAATACCCAAGGGGAGAAGAGGATGAGTATTTTTTACTCCTCCTATGTGACCCTTGAATGGAGAAGATGGGGAAATGAAGTGGGAAAAAGAAAATTAATGAATGGTGAAAAAAATCACAACATTAAAAGGCCACATGGTTAGCTATCATGGTTTTCCAAACCAAATAGAAACTATATGTGCAAGAGTGTGAGGGTATTTTATGTATGGACATACTTGTTCAACTTGTAGAAATGGTTTCCCCAAACATGTACAAACCATGTTGTAATCCTTTGTAAAAATCGTAGAGGTGGATTAAAATCCATTCACATTACTTGATATAGTTTGAAAACTCATAAAATAGTAGAATAATATGGTTCATTTTAATATATAAGTGGTCGCTTGGTTTACTTTAAACCGTGTGTATTGACATTCAACTCCCAAAACAGACCTTCAACCTATAAATCTCCCCAAACCATTCCAAACACCTAAGGATTCAAAAAACCCATAAACCCATCAAAAAACATGATATTTTTAATTTGACTATAATAATAAGTTTATAACTATATAAAATGAAATTGGCATACCCACCGATTCAAAAATTGAAAATGGGAGAGGTTTTCAACCCGTTAAAAAACCCCCTGAAATTATTCAAATACCGAATTTATGAGTTATATAGTAATTTAAAAGAATAAAAACATCATAAAAACAATATATATCATATAAAAACAGTAATTCTACCATTATTACCAACCTTGAATATTGGTAATGGTAGAATGAAATACATTGGTTCACGAGGCGGTAGTCCTCCTAATACACAAATTATGATTTCATATCACATTTGATATAAGTGTGTGTAGATGTGTGTATAACCAATAACATAAAAAATATAATATTTTTTTTGATACTGAGGTTATTATCTAAGCATATAATAATAATAAATTGTTTGGGTGGTGAAGGAAATAATACAAAAGTTCTTGTTGAAGGATGTTACCTCTTCTTTGGGTAATTTTTTCAGGGTTAAACCAAAATACTATCTTCATATGATTTATACACAAATTGAGCCATCTAAGATTATATTATATAATTTAAGATATTATTTGGGTTGTGTTTTTATGAGACAAAGGTATTGAGAGGTGTGAATAAGTAAGGGGGGTGAGTTTCCTTTTATAGTGGAGGATGAGTCAAATTCATGTAAATATAAATAGTTAAATTCAATTTATAGGACTCTTTTATACAATGTGACTCAAATAATGTTCCTTTTTTTAAGAAATAGTATATATATTATTTAAATATATCCATAAAATATAATCTATAAATTTTTCTATGTTTTTCCCCATTAAGATAATGTTTATCGACAATGTAAACTCAGATGTTCCATAATCATTGTAAATAATTTTAATTACATTCACTAATATTTTTTATAGAAAAATAAGTTCACCTTACCATACATTATAAAAATTTATGATTCAAACTATGAATTATTTTTTAAAAAAATTATAAAAACATAAGTAGCAGAATTTAATTTAAAATTAATATCGAAGACGAGACGAGACAACATATATTTAAAGAAAAAATGTTCAAATGATTGAAATATTTTATATCAAAATTAAATTTGAGATTGATTAAAAAGTAAAAAATTATATTTATATATTTATAATTTATCTATATATACCTTAATAAAAATTTATAATATAATTTAACTATAAATATAAATTAGAAAAAAAATTAAAATCTGAATTGAAATTCAATATTTTTCAATGTTCATCCAAAAATGAATATTAGAAAAACCAAAAATTTCCTTAAAGATAATTTTGACATGAATATTTTAAAATATGATGTATATGTTGTTAAAAATAATTTATATAATTTTTAAAATTTAGAAATATAATAGTTCCACCTTTAAAATATGGTAAAATTTCATTTTATAAAAATATATATCTTTATGAGTAAAATTTGTTTTATTCTTATATATTGTCTAGAAAACATATAAGATAAACATTATCTGTTGATTTAATATAATATAAATAAATTTATATCATTAAAATAAACTATTAAAATTTGTTTAATTTATTTATTTAGTTTTAATGTGTTTGATTTTATTAATATTGTTTTCCAGTATATAATTTCCAAAAATTTTAAAAGGGGTTTATTTTCATTTATAGTTAATTGGAAACCAAAGAATTAATATTATAAACATGATTAAACCATAAAATTATAATTTAATTAATATTATTCATAAATTATCTTCCATCCGCTAGGTGAAAAATACATCAATAGTTTAATAATAATATTAATTGTACATTTTTGTTTGGTAAGACAAGATCTTATGTGTTATGAATGCTATAAAAAAACTCACCATTGTGTGTAAAAAAAAGCAAAAAACATTTCGGGTAACAAAATATACTATAAGTGTTTCTTATAGGGAAATTTTGACATTGTGTTTCATTAAACCTACCAATAACTTGGTTATTTCTTATAACACAATCAATATTCAGTATTTCATGTATTGAAAAATATTCATTAGTTTAAATTAATTCTAAAAAAATATTTCAAAAAATATTAGGGTGTTACAACAAGATTGTTAGATAATATTCCACATATCATAAAATTTCATAGAACCTTTAAATTATATTATATTTCAATAAATATCAAAAAATTCATTGAATAATACTTTGGTTACAACAATAATTAAAAATATCAATTTTGTGAATAGATTTCATATTTCCTTTTTTATGTAAACAATTTATTGATTTTCAGATAAAAAAATGATGAATCATTACATAACCAATCTAATAAAACTGAATAATTATATTACCCCCCTAAATAAGAGATTTGTCACCCATTTATTAAACCAATTTCATTAGATTTGTTTTAAAAATAGTTTACTCGCTCTTTTAAAATATATTTCTTAAAAACATAAAATAATAAAAATATTTATGATGCCATTAATTGTTCTTCCCCATTAAAAACAATAATTCCATTCATAATATGAGAGGAGATAAAATCACCAAACCATATCATTTAGGGGAATGATATTTAAATCACAAAATTAACCTAAAACATTAAAAAATGTCATTGTGAAATAGATTAATGAAAATATATTCCAATTCCTCCTTTAAAAAATTCATGATTTAACTAATTCACTTACATAATATTTTTAAAGAAGTTATACTTTATATATATATTTTTGTCATTAAATGTGTTATTATATTTTTTTAATGGTTAATATCACTCTGATTATCACATCCCATGAGTATAGGTAATTTCAAATCCACACCAAGATCTCACAATTGAGTTCTCATCTACATAAATTGGGATGTATCTATAGTGGAATAGACATACTCATCCTCCGAATTTGTCCTACTTAAATTAAATCGCTTCTTATGTTTCCAATATAACCAACCGTCTCCTATAAATAAAACTCTCCCAAATTAAAAAAAATATACCATCAACATTTAATAGCGAGTTTGAATTTTAAAATCCAAATTGACACTGTTATCCTTTTATGAAACATTTCTACAAGAAATAAATGGTTCCATTTATATAATTTTTAATGTTTTCTACCCATGAACTTGGAAACTATTAGTTCATTTTTTATATCTATATCAGAAGTGAAATGAAATGGGCAATAATAATCCCTGAATCTTTCAATTATAACAAACTCCTAATAGTCATCAATAATTATCATGTATCCACTTCACTTCCTTAGATGTATTTATAATAACCTGTAACTAATTAAATTAGTATTGAAATATTCTTTTAAACCTCCATTAAAAACATCATTCAAACATATCAAGAATATTTTTTATTGTAAATAAAAATTTGGTCATCCTATTTATCGATTTGTAACCATAGAAAATATCTTATATAAAAAATCATAGACAATGAAAATAAAATAATAAAATATAAAGAAAATTACTCATATATGATTTCTTAATTTCAAGAAAAAAATTATCTACATAGAAAATAATAATTAAATATAATAATTTATCTTCTTTTTTATAGAGGATAATTTCCACTCCTTTATCTTTCATCGTAAAATTTTTTACGTAGAAATATACCATAGAATACCATTCTCATGGATCTTATTTTAACCTGACTAAATCAATATTTACTGTTGAAATAGAAGTCTCTTATTCACCAACATGAAATTAATAATTTCTTACAATATAAACCTCTTCTTCCAAATTGTAATTTTTGAAGGAAAACAAGACATCCAAAATGGACATCATGTATTGAATTTTAGAAACAATAGAACTAAATATAATTATGAATTCATATTTTTTTATAGTGAAAACGTATTATTTAAATAAATTTTTTCCACTTGAGAATATCCTTTACCCAAAATTATTTCATTTTTTTCACAAATTCCAATTTTTCATTAAAATTTTCTTAGAATAAATATTTAGATATAATGAATTTATTATTATTTTTCTTGGGTTCCTACTCTCATGTTTCATTATTCTATATCAGATGATACTATTCATTCATCGAGTCACCTCACTTTTTTCTCTATAATTCTTCATGCAAAATTATTTCTCAAAAAAATAAAATATTTTCAAACGTGATATTATCCATAACATTTTTATTTTTTGATTATGGTGTGTATTTACTCCTATGAAATTATTACCCAAAATATTATTTTGTAAAATTGTTTGAGATGAAATATATTATTCCTCATCAACTGAAATGTATGAACATGGATTTCTATCCTTTACATGATCCACACATTCATTACTTTTGAAAAATGATTTATGATGATTACGAAAAATAGATTAATCTCAGTCAATTATGGTGTTTTCATTTTTAATTGTACATTATTTTTGTTGTTCATGCACATTCAAATTATACAGATCAATAGTATTTCCTATTTCATTGTTTTAAAATTACTATATTCCTCCATTTAGAGGATATCACATGATGATACCACCAACACCTCCTTGTTCAAACATACCCAAATATTCACCTTTGTCTTTGATAATGTGGGATATTTCAAAAAATATAAGGTACATCAAACAAGGATATGTTTTTTAATATATATTATATGGGAGAATATATAAAATTTTTAATTATGGATTTTGAATATGAACCACTACAAAAATGAATTATCTTAAAAAATATCAAGAGGTTTCTTTATCTATTATAATATTTCCAGTGACATTTAATAAACCCTTATTATACCATTTTGGAAAACCAATTTATTTTCGATATAGTGCACTATGTTCTTAGAGAACACCATTTTTATAAATAAAATATTCAATTCTACCACTACTGTATTAAGCACCATTATCAATCTTTATCTTCATTAATGTAAATATATATTCACATCTCCAGTTTCTACCAAAAAGTTATGAATTTTAGGAGACATGGAGTAATGATTCATACACATGATGCATATAATTAGAATATATTTATCAACTAAATAAATAATATACTTGTAGTTTTTTTAATTAATACCACTTGTTCCCAAAAATTCATGAATGGGTAATATCAAATGGATGATTAGATTGAATATCTACCATGTTATGTAGATTATGACTATTTTATCCCTTTTTTATGTTTAGAACACATAATTATAATATTTTTTAGCATAGTAACATTATGAAATTTGTATCTTTGTGTAATTATACTCATTATTTTTTTCCATGATGGCCAAGTATTTTTTTTCAATTGATTTTATTTTTTCATTCTCAAATAACATGAATTATAGCATCCCCAAACTAAAATAGATTAACACTAGTATGATACTCTATTATCTAAATAAATCTGTAATAAACATTCTTCAAAAAAAATCTTTTTAGAGATAACATCATTTTTTTACCAAATAATTACGATAAAATTAGAGGATTATGATTCAATCCTTCAAGGAATAAATTAGTATTTGATTTCATTCGGTCTATATTAATCATAATTGATCCCACACTATTTATTTTCAAGGAATAATAACACCATATTGTAATTAATCCATCTTTTAACAATTAAAATTTATTTAGGAAATATAAGTCCCTTATAATATGATAGGATTATACACTATCTACAATTCATGTATAATAATATTTTGATTGTTTAAGTGCTTCATCAATAACTAATGTTTCCTCCTAACCATTAATCTTTATCTTATGTGTATTTTGAGTCGTGTCTCCTATTATTTATGGGATAGTAAATGTTTGATTAAATAAATTTCTTGGTGACCAGACTTGTCACATATAACATTGACATCATTAATTACTTTAATACTATTATATAATTTTTACCCAGAGTTTTAAATATATTTTTAAACATTATTTTTTACATTTAAGAGAGATATATCATCCAAAAATATATCCTTTAAACATTATAAAAAATAGTAAGTTTGAGAAAAAAATAAATAATTCCAAATTCCTCAAACCTCTGTGGGGCCAATAATATCTATTAGAAACATTCTTTTCATTGTAGGAAAACTATTTTCAGGCTATATATACCCATATTACATTATTACATAAGTAATAAATATTAGATACTTTTTAAAAACATAAATATTATGGACTCCCAAAATCGTATTCTTAAATTTATAATTCTTTTGATCTATTTTAGATACATAATTCTAGTAGTTTTTGACTTAAATTTAGATATCTCGAAGTTTTTAGACACCTGATATTCAATTGATTTTTTTACAGAATTATCCTTCTTCATTTTTTTCTTATCATTCTCTCAACAAAAATTTTATAGATATTTTACACTCTATATATGATATCATTAATGATCTACAGGTTTTAATCACATTTTTAACATTTATATAAAAAAAATTATTAGAGACTTATGCAACATTCTATATATAATTTGGGAAGATGGGTATGAAATTATTCACTTCATTTTTATCATCTATAAAATTTCATTGAAAAACATCCAAACATTTCTCTATATATTTAATTTTTTCCGTATTTCTACACTCCGAAATCATTCTTCCCAAAAATATATTTTTAATAGTCATTGAATTCTAATATAATTTTCTATATTTCATATGCATGGATAGATTCCATTCTACAAGTATATTGGTTACCTTTCTATTGAATTATGTTATCCTTCTATAACATTGAGTTATTTGATAGAAATTATTTCAACTAACATTTCAATAAAAACTCTATATGAGTTTTCTTTTCATAATTTATAGAATTAATGCATTCATCACTAATGAATTTTTCATTATTCATCGTTGTAATATGAATATTTTCTTTAATTTCATTAGAAGTTGCAATTTCCCCTTAACCATAACAGCTTTCACTCTCTTACAAAATTAAGAAGGATTATGTATTTTTGTATTTTGATAAATTTTTTCAGTTCCCTCTAGAATAAAAAATTATTCTGTCATTAATTTATACGGACTTCTTGAAATTTAAATCGAGCTTTCTTCATCGTCATCACTGGATTCTGCATCTTTTTACTGTTCATAGTTTACATCAAAATATAATATTTCATCAGAATTAAAAAAAATATTATGAGAATTTCTGAAAAAAAAATTATGTTTTCTTTCCTTGTATTATTATAGTTAAGAGACTTATTTTTATCAACCTTCATATCTATATCTTAATCTATTTTGACACCCAAAATCAACTTTACTAACTGCCTTAAAATATTTCTCATGTTTTGAGGAGTTAAATGAAATTTCATATTTAGTCATAACCTTCTTATTTTTAAAAATTTATTTTATGATCTAATAAAAAATAATAATAATAAGTAATTCATTAGTAAGGAGTGTTCCTATATCATTATATTCTAATTTTTAGAATTTAGAATCAAACATCTAAGGTATATTAAAAACGATATTTTAAAGCATTGTAGAATCATCTACAATGTTACAAAATCTTGTGATTGTGCATATAATATCATTTAAAATTATAAAGAATCTACATACACTTCCAAAATTTGGAATTTTTATATCATTATATTTCATTCTCTGAATTTGTATCTTTTCATTATTTACTTTGGTATTACCATCATAACTATTCTAAAATTTTTTATATGTTACATATCATTTTTTTCTTTATCACTTTGGAAAAATAACTTTTTTAATGGGTAGAAAATACATAATTTTGAGCACTTCCATCATTTTCAAAACTTTTCTCATCTATCACATTCGTGTATGAACCATTCACATGGGGAATAATTTCATAACATGAAACATACAAGACATCATAACAAATAGATAATAGGAATAAAAAACTTATATCCTCCATATATTATAACCCTTCCTATGAAACCTGGGAATACACATATGTTTTACTAAATTTATATTTAAAAAAATAAACCACTAAATAGAACATAAAAAAGACTGAAACTCTATATAACAACCATGAAACCGCACTCCTGGATCTATTAGTCAATCATAATCAAAAAATTTATCGTTTTTATACTGATCAATGTGATAGAATATGAACCCATAAAAACATATAAACTCAAAGTGAAAAATTAGATCAAATAAAATCACAAATACCTTTTTGGTTTAGAGTTTTAGAGAATTTTGAAAAACTCTGATATGGAATCTTGGAGACGTAATAAACCATTTCATAAAAATATACACCATATCCCACTATATTCTTCACATCTAGTAACCTTATTATTAATAACATGCTTAAAATCTTTCTTTACAACCTGTGTAATTAGAAATCATAATAAGGGTGAGCTCAAAAATATGGTAAGGGTAAACATAATAAATGAAAATTGAATTTCGTCATTGAGAATAATATGAGAGTAATTTTATGATGACATAATAAAAGTGATTTACAATAACATATGATAAATCATAACCATTAAAATAGATGTCTTTCTAAATAATGTTTAACGTAAGACATGAGTCATATAAGTTAGTAATCATGAGCCATGTGAAAAAATCCATGAGAAAATGTTCCATTAGAAACTCAAATAAATTATATATAAATCTATTGGTATATGGGAAGATTATCTTCATAGAAAAATGATAATAATTCTTATAGATTAGTTTTTCATACATGGATAATACCCATATTCTCTTAGGAGTAACCCTTTACTAATTAACTAAATTAAATACTTAGAGTTACTTATATTTTTTCAACACATTTATCAATACCCAATCCAATTGAGATATTTATCAAGAATACATTTTATAATTAAAAATTTTCAAAATACCATTCATTAATAAGAACACAAGAAATATTGAATATTTTAATATAAGAATAAACTTTTTTATTTCATTGATAGATTTACCAATTAAAGATAAAGTTTTCCCATGAAATAGTAATTGAAAAATTCATAATTCATCAATAGAAAGAATTAGGATAACATCACAACACCATTTCCCTAGTGGATAATAAGTGAAACCAAGGTCTATTGTCATTAGTGAATATAAATACCTTTAAAATATCATTAAAATTAATATTAAGGTAAATACAATTTCATTTTTCAAATAACATTTAAAAACAATTAATTCACAAAAGATAGTGAATATACATTTTTAAAAAAACAACACTAGAGTCATATAAAGGAATCATTAAAGAAAATAATTGTTATGAGAATGAGAAAATGTATTAATATCAAAATGTAAAAAATAAGTTTATTTTATACTATTATAAATAGATCCATAGATAACCTAATTGAAATATTATAATCAATTTCTTTTACAATAATTTTAAAATAGAAAATGATTTTATTTTCAAAAATTAAATTGATTTTTTTTAAATGATGGATTTATTAGATAATGATTCATGATCTAAAATAAAATACAAGATCATTATCACATACAAACATATTAGTTGATTTTATTTTAATAAATATGGGAAGAAATGTAAACAAAACATTAACACCACATTAATAAACTAATAAGAATAATATATATGTTGTTCAATAAATTATCATTATAAAATTTTCACTAATTCAAACATGAACATAAACAATCTCGAAAATAAATGATATTGTTACATAAAGTCTTTTATACTTTAGTAACATTTGATTAAGAAGTTATTAAAAGAAAAAAAATATGGATTGGATATATAAATCACACCAAATAACATTTGTGATATGTCAAAATTAATTCATTAGTTTAAATTCTAGATTTGCATCGCCTGGATTGGGAAGACATGGTGTGTTTTTTTGGCCTTAGGTGACATCCCCAATACACCAAAGGCTAGACATTAAAGGAAGGGGCTTCACAAACAATTAAAGGATAATTTTTTAACAAAATATAAAGTAACGAAAACATGATAACCATTACATACAACATGAATATGATGCATGATTATAAAATTACAATTAAAGACAAATAAACAAATATAAAATATCTGAGTATAAGAAGAATTGTAGATACATAACTAAAAGAACCAACATGCAACAAAATCCAAAGACCCCAATGACTCCAACTGGAAACTACTAATATACTGCATGATCCAATATCACATGTTAATTCCATGGTGTCAAAAAGAATAACTGAAGACCCTGGATATGTTTCCTTTACCTATGTCTTGAGATATAACATCTAAAAATGAAGCATAGTTCCAAAGAATAGGGTGAGTATAAAACATAGTAGTTTTTATTCAATGACATTACAAATCACGCCAATGAAATAGAACATGTTATCAAATTTATAATTTTTTTTTCTAAAAACCTATTTTAGGTATTTTATATCGAATTAAAAAATTAGTTTTCCCAAACAAAACGGTTTTCATGGAAGGAAATAAAATAAAACTTTTAAACCATTTCTCAAATACCATTTGGCATACCCATTCCATATATCCACACATTTATTCTTTGATGATAGTTCCATACTCATGAAGATTATTTCATCGATCCACCAAGTCATCAAAATATAATAAAAAATAGGTTCCCCAATCGAAGACATCCCTTTCACTAGGTTACATATAATGAAAATAAATCATGCCTACCATGTTTTCCAAATACAATTCCAAGACTACCAGGAAATTCAATTTCACTAAAAAAATTCTTTTATTGATAAAATATCAACCAAAAAATCACATGCATCAAAACCAAAACCTAATTTAGGAATTATCATTTTAAAATCATGAGTTAAAATATATTTTGAGAAAAACATCCAATTTTCAAAATTTCAAAAAAGAATCATTGAAGGGGTTTTATGTCATGAATAGTACATGAATTTCACATTTAAATTAAATGAATTTCATCAATTTAAAACCAATATATAATTTATTAATCAAGACGAGTCAATAGTGATTCCATTTACCACTCAATTTTAGGTGAAATTGAAGAATGAAATAATAAATTTAAAAACATGACTTGAGACTCCTAAAAAAATATTATATGTTAATACCATTAATGAAAAGAGTCATATCTCAAAAATATAAGCAACACAAGATGTGGATATATCCCCAACATATTAGTTCTATTATTTGAAGAGATGGAAGAAGATGAAAAATAAGGAAAACAATGGAGAAACAACACTTATCAATGAGTCCAGCCTCAAATACACATTGATTATCATAAGAATCTCTCTCTAATTGAAAGGAATTGTCTCCAAGTTATTAAGAGGGAGAGTAATTAAATTTTTGACCCATTTAAAAGAAATATAGTGGTTTAATAGTTATATGGAATTAGATTCATGATTTTCATATCAAATATTTTCATAGTCAATGATTAGGGAATATGGTTAGGAAACCATATGCAGAAAATGCATAATCCATTTCCCCAAAACTGACCCCACATAGTTAGATAACACAATTAGAAAAAAAATGTTTTCCAACCATGATATTACCAATCATATAACATTTAATATTTTCTCTAGGGTAGTTGCATGATATTTCCAAACCACCCACCTAACTATGCACCTACCCAATGAATACTATTTAAATTTAATGGTTTATTGGAGGTGTTTAATTGTTTCTACAAAATTTTTATCAAATTGTGTAGATATAGAAATTATAAAAATATTTCCAAATATTCTCCAAAGATCCTTAAATATTACCCAATCATGTTCTATGATTAAAATAAATAAATAGAGGGTCATGTAACTAAAACCTATGGTGAAACATTCTCTCCACCATTGGTCTTTCTGTCCCTTGGAAGTAGAACCCAGATTATTCCATGAAGCGTTATGACCATTTATTCAGTATTTTCTTCTCAAAGTCTATATTTTATTCCTAAATCAAACAATTTTTATATAAAAACCCATAATATACCAATTATTTTCCCATGAAATACTTTATCTGTCATATCCAAAATTCGTACTAGCACATGAAACAACATATAACTCAGATCTAGGTCATCATGATCCAATCAAATAACATGTTAGGGTAAGGTTGATACTTATTTAATTGAGAATCATAAAACACATTATGAACTGAATTGAACATTATTGGAGAGAAAACCCAGTATTTCTCCTCACCAACTCATTCAAGAATCTCAAAAGAGCCTATGTATCGATTAGATAACCTTACCTACTTCCCAAAATGAGGATTCCTTTGAATTGGTATAATTATAAAGAACACATGATCACTTGCCTAAAAAATCAACCTTATAAAATAATATGCATATGAGTTTTTCATGACTCTGAGGCATATCTATCATCCTTCGGATTAACTGAATATTATCCATTATCTTTTGCATAGGGATTGGACCAATTAGTGGTGTCTCACTTATTTTCTCCCATAAAAGTGGAGAATGAAATTGACACCTAAAAACACATTAAAATGTTCCATATGTATGAAGCCTTGATAAAAATTTTTATACAAGTACTCAACTAACATTATTTATTCCTCCCATGAGCCCCCCAAATCCATTACAGAATCCCTAAGAATATATTCTAGTGTTTTTATTTTACTTTGGGATTTTAAATCCATTTGAGGATAGTATTATATTTTAATAGCCAATATATTTTCAAGGTCTTGTGATATTTATTTCAAAAAACAAGATTTATACATTTGTTATCAGTCTAATACATTTAAAACTGATACACCATTCCTTTTTCCACCTCTCAAAAATAGATTATTGATATATCTTCAAACATAATGGATTAATTAATAGGGATGAAATTGGTTTACATTTTGAGATAAATCACTATCACACATATAAAATCGTGTTTTTAAGCCTTCCTTACTAGAATTATTTGTAAATTTACTACTATCTTCTCTTATTTACAAATACGGTTCTATAAAGACAGTGTCATACTAACAGGTCACTGCTACTTTGCCTTAATATGAAAATAGGTGACGTGTCTCAAAAAATACATAGCCATATTTCCGTTCATTAAATACAGAAAAAAATTCTATAATTTCATCATAAATAGTTTTAATTATTGGATTAAAACCCCATCTAAAATGGTGGCAATCAAGAAGGATTTTTTTTGAGAGGTGACGGGTATGAACATATGATCTCAGAAATAAAACAATGGGATTATTTCAAGTTTAAACCCCTTAATTTCCACCCCAAAATTGTGGTTTAACCTCATACATACACATTCAAAATCATATGATTATTCCTCTTTAACCTTATCAACCATGTGAGGGACAAATGAAACCAAAAATATGAACATAGAAATATATTGGTCTTCAAAACCATAGTCCTAATTGCCTATCATTGATATTACCTTCCATTGATCTATTTCCCCTTTCTTAAACTAACTATATGACCTCTAGCATAATGCATCCATAATCAATTTTACTTTAATCATTGTATACATTAAGTTAAAGTTGAATATTTTAAGGTACTTTGTCCATATTATTTGTATTAGATTCAAATATCTTGGTTATAAACTGTGTTTCAAAAACTTGTGATCTATATACACTATGAATTTATCATCAAAGAGGTATTAAATCCATGTATTCAATGAATTTACTATTGAAAAAAATTACAAATTTTTTGTTGGGTAGTTCTTCTCATGAAAACATAACTAATATGACCCATAAGTAACAACATGATCCCCTTTAGAAGAACACACCCCAACCTAGATCCCAAATAATCAAAATACACCACATAACCTTATCATGATTCAATAATTACAAAGAATGGTGATGATGTAAAGAGAAAAATAGGCTCTGGAAAAGACATATTACATTCCTCATTCGTTTAAAATGGATCACTTTCCATTTTCAATGATATCGGTGTTGATGATATTCCTGAAAACAGACTAACACAAAATCATTAATAACCCTCCAGGCCAAGGAAACTTCATATATGAAATATATTATTCAGAATATATAAAGAGATCTTGAACTATGTAATTTATAGATCAACATAAATATATATTTATTAGATTTCATTAACAAATTAACCTACCTATTATATAAAAAATTAACACTTTTAAATTTTATAATAAATACGATGATCCCATAAGATTCCCAACACTTTCGTTAAGTGTTTCCCATGCCCAAACTTCTAACCATAATAGAATTCTATGCCATCCACAAAGTACACCAAAAAATAATCAACATATATTTAAAATATTTGTTTCATGAATCCCATAAAAATAGTTTTATAATTTTTAATAAAAAAGGAATAGTAACCTACTTGTAATAACAATATATACGTATGAAAGTTATCATCAAAATATCATCCTTTTAAATCCAAAATTAGTGATATTCAGAAGACATGTAAATTTTAGAGAACAACAAATATCTCCTCAATTAACAAAAAGTTCATCAGTTCATATAATATGATACCTTTTCATTATCATTACTTTTTTAAGCATGTGATAATCCACACAAACTCAAAGTATTCTATCTATATTTTCACAACGAAAACCACTGCATTCTATGAATGTGTACTTGGTCAAATGAACATTTTTCTTTCCAACTCTTCCATTCAAAAATTAAATTCCCTTAATTCTGATAGTACCATATGATAATATAGTGGCAATATAGGACTTATACCAGTTATGAGATGAACCTTAAAATCCATTTCTCTTAAGAGAATAAATCATGAGAAATTATGAGGATTTTTTTTTGGAAATTCATGAACAATTGATGGAAAATTACTATTCTAGATCTCATCCACAGATGTCAAGGTCATAGATGCCAACTAGTATGATATATTCCAAACAACTAGTGACAAATATACAACTCTGTTAACCTATAAATTACAATATCCTCCAAATAAATTCCAGAGACCATCATTAGTTGTAAAACTAACCCTTCAGGTATAACAATTAATGTGATTTTTTAACACTATAATCAAATACATACCCCAGATTATGTCACATAAATCTATCCCCACCACATCGAAATCCAAAAATAATTCTTCCCCATAAATAGATATGGAACATAATTTTCACATAAATTCTTGGAATTCTCATTGTCTAAGAAGATTTTGAGTTTTCAAAATAGAAGAAATTATCTCAACATTCAACCTTGGAAAATAAAAAACATCATATGTAATACAACACATAGATAAAAATATATGAAACGAAGCTTAAATAAGGGTATAATTTAAAATAATCATACCTCTTACCATTAAACTTCATTATTGATAATCATTAATAACATTATCTACTCTATATAATTTATTACTCACCACACTTTAATCTTTATTAACCTATTGAAATTTAAATATAAAAGGAGTCATGGTAATCCTAGATTCACCATGTCTTGATTGGGTATGATGATGAGAATTAGCATGCCTCCCTCATCACATCGAAGCATATGATTCCTACGGAACATGATATGAGTCTCTAGAACCAATCCTTGGTGAACTACGATAATATCATTAAAGATTCCCTATCAGGTTGCAATTTTTCCATGCTCTAGGTGGTGTTGTGAAATCTCATTTCAAATTCTCAACATAACAACACTAAGAATCCATGAATACTCTTGGATTAAGAAAAAGATTTACTAATACATAAGTTTGATAAAAAGTCAATCCACTTTATTGTAAAAAGGATTCCACCTTCCAGTTATTCATAATAGTCGAGTTCCCACCAGTCCCCTTAGGTATCAACATGGCTCCTCAAATCGTATTACCTGAGGTAACCCATTATTCTACAATTTCCCTATTGAATTTCTCTATATAATACAATATAAAAAGCACAAAAATCATTTAGAAAATAAATATCAAAAATTATTATTTTGAAATGAAATCCTTTAGGGATGAAGTTCCAGTAACGTACTTTTCAAAACAGAATAAATTCATAAATTTTTCACAATACTCTATCGCTGTGTGGTTCTATTGCATCAAAACTGATGAATTATATTGTTCTTGTATTCCAGAATGTATGAGGATATAATTATTTTATTATTTCTTAAAATCCTACCATGTCATGAACTGGTACGATTTATCCTATAATAATAAATCCCACCACTGGTATGCAAGATTTTCTTGGATGTATATTTCCAACATCACCATCGATTCAACTAGTGTGCAATGGAAATCAACTATTTGATTCATTATATTCAAACAAAACCCTTATGTTTTTGGTTCCAAATATCCTTAAAAGATTTCTAGATTCTACTTGTGGAACTTAACCAAATGACAAAAATTTCGAGGTTTGTCCCATCTATTCCCTAGATACACGACTTGAGAAGCCAAGACAATACTCTAAACCAACTATTTGTTCTCCTGTGGTATAGGTGAGACCACATTCTTAGTATCCTCTTATGGGTCGTCATATGTTGCCTACTAAGTCGGATTCTCTATAACCAAAAAATAAATTCCATTTAGTCTATATAAATAAACTGATGGATTAAAAATTTAAAATTTACCGCATTACACATATCAAATAGAGATTTTAAAAATTCATCAATTTCAAAATTTAAACATTTTTTAAAAAAAATTCCCCATTATTTTCTAAAATCATACTATTCTAAACTATTTAAAAAATCACCTTATCACTAAATTAGAAATCCTAAATCAATGTAAATTACTCACTCATAGTGGGATGTAATTTATATCAATGCATGTCATGATGTTCTCATTGGCTAAACCCATGAGGATGATGTTACAACTCATTGAAGTGTTTCAAAACACTCATTTACCCAACTCCATAGTAACATGTTGGTAAAAAAATAGTTTATATAAACCTTTTTACGCTATAAATTAATTGATTTTAGGATCTTAATATTTTCTAACAACCCATAAGATGGAATCACACTAATCCAACATCAAGTATTAACAAGCTAATACAATTTTTAAAATCCCAAACTCATCCAATGGCTTGAGAAGAGGCAGTGGGTGTTACTAGCCATTGGTGACATCCCAAAGACACCAATGTCTAGAAAAAAATTTAAGGGCATCATTAGAAATTGGGTGATGATTTCCCCTTAAAAATGAAACAACAAAAAAAAGATAATAATTAGAATAAAACCATTATATGATGTCTGAGTAAAAAAATATAGGCCAATGCAAAACCATACTAAAAGAAAATTTCAGAGTATAAGAGGAATTAATTTGACATAACTAAAATAACTAACAAATGACAAAACATGAAGACACCAATGATACAAAATAACAAATTATAATAAAATCTAACATCCAAATACACATACCCATTTAAAGTATTCATGAAGCATAAATAAAGAAATAGTACGCCATTCATTGATCTATATCTCGATATATAAAATCTGCAAACAAACTAATGTTTCAATGAATGTGGTGAGTATATAACTTAATCAGTGTTCTACAAGGACTGCCAAACTCACACCACTAGTATATATATATATGTTATCAAATTTATATAAAACATTATAAAACAAATTTAAATCAGTTTATATCGGATCATAAAACAATTTTATAAAAAAAACTAAATTTAGGGAAAGTGATTAAACATTAACTTTAAATCATATTTCTAATACCATTTGGAATATCCATTCCATACGTCCTCACATCCATGAATCAGTGAAATTTCCATACTCATGGGAATTCACTTGTTGATCTATCAAGTCAAATTATGTTATCAAATACAGTAAATGGTACATTCCCCTTCGGAAGGGTCACGTCCAATTAAAATAATTCAATATTAACCATGTTTTCTAAATACTATGCCAAAACAACCATTATAATAAATATAAATTAAAAATATCAATTATTGAAGAAATTTATAAAAATATTTTTCAATTCATAAAATCCAAACAATAATTTTAAAATAATAATTTTATAATCATTAATCAAAAGAAAATTACAAAAAACCTTCCAATTTGACCATTTTCACTGAAGAATCGCTAATTATGTTTTACATTAAAAAAACTCACATTTATCACATTTATATTGAATAAATTAAATCAATTTGAAGAAAATATTTTATGTTTTCATCAATATGATTTTATATTGGAGACACCCACCTCTCAAACCTAGGTGAAAACATATAATGATAAAAAAAATTCATAAACCCGTCTTGAAACTCTTAAAAACGTCTTTAGTTATTTTTCCAACAAAGAAATCATATCTCATCATTAAAAACATCACATAGTGTGGATGTAAACCTAAAAATAGTTCTATGATTCCTAGAGAGGTAAGATGAAAAAAACTATGAAAAATAGTGAAGAACAAATAATTAGAGACAAATCTAGTTTCCAAAAGACATAGATTGACCAAAGAATCTATCCCTGGCTGAATGTAGTTCTCTCCATTGCCTTTGGAGGTACAATAATTCATGTTATAACATATTTAGGGGTAAATGAGTAGTTTACGATTTAAATAATATTATAACCATTATTATTGGTATTAATTTTTTATAATGCCTAGTTTGGGAGCATGGTTAAGAAAACTGTTTGCAAAATGTGATGAGCTAATGCCTCTAAACAGAATGCATATGGTTGGATTACATGGTTAGAGAAATTGTGAAGTAGGAGTTATATTTCCCACTATATATCTTTTAATGGATTCTCATGCTCAACTAAATGGGATTTCCAAACTGTGTGCCAAAACGTGCACCTACACCATGATAACTGTTTCAATTTCACAATTTCTTAGAGGAGTTTTGAAGTTTCAAAAATCCAATCTCACATTTGGGAACACCATAAAACCCAAAAAAACCGTACAAATATTCTTTGAAAATGATGAAACACAACCCAATCACATTATATATATAACATACCTAAAAAACTATAATGTACATGAAACTATGGGTGATTCAATAAAGAAGTAAGTACACCATATAATGAAATCAAGGAGCACAATATGAAGCTTGACCCGATAAAATTTTATTGAGGAAAAGATATCCCTTACAATGATCACTACATTTGATGTCACAATTAATCAATGATTTCATTGTGTTTTCATATTTCAATCTATAAAAAAGTGTAAATATAGAAAAATCAATTTAGATATCTAATCATATAGATTCATTATAAAACAAAGTTAAGGAATTGATGATATAACCCAATGAAATGGAACTGAGTTAAGAAAACTATTAACTCGTCGTAACATTCAATTAAATTTCATTTGGATGAAATTATTTGATTTGAAACATATAATAACACAAATTATATAGGATTAATTATTTAAAATGTAATATATGTAGTATATATGACCTATAAATTAAATTAGATTCATAAAAATAAAATATGCCCCAATAAAGGGAAATTGACACAAAATTCCTCACCACAATTATATGTTGACTGTGTCTCTCCATTAAAGAATTTATAATGAAATTATATAAATAATTATTTATAGAAAAAATTATATGATTAAATAATTTTTTAAGTTATTAATATCAATAATTTTATAGAAAAACTTAATTACATAATCCATTAATTCCACATTTGGGTTTTCAGGATGTTAGTGTAGTAATTCAAAATGACATTGGTATGTTTACCGTGTTCATTGGGATATTTTTACATAAACTCAGAAATAATAACAATTTAATAATTATCATTATTATTAATTAATAATATGTTTAAAACAATCCATTTATGGTGGTTGTAAAAAATTAATTATGTTACAATCCTCGAGACGCTATACCGAACATATAAATGTGTAACATATCAATATTTCGATGTTAATGAGGGAAATAAGGTTATTAATATTTTACCATTATATAATTATTTTGATATCAGAAATATAATTTATATAATTTAAATTCTTTAGTATAACCATCTATTAGAGTTTGTGATGGAAAAGGAAACACTTCACTTTATGGAGGTGGTAGTCCAAACATAACCACAAAAAAATTTTTGTCCCTCGTTTTATGAAAAATGAGATAAAATGGTAGTGTACCATAGTAATAATAAAATTTAGGTATATATGATATATTTAATTTATTATATCATCATGTTTTAGGGACATTTTAATGAGGTATACGAAGAAGTAAAATTAAAACATTCAATTAAGTGTAATAACTCTACTTCAAAAAACCACATTTGGCTTACAACATAGGATTTGTATGGGTATCTTAAAGGTAAAAAATAATATAAGAAGATATATGGTTATTTTTCATCATTTTTTGTAGTTATTTGATGAGCTATAATTCCTTAAATGTGTGAGGAAGAGAGGACACGACGTTCCCATTTATAAGTGAGGACAGGGTCATACAGGGAATTACATATGGTATTAAATAAATAGAAAATAATTTTCTTGGAAAACAGGAACATAAGTGGTATATTATAAATATATGATGATTATGAGTTGAAATAATCCCATAAAATAAACTTTTTTATAATTTATGTGATGTTTTCACCTTTATCTCATTATTTTGACCCCCTCTTAGCCCTTCTAATGGTGACCATGATATCAATTTTTTTCTTTGTAGGGGAGAATATATTAAATATAAAAGACAATTTGACCCATAAATGGACTGTGTATGTTATTTTCAATATCATCATTTCACTTTTCAGAAGTTAGGTTTTTTTAAGAATTTTAATAAAATATTGTTTATTATAAAATATCTTTATTTTCATTTTTGGAACTATTCAATTACTTTTACATTAAACACATCCTTATAAAACTGTAATTATAGTATATGCATTTGAGAGATCCCTAATATGATATATATATATATATAAATTAAATTGTTGTAAGGTAATAAATCTATCAAAAAAATTGCCTTTTAGAGTTTGTAAACTAATTTACATGATTTTTCTATAGCTTGTAGAAGCATTGCACTGGTGTTGAGTAAGAATATTATGTTATTATTTAATCCTAAATCATTAAAAATAAATAACCCTCAAAAAATAAATTCATTATGATCAACATGAATTCTAATATAAATCAAAAAATTATTATCATTCCAATTCTAATATAAATTTTAAATTTAAATGAAAAAGTGTGATGTATTGAATTTACCTTTACATATAAAATATATGTATTTTTCAAATAAAATGAAAAAATATAATAAAATTAAAATATTGGATAATTATAATCAAACCCCACTAATCAAATAGACTAAATTAAACATTGGGTGGGTTGCATTTGTCAAAATATTTTAAATGTTATTTTCCCGGTTTACCCTTACTAAGGTGATAATTATTTCATATGGTTACAATTCATGAAAAACAAAAATAAAAAATGAAAAATTTACCAAATTCAATAATTATAGTTAAAAATATGAAATACATTCTTAACACACAATTTATATGTTTTACATGAACTATTTTGAGATAATAAAAAATTGAAAGAGAAAACATTTTTTAGACAATAATCCACTTTTCTATGAAAAATGTACATATTTTAAAACTAGGGATAATGATGAATCCTATAGAATTAATTATATTATATGTAATTAAAGGATTATTATTTTACATTATGATAATATTTTATTTTTAAATTACTTTATTAAATGTAAGGAAATAACAGTTTTATAATAATATGTATTATTCACAATTCACTAAAAAATAAATCTTTCAAGAAAAAATCCAAATATTTTACCCCAATGTAATTTTGATATTATGATTTAATAAAGTATACCCTTTATTTAATAACACTCCATTGTTCCTTTATATTTAGTGTTGTTTCTCTTGTACTCTATTAAACACAGTTTTTTTTAAATATTATAGTTATTATATTTCCCAATGATTAAATAATTTCATCCCAAATATTATAACTTGAACTCACTAGTAAACAATTTGACATTTGAAAACACCTTTTTTTAAAACCCATATCATAAAAAAGGGTCACTAAAACATCATCGTGAAAAAAAGAACATAAAATATGAATGTAATGTGGAATAATAAATAACTAGGTTCCCAAATAAGAATATATTACTGGGGAGTGAAAATATAGACATGGATTAAAACACAATGACAAAATAATGATGAATAATGGCAGAGAAAATTGGTCCCAAAATTATGAATAATCATAAGAATGTCAATTAACCTAAAAACATAAATTAATGTGGTGTGAAAAGAATATCAATTAATAAAAAATAATGTTGATGGGAAACTATTTTTATATCAATATAAATTTATAATTGTTGTGGAATTTCATTACCATCTAGAATAAGAACATTATGAAATAAATATTTTTCATTTTCTTCAAATCCATAAATTAAATTTAATCCTTTGGATTCATTTTTCAAATAGTTTACAAATTTATATCTTATTTTACTCCAAATTATTAATATGGATAATAAGTTATTAATTAACTATAATCCAATTCGAATTTACCATGATGTATATAAAATAAAAAATAGTTATTCGTCCAATATTAAAAAAACAATTGAATATGATATGATAAAAAAATAATGAATGAAACTTTATATGAATATATAAATCATTTTTAACCAAAATTCTATTACAACAGATATAGTAAGAATATAATAATAGCACAAAAACCTAATCCAAGAAACTAGTTAACCTCAAATACCTCAAAATTTAATAATTATTTAACCTAAAATTTTGTCCCATACCATTCATCATACATCCCAAAAAATGTAATATCATTATTTTTGAATATTACTTCACATTAAACTTATTAGTAACATATACCTAAAACCAATAAAACATCTCTCAAAATATCATTCATCACTATAAAATCATATCACATAAAACATCAAAAGGGGTTTCTATGCCTTTGAACATAAGATAAACCTTAATTTTATAAACCTGTGTTGGTATCCATAACTCTTAATTTAACAATAAATTATTCCATACTAATCTTTAAAGTTATCTCTACAATCCTATAATACTAACTATTACATCCCCAAATCTACACATTGAGATTTGGTAATAAAATATAATATTGACATTTATGGATTTTATACCAAATAACATGGCCTAAATTTAAACATTCAAAACATATAACATCTAACAAAAAAATCACCACTTATACACCCAAGGGAATTTTGGGATTACATTTGAAAATAATTTAGAAAAACTGTTAAATGGGAATATTTATATATATAAAAATTGGTTTATAAAAATATATAACATCTACCACTCGGTTCATCACATCTAGTAACGTTATAAAGAATTAGATTCTTAAAACCATTCATTAAAAACTGGGGAAATGGAAAACATAAAAAGGGATTGTTTAAATTCTCATTAAGGGTAAATATAAGAATTAAAAATTGAATTTCGTCCATGATAACATGACAAGCATGAGGGTATTATGACTTAATCAATTTTCATGAGCAAAAAAATATAATTCACACCCATAAAAACATAGATCATGGAATAAATCTTTTACCAAATTAAATAGTTATATAAGTCAAAAATCATAAGTAACATGAAAACAATATTTGAGAAAATGATTTACATTTAAATCAAAGAAATCAAGGAGAAAATATGTTGGTATATTGGGAAATTATAATTATATAACCCTTATGAACAATATTACCATACCAATTTAAAACCAAAAATATCTTAGCTGTAACTTGTTAGCCAAATAACTCGGTCTTCTCTTTAGAATTAATTATGTTCATTAATCTCGATCATCATTCCAATGCGTTAGGGAGAAATATCAGACTCACTCATTATCCTAAAAAATTTACCAGAACTATAAAATAATTAAAAAACTTGATATAATTTATCATTAAAATTAAAAATAAGAATTTATCTTTCATATATTTATTTATCAATGGAAAATAAATTATGTCCATGAAAATCTCTATGAAATAATCAAAATCTTTCTAGATAAATAATATGGATTATTTCAATGTAATATATCCCTTTGGGAAAATATGTATCACAAAGGGTTGTTGTCATTATTGACAAAATAAACCATTAAAATATAATTACAAACATTCTTGAGGAATATACCATTTCCATTTCGAAAATCACTTCTAAAAAATACAAATTCAAAAAATAAAATGAATACCATTTCATATAAAAATATTCTTTTATTATTTTAGAAAATTATTCAATGAAAATAATGATCATGATGTTTGGAAAATATGTTCATGTTGTAAAAATGAAAAATTATCATTATTTTCGTACTTTTGTATCGAGGGTCAAAAGTGACCAAAATATAAAACAAAAATAAATGTCTATTTAAAAAAATTATAAAATGGTTAAATATTATATTAAATTCATATGAGGAATAATTTTTCTTTTAAAAATTACAATATTTAAAATATTTAGTAAAACATAGATATGTAAGTGAATGAATACTGATTTAATAGAAGATACACGATTGAGATCAATTAAAAATAATTTGGTTGATGTTTCTCAAATAAATAAATAATGTAATTGAAATTAAACATGTAAAATACAATCAAGACAAGAGGATAAGAAAATATATATTTATTAATAAATAAAAAACATGAAGTTTCTCCATAAAAACCATGAACATAAACAATCATGAAAATAAATGAGATTTCAACATAAAACCATTATCACTTTTGTATATATCCATTCAAAAATCATTGAATGAAATAATATGATATAAATAAATAAATAAAATTAGATTAATGTATCAATATATCAAAAATAATTTATTATTAATTAAGTGCATGAGAAAAAGAAATCAGGCTTCATGATATAAAACATGTCACATAAAAATAATACTGAGATATGGAAAACACTTAGAAAGATCATAACATTTTATGTTATTATTAATCCATAATGCGGTTTTTTGAAATTATTAAAATCCGCAAAAAAATTAAAAATACATAACAAAAAATTATAGTTATATTCCCAGTTAATCACGGTATAAAAAAGACAAGTAAGATGTTTTCAAATCAAAACAATGGAAATTAAATTTTTCAACACATTACCAGTTGGTAGTATTCATTTCAAATCCAGTTGGATGAGACAGTTTTATTTTTAACTTATAACACTATGAATTAATAATTGTTCATGATATAAAATGTATAAGTGGTAGTATATACACCATATAAAAGAACATATGTGAATAAGATCAAAATATGACACAAAGAAGAGAAATTGAGACAAAATCCCAAACCACATGTCAATAATTTATATATATTTAATTAAGAAACTTATAATAAACTTATATATATTATTTTATTATATTATAATATTTTATAGGTTTAATACTTTATCCATAAATTAAATATTTTATTTATTTTAATAAAATATATAATTCCTAAATATATTAAGTCCAAGTTGGGTGCTTATATGTTAATCAATTCTTAGCAAAAAATGAAATAATCTAGTCTACTATGGTCAAATGTATCCTTATTACCTCATTTAATGAATAATAATCATGATATAATTGAAAATTTTATACCTTAATTATGATTTTAAAACATACCATGTATGGTTTTTAAGAAAAATGAATTATATTAAAATCATGAAGATTGGATGTCGTATATACACATGGGTAATGATTCAATTATTGAATGAAAATGAGGTATATAAGTTGAAAATTAAATTATCTTTAAAAAATAATAATTATTTAATTAATAAAATATATATTAATTAGAAAATAGTTATAAGTAGTCATTAGAGGTGTTGTTGAAAAAAAACCTTCACTTCACATAGATGGTAGTCCACACGTATGCAAAAATGATGTTGAACCATAGTCATAATAACATTTTAGTATATATTAGATACTGATTTATTATATCATTATTGTTTTTTGAAACATTTAATGATGTTGAAGATGATGTAAAATAAAAATGAAATAATAAGAGTTATACCTATTCATGGGAAAACCACATTTAGATCACTCATTATGACCATTAGGTTATAATGTTGATGAGAAAAGAGCCTCTAGGTTAGGAAAATTAAGGAATAGAATGTATTTTTTAATTTATGTGATGGTCAATTGTGATCAAAATGTTTAAGAATGATTGAAGAGGAGGAGCCCTTTTATACATGGGGGGATGTGAACTCAATGAATTACTTAATGTATTTAATTAATATAAAAAGAATTTCCTAAAAAAGTGTCTTAAAATTGATATATTTTAAATATATGATGAGGATAAGTATAAATCCATTCATAAAAAATCAAAATTTTAGGTGACGTTTTAACCATTGTCTCTTTGTTTTAACCCCCAAATAAATTTTTTAAAGGTTACTGCTATATGATTGATAGTTAATAATTAAGGGTCAATAAAGACACTATAAGAGGTTAGGTGATCAAACAATGGGTTATTTTTGATATTTTTAACTATATACCATTTACTTCTAAATTGATAGTATTTTTATGAAATTTTTAAAAATAGTATTTATTAAAAATAATAATTAATATCATTTTGGAAACTATTAATTTACTTTGACTTTAATGTTATAAATATTGGAATGGAATTTGAATATATAATTTTAACACCTATATAATATTTTATATTTAATTGTAATATTTATTTGTACACTATAACATTTTAAAAAAATTAGGTTAATATTTTTTTTTAAAAAAATTTCATTTTTATACTATTTTCACAATAATTATGTCGACACTGCATAAGAAATTAGTGTAATAATATAATACATAAAATTTAAAAATAAATTTCCTTAATAATTATAATTTCATTAATCTCAATATAACATAAAATATTCTTGAAAAACTAGTTTTTATCTTTATGTTTAAGTGTAATAATTTTTTTAATAAAGTGAGTAATTTTTTTATTTTTATTTTAAAAAAATCATATATGTCATATTCGATGATAATTGTGAAAAATTTGAAAAAAATTTGAACATTTAATGTGGATTATATAACGTCACTCATAAAATATTTTATTTGAAGTAATTAATGTTATTTTTTCTTTATAATATTATTTTTAACCTTAATTACCTTATTTAGCATCACCGAGGAGGTAATTATTTACCATGGTTACTATTCATAATGATAAAAAATAAATGAGAACTATTTATTAAATTTGGCCCTAATATTATAATATATGTAATCTAGTTCTCAAGATTTATTTTTTAAACATGTTAGAAATTAATTTTAGAGAATAATCTAAAATGCAATGAAAATAAATGTTTTAGAAAAATGTGTTTTTAAGTCAAAAAAATTGTTTATTCAAAAACCAGGTTTAATGATTACTTATATGTAATGACTTACATTATTAATAAATAAAAGATTAATATATTTCATTAAGATAAAAATTTATTTTAAAATTTCTATATTTTATAAAAATAAATGACAGTTTTACAAAAATATATATTTCTCACTATTCACTAAAGAATCCAACTTTTTAGAACAATACAAAAATTTCATAGTAAAATAATTTTGTTATACTGATTTAAAATTTTAGATACATTTTAATACATTTAATTTCTAAAATTATAGGGATTTAATTAAAATATTTTCCTAGAAAAATAAAAAAATCATTTTTAATGATATTGTATTTTTGATGCATTAAATGAATTTAATGATAATTGGATTATTATTTCCTAATAATTAATAATGAAATTTTATTATGAAGTACATATATATATATATATCATAATTTGGTTAATCCTTTTGATACCCACTAATTTAACTACAAGTTTATAATTAACATATTTAAATAATTATATTTTGTTGTTCATGTATGTTTAGTGTTGTCTGTCTTGCATAATATATAAAAAAATTATTATTTGAAAATCTTATTTTTGTTGCTCTATAAATACAAAAATCCAAATATTATATCACAATCAAAGGGAACCATTCTTTGATACCACTTTAATACATGAAAATTTTATTAAGAAACACATCGGTTGAATTACAATTAGAATTACCTTTTATGATTATCCTTGTAAAAAACGTTTTCTAACCAATTATAGTGTTATGTATGTTAACCATAAAAAATTAGTAGAAAGAAGAAAATATGCATAATATATTTATATTTTACTAGATTCAAAATTAATTTATAATAAATAGCATGATCCATATTTCACCAAGAACGTAGGCCCCACTTGTATCAATATATAGGTCTAACTGAAATAAAATATCATTGTACTCATGTATTGTTAGCACTCTTATATTGTTTTTTTATTTCCCACATTATTACAATGATAAATTATGTTTAAAAAACATGATATTCTTCAATAGAACTAGACATCCATTATTTTTGAAGCAGTTATGTCTCTACAATATTCTTATATGACTTGTGTTGCTTCATGTTTCTTGTACTACCCATGAAATCTATAAAAACATTCTTTTTATTATATCTATTTAACATTGTGCTCACTTTTTTAGACTTATAATGATATTTATGTAATCTTTTCCTTCTTATTTTTCTTTCATGAGTGCTATAATATTTATTTTCGTTTATTTATTTATTGTAAATCATTACAATAAAATTATATATATTTGGAATTTGAATTTATAACTCAAATTCAGATAGTAAACATAATCTATCTATTTTAAAACCTGTACCCATTCTCTATCCCAGAAATTATTCTTAATTTTTACTATTTTCTATAGTTCCCTATGGGGTTTTGTCCCATGTTTTAGTGAATCAAAGCCGTTACAGTTGGACTACTTCATCTACTATTTTATTAATCCATTTCATCATAGTGTAAACCCTTTTGATTATTTTAAAATTACAAATACCATTTTATAATTTTTGAAGCCATATAAAATATATGTTGTATCATCTCAAACACTACATTCTTCCAAATAGTTTATTGTAGAAATGTTTTAATTTTCATTTTGTAGAATTTTGGAATCTTATTATTGTTGTATTACATGAATCTCAAGGTTCCCCACACACATCCTAAAAGGATACAAAAATATATTAATCATATTGTTCTACTTAGATTAATTATATGTTTGATCAAAAAATTTCAATCATAGTGAATGGTGCAGACGTTGAATAAGGTGGATCATACAAAGACTCCAATTGACACAAGGGACGATCCAATGTCTCATATGTAAATGTAAAAAAATGATAAATTCATATTGATAGAGTAAAAATTCATATCCAACATGTAATTGTGAAATATTTTAATCGTAGTTACCGAAATGTAAGAATAAAAAAACTATATGTTTGTTCTTCAATTTCCAAAAACTCTAAATCCAATCTTTAAACAACTTTTTTTAGGAACTATTCAAACATCATGAATTCTACTATATTTCTTGATACTTATTATAATCTTCAATAAATATCAATTTCAAATAAATATACTTTATATCATGAGAGTTTTAATGTGATTAAAATAAAGAAAACAAATTAAAAAAAGAGTAAGAAAATCCAATTAGATATATCCATGAATTATTTTGTAGAAAAGATACACATTCCATAAGAGACTTCATGTTTCAACAATTTATCCATGTATTCAAATACTTATTATCATATAGTAGGTTTAACAATATCTAAATTTTTACATTTAATCTATAATTTATGATAATTCAAATTGGGAATGCATTTCAAATCCCATACGGACTTCAATCTATCTTTTCCATCATGTCTAATATTCTCAACATGATCTTCATTCATTTTTTTTCTTTTCGTAACTACAAATATTTGTCTCCTTAATCAAATTGGTGTTTATCTGAAGTTGATCATATTTAAAACAAATTACATCTTTTAATGAATTGAATTTTTTATAATTTTTATAATTATTCATTCCCATGTATTATATTTATCAAATAAATTTTAAATATCTAATATGATTCATCAAACAAAAAAAATAATGTTTTTAGTACTCCTATATATTTCTTGAAATTTATAAATATCATCACACTTTGTTCAAAATATTTCTCCAATATAATTTATTCTTCCTCAATATAGGTTATCTCAACCTTGTGTCTTATAAATGAGTGAAAAATAAATGTTAATATTTCCTTTTTATTTTTATTTAGGTTATTCATTAAAGCATGAATTGATTCATCTACTAAATAAACTAATTTTTTTTTCTTCCCTAATTCTTCCTAGATTATCTATTAGAATATTGTTTCATGAAAATTCAGTCAACTCATTGTCACATTATTTATTGATTCTTATGAGGTGGAAGTTATGAAAATCTTTTTAATAGTGGATCATCGACCAGATCTTATTCATTGATTCTATATCATTCATCACTTAGAATAAACATAGAGAGAACATCTTCAATTTATCTTTATATAATTGGGATAACTTCTTTATAATTTTTAACATTTTCTTCTTCTAGTTTTTCAAATTACATGAATTTATGGAACAATAATCATAAAAATGTAAACAAACTTCATGCATATAATTCATGGTTACGATATAAAAAAGATAAAAAAATATTAAATATAATTATTAAAGAGAATCCAATAATTTGTTGAACTTAGATTTGGTGCCAATTATTGTCCCCCAAGGTCGATGCACTATTTAAGGGAGGCATGTGAATCAATGTGGTTAACTCATTAAAATAAAAAACTACTTCCCAACTATTTTACCGATGGAATAACTCAATGAATGGGTTTAACACTCTTCAAAATCTTTGGTTATGATTCCTGGAATATTATATTTGAAATCACTTAACAAGGGAATCATGTTTTGTTTAAGAAGGTACACCTCTAATATTGATTACTATATACTAAATTAATTGTGGTTTTTATCCCACCAACACTAAGAATTAATTTTATTATCAATAAGGAAACATATAAATTTTGTGATCAAGAATTCATAATAATTATAGAATCAACTATAAATTCATGAAGGAACCAAAATGAACCTTTTTAAGGCTGTATAACCAACTAAACCTCCCAATATAAAATAATTATTTTAAACTACATGACTTAAAAAATATTTATTTACTTTATTAAAATGCTTTAATAATAATGGAAATTTCAGAAAAAAAATAATAGTCCTATCTCTATCCCTTTAATATATGGAAACCATAGGCCTATTTTATTATGATATATGAATATTATAGACTGGATTATTTAACCATTTTCTAAATTTTAAATGATATATTGTTGAATAATAAAACTTTCATCATCCACTTCTTCATCTTCATCAATTCATAGGAATTATCCGTAGACACTCATCATTGTATATCCACCTATATTAAATAAAAAATAATTAATTTATATTGTTTGGTTTTCAAACACATTTATTATTTATTATTTTATCCATTCTATGCCCAAAAATCACATTGATGTAGTTTTCATGTATTTCAGATGAAAACCCTTCAATATTTCATTCGAAATAATAAAAACATTTTTTTCATTAAAATTAAAAAAAACTAAACATAAGAATTTTCTCCCTAATGATAAGTCATAATAATCAATTTTAAATTAATAATAACAATATTATTTTAAATCAAGAAAATTTGTAAGAATTTAATTTCTATGCTTATATGAAAACATTATGAATGATTTTATTATGTGAATCAGTCAATTTGAGTGTAGATTCTTTGGATATTTTTATAGTAGTATTATAAAAACTCATGTATCTAATGTGATAATTTCATGCACATCATATCCAAACTACATAAAACATCCATGTCACAAAAAGATATAACAAGTAAATCTTATAAAATATACTGCATCATGACCCAAAACATGGAATGATCAACACAATATGGATTCCTATTAAAAAATATATCCATGTTAATATTTTAATTAATTCAAAAAAACTTTTTGATTAATATATATCTTTATAACAAGTGAACCACTATTTTTATCCCCAATATTGAGACCAAATACTTTTATTCTAAAATCATATATAATCACAATTTGTATCATGATATTTAAACCATTTAATACAACCATTGTAGAATCAAAATATATCAAGGATTAAATTTGTATTATCACTGTTGTATGATTAAATAAACAAATGGTTATTTTATCAAACATTATATTAACGTTATCATTATTTTAAATCCTTCTTCAATATGTTTAACATTTTATGTTCCAGGATATATTATTCAAGTCCCAAATTATGAAAACTGATATAACATTATATATTCCATTTCTTTTCCCATTTAATTTTTTTAGGATGTAGATTTAATTTACACATGGTTTTTTATTTTTAAATATTTAGATATATTGTTGATATCTATAGAATTAATGATATAGAAATTTATATACCATAATGAATATATCACACTGAGATTTTAGAATATACACTTTATTACAAAAAATTAATTCTATTTTTTTCCTTTAGAATAAATAAAATATGAAAATATAACGATAATTATTTTGGGATATAAATTGAACTTAAAAATATTTTATTGAAATGAAATTTAATTAAAAATTATAATTTACTGTTCATTTAGAAAATATTGTTTGTCAAATGAAATATTTTGATGGAATTTTTCTATGTGGTATTTTTTGTCATATATTTTTTATTCAGAAATTAATTTATATTATTGAAAATAAAAAAAATGTATTTTTTATTCATTTATAAAATTATTTCAATTTTTAATTGTTTGATAGAAAATAAAATAAAATCATTTAAAGGTAAAAATAGTCGTTTTTCTAAAAATCATAAATTATTCTTAAAATGATTCATTATCTAAATATGTAATAGTATATAATAGTTATGCATTATTTTTACAAAATTCTCAGATAAAGTATCAAATAAAATATTTCATCATTCACTTAATGGTTTCTATAAGGGAAGAAATGATAATAAATTTAGTTTTATACTTACAATGCATTTTTCTTAATCATTTTTTCATTGCATTGTAATGATTATTTTAAAAATAACATCATCAACTATTAAAAATTGAATTTGATAAAGTTTTTTAAATATTTAAAATATGTATTTTTAAATTTGTTTATGAGTACAAATTCATTTTTGGTCATAATTAATAGCTATTATGATGAAAATTTTCCAACCCATATAATGATAAATTGGGTTGACAAAAGGGATAATCTAAATGTTATAGTTTATAGTATAAAAAATCATCTCTAAATTTTATTTTTCAAATATTTTTAGGCATTTAATTATATTATCATCAAATTTTTGTGGAATTGGTGCCGCTATAATTATAATATTACATTATTATATTTAAATGTTTTATATATTCACATGTTCACCACCCACCTCACATACAAAATAGAATATTCTGTAATTTATTATTCACACCATCTTGATCCACTTGGAGAAAATAAACCATGAATAAATATCTTATAAACTATGATATTCTTGTTTTAGAGGTTTTATAATCTTAAAATACTAACCCATGTTTCCTTAATAATAGTTCTAAATGAGGTTTCATAGGGAATATGCAGTTGTATTCCCTGAAATAATTTATTTTTATGTGTTATAAACCAAATTATAAATCATAAAAAACCATATTAATATTATTAAATAAGTATATTTATTGTACATAATATTTTTATATATTAATTGTAAACCCATTTTTTACATCCATTAAACATATTAAAAATTATAATGTTTTTCATACATATGTGTGGACTTCCATCTCCATGAATCAATATTATTCATTTATTATGTATGTTATACATTACTACACATATGTATGGTTTTAATGATTTTATATTCTATTTCTTATGTTATTATTATTTTATCTATATTTATTAATCCTTATAAATATTTATTTTCATTAATTAAAAAATGAAAATATTACTCATGTGTATGTAAATACTAACTTCTTATAAATGATGTGATGTTACTCAAATTTCATCTCAAACATATATAAATGGTTATAAAAATGTATATAATTAATAAATATAATACATAAATCATTATCAATAATTTTTATATAATGAAACCATGAATAAGGTTTACACAATGAAACCCTGAAATCAAAACTAGCATGGAAAACACACTAATTTAAACATAAATGATGATTTTAATGAGAGTTTTTCATAAATGGGAAATTAGAAGTTATATAATTATATGTTGTAATAAAAGATTGAAAATAGATCAAGTATAAATTTGTAAAAAATTTAAATTTTTGTTATAGGAACTTATGAGAATTTATGAAGAATGTCAAAAACCAAATTAAGGTTTTATATTGCAATCCCATTTTTAATCTAGATTATTTATGATTGAAAATATTTTGGGTAATTATTATATCTATATCCCTTAAAAATTTCTATTTTCCACTCCAATGATTATATATATCATTTCTTTTTTTCATTTCATTATTGTTTTTTGGTACTTAAAACAATCAAGAAAATATATTTAAGAATAGTCGACCTCATTTTCTATTTGGTGGATGAAATTTATCTTGCATGTTAATTATATTTATAATTTATTAAAGTATGTTGTTTTTTTTATTAAATTATTTTTTGAAAAATTATATACTATATTTCAATTTTATTTAAATGTGCTAAATGAAATTTTATTTTCATTTTTTGAATGATATACTTTTGAAAATTTTATCAAAACCATGAAACAAATATTTATTTTAACATATATTGATTCAATAATCCTTCTTAAACTTATCAAAATTATTTTATTTTATTATTCCTTTATAAAACTCCATTTTTAGTTTCGAATAAAATATTTTTCATAATTTTTTGGAAAAATTTATTTTTAAATGATATTGGAGGAAATTGTTGTTTTATGAGTTTTAAAAGAAATTTTCAAATGATCTTTAACTGGTATTTTTTTTACCTATGTTAGCAACCTTTGAAAATTATTTTTATTTATTAGTAATATAATATAATGATATCATCCATGCACTTTATTTATATTACTTATGATTATGTTATAATAAAAACTATATGAAAACCATTTCTTTTTCCATAAGTTATATAATGATTGAATGTTGAATATTTATATGATATTGTAGCACACATATTTGTTTTCATTATATGGAAGGTAGGTATTTTAATGAAATATAATACATTTGGTAATGATTGATATCTCAGGAGATATTATGAAAGATAATTGTTAGTGAATCAATTCCCAGTATGAAAAGAGTTTTGGGAGTGAATCTAATTCATAATGGTAATTTTCCCACTATTTTATGATTGTTTTAAAAGTGATCCTTCCCTAATGAAATTTTTTTCAATGATTAATGTGGAAAACATTACCTATCAAATGTTCTTATGCATATGATATTATGTCAAGGATAATAATCGATTAATGTTGATTGGTCACTATTATGGTTCATGAAGTATTATTATTTGACTGATGATTTATGAACTAAAGAAAATAGGGTATGAAATTTATAACTTATAATCCTGATATCATACCCATATTATTATATTTTTATAACATATGATCAAAAAAATTTATATTCCATTTTCCCCATAACCGGTCATCTAATCACATCCTTTCATTTGTTTATATTTACGAGTTTATGAAGAGGTTTTCTAAGTTGGCCATGTCTATGAAGGGTATAATGAGAGAAATGTTTCTCAAGATATGATTATGATAAAAAAAATAAAACAATTTGATTATATATCTAGTATTAAATGAAACAAAATATTAATAGTTATGGGGTGTTTAATATTCTGAGATGTATTGAATATTAATTATAAATGATGAAATATTTATGTATATTAGTATTGGGTATCCTTAGTTGTTATCATAGCAAGTTTAATAATCATTATAGATTATGATATGAATAAAATTAGGATATAACTAGAGAAAAATTATGATTAATTTAATGTGATATAGATTAAAACTAAAACTTTCATTTACTGATAAGAATGTTTCAAATTTTAGGTCATATAATGAAACTTATTCATGATTATACCAATTATAACTCTGATTATTATAGCATGATAAACTTTTATTTTTGGGTTTATCCAATGGATGAAACTTGGTGGGATCATGTTAAAAATGAATGTGTATTCTAATACAATGATTTTGTTTTTTAGAAACTAAATGGCATGAAATAAGGAATGAAAAGTATTGTTTATTTTCTCACACTAATATATGAATACATGAATCATAATGGGTTTCCAAATGGTTCATGGAACCACCTGTTTATGATGAATTATTTCATGTGGAAACATAAATCTATTTTTAGTGGATCCTCTGATCCACTAGTTATTGAGAAATAGTTTAGTACTATTGAAAATAATATTTTCATTTTCATGTTCACGGAGCCTGAATATTTTGGGATAATGATGACTTGTTTATAAGGAAGAAAAAATCAATGGGGGAATATTTTAAGGATATGCAGTAATTGGATGAAATTAACATCTTGAAATGTCAAGATATTAAGGTGAAGTTTTTTACCAAGTACACTTGAAAATATCTCTGAATGAAAATGTAAAATTAATTCCATGGTATTAAGTATAATGGTTATGAATATATTGGTTTAAACTAATAAAATTTTATAAGAATTAGAATATATGAATTTGGTATTTTTTCCAACCCTAAAACTAAAATTTATTTGTTCTTCAGTGTCATAAGACAATGTCTCAAAAATAAATTTTCCAAAAGAGACATTAATAGCATTGAAAAAATAATTCGAGTTCCTCTGATGGTTGAAAATAGATTATTGATACCCATCACTATCATGGTTCTTGATATGAATAGAATGATTTATTTTTTTTGAAGCATTAATTATAAAACCCATAGGGGAAGAAAATAAATAATACTTTATAAAATAATTTTGGAAACAATAATGGGGATACTTCTTGAAATGTACTAGTAAATTTTTCAAGGGTAAAAATAAATGTTATTAAGTAAGTGATTTACAAATATATATATAAAGAGTAATGGAAATAAAAATAATTATGAGAAATATCAACCAAATATAACACCCAAACTCTAATTTTACAACAACATGAAGTATGTGGATTACACAAACTAGTTCCCAGATATAATTGTTAATGATGGTAATGGAAATATACATCCTCTCATTCTATAAGATAATGGGAAAGATTATGTGATTACAGGCATGGAAGTGTTTCATGATAATAAAGTGGTGAAAGGTACACTTCTCATCTTTTATATAACTAAAAATGTTGTATTTGATTATAGATCATCCCACCATTACATATCATATGAAATTTCAATTTGTGTCATATCCCCACCTCATTGATAAGATATTGAATTATAGGTGAAGACTCCTAGTGGTATGATGACCAAAATCAAGTCTCTTGTTACTCTCTAATAATTTATTATAGGAATATGATTCTTTGAAATTTAATTATTCAAAATATAGTTGAATTTTATTTGATTTTGGGAAGGGAAACAATATTTTCTATTCTGACCTGATATCAATATCTTGGGAAGGTAACTCACATTTCATTTTATTAATTTGTTAATTATATTCTATCAATGGGAAGATGAATATGAAATTTGAATGAAAATTAATTCCATTATATGGTATTACTATGTATTTATAAGGGGGTATTAATATCATATAGTTAGGGAGAAACTAGAAATATAATATTTGTCCATTGAGTTGGAATGTGATGATTTATTTCATGAAGAGGTTATATGTATTAACTAAAATAATGAACTCTATTTTTCAATAAAACTAATAAGTATTTTACACATATTTCAATGTCCTCGTATAGATTGTAAGGATAAGAGTTTTAGGAATATATGAAGAAACTCTATGAAAAATTTAATAAGGTATTTTTTGATCCGAGTGTTTCACCATTGGGTAAACATTTTATTTTTGGTAATATGGATGATGGGTAAAATTTTATTTTATATGATTATTATAAAAATAAGTATATTACTATGAAAAAGGTTTCCACTAAACTATAATGATTATTTTTTTATCATCTATGAGGAGATAAATAACTTTTAATGATATTACTAAAAAATTTATATTATTAGTTGAGGGACAAAAGGAGGACATATCCAAGATATCCATATATAAGAGGAATGGAAACAATGAATGCAATCTAATTAGATGTGTAATTCCAATTCCTATACCATATTAAAATAAATAAAGAATAGTTTATTTATATATCACCTTATTTGTTTTAGGTAGTATTGATAGGAAAATTAATTTTATATTCCATGAGAAAGGAAGAGAAAAATGAACAGTTGAGGATTATGATGAATACCTTGATAATGGATATGATTTTGTGGAAAAAATTTCATATGATAATTTTTGGTAAATAAAGTAACATTAATGTTTCATGTGATCAAAAGAGAGAGGATATCGATGGATACTTCAATGTAAAAAGTTATTTAACATCATCTAAAACCAACCATAGTGATTGAAATCCATATATATTTTAGTCTGGATATATTCTACAGATGCTTTGTGAGAAATTTCCTATATCTAAAAATCCAATAACTAAGATGGCATAGAAGAGATCAAAGTGTCCCTTGACCAATGAATGTGACGAAAATTTAAAGGAACTAAAGATATTACTGGATAGTTCCCCTGTTCTCACAAAATACAATAGTTGAGATGGAATTTTGATCTATAGTGATGCACAAAATATGGGGCTGGAATTTGTTATCATTTATAATGACATAGTGGTATCTTATTCCCCTCTCTAATTAATGTTTCATGTGAAATATTATCTGACTCATGATTTGGAATTGGATGTGGTAATTTATTCATTGAATATATACAGGAATTATCCATATATGTGAATAGGCTTATATATATAATGATAATTAAATTTTGAATTATATATTCACAAAGAATGGGTTGAATGTACATCATATGAGATGGTGCGAAATGACTAATGATTACGACTACTCTGTAAATTACAACCCTAGGATTGAAAAATAGGGGGCTGATTCTTTGATTCAAAAGGACCATACAAATTTCTCCATGACAAGGATTGATATAGATCTAATAGTTATGGATTTTTAGTGGATGGACTACAGAATAATAATTAATGGAGAATCATATGATATTTCCTATTTTAATGTTTGAATAAATATATAACACCTTAAGATTTTGTGAAATATCATTTCAAAAAGATTTAATCTATTTGAAATTTTTCATTCCACACAAAACTTATATTATCTTGCGTTACATGAAAAACTATGGTTACATTTTGTTACACGAAACATCGTGCTTAAAAAAATGTGGCATACTTTTAAAATATTATTACACAATGTGATAGTTATCACCTATCTATTGTAATAGTGGATATTAATATTATATATTCTGTTATGTAATTATATGATGAATTATTTAGCTACTAATTAATTAGGAATGAAAATAAAAAAACATTCAAAAACAAATTAAATTGTTTTATCAAAAACTATTTTCATGAATGAAAACACATTTTATGTCAATAAATTATGAAAATAATTATTTGGTGAATGTTTTTTCTTTAAATTTATATAATATATATTAAATGAAATGTTTAACTTTCTTGTCTCGTTTTTTCTAGATAATAAATAAGAATAAATATAATTTTATTCTTAAAAATAATATTTTTCTAAAAATTACATATTTCACCTTTTAAAAAATTATTTTAAAATCAATTTTTTCTAATATTATAAAAAATATTTTAAAAAACTAAATTAATTTTTTAAATCATCATGCCAAAATTTTCTTAGGGTAAATTTAATATATCTATATATGAAAATTATTTTTTTGACAAATTGTAAAAATAATGGTTTTTATGAAGAATATTCATATCATATAAATAATTAAACAAATCATTTAGGTGTACTTAAAGTTAAAATAAGTTCATTTACATTTAAATAATCCAATATAGGTCATTAGAATCAATCTACAATTTAGTTTTTTCATAAATACATTTTAATCTTTTGAACACTTTTTCTTTGGAAACCCACATTCTCCTCACTACAGCAGGATTAATTTCAAATTATATTTTTTCAATTATGTTATTGGAAATTGTAAAAATTAATTACATATTGGTAATAAAAATAATTAATATTATCTATTTATTTCAATTTAATTTAACTTTATAATTTTTAGTAAAAATGGAAAAACTTATTTACCCCATTTAAGACAATAGTGGGTATACATAAGAGTCAAAATAAAAATATATGGTTTAAAAATGACCGAAAACTTTCCCAAAACCCATTTTGAAGACATATTTGGACTTTATATGTTATATTTTCAATAAATTATGATATTGGATCCTTTAATCATATTGAAACTGTGGGTAAACAATTTTCTATCAAAAAATAAAAAAGTGTTCCACTCACCTCACATATAAAATGCCACCCATATCATATCTTCTTCGTACTTTAAAAACACATAGATTCAAATAATTCCTACCAAAATAACTTTAATTCATCTCATATATCACATTGTATGACTTTATGTGGTCATAAATGGAAACTAAAAATCTATTTGGTTAAAATGAAAAGTAGTTCTCTAAAGAAGTGGTAACGTCTTTAATTGAGTGTCTTACCTTAATTATTTCTCAAAATACCTCAAATATTATTAAAAAAATGAAGATATTATAACCTATTTATATTAAATATACTAATATTTGATCATTTTAATTTAATTACATAAATTTTTGTCTTTTAACATCAAATGGGTCATGAAATCGCCATTTATGTTTACGACAGACTATTGCCTCACTAACTTATTTTATTCATTATCAACCACCACCACCGTGTCTAGATATAATTATAGATTTATTTTTTAAAAATTAAATTTATGATATTATTCTTCTTCTTGAATTAGGATATCACATATTCCTTCTCACTGTAAATCATTTGGGAGTACGATAACATCATTTGTGAGTTTGGAAAACTATCGCAAAACAAAATGACGTGATTCATTCATGCATTACATGGAAGGTAATAAAGATGAATTTAATTTATATATGTGATATATATGGAATAAAAATTATTAAATAATGGTAATATATTATTTACCTTCATTTCGTTCAACCCATCATGAATATGGATAACCTTCCCGGAATATGTATGGCATACAGTCTCTATGAGCAGTGTATTTATTTTTCCATCTCTAACTTGTATTCATTTCACTAAGTAAAAATATAATGAAAAATTATTTTATTTAATTCATTTTTAACATTCTATATATGGTGGAACCATGATCAATGTATGAGGACGATAAGTAAAAAATCCAAACATATATTAAAATAATGTAGTTATTACTCAAAACATGATTAAAACAAGAACTTTTTGGTAAGCAGGTAATAAAACGCCATAGGTAAATTATATGTGGAACTACACATATGATAATGGCTCAATATGATAGGTCTATAATAAAATTATAATTATTATATAGTATATTTTAACACATATTAAGTAATTCAATAATAAATGTAACGGATTTCTATCTCACGTTAATTTTCTATGAGACACATTCCATATTCACCACCAGTTTCTTTTATATGATGTATATAATTAACATTAATTTATTTTATGATTAATATCATAAAATTTATTGTTTTTTACAAATCTATTATAGGATCACTCTTTTATTTTTTTTATATTACAAAATTTACAAAATAGAAAAGCTTTTATGATACAATCTTATCATCTATTGAGGTTGTTTATTTTATGCTTATGATTTAGAAATCATATGATATACCACTAATGAAACACTTAAAATATTTTATACTCCATTTATTTCATTATAATATTTTATAACATTTGTTTTCCTCTACATTTTACACAGGATTTCAAAAAAATAATTTAAAAAAACCACTTTAAATCTCTCTTCTATTAAAAAAATATATTTTTTAAATAAACCCTTATTCTCTAAAAATGTTTTGAATTTTTTTCACATTTATAAAGATTATTTATCAAAGAAATTTATACCATGGAATATTCATTTAAATTTACAAAAAATTATCATTGGGATTTAATTGAAAATTTGATTGAAATATTAGTTTTAAGGTGTACTATATGAAGGTAATTAATTTCACTCATGACTATTATTTACATTAAAGCATCATTTATAGTTTTAAATTTTATTTAAAAATAAATTTATTATCAAAAAGATTTACTTTTTTAATTTTTTTTAAAAAAAAATTTATGTATATTTTTCCCCTGAAATGTTTTAAATTATTTTTAATTACTTATTTATAGGTTTTAGATATTTTTAATGGAAATATGATTAATAATATTTTATGTATTTTTAGGGATAAAAATTAATTTTCAATGAATTTTATTTTATGAAGAAATTATCCATGTTATTTTTTGAAATGTCATTCTATATGTGATGAAATAAATTGTTGTTTCTTTTTTTAAAATGGATATGCCTAAGGATACCATTCTTATTATTTCTCTAAATGATTTACATTTACTATGAAAAAATGCTTATGAAACCCATTTATCTAACATATTTTATACCATTATTTGATTCTTACAAAACCAAATTATTTTTCCATAGGTTATTGTTTTGAAAAATTATGAAATAATTATAAAACCTATTTATTTTCTATAGGTTATGTTATGATAAAATGTTTATCAAACCCATTTCATTTCAAAGGTTTGTATATGATGAATGTTTTATTATCTTATGATAGACATGTGTATGATATTTATTATGTGATGGGTGGGAACTATAAATCCCACTAATTAATTAGGTAACTAATTATATCTTATGAGAAAAAAATTGGAATCCATTATATGGGTTTGATACACTATGGAAATTGGTGAGTCTATATCCATTATGGTAACAAGTGTACCTTGAACAACTATACGAAACAAGTACATTAATATCCACAATAAGAAAAATATAATGAGTCATTATTCACTATATTATGATTCATGATTTATTTATAAAGGTTTCCCACTTTTACGAGCCTTGTTATTTGATATGATAATTTTTTTCCATGAATGTTGTTTGTGATCCATGATAGGTTGGTTATTAATATCAAATGTTATCTTAATGATCATAAAATATAATTATTATCTTATTATTCATTATGATAATATATTTATATCTCTTATGTTTACAATTTCTGAGCATCTGAGATCAATCTTTCATAGGTTTCATTCCCCAGGTTACGAAGAATGGTGTACATACGGTATTCCTTGGAGGAGTAATATGTGAGAATGTATTTCTAGGATATGTTGAATATCATTACAAAAATATGAATATTTTCATTAAAGTATCCAAATGAACAAATATATTATGGTATTTGGTGTGTATTTATGAAATTTATTTAATATTCATCTAAATATATGTGATATTTATTTATGAAAATCCTGAGTCATTATAGTTTTTCTAAGAGGAAATATTTAGTTAACTACAGATAACTAGGATGATAAATACATAGTGAAATCACTAGGGATATTTATAAGGATATTTATATAGATATTCATAAGTAAGAATCAAATTATATGAATATGTATTATAATTTTTTTAAATGATAGAGCACGTGGTTTTAATGAAATTTCATCCCAATCTGAACACTATATGTTGATGTGGATCTAGAATAGAGGATCTTATATGTAATAACATCAAAAGGGTAACATTGATCTAGACTCTATCATCACATAGTTCTTGAAAAGTAGCTTTACCACAAACCTAGTTTGACACTCACAGGGGATATGTTTTGAAAATTTAAAAACTCTTTATGAACCACCACTAAGGGTTTAAATGATGACAATAAATGGTCTATGATCAACCTACAGTTCCATGGATTGAAAATAAGGATTGATTATTTAAATATTACGCATGTGATATTTCTTGATTATGTCGTTTCCCACTATAAATATTATTACAAACAATATTTTTTGGATTTAGTCAATAAAGGCAACCAAAAGAAACTGGATTCATGTTGAATTTGATAGACAATGTGTTGATGAGAAGCCAAATGGTATTATAACTAGATTGAACGATATTTTGATTATCATAAAAAGTAATAATGATATATTATTATCAACTTACACCTTAAAAAATTATCTAACTCACATAATTAGAGAGAGGTAGATTTCATTGAGTGTTTGGGTGGTGGAGACCATAGAGGAAAGATGATTGTTTTGACTATATATCGAGAATCTTGGAAGAAGAACCCATGTAATTGTAACACCGCGACCCCAGTTACCCAGAGTTGGTGCATTATTACGTAACATTGGCATGATCACAAAGATCAAGTCTCTAAAGACCGATTAGTTTAATAGCCTTGGAAACACTAGATACATTCATAAGTTTTACATTACATCATAAAGTAATACAAAACTACAACAACATCTTGTCTTCATATCCCCTCATGCCATTCCTTCAGGTCATTCATAATATACTTCTTCACATCCTGGAAAAATTAAAACATTGGAAGGGGTGATCTCAGATTCTCAGAAGGATAACAATATACAGGAAGCTTTCATAAATAAACATTAACATTTAAAGCAATGTATAACTAAAATAAAAGCCTTTTAAACTTTAACATCAGCATAATACGACAAAAATATAATGAAATAATGCTATTTACTTATTCACATGGATATTCTACTAGTTTAATAATCACATGCCATATCAATAACCACTTTCATAATGATGGAATGCATAATGCCAGACTATCATAACCATGTATCCAAGGCCTCCTCCCAAGACTTAAAATAAGATTTTGTCTAGGCCTCGTGCCAAGACACTAGTGTGTCTCATGAGACCTACCGATGCATCGAGGAGCTATAGCGGGCTCCACCCGTCACTTATTAATTCCAATGCATTCCTCATATGAACAGGTTTAAACATATCATAAACCATAACATAATCGTATCACATAAAACATGCATGAAGGAAACATAGAATTTCCACATTTTAATCACAAGATATCAATACAACACATTGATATAATAAAAACATTATCAAAATCATTTTCAATACCAAAATAAAAGAAAAGTATAACATGGTATTTATTTTTCATATAAAAAAAAGTTATGGCTTATAGAGGAAGCCGAATCTCAAATAATAGTCACGGCGGTGGAGAAGTCGTTGTATCCGCATACGTAAGAAAAAACATTCCATTTGTCGTTTAGTAAAAACGCTTCGTATAAAAATATTCCTATTGAATAAAAGTCAAAGTCAAAGGGATTTATACACAGTATAAAGGAAAGTTGTGTATAAAACAAAATATGCATCAATGAAAAAAGATTGAGATAAAGTCTCTTACAAAGATCGTTTTTTAAATAAAATAGATCTATTATGTGTATTCACTATAAGTACACATAAATAAAGTACAAATATAGGATAGGACATAAAAATATCATGACATAATTTGAAAGTAGGAGATTAACCCAAAGAGTGGAAATTGGGTTAAGAAGTTCCCTTACCTCGTGTCCAACTTGACTCGACCGTTCTTTAACCTCATGAATAATAAACTAGAGTTAATTTATAATTTCTTAAGAAAATTTTTCAAGTTTATTATTCCTGTTATATCACTTATTACCATGTTATGAACATTATGTAATTATTTATGTTAATAACGGTCATTTTGTCGATCTTTGGTACTTGAGTCAAAAATAAACTTCTTATAATTACAATTTTTTCATGTGGTAAAATATACATTATCTCAAAAATTATATTAATTATGTAGATATCATATATATCATATATATCCAGTATACACATGTTTTTATAATATTAAACAACATTTAGTGTTAAGAAATGAGATGTACTGTTCATGGAGACGGTAAGCCGTACGTAAGCATGAACGCTACTTTCATTTATATTTTTTATTTAATGGAATGAAATCATAATGATATAATGTTATATTATAATTCCAGTATAATATCATATATAATATCATTTACTCCATCCTTTATACGTCCCACATATGGCATTAACGATTCAAATCACTTTGAGGGGGCGGTAGTCCGCACTTCCTAAAATGAAATTATTGCATTTACCGAAAATGGAAATCATAAAGGTATTCCATAAATTAAAAATACAGAATCATAAGGAAAACATAAACATAATATATATCATATATAAATATAGTGACATCTTAATGGCCACCATGAGAGGTGTTAAAATAAGATTGAACAATCATAATTTCGTGAGGCACTAATTCGCCACCCACAGAAACAGTATGTTCTTTAACCATTAGACGAAGGTGTGTGTAAGTTTAAATCAAATAATTTTCATAAAAACATCCTAGTATATTGAAGATACTGTTTTTTACAAAATAAAGGAATAAAAAGAGTTTAAGGGGTTTGAGAGGCAAAATAATACAAAAGAACATAAGAGAATACATTACCTCAAAATCGGGTAACTCTTTTTGATTTGAGACAAAGGCTTCCTTGGGAAGAATTATGCCCAAAGTGAGGCTTCTATGTGTAAGAGACGGAAGTTGATAGAGTATTTGGGAAGATTTTGGCCGAGCCAAATGGCTTTGAAGGTGTGAATAATGTGGTAGAGGTGGGGGCCTTTTATAATAGGAGAGGAGGGGCGCTCTTGGAATGTAATGAAATGTTACATTATTATGAAGTAATTTTCGGGTTTAAAAGGTCCCACAATTATATAATTCGAGGATAAAGTGATAAGGGATCTAAATATACTCATATGATAGGTTTTTGACATGTTTAAGTCTTATATTTTACAATATCTTTTCATTTTATTTAAATCGTTAATTAATGAGGTAATCACTGTATCATCATGGTGTCCTAAAATTTTTAATTTATTTAATGTCTAAAAATTATATAAAAAATATCATGATGTAGTAAATAGTTTTATATTTCCAATGAATATTTATAGTCAAAATTTTAACTTATATAACCCCATGTAATAATTGTTTTAGTAAAACAACACATGTTTGTGACAATTTTATTTTTACTTTAAATAAAAAGTTGTTAATGTCATTTTCTTACCCAAGTGGCTCCATTGGGTCCCCAAGTTGACCCATGGGTTGTCTTTGTTGGCCATGACTCATCAAATAAGGGTAGGACAAGTGTCAAGATATTTTCATATTTTTATAATATCATTTTTACCTTAAATTTCACTAATTACCTTTAATTGCGATTAATAGAACGTAAAAGGAACTATTCACCAAAAATTATTTTAATCCCATTGAACCACATTATACTTCCTAATGGAAACCATGTATGTCGGATTTTTGAAATTCAATACACAGAAGTGGTAATATTTCATTTACATGAAAAATTAGTTTTTAAACTACCACTTAGTGGTTTCACTATTCATCAAAAATTGATGTTTTTCAGAAAAATACCAAAAATTAACCCTAAGCTATATTTGATATTCCTAATGAAAAAATGATGTCTATTTTAGAAAATTCAAACCATATAAGTTGAATTAATTAATTTAATTATTAATTCACATTGTCACAACAAATAGCATGTTTTTAAGAAACAATATATATCAAAAGATTGACAATTGTTTATGTCCAATTTCAAAGAGAAATTAATTATAATGACCACCATTGGATAAAATGGTAAAAATATATTCTAATTATACTTTAAAACCACTCAATTGTATAATTTATCACTATAAAATATTTTGATTAAAAAAGTTGTTTTTAAGTATTTTTCACTATTCATCAAAAATTGGAAGTTCTCAGAAAAATACCAAAAATTCAACATAGGATAATTTCGATATTCTGACTCCAAAAATGAAGTCCATTTTGAAATATAAAATTTATATAATTTCAAAAGGTGGTTATTACTATTCATAACAGCTAATTTGATTGGTCGCGGTGTGTTAGAACTCGAGGTTGCGTACAACACACGCTGCTCTATTATTCAAAGAGAAGCGTACCATGGAAGCTTGGGGTGTTACATTCTCCCCTCCTTCAATAAATTGTGTCCTCGCAATTTGAAAATGTTCTTCGAAAATAAAAGTTTGAAAATAGAAAATACCTTTGTGGAAAACCCACATCGGAAATAGGGTTAATAAAAATATAACTTTAAAAGAAAGAAAGATAAGTACCAAGGTCACCCGAGATAGACCATAATAGGATTCTATGAAAACATGGATATGTAGGAGAAACAAACCATCAAGGTCTGATGGAGAGTCGTAGAAAATAGGATTAGGAGAAAGTTAACTACAAGAAAATCACAAACTTGTGATTGGTTAAACGGTCTTTGATTCCCCAGTAGGAAAAGTTAACCGAAAACATTTTTTGTTTTAAGTTACCTTTCATAAAGTTGGAGAATTTATTTATGAGATTTACTTAGAATTTAAGGAAATATACTTACTTGTCATGTAGAAATTCATTCCTTACTAAATTTTACCACAAACTCATCTTTCACTCCAAAAGGTAATAGAACTCAAAAATATTCTATTTATCCTAACTGTATAGGGTTACAAAAATAAATTTATAATTCCTCCACCAGAACTAAGAAAACTACATTATACACTCCAGGGACTTCACATAGTCTAGTGGTAGGTGACAAATCCCAATCGCACTATGGTTGTGGGTTCGATTTCCACAGCTTTTCCCAACGCGACGTTTATCCCCAAACCTGCAGGTTGTCCTTTTCCTAAAACTATAGTATTATAATATTCCAAAAATAATCTTCAGAAATGTTTTAACCTTAAACAATACTATCCAAAGTTCAACTTAATCCTTTCCAACCTTTATAGTTATCCAAAATACCTCTGTCCAGACTTTCTCTAAAAGGTCTCTAAATTCCAAAATCAATTGTATCATCAGATTCCTCAAACAAAGTAAAGTTTCTCTTATTTTCACATACAAAAAATATGATTACCTTCATCATATTAAAACCTTAATGAAAACAACAAGTACTGCAGTACAATCCTTATATATATCACATTATTCTTATAACCATAATATAGTTCTTGAGTCCAAAAACACAAATACAATAATTACTCAACTTCATATGTAGTAACAACATAAGCTTGGCCTTTCTCCCTTGGACTTTTCTGAGGTAAGTTTCCTTGGCGCTTAGGGCATTCATTTGCATAATGCCCCATTTCCCTACAATTGTAGCATTCAACATTGATAGCCTCTTTCTTTCCCTTGCAATCACGAGCCTGGTGACCTTTTTCTCCACATTTATAACAAACTCCCATTCCTTTCAGGCAAGTACCGGGATGATTTTTCCCACAATTATCACATAATGGAAAATCCTTCATTCCCTTTTTCCCTTTATCTGTCTCTTGTTCCACTATTCTCTCCTTCTCTTTCTTTACTTTATTGTCATAAGACATATAGAATTCCTTTTTTGTCTTGATAGCACATGAGACAATATCTTCGTATGACGAGAAGGTTTGTGAGACTAATGCTCGACGAAGAAATGGTTTTAACCCATCGAAGAAATGATAAATCTTACTTCTAGGGTTATGTATATAATCTATAGCATGCCTCGCTAACCTTGTAAAGTTAGCCTCATAATTTACGACATTCTCATCCTCCTTTTGTCTCAGACTCAAAAATTGCCTTTCCATATCCACTCAATGGTCACGAGGGAAGTATTTTTCTAATAAAATATCTTTGAACTCTCTCCATTCCTTTCTTGATACTTCTTCATCTTCCTTTGTGTTTTGAATAAGTGACCACCATTGATCGGTATCTCCAGTGAGGCGGTAAACTGCCATGAGAACCTTCTCCCTTTCGCTACTCCCCAAGGCATGGAATATTTTCTCTAAGGAGTTTATCCATTGCTCAGCTACTAATGGATTTTTACCCCCATTAAATGTTGGCATTTGTTTCCTCATGAAGTGGTCTAACATTGATCCTCCATGTTGCGGATCATGGTGCTCCATACGAGTAAGGTTATTGTTCATAACATAAGTGAGTTGTCCCAGTATGGTGATAATTTAATCAGCACCAGTTATATCACTAGCTCCACTATAATTATCTTGAACATGAGGGCAATCCCTACATGGAGTGCATGCATTTATACGGTTTCTATTCCTTCCACTAGGTGTCATTTCTAAACAATGGCATAAACTATATTAGTTTATGAATCCAAATACATAATAACAAAGTTTCCAAACACTTAAAATAAATTGAACTATTTATGGATATAATCCATAATCATAAAAATGTTTTCTTTGAGGAAGTATATACTCATAAACCCTTCATAATGGTTTGTAAATAAAATGAGAATTATCCTAAGCATATCCCCCGGGAGTGTCATAACCAAGAGTGCAGAAAGGCCCATTGTCATGCACCAGTTCCTGTTCGAGTCTAGCTCAAAGCGGTGTTTTTGGGATTTACCCCTAGGTACATCTGTGCCAGATCCGCCTCTACCTTCTTGTATCCAGACAGGGATGTATTGTTCAAAAAACTCAAAAAATCTCTATAATACCAAAATTCTAGGAAGTTCTTCTATATTAATCCTTAAAGTCTATCTTAGGGCTATGTGATCTAATCAGATTTTATCTAAATCTAGCTTCCAAGGTTAGTACTAAACTTCCTCTGATACCAACTATAACTCCCGGACCCCAGTTACCCAGAGTCGGTGCATTATTACGTAACATTGGCATGATCACAAAGATCAAGTCTTGAAAGACCGATTAGTTTAGTAGCCTTGGAAACACTAGATACATTCATAAGTTTTACATTACATCATAAAGTAATAAAAAACTACAACAACATCTTGTCTTCATATCCCCTCATATTATCCCTATAAGTCATTCATAATATACTTCTTCACATCTTGTAAAAATTAAAACATTGGAAGGGGTGAGCTCAGATGCTCAGTAAGGATAACAACATAGCGGAAGCTTTCATAAGTAAACATTAACATTTAAGGCAATGTATAACTAAAAAAAGCCTTTTAAACATGAACTTCATCAAAATATGGAAAAAATAAAATGAAATAATGCCATTTACTTATTCACATGGATATTCTACTAGTCGAATAATCACATGCCATATCAATAACCACTTTCATAATGATGGAATGCATAATGCCAGACTATCATAACCACGTTGCCAAGGCCTCGTGCCAAGACTACAAATAATATTTTGCCAAGGCCTCATTCCAAGACACTAGTTTGTCTCATGAGACCTACCGATGCATCGAGGAGCTATAGTGGGCACCGCCCGTCACTTATTAAGTCCAATGCATGCCTCATATAAACAGGTTTAATCATATCATAAACTATAACATAATCGTATCACATAAAACATGCATAAAGGAAACATAACATTTCCACATTTCAATCACAAGATATCAATATATCACATTGATATAATAAAAACATTATCAAAAGAATTTTCAATACCAAAATAAAAGAAAATTAAAACATGGTATTTATTTCTCATTTAAAAAAAGTTATGGATTATAGAGGAAGCCGAATCTCAAATAATAGTCACGGCGGCAGAGAAGTCATTGTCACCGCATTTGTAAGAAAACATTCATTTTTTTCATTTAGTAAAAACGCTTTGTATAAAAATATTCCTTTTGAATAAAAGTAAAAGTCAAAGGGTTTTATACACAGTATAAAGGAAGGTTGGGTATAAAACAAAATATGCCTCAATGAAAAAGGATTGAGATAAAGTCCATTGAAAAGATCATTTTTTAAATAAAATAAATCTATTATGTGTATTTACTATAAGTACACATAAAGAAAGTACAAATACAAGATATGACATAATAATATCATGACATAATTTGAAAGTAGGAGATTAACCCAAAGAATGGAAATTGGGTTAAGAAGTTCCCTTACCTCGTGTCCGACTTGACTCAACCATTCTTTAACCTCTTGAATAATAAACTAGAGTTAATTTATAATTGCTTAAGAAGATTTTTCAACTTTATTATTCCTTTTATATCACTTATTACCATGTTATGAACATTATGTAATTATTTATGTTAATAATAGTCGTTTTGTCGATCTTTGGTACTTGAGTCAAAAATAAACTTCTTATAATTACAAGTTGTTCAGGTGGTAAAATATCCATTATCTCCAGAATTATATTCATGATGTATATATCATATATATCAATTACATAAATTATACACATGTATTTATAATATTACATAACATTTAGAGTTAAGAAATGAGATGCACCGTTCATGGAGACGGTAAGTCGTACGTACGCATGAACGCTACTTTCATTTCTATTTTGTATTTAATGGAATGAAATCATAATGATATAAAGGTATATTATAATTCCAGTATAATATCATATATAATACCATTTACTCCACCCTTTATATGTCCCACATATGGAATTAATGATTCAAATCACTTTGAGGGGCGGTAGTCCGCACTTCCTAAAATGAAATTATCGCGTTTACCCAAAATGGAAATCATAAAGGTATTCCATAAATGAAAAATACAGAAGCATAAGGAAAACATAAACATAATATATATCATATATAAATATAGTGACATCATAATGTCCACCATGACAGGTGTTAAAATAAGATTGAATAATCATCGTTTCGTGAGGCAGTAATTCGCCACACACAGAAACCGTGTGTTCTTCAACAATTAGATGAAGGTGTGTGTAAGTTTAAATCAAATAATTTTCATAAAAACATTCTAGTATATTGTAGATACTGGTGTTGTTACAAAATAAATGAATTAAAAGAGTTTAAGGGGTTGTAGAAGCAAAATAATACAAAAGAACATAAGAGAAGACATTACCTTAAAATCGGGCAACTCTTTTTGATTTGAGCCAAAGGATTCCTTGGGAAGAATTCTGCACAACGTGAGGCTTCTAGGAGTAGGAGAAGAAAGTTGAGAGAGTATTTGGGTAGATTTTGGCGGATCCAAATGGCTTTGAAGGTGTGAATAAGGTGGTAGAGGTGGGGGCCTTTTATAATAGGAGAGGAGGGGCACTCTTGGAAAGTAATGAAATGTTACATTATTATGAAGTACTTTTCAGATTTAAAAGGTCCCACAATTATATATTTCTAGGATAAGGTGATAAGGGATATAAATATACTCATCTAATAGGTTTTTGACAAGTGTATGTCTTAGATGTTAAATTATCTTTTCATTTTATTTAAATCGTTAATTAATGAGGTAATCGCTGCATCATCATGGTGTCATAAAAATTTTAATTTATTTAATGTTTAAAAATTATATAAAAAATATCATGATGTAGGAAATATTTTTATCTTTCCAGTGAATATTTATAGTCAAATAGTTAACTTATATAACCCCATGTAATAATTGTTTTAGTAAAACAACACATGTTTGTGAGCATTTTATTTTTTCTTTAAATAAAAAGTTATTAATGTCATTTTCTTACCCAAGTGGCACCATGGGGTCCCAAAGTTGACCCATGGATTGTCTTGGTCGTCCATGACTCATCCAATAATGTTAGGACAAGTTTCAAGATATTTTTATATTTTTATAATATCATTTTAACCTTAAATTTCACTAATTACCTTTAATTGCGATTAATAGAACTTAAAAGTTACTATTCACCAAAAATTATTCTAATATCATTTAACCAAATTTTAATTTCTAATGACAACCATTTATGTCAGATTTTTGATATTCAATACACAGAAGTGGTAATGTTTCATTTACACGAAAAATTAGTTTTTAAACTACCACTTAGTGGTTTCACTATTCATCAAAAATTGAAGTTTTTAAGAAAAATACCAAAAATTAACCCTAAGCTATATTTGATATTACTAATTCAAAAATGATGTATATTTTACAAGATTAATACCATATAAGTTGAATTAATTAATTTAATAATTAATTCACATTGTCACAACAAATAGCGTGTTTTTATGAAACAATATATATCAAAAGATTGACAATTGTTTATGTCCAATTTCATGTGAAATTAATTCTAATGACCACCATTGGATAAAATGGTAAAAATATATTCTAATTATAATTTAAAACAACTCAATTGTATAATTTTTCACTATAAAATATTTTGATTAAAAAAATTGTTTTTAAGTATTTTTCACTATTCATCAAAAATTGGAAGTTCTCAGAAAAATACCAAAAATTCATCATAGGCTAATTTTGATATTCTGAATCCAAAAATGAAGTCAATATTGAAATATAAAATTTATATAATTTTAAAAAGTGGTTATTACTATGCATAAAATCTACTTTGATTAGTCGCGGTGTGTTAGAACTCGAGGTTGCGTACAACACACGCTGCTCTATTATTCAAAGAGAAGCGTACCATGGAAGCTTGGGGTGTTACAGTAATTGTTTTAGAGGAATTAGAAGATGTTTTTTAGATGAAATGGAGACAAAATAAAATGAAATTTAACTTATAAATTGAATCATTTAATTTAAAAAAACATTGATAATAATGTAATCTCTAAGATAATATTGATGGTCGTATATTTCAAATTTGTAAATTATATGGACTATAAACATTTATATCCTAAAGGGAAATAACATAAACATAATATAAAAAATTTATAAGTATTTATTATATTGATGATGATGAAGAGACTACAAATGACCTAATAAAGGAATGAAGTGTTGTGTAATAAGATGATAAATCCTGGTTACTAGTTTAATAATTAAGAGAAATAATTGGAGTGTTTATGTATCATTATTAAAGAATTATGTTATATCAATAATGAAATATATAAAGGTTGTTTATTATGTGTTTTTCATTATGTATTTTAAAGAATATATTTGATGATCTTGATGAACTAGAAAAGTGATTTAATGATAATGTTACATTTTATAAAAAAACACATGATCAATGAAAGACAACCCTTAATATGTCCATAATGTTGAGATAGTGTTGTTGTGATAAATAGATAAATACAAATAAAGGAAAATGGATAATACTTATTACCTTGTAATTGATAAATGATTTATTGGAAAATATTTTTATTCTATCAATGATGGATATTACAATAATTTTTTATTTAATGAATATATCCAATAATATTTTTTTAACTTAATGAATAAATAATCATGTAAATTATTAATATGTTGTTATGGTAATTTAGGTTATTATTGTGTTTCATATTAATCCATGATGAAGGCACTCACATGTCTGTTATGGGAAAATAAAGAGTCACATCATGTTGTCTTTGCAAGTAATGATAATTCAATTTTATAAATTTAATGACCTTATTTGAAAATTGGATGCTTTTCATTTTTGTCAAACATTAAAGAGCCTTAAGGTTAACTATTCATGAAATAAATTAAGTTGAAATTTAAAATTTATTATATATATTGTGATAAAAATATATTTTTTATCATATTACTAGAAATAAGGAATGAAATATCATTATCTTATTGATCTTTTGATGAAATAGTGCTTCAACTATAAACAAAATCATTTCTTAGAGTACGATATGGTGTTAAATTGATCAGGGCACAACCAAAGGAATAGATTTTACTTTTGTAATAAAATGAATTTATGTACGTAAATAATATAAAGAAATGGTTTCAACCTTAAGGAAAAAAATTTGGAATAAAATGATAAAAAATAACTTTATATATGTTGAATTAATAGTATTTTCACTTATCAAGTATTTATGTTGTTGTGGTATCTAACATTCTCCAAACCATGTTTTTTATCTCCATATATATTTGGGGTGTTATTTTTGTATTCTTTGTCCATGTATTCAATTCCCACATATTTCACTCTATTTGGAAACATATATTAGGTTTTTGCAGATGACCTTCACGTATCACTTTATCACTATTCAATAGGAAGTTTTATTAACCCTTTTTATGATGTGGGTTTCCTGTAAGGATATTTTCAAATGTTAAATATTGTTTACTGAACACAAGTACAAATTTCAACAATAAAATTTATATAATTTCGTACAATGTAACTCAGTGTGTTTTTTTAATTTATGTTTAAATAAATTTAATGTTTTATTATTTTTTATTACTCAAAACATTGAGTTTAGCTTCTCTTACAAATAACACTGATTTTAGCTTGTGTAAATACAACACTGAGGATAAAAGAAACCTAACATACTATTAAAATACTATAATCTAACATGATATTTATTAAATAACCATTATAATGGTGGATATCAATATTATTAACTATGTTATGAATATATTTTATGAATTATTTGGGGACCAATTAAACAGAAATGAAAATAAAAAACATTTGAAAATAAAGAAAATATTTGTCATAAAAACTAGTATTATGCACAGAAACATTATTTATGTCAATAAATTAAAGACATTATTTTGGTAGAATGATTTTTTTGAAATTTATAAATTATATATTCTACCATATTTGTAACATTAATCTTATTTATGTTTTATATAAGAGGTATGAATAAATACAATTTTATTCTAAAACTATATATTTTTCTAAAAAGATAGGTTTTCACTTATTTTGAACATAATTGAAAGTTATTTTTTCCATTTTTTTAATTGTTTTGAAAAAATTAAATTAAAAATTGAAAAAAAATTAAAACATATACTGTAGTTAGTTTTTGAGATTTTTATTTGATGATATGGTTCTCAATGAGCACATGAGCCTTAGCCAGGTTGGTAAGGACTCCGTAAGTTCATCTGGGAGACACGGGATCAAATCCAGGTAGAGAAATTATTTTCTGGGTACTATAGCAATACTATAGCAGGCACTGTAGTGGGAACTGTGCAATACTGTAGCAGGTACTGTACCGGGAAATGTAGGAGGTATTGTTTGGCACTGTAGCAGCCAGGAATATGCCCCCGTCTTGGCCTTCGGGCCACCGATTTGGTCCCCAAGTCCTTTAAGGCCTTCGGGCCACCCAGGCCTTCGGTTCAGTAAGGCCTTTGGGCCTCCTCAAGGCCTCCGGGCCACCTTAAGTGCAGATGCAAAACAGACGACCTACAAGGAAAAAAGCTCTACAAGGGGATGATCAAGGAGCAATCACCACAACAGAAGCTAATGGGATTGCAAGAATGAGAGGGTATGGCACCTGTCATCGGGACAAGCCTATGCATGCATGAGAATGCCTAGCCAAACAACCATGCGAAGGTGGAGAGCTTATTTAATGATGAAGATGCTGGGGAGGAGTAGTTCCAAGTAGTTAGTCTAAGATGTATGTAATGTTTGAATCCTACATGCAAAATGAATTCCTCTAAGGCCTACGGGCCATGTAATACTTACACCTACGGGCCTTGTAAGGGTTCCACCTCACCCTTTGAAAGGTGGATTATCAAAATCAATAAAATTTTAAGGCGTTCGAGCCATTGTATGGATGGTTCTCAATGAATTGTGAAAAAAGATGATTTTTAATAATAATTTTATTTTTATTTAAATCATTAAAAACATAAAATATATTTAAATATGGGATTGAATTTAATAGTAGCTAAATTATATATAAATTAATCTAATTTTTAAAATTTTTATAAATTTGATATTGAACTTTTATATGAAAACTTTTTAAACTTATAGACATATCATTTTTGGAAAAACAACATTCTCCTTACGACTATAAGATTAGTTTTAAATTATACGTTTCCACATCTGCTGCTGAAATTTATAAAAAATTATTCCATATTTGAATCAGAATGGTTAATTTTATCTAATAATGTGAACTTAATAATTTGAAAATAACGATTAATGAAAACAACAAAAAATATTTACCAAGCATAAAGTTAAAAATGAGTTTATTTGGGTGTTAAAATAAAAATACAATTGTTAAAAATGACCAAAAACATGTCCAATACCTATTGGATGGCTATATTCTACCTTATATATTCTATTTTCATGAATGGATAATTTTGGAATTGTGTGTAAAATGTCGATCTAACATTTTATTTTAAAACATTACAAGTGTTCCACTCATCTAACATATAAATTCTCACCCACTATACTCCACTATTCATGCATTTAAGAACCATTGGATCAGCTATGATCTATAAAAATAACATATTTAATTCCATTTTATTATCCTATATTACATAGTTCAATCAGTAATCCATCAAATGAATTCTTTTGGGGAAAACCAAAAATGTATTATGATGAAGAGGTAACATCCCTAATCGGTCATTTTTTTCATATCTTACACCATGTATATAAATTATTATTAATGAATGAATATATTATAATTTAAGTATAATTAACATACTTATATGATATTATTTAAATATAATATCCTAAATCCATCTCCTCTAACATTAAATTAGTCACAGAATCCTCATTTGTGTGTATGGAAGACTACCATATTTCGAACCGATGTTATTCATTTTCCATAACCACATGAAAAGTATTGATATGATGATATATATACATTTATAATATAATTATGGTTCTTGAATAATTATATCACATATACAATCTTTCTTTCAATTCACTGGGAATAATATAGCGTTGTTCATGAGTATGAATGACTACCACCCCATGAAGAGATGTGATTCATTCATGATTTAAATGTAAGGTAATAAGGGTGATATTAATGAAAATTTGTGAAATATATGAAATAAAAATTATAAGAAATTTTAATATTGTATCTAAATTTTTTTCTTTGAACCCGTCAAAAAATTGGAGTCAACGTTCATGCATACAAATGACCTACCATTTACATGAGCAGTGTAATTCATTTTCTATCCCTAAATTTTATAGATTTATATAAACACACATATATAGTGAATATATATGATATTTATATTTTTTATATCAATATTTAGATTATATAAACATGAAAAAATGTAATAGAACTCAAAATAACAAATCAATACATAATCAAGTAGTTAACACCCTTTATTTCAATAAGGAATTGGTGATAAACGGGTAATGAAAATACATAAGTAAATCATATATGGTATAATACATATATGTATGGTTCTATAATAGATTTCTTATAATATTATATTTATTATAAAGTATTTTTGAATGTTTTATGGAAGTCGAGAATTATTTTAAGATATTTGAATCTCACATAAATTTTCTGTGATATACATGATTTATTAACCAAGTGTTTATTTTAGGTGGTGTATACACTACCCATGAATTTATATTATGATTATTCTATTAAAAAATTTATTGATATAAATATACATTTTATAATATCCATTTAATGGGGTTTAGGGTACAATGGTTATCAAAGTTGTAATGGTTTTATGATATAATGTCCTCGTTTATTAAGATTATATAGGTTTATGCTTCTAATGATGAAATATTATAGTCCATATCTCAGGAAAATCATGCAATTTATTCTAAAATGTTTATGTTATAAGAATACATGGTCTTTATTAATCTTCATCTTTTAATGTACTTAAGAGTTCAAAATAAATATTTTAATAAAAATCATCTTTATTTTTCTCTTCGATGAAAAACCCATTTTCCCATTAAAATGTTTTCTAAAAATATTTTTTCAAAATGTATACATAATCATTCAAATAATTTGTTAAATATTTTTTACCATGTTTTTAATTTTTTTAAAAATTTCTAAATAAAATCATCATTTCATTTTGAAAAAAATTCCTATTTAGATTTTACCAAATATTTAAAAGTATTTTTTGCTTTCACATGTATGATATGAACATAACTTCCCTCTTTCATGATCATTTTTTTATTTGGTGATTTATTTATATTCTTTCATGGTTATTTTAAAAAAAAATGGATTTTCTAAATTAATATGTTTAATTTTTTCTCATTGAAAAATGATTTTTTCATTGATAAATATTTTAAATTATTTTAAAGCTTCTTCTATAGGATTCAATTTATTATTATCAAAGAAAATTAATTCCAAAATTTCTTATATATTCTTAGTATTAGTTATTTATTTTAAATGATGATTTATTTTCATAAACAAATATTCCATGTAAAATTGAAAAACTCATTTTATATCATTGATGAAATCCTTTAATGTTACTTTTAATTTCTCGAGATAAGATCCAAGGATACCTTTCTTATTATTTATTTTGATGATTTGTATTTATTTTCACAACAAGTACATGAATCTTGTTTCTCTTCTATGGGTTATACTATGATATAATGAATATGAAACTAGATTCATTTTCAATTTGTTATTGTTTTATGAAATGATGAAAGGATTATGAAACCTATTTCTTTACCTAATCATTTGTTATGATAAAATGATTCTAAAAGGAATTTCATTTAATGGGTTTTGATATGATGATTTTTTATGACCTTATTCCACAAATATTCATGTCTTTTATTATATTATGGGTGAGACCTATATCCCCCTCTAATTAATTGGGTTACGAATTAAATATCAAGAGATAAAATTGAGACAAATGTTGATGGGATTTATCCACTATTGTAAAAAAGCGAGTCATGATCCAGTATGAGAAACATGTGTGTCTGGATCCACTATGGGAGATATATGCATCTTGATCAACAATAAGAAATAGGTGAAGAGTCCTAATCTAGCATGTTGGTTTTTGAACTTATCTTTGAAATATGAAATGGTTTTAAATATTTATGATGGTGTAACACTTTTATGACATGAGATTATTGTTAATGATTGATTTATGAATATTTCACACTCTTGTGGGCCAATTTTTAATAAATGTCAAATTCCTATGTCATGAATAATGATTATGATCTATGATAGGTTACGTTCAAACATTTTATGTTATTTACATGATAATATACCCTTGTTCTTATCTTATTTATTCATTTAATCATATACTAAAAAATATTTTTTACATTTGTTGAGAATATATGGTCAATATTTCTTATGTTTCCTTCCCAATGTTATGATGAATGCTTTACATATCATATGGGTATAAGGATTACTATGTGAGAAGATATTTTTCGAAGATGTTGAAGATATTTTATGAAATATTAATATTGAGTTTGTAGTATCCATAGACATTAATCATTATGATCCTCAAGCATGTATATATGTAATGTACTGAATATTAATCTAAAAAACTATGATATTTTTATGACATGATTGGGTCATTATAATCTATTCATGTGTAGACTAAGGATGTACTGAAAAAATTTGTAGATCCCCAATATAAGGTAATGAATTTTCCTATGTTATGTCATGATATTATTGGAATGATAATGTTATATAATAGATTATGTGCCTCATAAATTCTATAATTGAAGAAGGAGATATTAGATGAAGAACACAGATCATCGTCCTCTATACATCACTGAATTAAAAAAATTTATAGAGATCTTAATGAGCATTTCATATAGGATATCATGATGAAATTTTTGGTTGGAATCTGACTTCCCTAAGACATAAGTAGTGGTGAATCGAGTATTGTAAATTTTATTCACATAGAAGACAACCTTTTTTAATGAATGATAACACTCGAACTTTTTCTAAAACATGCACACAGTATATATAAAAGCACAAAGAAAAGTGTTTAGGAACTTGATATTTAAAGTCGGTTATGAACAGAAATCCCTTTGTACACTCCACAAATTATTAACTCCAAGGGTATGTTGATTTTCACTAGACCAATATATTTATCAAGGAACGAAAATCTTTTTCCCATGGTCTTCATGAATGAGTGGAAGCATTCAAAACATGGTCTAATAACATGTGATTTCAACTACACTTTAATAAGGATATAAAAATATAGAATCCTACAATTCTCATATATGTATATTACATATTTTTAGATGAATATTCCATCTATTTCACAATAACATTCCTAAATACCATAATAGTGTTGTTCTATTGGAATCATGGAAAATAATTTTGTAATCTGGTTAAAGATCATCAAAGTTTCCCATAAAGAAACTCTCATTTAGAAATATTCACAATCATACCATATATAAAACCATTCTTTATAATGTCGGGAATTTAAACATAAGATAGAGTGATCCCAAAAATATACTGTAATGGTAAATATAAGAGATATAAATCTATAATCCTACATAATCATAAGAGAATCATAAGTGTATGTGATAATTAACATGACATACAATGTTCATCCCCAAACCATTATATATAATAAACATGAGTCATGGAATAAAGATTGATATTTCATTAGAATAGATCATAATGGAATCAAATAAAATGAGAAGTGAGTGAATAAAATTGGAATAAAACATATAACTTTGTCATACACGTTATATTATAACCTTGTGAACTAGTATAAATTGAAATTGGATCACTCATTAAGTTAAAGACATGAAATAATTAGCTCTCATAACTTCATAGTGGGGAATCTAGATCCATAAATAACCTTATAGACATGGAAGACATGTCCCCAAATAACAATTTGACCATGTAATTAGGTTCAAACATAATATTGGGAAAATATAATCAGGTACATGCATATCATTTTGAATGTGAAATTTGGTTCATGAATAAGACCATTAATATTTAATTAGGTATGATCATAACATTATAGAAATGAAATACAGGTCTACACATAACATCATATTAGTCCAGGTTCACTCGCAAGACCATTAATGAAAATAAATTCCTTTACTGAACTTGGATCATTGTCCCTTCCATCCCTGTAAACCTCACAAGATATGAATTATTACACAATGAATTGGAAGAGGATATAGGTTCCACTCATTATTCGTTATAATGTAACCGAATTTCTTTTTATAACATAACATACTTCCTTCTTTATAACAAAACCATTGTCACATAATGAAAATTATACATATGTGTGCCACAAGATCACAAAATATTCATCATATCATGGCCCATTAAATAAAAAGGGTTTCATAACTAGTTCACCATATCCTAACCATTGAAAAAATAGACAGGTTTTATAACCATTCTATCATTTCATTATAGCATAACCCATGTAAAGAAGTGAATTTTAGAAGAGTTATATCACAGTATAACCCATTGAAGTGAAATTGGTTACATAGAAATCTATTAAAAATAAAAATATACCATTCTGAGTAATAATATGAGTGTAATCCTTGGTTTATATCCCCAGTAAAGAAAAACTTATTTCAAAGCACATTATCTTATACCAATAATGATTTTTAAAGATCACATGGAACATTTTCTACTGAGAATAAATATTATTTGAAAATCAATTTTCGAAACATAATACACTTTTAAAGATATTTTATTTTAAAATAACATTGAAAACATTAAAATGGAAATTTAAAATATATTTGAAACATTTCTTTAGGAAAATATCTTTTCCTCTATCACAACCTGTCCCCCGGGGTCTGCACCGTGACTACCCCAAGCCCCCCTTCCATAGGCCAGGGGATGGAGACGAGAACCAAAAAGTTGTATCCCTATAACGGGAAGGAATTGGAATTAAACCTATACAAACACACAATAAAATAACACAACTAGAAGCATCCATGATGTAAATTGATGTAGTAAAAAGTGTAATGAAGGTAAAGTGGGACAGAATACAAGCACAACTAAAAAGTACAAGTACAACTGAAAAGATAAAACAACTCCTAGATCGTCCACCAAGGATCCTACCTGAAAGGTAGGTATAGATCATCTCTACAACAATCCATGTTAGCCCATCTCCTCTGTGTACCACCTAGTCCTGGTTTCCTCAAGTCTCAGCCCAACTATTCATTGTCTGCATATGACACAAGAAGGTGCGAGCGAAGCCGGTGCAGGGGTGAGTATAACAAAACTCAGTAGGGACCTCGAGACCCCCGATGGTCTCCTAGTGTTCCACAAAGGAAATACCACAAATCAAGACCTCAATCACAAATCAGGAAGCAATCATCATATCTACTTAGTTATTTTCCCATACATATATCAATTTTATCAAAATATACTCATCTCATACATGAGGAAACACAAGGACCCAACCATTAATCAATTTTCACAATTTATCCACGAGGGAAGTATACCACAGAGGTAACAACAAAAATGTAACACCACAAAAGTAAAATTACCACAAAGGCAACACCACAAAGGTAACACCATGAAGATAAAAGTACCACAAGGGTAACACCACGGAGGTAACACCACGAATATAGAGTACCAAAAAGGTAACACCATGAAGGTAACACCATGAATGTCAAAGTAACACAAAGGTAACAACATGAATGTATTGTACCAAAAAGGTTACACCAAGAAGGTATCACCACGAAGGTAACACCATGAACATAAAAAGTATCAAAAAGGTAAGGACTCAACTCACACCAGGTATAAAACTTATGTAATGAAGTAAAGATGATTAGTCATAAATCTAAATCATCTAATTCTGTCTAGAGGATCTGCTGCTGACCCACACAGGATTGGTATGTGCTGACCCACACTGGATCCCCGAGCGCTACCACACATAGGATCTGACCGACAGAGGATTGACATGCGCTGACCCACAAAGGATTGCAGAGCGCTGACCCACACAGGATCACAGAGTGCTAACCAACAGAGGATCTATTGGTACAGACCCACACTTGATCGTTTTTCATTCTTCACGTCACATCCTGCCAAAAGATCCCCACACTAATCATGATTGATTCTAGGAGTATTCAATCCTCAATAAATCAGTCCTAAATTAATTACCATGAAGTTCTATGAAGAAGTATCCCAAAGGTTCTCCATGTTGTAAGGGTTCCAACGCGGTAGACGACGTGTCGATTGGACGCCCAGTCTGTGAGATATGGGCACTTTGTAGAAAGGGTCTGGTTGGATTCAAGTTTGATCCAAACTGGGTTGCATGTCAAACTATGACAAAACTCACTTAAAGTATCTCAAAAGGACCGTGATGTCCCTAAAGTCCTTATTCCAGAGACGATGTGTCAATCGGATGCCCGGTCTATTAGTTACGTCCCATTCCGCGAAAGGGGGGTGACCGCACCTCGGTCCGGCCCAGGTCGGTCGGGCCGGCCGGAATATGCCAAAGGGACCACATCCCATAAGGGGTCTCAACTGAAATGAAAGCGTGTCAATTGGGCACTTGGTTCATCATTTACAGGCATTTCATCATTAACCAGTCAGCCGATTGGACTACCAGGTTCCGCCATCGCCGCGTTGCATGGGCCGAGCCACCCCTTCTACTACGACCTGCTAGTCGCAGCCGCTTTCGCTGGCGGTGCCTTAGGGTGACACACTTGTTCCGTAAGGCCAGCTCGGGCTGACCACCCTTGGTCATCGTGGCACGTCGTGGCGTGCTGCCTTCAACCACCCGTAGTTGGTATCTGCGGGTCTCCTCTGGCCACCACCATCCACTGCCGACATGGCGTGTGGGAGGTTTCTTCCACAGGTTATGGGATGTGATCCAATGTCCTTTCTTGGTGTCATTTGCACCTATGACACTTCAGCGCTAACACCGACATAGCTTAGCCCACTATTTCACATTTCGATCATTTTGGAAATTCTTTCCCCAAAGTTCATATCAAGAACGAAGTGGAAGATTTTCCGAGCCTTGTGCGTTTTACCTGTGCCCTCTATGCTAAGGTGATAGTAAGAAATAGAGGATTTACTTCATCAAAGACAACTTTAAAATAAACCCCTACCTCAAGATCATTGTAGAACGTTTGCGTTTGAGGAAGAGTTAGTGTTTTTCGTTCAGTGGCTCTCGTCACCGCCCACTGGAATATTTTCTATCCTCTAAGTGGTTGGTGTCACGGTACATTGCCATATTTTCCACTCTTGGTGAAGCGGTTCCAATAATCCTCCCCAAGATCTATATAAATAGGAGAGGGGGAGGGTAAGTAACACACATGGAATTAATGGGGTTCATTTAATTAAGTAACCTTCTTAATTACAATGTTGTTATTACAAATAATTGAGGAGTAAAACCATTTAATGGCTTCGCATGTAATTGGTCCTGCCACCACCGCTTGTCCATTGGAGGAAAAGAACGAAAGGAAATAAAATATTTTTGTTATTTTATTATTCTTTTAAATTTCCAAATTCTATATTTTTCTCCCAACCTTCTACAGTCGTAGTGAATCCTCCCTTATGCAAATCTCAGCGTTGCGGATTCAACGGTGCCCTCATATTTTTAATCCGAGAACCGGTTCAAATGTTAGAAAATGTGGCTCGTGCATTTACTGAACGTACCCAAAAAAAGTTAAATAAATTCATAACATTCACCCTCAACCCACACTAGTCAAGGATATGGTCCTATTAAAGGGAACACGCCTCAACAAAGTCAATTTTACTCTCGGATTTTTAATCTGAGTTACCACTTATGTGTAATTGATTTTAACAATAAAATAATTATTACTAATTATTTTATTTAAGAACAAAAATTAACATCAATAGTTAGACCATGCCAGACAATGTTAGTATCTTCCTAAAGAAACCATACCCTCATGAGCTCATTAGTGGTATCATATTTTTAATCGGATTCACCGTTCATGAGTTATAAGCTTTTGAAAAATAAAATATATTTATTTATTTATTTTATTTACAGATATTCCATTTTTGGGTTTTCCCATCGGTGGCCTAATCTGACTAAACATAAGTCATGCCTAGGATAATACCACTATCCTGAATGCAATGGTGCAGTCATATTTCTGATATGGGAACCCATTTAAGAGTTATTCCACTTTTTTCATAAAAATTTCTCATGCACGCTAATTAAAGCTTAACAAAATTCTGACGGATCATGTCGTGCACTCTGGGCCTCAAAATCACATGCCGTCAGATTTCACAACCTCAAAATAATCCCAAATAATTTAAAAAATTATATGGAATTTCTTGGTCTTTACATTCTTGCCACCTTAGGTCCTTTCATCCTCGAAGGCCAAAACCAAGGAAAATTAAAAAAATGAGGGTACAAAGCACGAATCTAAGCCTCTCGCTCCCATGTGCTCTCCTTGAGGTTCCCATGTCGAATATAACTTACAACCGAGGTATCTTCCATCCACAAAGTACTCACTCTTATCGATCATCTATCTCCATCGGAAACTCGTAAAAGTCGCCCCATCATCGATGCCCAACTTTCCCCAGTCGATAATATGCAATGGATCATGCATGTACCTCCTCATCTATGACTCATGGAAAACATTATGCACATGGTTCATCTTTGGGGGAAGATCTAGATATTCCACCACCTTACAAACTCTGGAACGGTATGATGATCCTTAGAGATAACTTGCGACCCCAGCCAAATCTCCGCAATCCTCATCATGGTGAGACGTGTATGAAGACATGGAATCCCTCCTCTAACTTCAAGGGTCTATGTCTCTTGTAGGCATAAGAATAATGTGTACTATGTGTTGTCTACACATGCTAACAAGTGAGGAATCATGATACAAACTCTGCCAGTGCCTCCTTCATCCCGGGCCACTAGTACTGACGCCAAAGTTCCTGGTACATCTTCCACACTTCATGATATACTACTAAAGGGGATGTACGGAACTCCCTCAAAACCTCCTCTTGTATCATCACTGGTACCATGGTGCATCCTGTGAAGAGAATGACATGCTCCCCGCATTCATAAAATCCTTTAAGGGACTGTCATAATGATATCTGAGCAGGTCCAGCCTCGTAGTCAACATCCCCCAAGCGGTGCCTCCCTAACTCACTGAAGAATTTGGGGGTGATAGTCATATACTAAAGGTAAGCTGCTCCATCGTTATCCATAAAGTATATCCACAGCGCGACTAGCTGCTCTAACACCTCACTCAAAAGATGTTGACCAAACCTCCTTCTGAGTGCTTCTACTACCATGTTCCCCTTCCCAGGGGTATAGACTATCTCAAAGTCATAGTCCTAGAGGAACTCTATCCATTGATGCTATCTTAGGTTCAGGTCCTTCTAGGGGATGATATACCTGAGACTCTTGCGATTAGAGTAAACAATAAACCATTCGCCCATCAAGTTGTGCTGCTACATCTTTAGTGCAATGACCACTGTTGAGAACTCCATGTCATGGGTAGCATAGTTCTTCTCATTCTTCCTCAGCTTCCATGATTCGTAGGCGATCACTACCCGGTCCTGTATCAGAAAACAACCTAGTCAAGTCCCTAATGCATTATAGTAGACTACATACACAACACCCATTTCTGGTAGCCTCAAGATGAGGCACCTGTCAGTCTCTATCTCAGCACCTAAAATCTCTTATAACACTTCCCTATCCATAGGTAAGTCTCCCCCTTCTCCTCAAAGCTAACAAGGGTGCCGCTACCCTGGAGAAGTTAGGTAAATATAATTGGTAGTAATCTAACAAAGCAGAAGTCCCTCTCCCTTTGGGGAGGTAGTCCAAGAATAATCTTTTGTAAAGATGTCCCCACACCCTACAACTAATGTTGGGAACTGAAAGCTTAAGACTATTACTTCCACTAGGGTAAGTCTATCGGAATCAAGAGTGATCAGATGCACCCTCCTATGCATGAACTTATAATATGATGCTTGGGTTTCCTTTTTCCTTGACCATGGAAAACCTCATTTCTACACGGTAGATATAATATATAATTTTTGACTAAAACATTAAATCTGAGTGAGAACTATGGATATCCATTCTATCACCTAACTATTGTAGTATGGCCTCGACACTTCCACCACGAGGTTCCAACCAAAACTCTCGCCTCAATGGTAAGATCACACTGTTGGCATAAGCATGATTATATAGTCTCTCCCAAAGGTATCTATAGACGTAATGGTCAAGTCATCAGTTTAACTAGAAATTCTAGGTCTTGAACAATATTTGCGGCCAAAAGGAATGATTGGTACCTATTTCTATTAATATGGTAGAAAGTAGTAGACATAGATCATACCTCAAATCATTCCAGGATCCATTAGGTCATATTCCTTGACCACATGCAGCCACTCCCTTCCCCTGTCATCCAGCTCCCTGAACCTAGTGGGGACCAAATTAGGGTAGTGGATGTGACATGTCAAAGTGTATACCACACCATGCCACTCTCTTAACTTCACATCCATGTTTGATTCCCCAAAAATTCATTTGTCACTATCACTTCCTCCTCCCAAAATATTTTACTCACCTAAGTCTCTGTTACTGGCGTCAGTTTCCTAGTTTCCCGCTGCTAACAACCACTTGATGTATTCACTCAACCAATGAAAATTCAACCACAAATGTACTATCTCGTTCCCTAGAATATGTAAGAATTATTAGAGTAATAGTGATGGATCAAATGTCTCTAAACCCACCTAGCTCGGATTTCCAAGCCTTGAATCACGGACCTTACTGTATTCATCGAGTACCTGGGATGGTCGTTACGCCTCAATGAATACTCAGGTACTAACATGTCGTCCTGCTGAAGCTGTAGAATCTCTTGGGAAAACTCACCCCCTAAGCATTTTATGGAAATAGAACGCCTTCTTTGAGGAAGGTTCTCATGCTTTTCCATAGAAAAATCACCTCTTTTCAATATTAGGGTAATTTAAACCCTGTCATCATCCTATTGAGCCACGTAAAAGGATCTCTACCAGGACTTCCATCTGATCGAATGGGGCTCTGTCGTGATGGAAACACATCCACCTCCTCATGATAATCCTTAGCCGCCTATGATTCGGGCTCTCCTCATAACCTGAGGGGTATCTAATGAAGAAACATGTGTAGGGCACTAAACCTACATGTTTCCTCTACCCATATCGCTGGATGTAACTGTTAACCAATGAGTAGTGATATACATAGTACACTACCCAAAGATACCGTATTGAAAAATGGTCCATGTATGGATGCCTCATCACCATGTGAACCATCCTCATAGTCACACGCTGATAAAGAATAGAATCTAAGATCACCATCTGATCTGTCGGTGTCCCAAGTAGGCAGAAAACACAAGTCACAGCCTCCAGCCAGTTCTCAGTTGCCTGAGGATCTATCTCGCCTCAAAACCTCATAGGCCTATGCCGCTAGAATTCCTCCAACATGCTCTGTCAGCATGCACGGTCCACTGGTAGCATCTGTTTCTGATCAACACCATGTATCTAGAATGTTGATCCACATAGGATCACTCGGTGGGCCGTCATCATGTACCCTCTCAGTAATCCTAGTTGTCTGTCTATGTGGCAGTATCCTGATAAGGAACAGGTGATTCACAATCATTAAGTTATACCTGTTGAGATGAATCCATTGAAACCAAGGATAAACATTTCTAAAACACATTCAATCAGTGTTTTCATGCGCCGAGTTGGAAATCAGAATTCAGGGTCCTGGTGTATGGATACATCGGTCTTCGCATTAACACTGGATTTTCCAAACTGAAAATCACACTCATAACCCTTAAAAATATTTTCACATTGAAAATACTACAGACATAGTTCATCAATATAACAGACTCCTCTGATACCACTTTTTCATGACCCGTCCCCTGGGGCCCGTGTTGTGACTACCCCAAGCCCTCCTTACATAGGCCGAGGGATGAAAACTAGCAGCAAAATGGCATATCATTATTATAGGAAGGATATTTCATTAAACCTGTCCAAACACACAATCCAAGAATACAACATGAAGCATCCATGAAGTAAACTGCTATAGTAAAAAGTTTACTAAAAGTAAAGGGGTCCAGAATATAAGCCCAACAGAAAAGTACAAGTACAACTGAAAATAAAAAATAACTCATGGATCGTCGACTGGGGATCCTACCTAAAGGGTAGGTATAGATCATCTCCAAAGCACTCCATGTCAGCCTGTATCCTCTATACACCGCCTGGTCCTAGCTCCCTCAAGTCTCAGCCCAACTGCTCCTTGTCTACACAAGACACAATAAGGCGCGGGAAGAGCATATGCGTGGGTGAGTATAACAATACTCAATAAGGACTCTGAGACACCCAAAGGTCTCCCAGAGTTGCACAAAGGAAATACCACAGAACAAGACCTCAATCACAGAGAACAAAAAATTCATCAACTCTACTTAGGTATATTCCCATACATATACCTAAGTTATCAGAATATACTCCTCTATTACATGATGAAACACATGGCCCCAACCATTAATCCATTTTCAAAATTGATCCATAAGGGAAGTATACCACAAAGGTAACACCATGAAGGTAACACCACGAATGTAAACGTACCACAAAGGTAACACTATTAAGATAACACCACAAAGGTAGAAGTGCCATAAGGGTAACACCAAAAAGGTTACACCACAAAGGTAAAGTACCACAAAGGTAACACCACGAAGGTAACACCAAAAAGGTAACACCACGAAGTTAATGTAACACAAAGGTATCAAAACAAAGGTAAAAGTATCACAATGTTATGGATTCAAATCGCACCTGGTATATAACTTAAGTACACAAGTACATATGATTAGTCTTAAATCTAGATCATCTTATTCTCTCGAGAAGATCTTTCATGGACCCAATCAGGATCAGTATGCGTTGACCCACAAAGGATCATTGAGCACTAACCCACACAATATCAATATGTTCTAACCCACATAGGATCGCTGAGTGTTGACCCACACAGTACTAATAGGTACTGACCCACACAAGATTTCAATTCATTCTTCACGTCACCACTAGCAACGAGATTCCCACACAAAGAATTCTTGATTCTAGGATTATTCTCTCCTTAAGCTATCGGTCATACCTCAAGCACCACGAAGTTCCACAAAAAATTATCCCTAGGGACCTCCATGTCGTAAGGGTTCCAAAATGACAGACGACGTGTTAATCAAACTCTGAGTTTGTGAGATATGAGCATTTTTGTAAAAAGGTCCCATTTTGGATTCAAGTCTGATCCAACCTAGGTCGCACATAAAACTTTGAAAAACTCACTTAGAGTATCTCAAATAGACTACCTCTTCAGTAGGTTCCTTATTCCATAGACGATTCGTCAATGAGATGCTTGGTCTGTTCATTACATCCCTTTACATGAAATGGCAGGTGGGGATCGCGCCTCTGTCTAGGTTAGCTCGGTCAAGCCCGCAAGAATATACCAAAGATACCACTTCCTAAATGGGGTCCCAACTTCACTAACGACATGTTAACTGGGCACCCGGTTCGTCAGTTACATGCATTTTTTTATTCAGATAGTTGTTGGTCTCAGCCTAATCTTTTTCTGTCAGACTGACCTTACGCAACGAGCCCCAGGGTATGAGTCATGACATCCTCTTTGAAATACACTTTTTAAAATATAAATAATTTTTTGAAAACACTTCATTTTTAAATAATTAATTTAAATCCTGAACATTTTCGTAATATTAAGGAAAAATATTTCTCTAAAAATTTCATGGAAAACATTTTATAGAAGCTTCACAGCAATTAGGAGTCATGACAATGATAAATAAAATTCATATAGTACCTATAAAAAACATCAATTCTTTTCAAACTTTTGGTAAAATACAGAAGATCATTTGTTAGAATACTACATTAAAATTTCTTACAAAAACATATTTTAAAAAGTTAAACATGGGTACTTTTTTTTAAAACCATAAGAGTTTAATAGAACAATGTTGAAAGCATTTTTTAGAAAACATGGTTTTTACTGAAAATTTATTCCCAACTAAATAAGGAAATAATGTCATGTTTTCTTAAAAACATTTACCAATTTGTTTACATACGGAAGAGTAAATAATAGAAAATTTACATAATAATATGATGAATAAATTAATTATAATAAAATTAATTAGTTTCTTGGGACATGGATCATAATATTTTATTATAAGATACATAATTATAAACATACCTGACCAACGATGTGATTGTAATAGAAAATAATTTCCACTTTGGTAACCATGATTCATAAGACACAAGAATGTATAAAATTAAATGAAACATAAAATATCATAAATATATTTATATTCATGATATATAATGTAAAAAAGGGATATCATATAAAACTTACATAAGAGGATAGGTGCATAAAATACCTTATGTCCCAATAAAGGAAAATGGAGACAAAAATCCCTTATCGATTTTCTAAATACTAAACCACGAACCATTTGAAATAGATATCATAAAATGGATATTTAAATACACATAATTTTATTTATAATCATCATAAAATCCACTCATGGGTAGTATATAAACTAGAAAAAAAAGTGGGGGTTATGGAATGTGTCTCACATGGGAAAAAAGTGAGATAGAAATCTCATACCTTTTGTATTGATTTCCATCATACTCATTAAAATGTTCTATATAATAAATATAAGTCTATTATACAATTACTATGTAAATATATTCCTATATATAATACAATATATGATATTATGATGACTATTTATTATCTTTTTATTAACATTTCCCTGTTAAAATTATGTTTTAGTTTATAACATCTTTGTTTTACATATATGTTTTGATTTGATATATCTGTGGCCATGTTACATGCACTATGGTTCAATAATATACACAATTATAACCAGAATATAAATATCACATACTTATTCAATATATTTTTTATAATAATCCATTAAATTTAGGAATATATAAATGGTAGGCCGTATGTATGCATGAACACAATTTTTTAATTTTTTGGCATGTTCAGAAGAAATAAAAGTAAATTATCTATATTATCATTTAAAAAAATTTATGTTAAATAATCAATATATATTAATTAAAAACAACCTTATATAATTACAAGTTTTAGAAACTCTTTATTTTTTTTTATAGCCTTTGAAATATTTCAATATATATTTCATGAGGTATGCGATTAGACAGTGTACGATTCAGAGTTTCGTTGTGCCAAAAATTAATTTTATAAAAAATAAATAAATATCTTTAAAAAAAATTATGTGTAGATTCTCAAATAAGATTGTATTACTCATAAAAGGTTGACCTAATTGAAAATATCTGACCATAGTTGTGTCCATAATGTGGTGTTTACCCTCAGCAGACATTAAATTAGTCGGTGTCGGACATTCGGACAACTCACTCATTGGATGTGCATTTAATCAGTGAATGAAAGAATTATCGGATCTAAGGTTGTTAATTTATGAAAATTAATATGGTTTGTGTTTTTTTTTCAATCCTAAAATGAAGGATTGGGGAGTTTTTAAGGAAATAGATCATACAGTTCATGTAGAATATTGTTTTGAAGGTGGAGCCATTTCCCACTGTCTGCAAATTTTATGGGGTCAAAAATCCAACGGATGATGTGGGCATCACAATAAAGTGTTTTTATGGAATTGATATTTTATAAATATGGTAAAATAATGTATTTTAGGAAACTTGGGATCATGATTTCAATGAATAGGATCATCACAAATAGAGACGATGTTTATACATAATTACGAGAAGTAGAGCATCGCTACTCAGCGATGATTTGATGGAAGGATTTGCGACTAGGACGACCAATACAAGCAGTGAATTTCATTGGAGCATCAAGAATGGAGGATCATCATGAATGTTTTCTTGAGAGATCTGGAAATCATTATTGAGGTTGTGGAGCTTCACAAATTACTGAGCCTATAAATATGAGGCTACCCCTATTCACTCAACGGGAAATTTTCAATGGAAATCCTATATCATTTGGATTTCGCAAATCTAGTGGAGCTTAGTGAAAGATAAATTCCATATATGATTTAGTATTGGGAAATGAATCCTTTAGTCTTAACTAATTCCAATGATTGTGAAATATGATTTCTTTATGATGATGGGGTATTCCATGTTGACTTAGTGAGTTTAATGAAGGATGTGTGTTCTGTGAAGGTAGTGAGCTTCACGAAGGCACTGAGTTCGGTGAAGGTAATGGAGTTCTATTAAAGTGTGATATTTGTGAAGAATATTTGTGAAAGGAATTATCTAACAACAGGTTTATGTGGACTGGGCTTTCGATGATAATCCCCATAAGATTAAAGTACAAGTAAGGTTTCGTTCTATATCATGGACAAAGACTTTAATACCATTCCGCTGAAGTGACCATCAAGTTGAGAAAATAGGTAAGAATTATCTCATAGTAGTGAGCTATGGAAAGTAAATGGATGTGTTCTTAGTGACACAATTTTCAATCCCTAACAAAATTTATAGAATGTGTGTTATCACATAGTGACTTTGACGAAACATAAATATTCGACATCTAGTGAATATTAGTGGATTTATGTTCAACTGAAATATTTTCGGCGTGTGATACTTGTAATAGACCTTAGTGGTGAAACAACAAAAATCACATGTTATATATTTTCATGTGAATGATTAATTACTACACTAATCAAACATAATTGTTTATTATGTTCCTTAAAATATTAGACCAAGACAAGTCACTTTAGAAGAAAATGTTGACAACCTGACTCACCCCTCTCCTCTTAGGGTGCTCCGAGGTCCAACATGAATGAATGAATGAATTTGTTTGGTTTTTAGTGGAATAAATCTAATTATATATATATATCTACTTGGAAACCCATTATGGTTTGGATAATAATTTCTAGAATATTCTAATGAGAGATCCACCCTCGCATTGAAAAATGATGATGAAGATCTCGATTTGGATCAGATCTGACGCAACGAACGAATCTGTTTCATTAGAATCATTAAAGATCATGATCTTCAATAGTGATCAATTCCAAACCAGTTAAGGGCTCATCAATTGGTGTTTCCATTCCATTTTTATTGAAATATTGAGAAGATTTATCTTCTACCGTGGATCCACACAAATTGAGAGAACATGCATGTGACAATATTCTGAAATTTAATTTATTTCATTTTTTTTCTTACCTTGGATCCATGTTCCTAATCACTGGATAAGAAAACCATGAAAATTATTTTTAGAACATTGTTTTGGGTATCATATCCATCGATTATTCGTGTTCTACATTAGTTATATCCCCCTGGTCTCGTCTCAACCTTTCTAGGAAGTACCAGGTTTGATTGGACCCCCTAGATACAAGGTATATTACTAAAATGACAACAATTTGAAAAATCAAGAAACAATATAGGATTGTTGAAAGGATATGACGAGTGATTCAATATTAAATCATCATGATCATGATGAAAAGTGTACATGTTGATTTTAGAACCGATGTTGTAACCCTTGCTGACTTCTGGTGGGTAATTTCCAGCAACCAATGACTAAGATCTGGGTTCCTCTTTCAGACCAATGAGTTTTGGAATGATTTAAAGAGGAATCTAAAGAAGATCAGTAAAAATAAAATAACAAGATTATATCTGACAATTTGGTAGAAACCCGAAAACATGACATGTAGTAGGAATAACACACATTGGATAGCTCCATCATGTGGTGATGGATTGAGTTTTGAATAATTTAAGGAAGACACGATGTGTATAACTCCCACACTCACTATGTACCTCATCTAGGTCAATCAATCTATGTGAAGAATCCCATGGGTGAGATTCCATGTAGAAGAAAACAAAAAATGAAAAAATGGGTGAAATCTCATGGGAATCCATATACTGTTCACCGGAGTACCCAGATATGATGAGCAGTACAGGAACCATACCTTTAATAGATTAGACAGATAGTGTAGTCCACCTACATAGTGTGTACCTCTATATGGTTGGGATCTATGTTTCTAATAGGGACGCAACCATACTTTTAAGTGGGTCTACACACTGAATGGGTCCCCCTAACACTCCATGTAACTATTGAGCTCCTTTCCAGAGTTTTCTAATATTTGTACTTCCTTTGATTAAACTCTAATTTTGGCCCACAAGTAACCTATCATGAGTGTTCTTCCATGTAGTACACAATGGTTCAATCAGTTGTGGATTTTAAAATACCATGTGTAATGTTTTGGTATTGAATCACACATTGGTGACACCTGCTAATGGCAAAGATCATAGAGGATCAACTGAGATTTTTTTTGGTCATTACCCTCTTGCAGGGATGGGTAGTGGAGTTAGCTGACAGTTTCTCTCATCTGTTACCCTCCAGCTAGGCTAGGAAGTTGATTAGCTGGAAGACCTTAATTCTAGGAATTACCATCTAGTATTGATGGGAATTTTAGTTCCCTGGTATCATTTACAATCATTTCAATCCAACAGGGATGGGCAGTCGAGTTTCATGGTGACTACCAGAGTGGAACCCTCCTACTGTATGAGGGTTTGGGTCATCTATCTAGAAATTGTTTCCCATCAAATGTGGGAACTGTGAAGAGATATGGTTTGAATTATAATTGGACTCATTAGGAAGAGGGACACTTTCCCTATTAAGATGTGTTTTTGTGACCAGACCTAAAACAATGTGGGTAATTTAGTGTCTCCCAAAGAAGATAGCACCAAAGTGTTTTTATTGATTTCTATAGAGTTATTTGTTCATGGAAGATGTGTGTGATGTTGAGAATCCTTATTGGACCTTTTGAAACTGTTGGACACACTTATTCTTGGGAAGTGCAGTGATATGTAGATCTCTTTACTCCCTCATTTGGGATACATTGACTGATTATATATATATATATATATATATATCATTCATACCAAGTCATTGGGTTTAGTTACTCTTCTTCCAAGAGGTGTGAATACATTTAGGGTATGAGACATGATTTCCATTTCTATATTCTCAGGGTTGCATAAGTCTTCTATCTCACCATTACTGGTGAGGGTTTGATGTATAGTTCATATACTCACCTTTTCTATCCCCTTGTTTTATATGATCTTATATTCAATATTTATTGGGTTGATCTATACTCTTTCCTTGTACCATGTATAAAGCCTCAGCCTTAAACATTACTTAATATTGAGTTACTTCAAGAATACACATTGAGGATCTTTTCAGGTTTAGAGTTTTAGAGAATTAGATCATAAAACATGCATTACATTCCACATTTAAACAAAGTGGTTACATAAAATATAGTACTCATTTTTTCCATAAATTGAAACATATTTGAAATAAAACATGGATTCTTTCTTGACACTTCATTGACACTATCATCACATCATGTACCTTTCCCTTAACCTGTGAAAAACATTTCAAAAACTTGGTATGAGCATAAAAAGCTCAGTAAGGGATATAAAAATATGGAAAGGAAACATGAGTACATGTGTACATAAGAATCAATGAAATCATACTTTACTCATAAAACATAAGCACGTTAACATACCTCATCAAATCATGAATAAAACATAAAATTCACAAGACATAAATGTAACTTGAGGCATTCATAACATTCTTACGTAGGGAGTAACCCTCTCAGTTACGTTTGGAATACCCATCATAGTATATTCCCTAAATCTCTTTGGAGAAACCTCAAAGTTTAACCCCTTCGTGTTACTGAATGCATTGGAGAGCTATATCGGGCTCACCCACCCTTATTTTATCATGGAACCACCCATCTTCATAATAATTCCCAAGAACCATAACATAATCGTATCACATAAAATATGCATAAAGGAAACATAACATTTCCACTTTTCAATCACAAGATATCAATACAACACATTGAAATAAAAACATTATGAAAACCATTTTCAATACCAAAATAAAATAAAAGTAAAACATGGTATTTATTTTTCATTTGAAAAAGAAGGTATGGCTTGTAGAGGAAGCCGAAACTCAAATAATGGTCACGGTGGTGGAGAAGTCGTTGTCGCCGCATACGTATGACAAAAACATTCCCTTTTGTCGTTTAGTAAAACACTTCGTATAAAAAGATTCCTTTTGGATAAACGTAAAATTCAAAGGGGTTTATTCACCGTATAAAAGTAGGTTGTGTATAAAACAAAATATACCTCAATGAAATGAGATTGAGACGAAGTCCCATACCTCGGGCCTGACTTAACTCGATCATTCTTTAACATCCTCAATAATAAATTTGAGTTAATTTCTACTTGCTTAAGAACATTTTTCAAGTTAATTATTCCTTTAATATCACTTATTACCATGTTATGAACACTATGTAATTATTTAAGTTAATAATGGTCGTTCTGTCGATCATTGGTACTTGAGTCAAAATTAAACTCTTTATAATTACAAGTTGTTCATGCGGTAAGATATCCATTATATCCAGAATTATATTCAAGATGTAGATATCATTTTTGTCATATATATACAGTATATACTTGAATTTATAATATTAAATAACATTTAGAGGTAAGAAATGAAATGCACCGTTCATGGAGACAGTAAGCCGTACGTACGCATGAATGCTACTTCCATTTCTATTTCATATTTAATGGAATTAAAACATAATGATACATAATAGTATTATAATTCCAGTATTTTATCATATATAATATCATTAAATCTATCCTTTATACGTACCACATATGGTATTAACGAATCAAATCACTTTGAGGGGGCGGTAGTCCGCACTTCCTAAAATGAAGATATCTTGTTTACCCATAATGGAAACCATAAAGGTATGACATAAAAGAAAAATACAGAAGCTTAAGGAAAACATAAACATATTATATATCATATATAAATATAGTGACATCTTAATGGCCACCTTTGAAGGTGTTATATGAGTGTTGAACAATCATCGTTTCGTGAGGCAGAAATTCACCATCCACGGAAACAGTATGTTCTTTAACCATTAAATGTAGTTTTGTGTAAGTGTAGCTCGAATAATTCTTATAAAAAAATCCTAGTATATTGATGATACTGGTTTTGTTACAAAATAAATGAATAAAAAGAGTTTAGGGGGTTGGAGAAGAAAAATAAAACATAAGAACACAAGAGAGGACACTACCTTTAAAACGGATAACTCTTTTTGATTTGAGCTCAAAGGCTTCCTTGGGAATACTTCTGCCCAAAGTGAGGCTTCAAGGAGTAAGAGAGGGATGTGGAGAGACAAAATGGATAGGGGTGGGCCGAGCCAATGTCTTGAGAGGTGTGGGTAAGGTGTTAGAGGTGGGGGCCTTTTATATGAGGAGAGGAGGGGCACTTTTGGAAAGTTATAAAAGGTTACTTTATTATAAAATGCTTTTTGGATTTAAAAGGTTTTAAAATTATATATTTTTAGGATATGGTGATAAGAGTTCGAAATCTACCCATCCAATAGGTTTTTGACATGTGTAGGTCTTATATTTTACATTATCTTTTCATTTTTGTTAAATCCTTAAATAATTAGGTAATCGCTGCATCACCATGGTGTCATACATAATTTAATTTATTTAATGTCTAAAAATTATAAAAAAATATCATGATGTAGTAAATCTTTTTATCTTTACAATGACTATTTATAGTCAAAAATATGACTTGTATAACCGCATGTAAAAAATGTTTTATTAAAGCAATACATGTTTGTGTCATTTTTAACTTTTACTTTAAATAAAAGGCATTAATGTCATTATCTTACCCAAGTGGCTCCATGGGGTCCCAAAAATCGACCCATGGGTTGTCTTGGTCGGCCATGACACATCCAATAAGGGTAGGACATGTGTCTAGGTCATTTCATCTTATTAAAACATTATTTTTACCTAAAATTACACTAATTACTTCTAATCGTGATTAAAAACTTAAAAGTTACTATTCACCAAAAAAAATTATTTTAATCCCATTGAACCACATTTTACTTCCTAATGAAAACCATGTATGTCTAATTTTTGAAATTCAAAATACAGAGGTGGTAAAATTTCATTTAAACGAAAAATCAGTTTTTTAAGTACCAATTAGTGGTTTCACTATTAATTAAAAATTGAAGTTTTTTAGAAAAATACCATAACATCACCCTAAGATATATTTGATATTCCGAATTCAAAAAATGATGTCTATTTTAAAAAATTCAAAACATATAAGTTACATTAATTAATTTAATAATTAATTCCCGCTGTCAGAGCAAATAGCGTGTTTTTATGAAACAATAAGTATCAAAAGATTGACACTAGTTTAAGTCCAATTTCAAAGTGAAATTAATTCCAACAAACACTATTGGATTAAATGGTAAAAATATATACTAATTGAACTTTAAAACCATTTCAAAAGATAATATAATCATATAAATAAATTATATTAAAAGGAGGTTTTGAATTAGAATACAACATTTTTCACTATTCATTAAAAAATGAACTTTATCAGAAAAATATCAAAAATTCACACAATGTAAATTTTGAGGTCCGGATTCTAAAGAAGAATTTTATTTGCTCCAATAGAATGTATAAGAGTGACCAAAGCTATATTTATAGACGGTTCTCCATCAAAAGGCGATAAGTCGACCTTTAGTTAATGTTAGAGTATATATGCCTAAAATTGAAATCTTTTCATATTTTAAGCCTTTATCCTTTATTGGATAAATTTAAAAACATTTAACAAATATATATAATCATATTTTAGTTATTTCCATTCATTCCCGCCAATATAATGACTACGTGTTAACTAACATTTAAAATAATATTATTTTATTACTAGTGTGCAACCTAAGATTTCAAAGAAACTCTTTGTTACGTATCAGGTACGCTATCGAACATAGAAACCCCTTTAAAGTAAAAATAATATTTAATTCATAAATATTAATAAAAATGAAAATGCTTTATTCTTTATTTACCTAGGATGTAACATACTTCCCCCCTTTTGGGAATTGCGTCCTCGCAGTTTTATTCACTTATCAAAATAAGTGGGGTATTTATCCCTCATAGAATTTTCAGATTCCCATGTTACCTATTCAACCATATGGTTTTTTCATAAAACCATTACCTGGTGAATTACCTTATTCCGCAACACTTTCTCTCTACGGTCAAGAATCTGGACTGGTTGTTTTTCATAAGATAGATTCTCTTCCAACTGAACTACCTCTGGACTCAAAACATGAGATGGATCTGGCATATACTTTCTCAACATCGAAACATGAAAAACACTGTGTACCTGAGATAAACTCAGAGGTAAAGCCACTCGGTAAGCAACTGATCCAACTCTCTCCAGAATTTCATATGGCCCAATGAACCTTGGACTCAGCTTTCCTTTCTTACAGAATCGCATCACACTTTTCCATGGTGAAACTTTGATAAAAACATGATCACCTACCTCGAAAGATATATCATTCCTCCGGTTATCCGCATAACTCTTCTGTCTGCTCTGAGCTGTTCTCATGTGTTTCTGTATTAGCTGAAATTTTTCTGCCAAATCTTCTACCAATTCTGGTTACATCAACATCCTTTCACCCACTTCATCCCAAAAAGCTGGAGTTCGACACTTCTTCCCATATAATGCCTCAAATGGTTCCATATATATACTGGAATGAAAACTGTTATTATATGAAAATTCAACCAAAGAAAGATGTTGGTCCCAACTTCCCTGATAATCCATCGAACAAGCGCGTAGCATATCCTCCAACGTCTGAATTGTTCATTATGACTGCCCATCTGGTTGAGGATGAAAATTTGTACTAAAATTTAATTCAGTACCCAATGACTTCTGAAGGCCTTTCCAAAAGTTATAAGTGAACCTGGGATCATGGTCAGATACAATGGAGAGAGGAACTCCATGTAACCTGACTATCTCTTTAAGATACAAACGGGAAAGTTGATCTAGGGAAAAAGTATCTCGTATAGCATGGAAATGAACAGATTTAGTCAAACGATCAACAATAACCCAAATTGCATTATTACCTTGAGGTGTCTTCGGCAATCCCACAATGAAGTCCATGGATATATTCTCCCATTTCCACTCTATCACTGGTAAAGTCTGAAACAAGCCTTTCGGTAACTGCCGCTCTGCTATAACCTTTTGACAAGTCAAACACTTCACAGTAAAATCAGCAATATCCCTTTTCATTCTGTCCAACCAGTAATACTCTTGAAGATCTCTATACATCTTAGTATTGCCATGATGAACTGAAAAGGAGAACTATGAGCTTCACATAACAAATCTCTCTTCAATTGTGAATCACATGGCACACACAATCTCTTCCCAAATCTCAAAACAAAAATCATTATCAATGTTGAATTCAGGCAACTTACCCTTCTAAACCAGCTCTACCCTTTTCTGAAACTCACTGTCTTGCTTCTGTGCTTGCTTAATTCTATCTGATAGAGAAGATTTCACTGATACCTGAAACAAAACAGAAGGACATCCTTCACCAACAACTTCTATGCCAAATTTCATCAAATCCTTTACCAAAGGATCACGTTCCAAATGCAACATTGCAAATGAAGCATTACTTTTTCGACTCAAAGCATCATCCACTTTATTTGCTCTTCCCAGATGGTAATGAATTTTACAATCATAATCCTTGATTAATTCTATCTATCTTCTCTGTCTCGTGTTCAATTATTTCTGAGTGAATATATACTTTAAACTTTTGTGATTGGTATATATTTCACACTTTACTCCATAAAAATGATGCCTCCAAATTTTTAAAGCGAAAACAACAACAGCTAATTTCAAATCATGTGCAGGGTAATTTACCTCATGAGTTTTCAATTGTAATGAAGCATAAGAAATTAACAGATCATTCTGCATTAAGATACAACCAAGTCCTTTCAATGAAGCATCACTGTAGATAACAAACTCCTCATTCCTGGAAGGTAATGCCAAAACTGTAGCATTCACCAATCTTCTTTTCAGTTAATGAAAACAATCATAACATTCTTTTGTCCAGATAAACTTAACACCCTTCCGAGTTAGCTTACTCATTGGACTAGATAACCGTGAAAAATTTCTAACAAACCATCGGTAATAGCCTGCCAAACCATGGAAGCTACAAATCTCAGTTACATTTTTGGGTCTTGGCCATTCTTCGACAACCTTTGTTTTTATAGGATCAACAGTTATCCCATCTTTAGAAACAATATGACCAAGGATATAAATTTTTTGCAACCAAAACTCACACTTTCTGAATTTCCCATACAATTTATTTTCTTTTAAGGTTTGCAAAATAACCCTTAAATGTCTTTCATGATCTTATTTACTTTTAAAAAAAACCAAAATATCATCAATGAAAACAACCACAAACTTATCCAAGAACTCATGGAAAATTCTATTCATTAAGTCCATGAATACAGCAGGTGCATTGGTTAGCCCAAAAGGCATTACTACAAATTCATAATGGTCATATCTTGTAGGAAAAGTGGTCTTCAGAATATCTACTTCCTTTACCTTCAACTGATGATACCCCGATCTCAGGTCAATCTTTGAAAAATACTGAGCTCCCTGGAGCTTATCAAACAAATCATCGATATGAGGAAAAGGATATTTGTTCTTAACAGTGATGTTATTCAAGGCTCTATAATAAATGCAATGTCTCATAGAACCATCTTTTTTTAACAAATAAAACAGGAGCACCCCATGGTGATGTTCTAGGTCGAATGAAACCTTTCTCTAATAAATCTTTCAATTTCTCCTTCAACTCTAAAATTTCTGTTTGAGCCATTCGATAAGGGGGTTTTGAAATTGGCATACCATCTGGAACTAAGTCTACAGTAAACTCAACTTCCCGATCTAGTATTATTCCAAGAAACTCATCAGGAAAAACATCAGGATACTCATTTACCACTGTCAAATCATTAATCTAAACAGTTCCCTGGTTTTCAACAATATCTTCAAGGTAACATTCATTTCCATATTTTAAAAGTTTCTCGGCCTCTTGATACATTATCAATAGTAAGGGTTCGTTCTTGTACACAAACTGAAAGTCTTTCTGAAAAGAAACTTCTTTATCTCTACAGTCAATCTTAGCATGGTAAATAGAGAGCCAATCCATACCCAGGATAACATCAAACTCTACTAGAGGTAAAACAATAAGGTTTGCAAGTAGGTTCTTTCCACAGATAAGGATAGGATGATTCTTATAAATTCTTTTTGCCTCAACATTTCCCTCAGGTGTTTTTACCACAAGTTCAGGAGTCATTTATTGAGATGGTATTCCCATTTTACTAAAAAAGTTTTCAGTGATGAAAGAATGTGTAGACCCTGAATCAAACAACACACTGGAATAATCTGAAAAAACAAACAAATTACCTGATAAAACTTCATTCGATGGCCCGACATCTGCTAAAGTAGTTGCAAAGGATTTCACCACCCCTTTCTGCTTGTAGTCTAACTGCCTCTGATCACTCAAGATCTTTTTCCGTCACACGTTTGCATAGTGACCCATCTCATTTCACTTAAAACATTTCACTAACTATAAATCAAATTTGGTCTTACCATCACCCTGATCTTTTTTAGTGCAATCATGAGCCTTATGTCCCATCTTACCACATCGGTAGCACTTTCCAAAATTCAAAAGACATTCCCTAGCATGCCTTTTACCACATTTATCACAAACTAGAAACTTAGTTTTCTTGCCATCAGACCTTTTTGAAAAATTCTTCCCTTTCTTCTGCCACTTTGGTCTCTTCTTCTGTTGGTTGTTATAGAACACTTGATCAATGGAAAACTCCATTTCCACCTTCTCAGCACATGGAAAAAGCTTTTCATAACTTTTGAACTCATGAGAAGCTAAAGACCTTCGATATTTTGTCTTTAATCCTGAGTAGAAAACGATTGATTTTACTATCAAGGTCTCGGATAAAATTTGGAGCAAACCTTGCCAATCGAGTGAACATCTTTTCATAGGAAGCCACTGAGTCTTCATCTTGCCTCAATTCCATGAATTGTTTTTCCATCCTAAGTCGAACAGCCTTAGGAAAATACTTCTCAAGAAACATACCTTTGAATTCATCCCAGTCAAGAGAATCAATCTCATCAGTATCCCTGATATTTTTAACCATCGACCACCACTGAGTTGCTTCACCCTCCAAACGGTAAATAGCAAGACTAACCTTTTGATTGTCTGAGCACCCCATGACATCGAAAATCTTCTCCAGTTCTTTAATCCACCCTTCAGCTAGCACAGGGTCAGATGATCCTCTGAATGATGGGGGATGTTGCCTCATGAAATGCTCCACCACTGACATGTTCCTCTGCAGTTGATCTGGCTGATCTCGTGCATGGATACCACCACCATTTATCACTTGAGAAAATTGTGCCATTACTGCAACAAACTATTCAGTTCCAATTCCAACCATCTCAGTATGTTGATTCGGAAGGTAATTTCCTTTTGTATGCCTTCATAGCACTTCTTCCCTATTTCCTCTGCGGAAAACCATTTTGAACAAACATGTCTTAGATGAAGCAACATGGTAATCTTCAAATGCTATATCATTTAAATTTGACCATAAAAAAATATTTTTGGATAATCATTTAATAGAATTATAACTCCTAAAGTTATCTAAACCGACCTCTGATTCCAACTATAAGGCCCCAACCTTAAACATTACTTAATCTTGAGTTAGTTCAAGAATACACGTTGAGGATCTTTTCAGGTTTATAGTTTTAGAGAATTAGTACATAAAACATGCATTACATTCCAAATTTAAACAAAGTGGTTACATAAAATGTAGTACTCATTTTTCCCATCAATGGAAAAATATTTAAAATAAAACATGGATTCTTTCTTGACACTTCATTGACACTATCATCACATCATGTACCTTTCCCTTGACCTGTGAAAAACATTTCAAAAACTTGGGATGAGCATAAAAATCTCAGTAAGGGATATAAAACAATGGAAAGGAAACATGAGTACATGTGTACATAAGAATCAATGAAATCATTCTTTACTCAGAAAACATAAGCACGTTAACATACCTCATCAAAAAATGAATAAAACATAAAAATCACAAGACATAAATGTAACTTGAGGAATTCATAACATTCTTACGTAGGGAGTAACCCTCTTGGTTACGTTTGGAATAACCATCACAGTATATTCCCTAAATCACTTCGGAGAAACCTCAATGTTTAACCCCTTCGCGTTACCCAATGCATTGGAGAGCTATATCGGGCTCACCCACCCTTAGTTTATCACGTAACCACCCGTCTATATAATAATTTTCAAGAACCATAACATAATCGTATCACATAAAACATGCATAAAGGAAACATAACATTTCTACTTTTCAATCACAAGATATCAATACAACACATTGATATGAAAACATTATGAAAACCATTTTCAATACAAAAATAAAATAAAAGTAAAACATGGTATTTATTTTTCATTTAAAAAAAGGTTTGGCTTGTAGAGGAAGCTGAAACTCAAATAATGGTCACGGCGGCGGAGAAGTCGTTGTCGCCGCATACGTAAGACAAAAACATTATATTTTGTCGTTTATTAAAATGCTTCATATAAAAATATTACTTTTGGATAAACGTAAAAGTCAAAGGGGTTTATACACCGTATAAAAGTAGGTTGTGTATAAAACAAAATATGCCTCAATGAAAGGAGATTGAGACGAAGTCCCATACCTCGGGTCCGACTTGACTCGATCGTTCTTTAACGTCCTGAATAATAAACTTGAGTTAATTTATACTTTCTTAAGAACATTTTCAAGTTCATTATTCCTTTTATATCACTTATTACCATGTTATGAACACTATGTAATTATTTAAGTTAATAATGGTCGTTTTGTCGATCATTGGTACTTGAGTCAAAATTTAACTCTTTATAATTACAAGTTGTTCATGGGGTAAAATATCCATTATATCCAGAATTATATTCAAGATGTAGATATCATTTATGTCATATATATCCATTATATACATGCATTTATAATTTTACATAACATTTAGAGGTAAGAAATGAAATTCACTGTTCATGGAGATGGTAAGCCGTACGTACGCATGAACGCTACTTCCATTTCTATTTCATATTTAATGGAATTAAAACATAATGATAAATAATAGTATTATAATTCTAGTATTGTATCATATATAATATCATTAAATCTATCCTTTATACGTACCACATATGGTATTAACGAATCAAATTACTTTTAGGGGGTGGTAGTCCGCACTTCCTAAAATGAAGATATCGCATTTACCCATAATGGAAACCATAAAGGTATGAAATAAAAGAAAAATACAGTAGATTAAGGAAAAAATAAACATATTATATATCATATATAATTATAGTGACATCTTAATGGCCACCTTTTAAGGTGTTATATGAGTGTTGAACAATCATCGTTTCATGAGGCAGAAATTCGCCATCCACGGAAACAGTATGTTCTTTAACCATTAGAAGTATGTGTGTGTAAGTGTAGCTCTAATACTTCTTATAAAAACATCATTTTATATTGAGGATACTAGTTTTTTTACAAAATAAATGAATAAAAAGATTTTAGAGGGTTGGAGAAGAAAAATAAAACATAAGAACACAAGAGAAGACACTACCTTTAAAATGGGTAACTCTTTTTTATTTGAGCTCAAAGGCTTCCCTAGGAAGACGTCTGCCCAAATTGAGGCTTCAAGGAGTAATATAGGAATGTGGAGATACAAAATAGACAAGGTTTGGCTACGCCAAATGCTTGAGAGGTGTGGGTAAGGTGGTAGAGGTGGGGGCCTTTTATAAGTGGAGAGGAGGGGCACTCTTGGAAAGTTATAAAAGGTTACTTTATTATAAAATGATTTTCGTATTTAAAAGGTCCCAAAATTATATATTTCGAGGATAAGGTGATAAGAGTTCGAAATCCACCCATCCAATAGGTTTTTGACATGTGTAGGTCTTATATTTTACATTATATTTTCATTTTTTTTAAATCGTTAAATAATGAGGTAATCACTGCATCATCATGGTGTCATAAATAATTTAATTTATTTAATGTCTAAAAATTATAAAAAAATTATCATGATGTAAGAAATATTTTTAAATTTAAAATTAATATTTATAGTCAAAAATATGACTTGTATAACCCCATGTAAGAAATGTTTTATTAAAACAATACATGTTTGTGTCATTTTTTACTTTTACTTTAAATAAAAGGCATTAATGTCATTATCTTACCCAAGTGGCACCATGGGGTCCCAAAAAACGACCCATGGGTTTTATTGGTCATCCATGACACATACAATAAGGGTAGGACATGTGTCTAGGTCATTTCATGTTATTAAAACATTATTTTTACCTTAAATTACACTAATGACCTCTCATCGTGATTAAAAAATGAAAAGTTACTATTCACCAAAAAAGTATTTTAATCCCATTGAACAACATTTTACTTCCTAATGAAAACCATGTATTTTGGATTTTTGAAATTCAAAACACAGAGGTGGTAAAATTTCATTAAAACAAAAAATCAGTTTTTTAAGTAACACATAGTGGTTTCACTATTCACCAAAAATTGAAGTTTTTCAGAAAAATACCAAAACTTCACCCAAAGCTATATTTGATATTCCGAATTCAAAAATGATTTCTATTTTACAAAATTCAAAACATATAAGTTACATTAATTAATTTAATAATTAATTCCCGCTATTAGAGCAAATAGCATGTTTTTATGAAACAATAAGTATCAAAAGATTGAGAGTAGTTTAAGTCCAATTTTAATGTGAAATTAATTCCAACGACCACTATTGGATTAAATGGTAAAAATAAATTTTAATTTCACTTTAAACCCAATTCAAAAGATAATATAATCATATAAATAAACTATATTAAAAAGAGGTTTTGAATTAAAATACAACATTTTTCACTATTCATTAAAAAAATGAACTTTATCGGAAAAATACCAAAAATTCACACAAAGTAAATTTTGATGTCCCGATTCTAAGGAACAATTTTATTTGATCCAATATAATGTATAAGAGTGACCAAAACTATATTTATAGACGGTTCTCCATCAAAAGCCGATAAGTCGACCTTTAGTGAATGTTAGAGTATATATGCCTAAAATTGAATTCTTTTCGTATTTTAAGCCGTAAAAACATTTAACAAACATATATAATCATATTTTAGTTATTTCCACTCATTCCCACCAATACAACGGCTACGTGTTAACTACCATTTAAAATAATATTATTTTGTTACTAGTGTGCAACGTAAGATTTCAAAGAAACTCTTTGTTGCGTATTGGGTATGCTATCGAACATAGAAACCCCTTTAAAGTAAAATTAATATTTAATTCATAAATATTAATAAATATGAAAATGATTTATTCTTTATTTACCTGGGATGTTACATCCTTCCCCCCTTTTGGGAATTGTGTCCTCATAATTTTATTCACTTATCAAAATAAGTGGGGGGATTTATCTCTCATAGCATTTTCATATTCCCATGTTGCCTCTTCAACCATATGGTTTTTCCATAAAACCTTTACCTGGTGAATTACCTTATTCCGCAACACTTTCTCTCTACGGTCAAGAATCTGGACTGGCTGTTCTTCATTAGATAGATTCTCTTCCAACTGAACTACCTCTGGACTCAAAACATGAGATGGATCTGGCATATACTTTCTCAACATCAAAACTTTAAAAACACTGTGTACCTGAGATAAACTCAGAGGTAAAGCCACTCGGTAAGCAACTGATCCAACTCTCTCCAAAATTTCATATGGTCCAATGAACCTTGGACTCATCTTTCCTTTCTTACCAAATCGCATCTCACTTTTCCTTGGTGAAACTTTTAGAAAAGAATGATCACCTACCTCGAAAGATAGATCCTTCCTCTGGTTATATGTTTAACTCTTCTGCTTGCTCTGAGTTGTTCTCATGTGTTTCTGTATTAGCTGAACTTTTTCTGCCAACTCTTCTACCAATTCCGGTCCCATAAACTTCTTTTCACCCACTTCATCCCAAAAATCAAGAGTTCGAAACTGATTCCCATATAATTCCTCAAGTGGTGCCATCTCTACACTGGAATGAAAACTGTTATTATATGAAAATTCAACCAAAGAAAGATGTTGGCCCCAACTTCACTGATAATCCATCGAACAAGAACGTAGCATATCCTCCAAAGTCTGAATTGTTCATTCTGACTGCCCATCTGATTGAGGATGAAAAGCTGTACTAAAATTTAATTCAGTACCCAACGACTTCTGAAGGCCTTTCCAAAAGTTAGAATTGAACCTGGGATCACGGTCAGATACAATGGAGAGAGGAACTCCATGTAACCTGACTATCTCTTTAAGATACAAACAGGAAAGTTGATCTTGGTAAAAAGTATCTCATATAGCAAGGAAATGATAATATTTAGTCAAGCGATCAACAATAACCCAGACTGCATTATTACCTTGAGGTGTCTTCGGAAATCCCACAACGAAGTCCATGGATATATTCTCCAATTTCCACTCTGGCACTGGTAAAGGCTGAAGCATCCCTTTCGGTAACTGCCACTCTGCTTTAACCTGTTGACAAGTAAAACACTTCACAGTAAAATCAGCAATATCCCTTTTCATTCCGTCCCACCAGTAATACTCCCGAAGATCACTATACATCTTAGTACTTCCAGGATGAACTAAAAATGGAGAACTATGAGCTTTACATAACAAATCTCTCTTCAACTGTGAATCACACAGAACACACAATCTCTTCCCAAATCTCAAAACAAAATCATTATCAATGTTTAATTCAAGGAACATACCCTTCTGAACCAGCTCTACCCTTTTCTGCAACTCACTGTCTTGCTTCTGTGTTGCTTAATTCTGTCTGATAGAGAAGATTTCACTGATACCCGAAACAAAACAGAAGGACATCCTGCACCAACAACTTCTATGCCAAAGTTCATCAAATCCTTAACCAAAGGATCACATTCCAAATGCAACATTGTTAATGAAGCATTACTTTTTTGACTCAAAGCATCAGCCACTTTATTTGCTTTTCCCGTATGGTAATGAATTTTACAATCATAATCCTTGATTTATTCTAGCCATATCCTCTGTATCATGTTCAATTCTTTCTGAGTGAATATATACTTTATACTTTTGTGATCTGTATATATTTCACACTTTACTCTATACAAATGATGCCTCCAAATTTTTAAAGTGAAAACAATAGCAGCTAATTCCAAATCATGTGTAGGGTAATTTACCTCATGAGTTTTCAATTGTCATGAAGCATAAGCAATTACCTGATCATTCTGCATTAAGACGCAACCAAGTCCTTTCAATGAAGCATCACTGTAGATAACAAACTCCCCATTCCTGGAAGGTAGTGCCAAAACTGGAGCATTCACCAATCTTATTTTCAATTCCTGAAAACAATCATCACATTCTTTTGTCCATATAAACTTAACACCCTTCCGAGTTAGCTTAGTCATTGGACTAGATAACCATGAAAAATTTCTAACAAACCTTCGGTAATATCCTACCAAACCAAGGAAGCTACGAATCTTAGTTACATTTGTGGGTCTTGGCCATTCTTCCGCATCCTTTGTTTTTGCAGGATCAACAGTTATCCCATCTTTAGAAAAAATATGACCAAGGAAAGATATTTGTTGCAACCAAAACTCACACTTGCTAAATTTCCCATATAATTTATTTTCTTTTAAGGTTTGCAAAATAACCCTTAAATGTCTTTCGTGCTCCTATTTACTTTTAGAAAACACCAAAATATCATCAATTAAAACAACCACAAACTTATCCAAGAAGTCATGGTAAATTATATTCATTAAGTCCATGAATACAGTAGGTGCATTGGTTAGCCCAAAAGGAATTACTACAAATTCATAATGGCCATATCTTGTACGAAAAATCAGTCTTCGGAATATCTGCTTCGTTTACCTTCAACTGATGGTACCCCAAACTCAGGTCAATCTTTGAAAAATACGGAGCTCCCTGGAGCTGATCAAAAAAATCATCAATATGAGGTAAAGGATATTTTTTCTTAAAAGTGATGTTATTCAAGGCTCTATAATCAATGAAAAGTCTCATAGAACCATCTTTTTTTAAAAAAATAAAACATAAGCACCCCATGGTGATGTACTAGGTAGAATGAAATCTTTCTCTAATAAAACTTGCAATTTCTCCTTCAACTCTAAAAGTTCAGTTTGAGCCATTCGATAAGGGGGTTTTGATATTGGCTTAGAATCAGGAAATAAGTCTACAGTAAACTCAACTTCCCGATCTGGTATTATTACAGGAAACTCATCAGAAAAAACATCAAGATACTCATTTACCACTGGCACATCATTAATCTGAACAGTTCCATTGTTTTCAACAATATGTGCAAGGTAACATTCATTTCCATCTTTTACAAGTTTCTCGGCCTCTTGATACGTTATCAACAGTAAGGGTTCATTCTTGTACACAAAATGAAAGTAATTATAAAAAGAAACATCTTTAGCTCTACATTTAATCTTAGAATGGTAAATAAAGATCCAATCCATACCCAGGATAACATCAAACTCTACTAGAGGTAAAGCAATAAGGTTTTCAAGTAGGTTCTTTCCACAAATACGGATAGGAAGATTCTTATAAATACTTTTTGCCTCAACATTTCCCCCAGGTGTTTTTACCACAAGTTCAGGAGTCATTTCTTGAGTTGGTATTCCCATTTTACTAGAAAAGTCTTTAGATATGAAAGAATGTGTAGACCCTGAATCAAACAGCACACTGGCATAATCTGAAAAAACAAACAAAGTACCTGATAAAACTTCATTCGATGGCCCGACATCTGCTGAAGTAGTTGCAAAGGATTTCACCACCCCTTTCTGCTTGTAGTATAACTTCTTTCCATCACTCGAGCTCTTTATCGGAAACTCAATTTCATAGTGACCCATCTCATTTCACTTAAAACATTTCACTAACTATAAATCAAATTTGGTCTTACCATCACCCTGATCTTTTTCAGTGCAATCACGAACCTTATGTCCCATCTTACCACATCGGTAGCAGTTTCCAGAATTTAGAAGACATTCCCCAGCATGCCTTTTACCACATTTATCACAAACTGGAAACTTAGTTTTCTTGCCATCATACCTTTTTGAAAAATTCTTCCCTTTCTCCTGCCACCTCGGTCTATTCTTCTATTGGTTTTTATAGAACACTTGATCATCGGAAAACACCATTTCCACCTTCTCATCACATTGAAAAAGATTTTAATAACTTGTGAACTCACAAGAAGCTAATGCCCTTCGATATTTTGGCTTTAATCCTGAGTAAAAACGATTGATTTTACTATCAAGGTCTCGGATAAAATTTGGAGCATACCTTGCCAATCGAGTGAACCTCTCTTCATCGGAAGCCACTGAGTCTTCCTCTTGCCTCAATTCCAAGAATTGTTTTTCCATCCTAAGTCGAACATCCTTAGGAAAATACATTTCAAGAAACATACCTTTGAATTCATCCCAGTCAAGAGCATCAATCTCATCAGCGTCCTTGATATTTTTAACCATCAACCACCACTGATCTGCTTCACCCTCCAAATGGTAAATAACAAGACTAACCTTTTGATTGTCTGAACACCCCATGACATCGAAAATCTTCTCTAGTGCTTTAATCCACCCTTCAGCTAGAACAGGTTCAGATGATCCTCTGAATGATAGGGGATGTTGCCTCATGGAATGTTACACCACTGACATGTTCCTCTGCGGTTGATCTGGCTGATCTCGTGCATGGATACCACCACTATTTATCGCTTGAGTCAACTGTGTCATTACTGCAACAAACTTTTCAGTTCCAATTACAACCATCTCAGGACGCTGATTCGAAAGGTTATTTCCCTCTGTATGCCTTCCTAGAACTACTTCCCTTTTTCCTCTATAGAAAACCATTCTGAACAAACATGTCTTAGATGAATCAACATGGTAATATTCAAATGCTATATCATTTCAATTTGACCATAAAAATATATTTTTGGATAATCATTTAATAGAATTATAAATCCTAAAGTTATCTAAACTGACCTCTGATACCAACTATAAGGCCCCAACCTTAAACATTACTTAATCTTGAGTTACTTCAAGAATACATGTTGAAGATCTTTTCAGGTTTAGAGTTTTAGAGAATTAGATCATAAAAAATTCATTACATTCCACATTTAAATAAAGTGGTTACATAAAAGATATTACTCATGTTTCCCATCACTGGAATCATATTTAAAATAAAACATGGATTCTTTCTTGACACTTCATTGACACTATCATCCCATCATGTACCTTTCCATTGACCTATGAAAAACATTTCAAAAACTTGGGATGAGCATAAAAAGCTTAGTAAGGGATATAAAAACATGGAAAGGAAACATGAGTACATGTGTACATAAGAATCAATGAAATCATAATTTACTCATAAAACATAAGCACGTTAACATACCTCATCAAATCATGAATAAAACATAAAAATCACAAGACATAAATGTAACTTGAGGCATTCATAACATTCTTACATTGGGAGTAACCCTCTTGGTTATGTTTGGAATACCCATCACAGTATATTCCTTAAATATCTTCGGAGAAACCTCAACGTTTAACCCCTTCGCTTTACCCAATGCATTGGAGATCTACATCGGGCTCACCTTCCCTTAGTTTATCACGGAACCACCTGTCTTCATAATAATGCCCAAGAACCATAACACAATCGTATCACATAAAACATGCATAATGGAAACATAACATTTCCACTTTTCAATCACAAGATATCAATACAAGACATTGATATAAAAACATTATGAAAACCATTTTCAATACCAAAATAAAATAAAAGTAAAAAATGGTATTTATTTTTCATTTAAAAAAACGGTACGGCTTGTAGAGAAAGCTAAAACTCAAATAATGGTCACGGCGGTGTAGAAGTCGTTATTGTCGTATACTTACGACAAAAAATATTTCCTTTTTTCGTTTAGTAAAACGCTTCGTATAAAAATATTCCTTTTGGATAAATGTAAAATTCAAAGGGGTTTATACACCACATAAAAGTATGTTGTGTATAAAACAAAATATGCCTCAATGAAAGGAGATTGAGACAAAGTCCCATACCTCGGGTCTGACTTGACTTGATCGTTCTTTAACGTCCTGAGTAATAAACTTGAGTTAATTTCTACTTGCTTAAGAACCTTTTTCAAGTTCATTATTCCTTTTATATCACTTATTATCATGTTATGAAAAGTATGCAATTATTTAAGTTAATAATGGTCTTTTTGTCGATCATTGGTACTTGAGTCAAAATTAAACTCTTTATAATTACAAGTTGTTCATGGGGTAAAATATCCATTATATCTTGAATTATATTCAAGATGTAGATATCATTTATGTAATATATATCCAGTATATACATGCATTTATAATATTACATAACATTTAGAGGTAAGAAATGAAATGCACCGTTCATGGAGACGGTAAGCCGTACGTACGCATGAATGCTACTTGCATTTATATTTCATATTTAATGGAATTAAAACATAATGATACATAATAGTATTATAATTCCAGTATTGTATCATATATAATATCATTAAATATATCCTTTATACATACCACATATGGTATTAACGAATCAAATCACTTTGAGAGGCTGGTAGTCCACACTTCCTAAAATGAAGATATCGCATTTACCCATAATGGAAATCATAAAGGTATGACATAAAAGAAAAATACAGAAGCTTAAGTAAAACATAAACATATTATATATCGTATATAAATATAGTGACATATTAATGGCCACATTTGAAGGTGTTATATGATTGTTGAATAATCATCATTTTGTGAGGCAGAAATTCACCATCCACGGATACAATATGTTCTTTAACCCTTACATGTAGGAGTGTGTAAGTGTAGCTCGAATACTTCTTATAACAACATCCTAGTATATTTAGGATACTTTTATTGTTACAAAAGAAATGAATAAAAAGAGTTTAGGTGGTTGGAGAAGAAAAATAAAACATAAGAACACAAGAGAAGACACTACCTTTAGAATGGGTAACTCTTTTTTATTTGAGCTCAAAGGCTTCCTTGGGAAGACTTCTACCCAAATTGAGGCATCAAGGAGTAAGAGAGGGATGTGTAGAGACAAAATGGACAGGGGTTGGCCGATCCAAAGGCTTGAGACGTGTGGGTAAGGTGGTAGAGGTGGGAGCCTTTTATAAGAGGAGAGGAGGGGTACTCTTGGAAAGTTATAAAAGGTTACTTTATTATAAAATGCTTTTCGTATTTAAAAGAACCGAAAATTATATATTTTGAAGATAAGGTGATTATAGTTCTAAATCCACACATACAATAGGTTTGTGACATGTGTAGGTCTTATATTTTACGTTATCTTTTCATTTTTTTAAATCGTTAAATAATGAGGTAATCGCTGCATCATCATGGTGTCATAAATAATTTAATTTATTTAATGTATAAAAATTATAAAAAAAATATCATGATGTAGGAAATATTTTTATCTTTCCAATTACTATTTATAGTCAAAAATATGACTTGTATAACCACATGTAAATTTTTTTTTATTAAAACAATACATGCTTGTGCCATTTTTTACTTTTACTTTAAATAAAAGGCATTAATGTCATTATCTTACCCAAGTGGCTCCATGGGGTCTGACAGATTGACCCATGGGTTTTATTGGTCGGCCATGACACATCCAATAAGGGTAGGACATGTGTCTAGGTCATTTCATATTATTAAAACATTATTTTTACCTTAAATTACACTAATTACCTCTAATCGTAATTAAAAACTTAAAAGTTACTATTCACTAAAAAATTATTCTAATCCCATTGAACCACATTTTACTTCTTAATGACAACCATGTATGTCAGATTTTTGAAATTCAAAACACAGAGGTGGTAAAATTTCATTTAAACTAAAAATCAGTTTTTTAAGTACCACTTAGTGGTTTCACTAATCATCAAAAATTGAAGTTTTTCAGAAAAATACCAAAACTTCACCCTAAGATATATTTGATATTCTGAATTCAAAAATGATGTCTATTTTACAAAATTCAAAACATATAAGTTGCATTAATTAATTTAATAATTAATTTCTGTTGTCAGAGCAAATAGCGTATTTTTATGAAACAATAAGTATCAAATGATTTACACGAGTATAAGTCCAATTTCAATGTGAAATTAATTCCAACGACCACTATTGGATTAAATGGTAAAAATATATTCTAATTGAATTTTAAAACCAATTAAAAAGATAATCTAATCATATAAATAAATTAGATTAAAAAGAGGTTTTGAATTAAAATACAACATTTTTCACTATTCATTAAAAAATGAACTTTATCGGAAAAATACCAAAAATTCACAAAAAGTGTTTCAGTTTTGCATTTTTTGAGCTCATTTGAACCATGAATTTGGGAAAACGTTTCCAGGATTCTCAAACTGTCCATATTTGAGAAGGTAACTTGATTCCTTCATAAATCATTAATTTTTTACTCTTTTTCCCCAATTTTAGTCCCCACATGACCCTCATAGCCTCAGTAGAGCCTCAATATCTGGTTTTGTTTCTTGGATATTCAAAATTGGGTTGATGTGGGGTGATTGCTTCATGTTGTTTTCAAGTAAGTGTTTTTCTCTTTGATTTCTCGCATTTCCTTAGGGTTTCATCCATCTTTATGGATGCTCTAAAATGTCCAGAAGTTAGGGTTTAATACTAGGGTTTGATTTAGTTTTGTTTTGGTGTAATATTGAGGTTTTAGGTTTCTCTTCACTTATTTGTGGTGCCGAGGTTGTGGAGTTGATTTTTTGCCCCAAGATTTGAGGGATTTGACACATTCAGTTGGTGGTCCCATGTGTAAACAATTATTGATGAGTTAGCTTGCTGTATTTACTCATTCTTAATATTCCTAATATTTTTTATGTGGTGAGAATGCTATTCATGATTGATTTGGTTAAGAGATTAATTTTATTATAGCATCTTAGCTTGAATTTGGGTGTTTTTCATGTGTAACACTTGGGGTATTATTTGGGTGTATTTTAGAACATATGAAATTAGTTAAATAAATATTTTTTGGGCTTCCAATTATGATTTCATAGGGTCTTGGTTTTCCATTGGGATTGAAATAGGGTTTTTGAATGGGTCTAAGGTGTAAAACCATGTTGTACTTCTTGAAAGTGATTTTGATAATGTGTGTTTTTCATGTGGATATTTTGTGGTATTGTTTGAGGTATTTGTATAACACATGGGGGTGGTTTAAAAAATGTTTTTGGGGATGAAAATTCTTTTTTTAATTGTTATTGGTGTGATTTTTTCCTTGAAATATCATTATAAATGGGTTTTATGTGAAAAGCTTTGGTACACTCCTTGGCATTGTTTTACGAAAGTTTTGAATGGTTTAATGATTTATGTAAGAGGTGAAACCATATTGGAAAACTATTTTGAAGTGTGTATATTTTTAAATGGTGAATTTTAAATGTTAAGTGGGTTGTTTTGTTATTTTTTCCATCTTGGAAATTATTTATAGAAATGTTTGAAAAAATTACTGAACTATGTAAGAGATGTGAAAGTGATGTCGGATGTTTAGTGTATGTGTGATGTAAAAAATGGAGGTTAGTTTTGAAAAGGGTATTTTGTATCATGTGAGTGTGTTTTTATGTGAGTTTTAATATCTTGGAATGGTTTTATGAAATTGTTTGTTGGTTTTCTGGAAGTGTAAAATAAATGTGAAAAGTGTTGTGGGCTATTTTGGTGTGAGTCAGATTTCAAAATCAATTTGAATTAAAAGTGGACTTTTGTTACTTGTGTGGTGTACATGTGGGATTTTTGGTGAATTTATGATGTGGAAATGATAATTTCATGTGAAAAGTATATTTATTGACTTGTTGAACGTGTTTGAGCCCAAGGGGAAAACTCGGGTATCTAGGTGGGTGGTTGTGTACTACTATGCAAGTGAATCCATGCTGTTTGGCCTCAGTTTCACTTAGAAAGATTAACCCTTAAAACTCTATCCAAACTATGAAGATTATGATTGGGGACTACTAGGTTATGGGTATTCTCCATACTAGTGGCTCGTTCATTGGAATAGATATTTGTGATGGTGACTCTCACCGAGATACGAGGTACCTGGGACCCAAATCTAGCTAGTTTCTAGGGGTTATTTCTTATTTCTTGTGCTCATTTGATCCTTTATACATATCATAGGCATATGGTATATTTGTGTGGAAAATTCAGTAGCATTTGAATTTATTTTAAAATTGTTGATTCTTTAAATTATCCCACTTGAAAACTGTTTTAATTTTTAATTTTCATCTTTTACAAATTTTAACTAGAATTTTCTATTTATGAAAAATTGCAGGTTTTTCATCTTTCAATGTGTATCACAAAGAATCTCTTAGTGGTGGTATCCTATTGTGAATTGGCTCACACCCTACTTATACCCTTGGGTTTATGTAGTCATGGTTATTTTTTTTCATGGGTTGGGTACAGTTTTTAGTTCCTGTGGTTTGGGTTTTTAGCAGGTCCTTGGTGGTGATGTCTTGTAGAGATTGATTGAGGGTGGTTCCCCTTGCCTTGAGGTGGTTTTCTTGGGCTGTGATGGCATGGGCCTCTCTAGTCCATTACATTGTGAAAATGTGGTGTTTGAGGTGTTCCGGGAGGTTAAGGTGACTTATCCCCAGTAATTGTTTTCCAAATTTTCAATTCTGTGAACAATTCCTGCAGTGAACAGTGTTCCATTTGTGAGGATACAGTGAATAGTGTTATATCAGTGAGGATTTAGTGAACAGTGTTCTACCAGTGAGGTTCTAACAGCGGACATCTAACAACAAACTTCTAACAATGAACTTCTAACAGAGGACTTCTAATAGAGGACTTCTAACATAAGACTTCTAAAAGTGGACATCTAACAGCGAACTTCTAACAGCGGACTACTAACAGTGGACTTCTAACAGTGGACTTTGAACGGTGTTTCCAACTTACTACAGTTTCACCCCTTTGACATTTCATTTGACATAAAATACATTTAAAGTCTTATTTTAAGGACTCTTAAGGCCGATTCAAAGACCATAAATCCTATATTAATTATTCCTATGGCTCGGGATGTTTTTACATGGTCAAACCAAATGGGTTAATGCGATTTGCTTTTAATGAGTAATTAAGCGTATCTTAAATCGTTTCCCCATTAAATCACCAAAAGGGACAAGATATCATCCTCCCTTGTTCTTCCTCTTTGTTCTCAGCTATGATATGCTAGAGCCTTTCAATCCATCCAGTAGGAGTTGCACAATCAAACTTTACTCCTCGGATTGGTTCCACTCTATTTTGATGCAACCGAGCTATATAGGCCAATCATCGATATAAGGTATGTTTTATAGACATTTCTTTGGGGATCATATCCTCTTGTTTCTCCTTTCCATGTTATAGCATGTAATCTCCATGCTTTTAATGGGGGTTTTCGTGGGGTTTGGTTGGTGATGTCGTACCGTGGCCTCCTCGGGTGGATGCAGTTGTCATGAGAGGAAGATCATGACCCGTTGTGTGGATAAAGAACGTGAGGAACTTTTGAGGTAGGTGATTCGTTGCTTCTATTTAATTTACATGCAACTGTATTGTTAGCATGTTTAATCCTACTGGATGAAAATGGATTTGACATAATAAATATTTTAACTGGATAAATAAATTGATATCAATTGTATATTATTGCCTCTTGTTTTTCTAGATAGTGTGATATCTATGCATTCTTTGCACAGCTATTTGTTCTTGATGGAAATCTGTAAAGAATGTAAATCGGGATTAATTGATAATTTTTGGCTAAATATAAAGAGTCATGAATAAAAATCTGGTTCTTGTTGTAATTTGATGTTAATCAAATTAGTGAAGTAAGCATGTTTATTTATTTGTGATAACTTACTGGTTAGGCTTCCCAAATTTGAAACCAACGAATAATAAATCGGTTAACCCAAGATGGATTAAATAATTGGTGGTTGTTAAAAGACAATTTCTTGTAGGGTTATGAGTTAACCTCTTGTTTGTTTAAGGGCCAATAGCCCAATTGTAAAGATGTTTGTTTTACTGATACTTGTGTTTTAATGGGAGTATGGATGGTTGTGGTAATATGTGGAGGCATGGAGGCCCTTATGGTTATGGTAGCAGATGGTGCATATAGTGGTGAGATGCATTATTTTATGCATGTGGGTGTCAGGGAGGACACTGGGGATGATGGAATGGGGTGGATGTTATTGTTGGATTATTGGTAATTTTTATTGGTTTTTTTTCTTCTTTACTTTTCCCCACTAATGAAGGCATCAGGTATTACTTAATCTTCTTCCGAAAGAGGTGAAGACACGCGGGGTTTTCCACGTGCTTTCCGTGTTTATCTTCTCAAGGTAGGATGGGTATATGCTCTTACTATTAGCAGCAAAGACTCGACGGGTAGTACATCTACTCACCGTGTTGATCCCCCTTGTGTTTAGTAATATATAATGTTTTTCAAGAATGCCTGGGAATGTGGGAAAGTATTTCTATAATGAATAATTGAATAAATGGGGTTAACCCATGGGGATAGAGATGCTGGAACATAATGATGAGGTCGTAATTTATGAAGGAACAATTGACTTTGGATGTGATGCTAATGAAATTTAATGTGGAATTGTTCATGGTTAATTAATGTTTATAGAATTAATTAACATACAGTGGAACTAATAAAAAGGGAATGAAGTAATCTAATAAAGATCTTTAAATGGTTTTGTGCTTATAGGATACCTAGTCTTAGAAGTAGCAGCTCGGACTCTGAGAGATGTTAGTTGTAGTTGTGTCTATGACTAGGTAATGCCCATAGTGTGGTTGTGAGATATAATATATTCTGTACTTTTTGTGTTTATATATGCTACTCCACCCTGTCAGCAAGGGAAACTGACACCCCAAGGATTCTGAGCCCTGGGGGGTGTTTTCCCCAACATTTCGGTGAGAGGATGGATGGCTGACTACCCCCTTTGACCCTGCTCTCTTCTGTTGGTAGTTACTTGTGCTGGGAGGCACATTGGTTAGTTTTCACCATATATGTGTGTAGAGGGTTGTAATGGCTTGTGTTTGTTCACACACTTATATTCTGGATATAGTTTTCTATGGATTACTATAGGTGTAACGTGTATAGGTTGTGATGGATTGAGGATCCTTACTCAATGTATGGGCTGTGATGGCTTGAGGTATAATACCCGGCGTATGATACACATTATGTGAGATGTGGTGGCTCCCGGAAATGACTTGGTTACTTCGGTGTGTGGACGGGGTGGTTTTGTTGCATGAGGTGCATATTGTGGTGCTTCGCCCTGGGGTCTACAGGCAAGCCTTTTTGGAGAGAGATGCTCAGGACATGCGACGTTGGGGAAAAGCAGAAAACCATTGGGGAAGTAGTAGTGGGGTACCCTTGATATTCATTGTTATATGATATATTCTTGTATGTTTTACTTGGTGTGAGTATCCATGGAGAGGTTGGGAACTTATTATACCAGTTTAGGTTACGAGTTAGTTTCACTTGTTGTTCACTGTGATTTAGATTGATTTCATTACATTGCACGTGAGGCTTCGGGGAGGATCCTATTGGGTATACTGTTATACTCACCCTATGTATATATAAACTATTTTTCAGGCCACTTGGAGCAGGTTGAATATCAAGCTGGTTTCTACTATCTTGGGGTTGCAGGAGCTGTTAGGGCTTGTGGTTGCTGCTGTTTTTACTTTCTTTTGGGTACTTGCAGTTTTTGCCTTTCAGTTGTAGTACTTTTTCATGGAATTTCATATGTGTATGTGGGTTTTTGTTTATATTGCAGTCTGAGTTGGATTTTATTTGTGTCTATCTTATCTCTCTCTTCTATATGTGTTCTCTTAGAGGGTAATGCCTCCCATTTTGTGTTACTATACCCTCGGTTCTAGTCGCCAACCCGGGGCCTACTAGAGGCGGGACTCGGGGGTCATTATTTCCCTTCTCGCATTGTCAGCCCAGGAGGGGTGCACTTTGTGAGGAGGGGGTCATGACAGAGTGGTATCATAGGTATGGATGAGGGATAGGATGGAGTTTGGAGTTAGGCACATGTGAGGTTGCATGGGTTGGTAGGGAAATGGTGTCATTCATGTTTAGCAAGTGAGGTAAACACTGGAGACCGGCTGAGAAATAGGCGTTTATGGCCCCATATGATCTGATGTATGGACCTTTAGGTTTACAATGGCAACTAAACAAGGTGATAATAGTTGCAGGGTACAGACCTAGGAAAGGATCATGCATCATTCTTCTTTGTGCCTATGTTTGAATGGGTAGACCTTGGGATAGGTTAACGTAAAATGAATAAAAGAAAACAATTAATTTATTAATGTTGAGTCTTACATATTCATTATTTAGGAACTCTAACGGTTTTTATTTTACAGGTATGGATCTAGGTCCACGTCCTCGTCAAGTTTGCGCAGAAAATGTCTAGCAAGATGTTCCAGCATATCGCTGCAGGGTAGATGTTGACGATGAAGACACTTGGAGGAATACACTCTGAGAATTTCAGCGCCAGAGTCTGCAGAAGTACGAGGGCTCTGTTTCAGATGCAGTCACAGAAGACTGGTTAGAGGAGGTCGAGATCGGCTTCAGTTTGATTCGTGCTCGAAAGGAGCACTCGGTGTCCTTGGTTGTGATGATGCTATGTGTAGCAGCAAGGAATAGGTGGTTCTTATTCCTCGGGGATCGTGTGGAGTTAGTGATCTCATGGGAGGAGTTCCAAGACAGGTTTAGAGTCGAGTTTCTTTCTTCGACTATGAAGGTTTCCATTCATCATGAGCTTCTTACCCTTCGACAGGGGAGCTCCAGTGTTTGAGAGTTTGGAATCCATTTCAAGAACCTTTTACGATATGCTTCATACATACTTCTAGATGAGGAGGCCAGGGCATGGCATTTTGAGGAGGATTTGTGTCCAGAGATCCAGCGCCAGGTCACACCATTTATGTTGAAAACATATCTTGAGGTACTGGAGAGGGAAGGGGTTGTCGAGAGGACTTTGGCCAAGATAGGATCATCACGAGAGGGGAATTGGCATGATTCCTCATGAAGCAGAGCTGTGGTATGGGGTTCTCGGTTTTCAAGGCAGATGTGTTTTCGTTCAGTTGGGGGTAGGTCACAGCCCTTCACATCTCATTTCTCTAGAGGCAGAAACTCTCAGACCTATGCCAAGGGATCATGCACTTGTTTTTCTTGTGGTGGTCGTGGTCATCAGCATCGGGAGTGCCCGACCTTTCAGAGTGGTCATCTTGCCCCGGGCGCTATGCTCCAGGTTCCTCTGTTGAGGCAGTTCCTGCTGAGGTAGCAGCAGCCAGTTGCACCAGCTTTAGATCAGCAGAGGGTAGATGTGGCAGGTAGAGGACAACCCCATGACGTGCCCCGTCCTCAGAGAGCAGAGCATGGCCATGGTGGTGGTTGTCATCAGGGTCAGAGGGGTCGTGGGGGAGGTTGTGTTCAGCTTCATTCTCTAGCGTTGCCAACTCCAGGTGAGCCAGACAGCGTTCGAGGTACCCTTTGCTTGTTTTCTACCTTGTTGTATGCCTTCTTTGATTCAGGAGAAACACAATCCTTCATATCACATACCCTTGTCCATGCTTGGGGACTTGAGGTAGAGAGGCTTCCAGTTCCCTTGGGATTGACTACGCTAGTTGGAGGTCAAGCTGACTTCTTTGAAGTATGTAGAGACCGTGAGCTAGTGTTGGGGAAACACCACTCTTGGGGAGATTTCCTATGTTTACGAATACAACCATATGATTTTATTCTCAGCATTGATTGGTTGTATTCGGTGCAGGATATCGTGGATTTCTTTCGGAAAAAGGTCGTCTTCATTGGTGCGGATGGAGAGCAAGTGGTGATTGTGGGTGAGTGAGATCCTCGGATGGGTCATAGGCGCATTCCATCCTTATCATCCATGATGGCTGAGATGATGTTGAGTTCTTCATAGGTTTAGCAGTTGGCATTTCCTATAATCATAGAGGAGTACCATGATATATTTACAGAAGAGGTTGTAGCATTACCCCCTCAACGAGAGATCGATTTTTGGATCGAGCTACAGCCAGGAGTGTCTCCTATCTCTTTGTCTCTATATAGAATGACACCTACTGAGTTATGAGAGCTACGTATACAGCTTGATGGTCTATTGTAGTGCGGTTTTGTTCGGCCAAGTGTGTCACCATGGGGTGCACCAGTTTTTTTTTGTGAATAAGGCCGATGACAGTTTGTGGTTGTGTGTCGATTATCGTCACTTAAACAAAGTGAAATTAAAGAATCACTATTCTCTTCAGCGAATTGATTATTTATTCGATCAACTGAAATTTGAAAGTTAGTTCTCAATGATCAACTTGCGGTCAGGATATCATCAGATGCGTGTGAAAGATGAGGATATCCCAAAGACTGCTTTCTGTTGTCGTCATGGGCATTATGAGTTTTTTGTAATGTCATTTGGCATGAAGAATTCTCCAGCTGTATTCATGGGATTGATTAATGTTGTGTTCCGTGAGATCCTGGACAATTTCATGGTAGTTTTCATTGATGGCATCCTTGGGTACTCCACATCTGAAGAGGAGCATGCAGAGCATCTACGAGCCATTTTGGGAGTTCTTCTCCAACATCAGCTATTTGGGAAGTTGTTGAAGTGTGAGTTTTGGGCTCAAGAAGTCCATTTCATGGGGCATGTTGTGTCCCAGCAGGGAGTAGCTGTGGATCCATCAAAGATAGAAGCAGTTGTGTCTTGGGTATCCCCCAAGACAGTGTTTGAGGAGTGAAGTTTCTTTGGTCTCGTAGGCTACTACAGGAGGTTCATAGCCAATTTCTCATGAGTTGCGACTCCTCTAACATCTTTGACTAGGAAAGATCAAGCATTCATATGGACTGATTAGTGTCTGACATCATTCGAGTATTTAAAGGAGATGTTAGTAAGTTCTCCAGTCTTTTGTCTTCCAGTTGATGGAGTCCAGTTTGATGTTTTCTATGATGATTCACATCTGGGGTTAGGTTGTGTTCTCATGCAGCAGAGGTCAGTTGTTTCTTATGGGTCTTAGCAGTTGCGTACCCATGAACAAAACTATGCCACCCATGATCATGAGTTGGAATCCATAGTGTTTTCTCTAATGTTGTGGAGACATTACCTCATTGGTGAGCGCTTTGTGGATTTCACTAATCGTAAGAGTTTGAGGTATGTTTTCTCCCAGTGTGACTGGAACATACGATAGCATTGGTGGATGGAGTTCTTACAGTAATACGACTTCGAAATATCATATACATTTGAAAAAGGGAATGTTGTAGCTGATGCGCTTAGTTGAAAGTCACGTAGTGATGCTTTGTGTGAACCCTGTGATTCCTGGAGAGTAATGGAAGAACTGTTAGCATTGCATCTTGATATGGGAGAATTTGGGGGTAGAGGTTGTCTTTTTTAGATGATGGTACATTCGTCCCTAGTGAAGAAGCTGGAAGAGTCCCAGATTTGGGATCTTGAGGTGGAGGTCTAGAGAGACCGAGTTGTTTGTAGTGAGGACCCTGATGGTTGGTCAGAGGACGAACAACACCGAGTGTTTTATCATGGATGGATTTTTGTTACCTTGATGATGCGTGAGACAGTTCTCCAAGAGTTCCATATTTCGCCCTTAGCAGTACATCTTGACGTGACAAAGATGTACCGATCCTTGAGGAGTCAGTTTCGGTGACCTAGGATGAAGCATGCGGTTGCAGAGTTTGTGTTTTGATGTTTAGTCTGCTAGAAGGTGAAGGTCGAACACCGAGTTCCAGGTGGTCTTCTCCAGCCATTAGAAATACCTCAGTGGAAGTGGGAGGACATCTCAATGGACTTTGATATAGGTTTACCTCGAGCTTCAGGAGGACATGATGTTATTTGTGTGGTAGTAGATCGTTTAACAAAATCGTCCAACTTCATAGCGATCAAGGAGTCGAGCTCAGTGGAAGTTTTGTCGAGGTAGTATCTAGAGGAGGTGGTGAGACTTTATGGAGTCCCTAAGATGATCATTTATGATCGAGATCCTCGTTTAACCTCCAGGGTATGGAGAGGTCTCCAAAATGCTTTTGGTTCTCAATTATGCCTTAGCACTGCTTTTCATCCTCAAACGGATGGTCAGATAGAGAGAACCATCCAGACTCTTGAAGACATGTTACTCTCTTGTGTTCTTGATTTTGGAGGTTCAAGGATGAGGCACTTACCCTTGGTGGAGTTCTCTTACAATAATAGTTTTCACTCCACCATTGATATGGCGCCGTTTGAAGCCTTGTATGGTCGGCCTTTCCATTCTCCATTGTGCTAGATCGGGGTTAGAGATTCAGTAATTCTCAGACCGGAACAAGTGCAGAATACAACAGGGATGGTTTAGGTGATTCATGAGAGGATGAAGATAGCATAAGATTGTCAGAAATCATATGTTGGTCAAAGAAGGAGGCCCTTAGAGTTTAATGTTGGGGATCATGTGTTTCTGAAGGTGACTCCCCGTCATGGGCAGCGAAGGTTTGGTGGTGGAAGTAAGCATTCTCTTCGGGTTGTTGGGCCTTTCGGGGTGTTAGCTAATGTTGGAGTTGTGGCATATCAAGTAGCACGTCCCCCCCAGATGAGTCGGATACATGATGTTTTCCATGTATCACAGCTCTGTCATTATTTTCATGATGACTCTCATATCATCAATTGGAGAGATATCGATGTTGATAATGATGCAACCTTCGAGGAGCGACCTATGGAGACCCAAGACCGCAAGGAGAAGATGTTGCGTGGTCATTCTATCCCCTTTGTTCGTGTCTTTTGGAAACACAGTGGCATGGAGGAGAGTACCTGGGAACGTGAGTCACAGATACGTGCTCAATACCCAGAGTTGTTTGATGTTTAACTCTTTTCATGTAATTATGTTCCCTTTGTGGTTATACCTTTCATGTTTTATTTATGAATTTATTTTTTTCTTTTTTGGATTGCTCTCTTTCGAGAGGTATCTCGATGGGTGGTTGTTCAGACCCTGTTTCTTTTTTTGTCTCTTCAGGTTGGTTTTTAATTCTTGAGGACAAGAATGTTTTGAGAGGTATCTAATGTAATGGATCGGACCTCTTCGGTCCATTACTTTGTGAAAATGTGGTGTTTGATGTGTTCTAGGAGGTTAAGGTGACTTATCCCCAGTAATTGTTTTTCCAAAATTCCAATTCTGGGAACAGTTCTCTTAGTAAAAAGTGTTCTATCAGTGAGGATTTAGTGAATAGTGTTCTATCAGTGATGATTTAGTGAACAATGTTCTACCAGTGAGGATCTAACATTAGACATCTAACAGCGGAGTTCTAACAGCAGACTTCTAACAGCAGACTTCTAAAAGCGGACTTCTAATAGTGGACTTCTAACAGCGGACTTCTAACAGCGGACTTCTAGCATTGGACTTTGAACAGTGTTTCTAGCTTCCTACAGTTTCACCCCTTTGATGTTTCCTTTGACGTAAAAGACATTTAAAGCCTTATTTTGAGGACTCTTAAGGCCTATTCAAAGACCATAAAATCCTATATTAATTATTCCTATGGCTCGGGATATTTTTACTTGGTCAAACCATGTGGGTTAATGCGATCCGCTTTTAATGGGGAATTAAGTGTATCTTAAACCGTCGCCCTATTAAATCATCAAAAGGGACAAGATATCATCCTCCTTTTTTCTTCCTCTTTGTTCTCGGCTATGAGACCCTAGAACCTTTCAATCCTTCCTCTAGGAGTTTCACAATCAAACATTACTCCTCGGATTGGTTCTACTCTATTTTGATGCAACCGAGCTATATGGGTCAATCATCGATATAAGGTATGTTTTATAGTCGTTCCTTTGGGGATCATCTCCTCTTGTTTCTCCTTTCCATGTTATAGCATGTAATCTTCATGCTTCTAATGGGGTTTTATTGGGGTTTGGTTGGTGTTGTCGTACTGTGGCATCCTCAGGTGGATGCAGTTGTCGTGAGAGGAGGATCGTGACTCGTTGTGTGGATAAAGAACGTGAGGAACTGTTTGAGGTAGGGGATTCATTTATTCTCTTTATTTTACATGCAACTATATTATTAGCATTTTTAAACCCACTGGATGAAAATCGAATTTACATAATAAATATTTTAACCTGATAAATAAATTGATATCGATCGTATGTTATTGCCTCTTGTTTTGCAAGATAGTGTGATATCTATGCTTGCTTTTCTTAGCTGTTTGTTCTTGATGGAAATCAGTAAAGAATGTAAACCAGGATTAATTGATAATTGTTTTCTAAAGATAAATAGGCATGAAAACAAATCTAGTTCTTTTTGTAATTTGATGTTAATCAAATTAGTGCAGTAATAAGGTTTATTAATTTGTGATAACTTACTGGTTAGGTTTCCCAAATTTGGAACCAACGAATAATAAATCAGTTAACCCAAGATGGATTAAAGAACTGGTGGTTGTTAAAAGATAATTGCTTCTAGGGTTCTGAGTTACCCTCTTGTTTGTTTAAGGTCCATGATCCCAATTGTGAAGATGTTTGTTTTACTACTGCTTGTGTTTTAATGTGATCATGTATGGTGGTGGTAATATGTGGAAGCATGGAGCCCCTTTTGGTTATGGCAGCAGATGGCTCCTAGAGTGGCGACATGCATCGGTTTATGAATGTGGGTGTTAGGGAGGACACCAGGGATTATGGAATGGAGTGGATGTGATTGTTGGATGCTTGGTAATTTTGATTGGTTGTTTATCTGCTTTAATTTTCCTTGCTGCTCAAGGCAGCTGGTCTTACTTACCCTTCATCTGGAAGAGGCGAAAACATGTGTGGTATGCCACGTGCTTTCCGTGTTTAGCTTCTCAAGGAAGGATGGGTATGTGCTCTTGCTATAAGCGGCAAAGACTCGACAGGTAGTACATCTACTCACCATGTTGATCCCCCTTGTGTTTATTAGCATATAATGTCTTTCTAGAATGCCTGGGAATGTAGGAAATTATTTATATAATGAGTAATTGAATAAATTGTGTTTACCCATGGGGATGGAGATGCTGGAACATAATGTTGAGGATGTAATTTTTGAAGGAACAATAGACTTTGGGTGTGATGCTAATGAAATTTAATGTGGAATTATTCATGGTTAATTAATGTTTAAATAATTAATTGACGTACAGTGGAACTGATAAAAAGGTAATGAAGTAATCTAATAAATCTATTTAAATGGTTGTGTTCTTATAGGATACCTAGTCTTAAAAGTAGCAGTCTAGAGTTTGAGAGACGTTAGATGCAGTTGTGTTTAAGACTATGTAATTCCAATAGTGTGGTTGTGAGATATAATATATTCTATATTTTTTGTGTTTATATACGCTACTCCACCCTATCAGTAAGAGAAACTGACACCCTGGGGATTCTGAGCCCTGGGGGGTGTTTTCCCATACATTCCAGTGGGAGGATGGATGGCTGACTACCCCCTCTGGCCCGGCTCTCTTCTCTTGGTAGTTACTTGTGCTGGCAGGCACATTGGTTATTTTTCCCCATATATGTGTGTAGAGGGCTGTAATGGATTGTGGTTGTTCACACTGGATATAGTTTTCTACGGATTACTATAGGTGTAACGTGTATAGGTTGTGATGGCTTGAGGATCCTTACTCGGTCTATGGGCTATGATGGCTTGAGGTATAATACCTGACGTATGATACACGTTATGCGAGTTGTGGAGGCTCCCAGAAACTACCTGGTTACTTTGGTCTGTGGACGTGGTGGTTTTGTTGCACAAGGTGCATATTGTGGTGCTTCGCCCAGGTGTCTGTGGGCAAGCCTTTTTGGAGATAGATTCTCAAGACGTGCGATGTTGGGGCAAAGCGGCAAAACAGTGGGGAAGTAGTAGCGGGGAAACCTTGATATTCTTTATTATATGATATATTCTTTTATGCATTACTTGGTGAGAGTATCCCTGGTGAGGTTGGTAACTTAGTATACTGGTTTAGGTGATGAGTTAGTTTCACTTGTTGTTCACTGTGCTTTAGTATGCTTTCTTTACTTTGCACGAGAGGCTTCAGGGAGGATCTTATTGAGTATATTGTTATACTCACCCTATGTATATATAAACTATATTCAGGTCACTTGGAGCAGGTTGGAGATCAAGCTGGTTTCTACTAGCTTGGGGTTGCAGGAGCTAATCGGGATTGTGGTTGTTGCTATTTTTACTTTCTTTTGGGTACTTGTAGTTTTTCCCTTTCAGTTGTAGTACTTTTGCATGGAATTTCATATGTGTACTTGGGTATTCATTTATATTGCAGTCTGAGTTGGAGTTGATTGGTGACTTTCTTATCTCTCACTTCTGCATGTGTTCTCTTAGAGAATAATGCCTCCCATTTTGTGTGTTACTATACCCTCGGTGCTTGTCGCTAACCCGAGGCCTACTGGAGGCGGGACTCGGAGGTCATTATCTCCCTTCTGGCATTGTCGGCCCAAGAGGGGTACACTTTGTGGGGAGGGGGTCATGACAGGCTGCTTCCTTTTGGTTTTGTACCTTTGTTATAGTCTTGGTGAGTTATTTCAAACTATGTAATTCAGTTCTGAATTTTTGTAAAAGATTATTTGGTTTGAAAAATCTAGATTCGTTTTATTGGATTCATTTAATTTTTTATGTTTATAAACGCGGGTAAATCGTTACCAATTCTAATTTAATGATCCCCAGGCACTTGTTCCAGCCCATGGGGATCGGGAACGCCGTTCGGGCCTTTCCATAGGCTGGGTTTGGTGCTAGTAATAATGGAGACCAGATTCCATTTGTGACACAGTTGGTGGACATGGACTAATATTCTATTAATGCGAAAGTGGCTACGACCTGGTTTGACATAGTAGGATTGAAAATGACAATACTAACTAATCTATGATGATTCTTGGAGACCACTAGGCCATTTCGGTGTCTCTTCCAAGTGTATTGTTCATGATAACATAGTTGGTTGTGGTTTCTATACCACATTTATCCAATATATAATGTACCGAGTGTCCCATTGTTAGCTAGTACCTAGGGGTATTTTCTGTGACAAGTGATCTTTGGTTATATAACACATACCGTCGATATACGATATGTTTTTTTGGTAAATTCAAGGATTGTTCTTTTCATTTAATGTTATGTATTTAAAATTATTTTCTTTCAAAGATTATTCCCAGTAAATTTTTCAAGTATTTATTTCATCTAAAAAGTTTTCATATTTTATGTTCTATAAAATGATTAGTGCATGGAACCATTTCTCAGTGGCATCTGGCTGGGCATTATTCCACACTCTACATAAACCATTGGGTGTATGTATATTTGGTAATATTTGATATGGGAATGGGAAACTCTTTTGGATATGGTGGTTTGGGTTGTTAGGTATCATTCATTGTGCGTTTTTGTTGAGATGGCTCAAGGGTGGTGTCCTCTATCCACCTGGTGGTTTTGAGCTACCTTTTGGGTCTCCTTACATTGTGGTAGTGTTGGGATTTATAAAAACCTTCTGAATAAATTTTAAAACTTTTTTTAGACGTGTTTGGTTTGGATTTAAAACATTGGTTTATTTTATATAGTCGATTGTTTTATATTTTTACACACAGGTAAACTGTTACCATGTGATTTTTCTGATACCTAGTCACTTATTCCAGCCCATGAGAACCATGAACTCCATTAAATCCTTACCTCAAAATAGGTCAATTTTCTATTTGGATGATGACCTGACTTGGCTCGTGAAAAAATGGTATCATAGGGTGTTTAGTTTTTTGATTCATCTTATTTTGGAAAATTCTCATTAGACTAGTGTTATGACATTAAGGGATGAGTGTTCTGATTGCGAGTAGGGTGCCTGGCCAACACACCTCATGAAAGACCTCAAGTCACCATGGGAATTTGTGATTTTGGGTTGGGTTCTCCCCATAGTGGGATAAGCAGGTTGTAGACTGTACGTGGACACTGAGTGGGGGTGAAGTTGATTAGTTGTTCTGTTGCTTCATCATGTTTGGATGAATGATTTTTCTTCTAAATTTTTTTAGACTTTATCTATTAATGATTTTCTTGTTTTACTATTAATTCTTGTAGAAGCATGACTCCTCATAGAGTAACTATCACGCCCCAACCCCCATAGTCCCGTGATCTTGTGCGTTAACAAACATGGTGTGTAATTTTTTTAATGAAAAGCTGATGAATTACACATCATGTTCCATATATAAGATCATTGTGGTTTAGGTTTTGGAAAACAAGATACAAATATTACAATCCTTCAAATACTAAACAAAAAATCCTCCCAAAAGCTTCCACCAATCAGTGTAACTCAAATATACTAAACCTGTAAAAAATAAATTATAATGTAGGGTGAGAATAAGAATTCCCAATAAGTGCAGTTTTTATAAATAATGTTTCAAATAAAACATTTTAAAATCATATGTTTAAAATATTCATAGAATATTTATTTAAAGAAAACTGCATAACACAAAGCATAACATAAAGTTTTTCCATGAATTACTAGTGCAAATTTTAAGGAACATTAATAGGGATAAAATAAAACATGTTCCAATCATAATAATGCTTATAAAAAATTCATGGAGTGCAACATGTTATTCAAGAGTTAATTATAAAATGAAAAGTGAATCATGCATGGGTGCAGGTAAAGAATTTATATAAATAAAGTACATGATCAGAGTTGTGCGTAAATGAAGTCACAATTAATTTTACACAAAAATTCAAATCATAAAATAATTGGTAAACTACCATAATTTTTTTGGGATCAAGAGATGGGTACTGAATAATCCTCATGTGATGTGCATATACTTCTTCTAATACTCACAATTACAAGATCTTAAAAAGTTATAACCTACATGTCGAATATTAACTTGGTTAATTAAATTTTATAAACATAATGAGGGATGTTCATATGCCAGACATTCTGAAACATTTTGTCAAGGCCTTGGCCAAGACTTCTAAAAACAATTAAGGTCACGGCCAAAACCATATATCAAATAGGGAAAGGCCTCGGCAATTCCATGTCTATTTGTCTCGTAAGACCTACCACTGCATCTAGCAGTTATAGAAGGCACACCCTTCACATACTAACCCCAATGCATTCCACATATGTATTAATGTATATAAATAAAATTGTACCATATCACTTCGATTTATGAAATTCTGCCTTTTTTTCAAAGTGTCCTATGTCACATTGAATAATTAAATTCTAATTTCTTATTATTCAAGGTGTCTCATACAACATTGAATAATTTAGTTTTTTTCAATGAATTGTCATGATATGTTAGTTAACATTTTGATAACAATTTTCTCAATGACATTCATAATCTAGTAAACATTCTTTACGTATGTGATATTGATTAAAACACATAAGTAATGAATGGATGGGTTTGTCACCTAAAATTATAATTTCATAATTTTCAAAATCATTGATTCATGGAAATGGATAATTAATAGAAATAAATTCCATTTAATACCCTAATAAATGTGTCGGTAGACATGAAAATAGACTAAATCATACATTTTATTAACTAAGCAGGTTCATTATGCAATAAAACATTAATTGATTATAACATGAAAACATGATTCTACACATCCTTTTCTCCTCTAATTTTTTTTGTATTATTGCTTTCTTATTAACAAATAGTTTTTTTAGAAAACTCAAGATTAGTACTTAGTAAAATCATACATGTATTAATTGCATCAAGACATTAATTTAGTCCTGTTATCCATCACATAAAATTAGGGTTTGAAAATCATATAAATAAATAAATATATAAATATAGACTTGAAATTTGAAGTACTAAAATGTAAAATATAGATAGGCTTGAAATAATTTCATGTATATTATTACGACGTGATATATGTACATATTCTTGAAAGTTTAACATTACCTTCCATAAACATTCATTCAAATTTAGATATATTTATGAGAGATTGAAAACTATATAAGTGCTTAGATGAACTTTGACTTGAAAAGGTTAATTCATATTAATTTTAATTGTAGAAAAAACCTCTTATAAAACAGGTACTCTAACGAAAATATAACGTCAAATTAAAGATGTGGGTTTTAATATAATCATCTTTTGAAAATTAAAATAAATTTTCTCAAAATAATAATAAATTTTTTGAAAAAGAATTAAAATACTAAAAATTTGTTTAAGAAATAAAATCAATATATCCCTTATAGCAGATTCTGAAAACAAAACATAAATTATATTAAAAAATATCCCATGTGGCATATTTCCAAAACACAACATAAATCCTAAATAGTATCCATTACAAGAACATAACCTTAAACATAAATTGATTAAGAAGAAAAATAACCCTTTACAAGTTTCTTTGAATAAAACATGAGCTATAGGTAATATAAAAAATCACCCTTAAGATGATTTTCAAAACATAAATATAAAAAATTATCCCTTACAAGACCATAACCTTAAACATAAATTGATTAAGAAGAAAAACAACCCCTTACAAGTTTCTTTAAAGAAAACATGAGTTGTAGGTAATATATAAAAACATGCTTAATCATATTTTAAAAACACATATATAAATAAAATTATCTCTTACAAGATCATAACCTTAAACAGAAATTGATTAAGAAGAAAAAATAATCCATTACTTCAAAATCAAACCAACAACACAACATCCAGATTGAATTTGCAAGAACAATGAATAAAAATTATCGCAGTGCTAAAACATGGGTGGAGAGGTGTGCAGAAGACAGGACAGAACTCAAATATGTATGGTGGAGAAGTGGAAGGAGACATCCATTTAAATATCTCAAAAATTTACAATCTATAGATCTTGTATGTAATCTGTGGGTAATGAGGCAGACAACATTGATAGAAAACATATTTTATATTTCGGACATAGGATTATCCAGATAAGAAATCAACACAGCAATTTGACATGAATTATTTAAAATGAAGACTAATAGCATGATATTGACAGCAGCATACAAAAATAAGTGGACTTTCTATTTATAGTCCAAAAGAGACAATTGTTTTAGACAAGGAAGAAGAGAAATTGAAAGCAGGTAAACTATGAAAAGAATTCAACAACTTTTGAAAGATTAAATAAAAGAACACAACTAAAAGACTCTAATAAAACAAAACTCTACCTAACGCTATATCAATGAAATAACGAAAGATCATGAAAATCGAAACACTAATCGGGTCGGACTCACTGAGGATGCATGGCTTCCACTGCAACATCTCCCTTGAGTTCTATTGAACCCTCACCGCGACTCCTAACGATATCCCGACCCCCGGTCTCCAACCTGATGCCTCAACCTACAGCACGTATTCATCCCGTTCAGTGGGAATGAAATAGAGTCGTTAGTTTCGATAGGATTCAGACCCTCAGACTTTCTCGACCTGCATGAGATCCCCGGGGGAACCCTACTCGATGCCGCCCACATGCACGATGCTCTACCCAAACCTCACTCAACCTCTTCTAGAAGAGACCTCCACCTAAAATACTGATGTGTGGACCCCCTGCTGAAACCCTAAACGCGGCCCCCTCGACTCTCCCTCTCACCCTCTTTACTACATGACAACCCACCCTCAAAATGGACCATATTCTTTTTTTTTCAATTACAATTCATTTTATTATTATTATTATTATTATTTTTTCATTATTTATTTATTCATATATCATATTATTAATAACTTTAAAAAGTAATAATTAAAAAAATTTAATAAACTATTGAAATTATTTTATCAATAATTTTTTAAAAGAAAAAGTTCTTACTATTATATTAATTTATAATATATATATATATATATTATATACTTATATTATTATAAATTAAATTAAGAAGTTTAATATATATTAACTTTAAAATCAAATAATTATTATTATAATTTTTACAAAATATTTTTAATTTTGAAACATTAAAAAATGTTAATATTACATTTTTTTTTCAAATTAACAATAATTTTTATCAAAATAAAATTCATATATGTATAATTTTATCATTCTATGAAAATTGTTATAATATATATTTATAATTTTATTGAAAAAAAATCAAAATATTAATAATGTTTTCAAGCATTACTCTAATTAAAATTTATAATCTAATAATTATTACTTTATATATATATATATGTATGTATGTATGTTTGTATGTATATATCATATTTTATAAAATATTTTAAAACCATTTAATTATTCATATAATAGATTAAATATTTTTCCACATAAATTAAACTACTGCACTTTTACAAAATAATATCATTAAAATAATTTAAAATAATAATTTCAATATCATTTATAACCTCAATATAAAATTATAATTTTTTAATAGTATTAGTTTTATATATTAATTTAATATAATTCAAATATATTAAACATATGTGTGTGTGTGTCTATATATATCATATTTTGGAAACCAAACAAAAAATTAGCTATTTTCATATATTAGTGTAATAATTATATAAAATATTCTATTAAATAATAATTTTATAAAAATAAATTTTGTTTAATAAAAATTGTTATTTGAAATAATTCTTTAAACAATGTGAGATAATATTTAAATTTAAAATTGCACATATAATAAAACATTATTAAATTTCTATTTTTTATTATAAAGAAAACCTTCTTAAAAATGTTTGAGTTATAAATATAAACATTTAATAAAACACTAATGGTGACCTCGTTTTGAACTCCAATGGTCAATTACAAAAAGTAATAGTCGTCTTAATTTTAAACATCAACAGTTATAATAATGGTCACAAGTATTTCTAACGGTCAAGAAGACCCTTATAGATACATGTTTATGGAATTTCAATCATTTTAGTCGGGCTGGATTACAAATATGGTTATCTACATCACTCTGCTGCTTAATACATTTTCGCTTCTCCTAGCGATTACATTCTCTACTACGGTCGGTCCAAAGGATGAGGGTTACCTTCTTGGTCTGATCGTGGTGCTAGGGGGTCTTCGAGTGGTGCTTCTTGGATTTGCCGTTAGTTTCGCAGGCTAGCTATGGTTTTTTGGCCTTTTTGAAATGTAATTGTTTCAGTGTTTAAATAAATAGAACATACCTGGTTTTTATATAGAAATCATCGTTTGGGTAGTACAAAAATTAAATGTTGTAAAACCATTAAATATTATTATTACACATGAAAATAGGTATGAGGAGTCACATTATTCCCCTCTTCAATGAATTGTGTCCTCAAAATTCTTTCATGTGATTATGCTTCCGATTAATAACCTAGAGACTTCACCTCAGATTCCCTTCACCTAGTTTACTATAGTCGGGGACTTTCTTGGTAGGTTTTCTGGTTAGTTTGATCCCCAAAACGTTTTTAAACTCCTTAATTTCATTCGCCTAGGTACACCTCTCAAAGCTCGAGTCAAACTATTGTAGGAGGTAATAGGTCCTCGAATGGGTGGAACAAGAGGGGTAGAGTTCAGATATATCAGAATGAACGTGGTTCTAATAGACCAATTGGAAGACATGGTTTTCTAAAAACTAGATGTTATAAAGCCTCCCATACATACTGTAACATAGGAAATGGATCATATAGGCTGCATGGTGGTCTCCTTCCTCGGCAGCATCTCGGAAGTTCTCTAGGACCAGATAACCCTCAGATAGGGAAAAAAGAAAAGGCCATCGTTGTACCTTCTTTTGTGTGCATAAAAATCAAGTTGTGGTTGCGACATGAGGTAGTAAATGTGACTCGGTCCATTATAAAGGCGAAGGATATTTGGGTTGTTAGACACTTTATAAAAGAGTTTAAAGGTTAGATGCAGGTTCACAGATGGTTGATATGTCTCTGAACATGACTCGAAAATTATCTGTTCTAGTAATTCGGTGGGGAGAGACAAAAGACTTGTTTCATCATCTATATGAATATTTTACAAAATAATTCTTCTTAGTAAGTCATAATTAATTTTTTTTATCATTGTTCTAATTTTACAGAGTTTTCTAAACTAAACCTTTGATACTAACCATCACGCCCCGACCCCTAGAATCCCCAAAGCCCCTACATTAATAAACACGGTGTGTAATTTAAAAAAAAAAAGAAAAACTGACGAATTACACATCCTATTCCACACAAAAGTTCATTGCAGTTTAGGTTCCAGAAAACTAGATACAAATATTACAATCCTTCAAATAATGTATAGAAAAGACTCCACAAAGCTGCCACCAATCAGTGTAACAGAAATCTACTAAACCTGTAAAAATTAAATTTAAACATATGGTGAGCATAAGAAAGCCCATTAAAGAGGTTTTTAAAAATAATGATACAAATAATTTTTTTTAAATGAATAACATTAAAATATTCATAAAAACATTTTCTTTAAATAAAATTGCCTAATATGAATCATAAAATAATATAATTCCATGAATTACTAGTGATCATTTTAAGGAACATTGACAGGGATACAAAAAAATATGTTCCAATCATAAGAATGCTTATAAAAAGTGCATGGTGTGTAGCATATTATTTAGGGCTGAATTAAACAATGCTAAGTGAATCATGCAAGGGTGCTAGTACAAAATTTACATGAAAAAATTACATGATCAGATATTCATGTAAACAAAGTCACATTTAATTTAACACATGAAATGCAGATCATAAAATAACTAGTAAAATACCATTATTGTTTTAAGGTACATGAGATGGGTTCTGAATAATCATCATGCCATGTGTGTTTACTTCTTCTGATACTCATAAGTACATGTTCATAACCAAGTATATTCTACTAGTCTAATATTAACTTGGTTAATTAAATATTATAAACATAATGAGGGAATTGCATATACCGGATATTCTGAAACATTTTTATAAGGCTTTGGCAAAGAATTATAAAAATCATTAAGGCCTCGACCAAAACCATATATCAAATTGGAAAAGGCCTCAGCCAATTCCATTTCTATTTGTCTCAGGAGACTTACTGATGAATCGAGGGGATATAGCGGGCCCCACCCTTAACATACTATGTCCAATACATTTCTCATAAGTCTAAATGTCTTTAAATCAAATTGCCTTTACCACTTGGATTTATTAAATTATGTATTTTATTCAATGTGTCCCATATCACATTGGATAATTAAATTCTCATTTCATATTATTCAAGGTGTCCCATAACACTTTGAATAATTTAGTTCTCTTTAATGAATTATCATGATATGTCGGTTTTAATTTTGATAAGAAATATTTCAATGACATCCAAAAACTAGTAAAAATTCTTTACACATGGGATATTGATTAAAACACCCAAGTAATGAATGGATGAGGTTGTCACATAAAATGATAATTCCTGAATTTTTAAAATCCTTGATTCATGGAAATGGATACTTCATAGAAATAAATTCCATTTTATACCCTGATAAATGTGTTGGTAAACATGAAAATAGACCACATCTTAACTTTTTTTAACAAACAGTAAATTATTACAGCAAGTTCATTAATCCATAAAACATTAAGTGATCATAACACAATAATATGATTCTAAAAATCCATTTATCCCTTAATATATTTTTATAAATTATTGTATACTTATTAACACATATTGGTTAGAAAACTCAAGGTTAATGCTGACTAAAATCATACATGTAAAAATTGAATCAATAAATTAATCAAATACTACTATCCATCACTTGAAAATAGGGTTTGAAAAACATATATATATATATATAGACATGAAATTGGATAAATTAAAATCAAATATGCAAATGCTTGAAATAATTTCAACTATCGTAATATGACGTGATATATGTAAATATTCATGAAAGCTTAACATTTCCTTCCTTAAACATTCAATCATATTTATAATACTTATGAGAGATTGCGAAGTATATAAGTTCTTATATGAACATTGACTTAAATAGGTTCATGCATATACATTTTAATTAGAGAAAACAATATTATGAAATAGAAACTCTAACATAAATATAATTTCAAATTAAATATTTGGTTTTTAATATAATCTTCATTTGAAAAATAAATTAAAAGTTCATAAGACAATAAAAAAATGTTTGAAGAAAAAACAAAATTCTAAAATGAAATTCAAGAAATAAAATCTATATATCCATTATAGAAGATTCTCAAAACATGAGATATAGTATATAACAAATATCCATTATATTATATTTCTAAAACACAACAGAAATCAAAAATAATATCCCATAAAAGACCATAACCTTAAACATAAATTTATTAAGAAGAAAAATAACCCCTTACAAGTTTCATTAAAGAAAACACAAGTTGCGTGTAATATAAAATACCCTTAAGCAGATTTTAAGAAAATAAATATATATAAAATTATCAATTTCATGACCATAACCTTAAAAATAAATTTATTAAGAAAAAAATGACCCCTTGTATATTTATTTATAGAGAACAAGAGCTTCAAGTAATATTAACAACACCCTTAAGCAGACAATCAAAACATAAGTATAAATAAATTATCCCTTACAATACCATAACCTTAAGCATAAATTTATTAGGAATCAAAAATAATAGCTTACATCATAATCGAACAAAAAATGCAACCCCAAGCTTGAATGTCCATGAAAAACGAACATAAATTATCATAGTACAAAAACACGGGTGCAGAGGTGTGTAGAAGGTAGGGATGAACTCAAATATAAATGGTGGAAAAGCGGAATGAGATTTCCATTAAAATATCTCCAAATTTTACAATCCATAGATATTGTTATGCAAGATGTGAATAATGAGGCATACATCATTGATAGAAAATATGTATTATATTTCCAAAATAGGATCATTCATATATGAAATCAATATATAAATTTGACCTAAATTATTTAATATGATTATTTAATGGACAATATGTACACCAGTGGAACAAAATAAGAGGTGTTTCGATTTATATTCCAAAAGAAACAACAGTTTCAGATAAGTTTGAAGAGAAATAAAAAGCATGGTAACTATTAATAGAATGAAAGAACAATTGAATTATTAAACAAAATAAAACAACTAAAATATTCAGTCAAAACAAAACTCTACCATACTCTAGATCAAAGAAATACAAAAACATCACAAAAACTGAAACCCTAGCCATGTCAGACTCACTGACGATGCATGGACTCAACCTTAGATTCTCCCTCAGTTTCGATTGAACCGTCGCTGCGACTCCTAACGACATCACAAAACCATGTATCTGGCTCCATGCCTCAGCCTACAATGGGACATCTTATCATTCAGTTTGAACGAAACAAAGATGTCATCTTCAATAGAATTGGGAACCTCAGACTTGCTCGGCCTACTCGAGATCCCTTGTAGAACCCTACATGATGCCACCCACATGCGCAACACACTACCCCGACTTCGCTCAACTTTGGCCAGACATGACCTACAACAAAACTCCCGAAGCACGGACCCCCTGCTGAGACCCTTAACGTGGCCCGCTCGATTTCCCTCTCTCCCTCTTTGGGGAAACATAACTTTTTCTTCTTTTTTCAATTACAATCAATATTATTATTATTATTATAACATTATCACTTTTTATTTAATCATATATCATATTAGTAAAAACTTTATATAGTTAAAAATTTAATAAAACTAATAATATATTAAAATTCTTTTATAAATTATTTTTAAAATGTAAAAAATTTTATTATTAAATTTTTTTATAATATATATTTATATATATTATATTATATAATTAAAATGTAATCGTTTCAGTTTTAAATTGAATAAAACATTCCTTTTTTATTTTTTAATCATTTTTTGGATAGAATGAAAATTAAACAAAGTAAAACAATAAAATATTATTATTACACACAAAATAGGTTTGGGGAGTTACATTATTCCCCCTTTCAATGAATTGTGTCCTCGCAATTCCTACGTGTTCTTAATCATCCCATAACCAACCCACAAGCTTCACCCCTGATTCCCCTTTACCAGGTCCACCAACATCGGACAATTTCATGCTTGGTTCTTCCGGTTAGTTTGATCCCCAAAACATTCCAAAACTCCTCAATTCGATTCTCCTAGATACACCTCCCATAAATCGAGTTAAGCTTATGTGGGTAGCAGTAGGTCCTCGAATGGGTGGCCCGGGAGGTGTAGAGTTCAAAGATATCATAATCAACGTGGTTCTGATAGACCAATCGGAAGACATGGTTTTATAAAAACCAGATTTTATAAGGCCTCCCATACCAACTGTAACTCAGGACAGGGAACATATAGGCTACATGGGGGTTTCCCTCCTCAGTAGCTTCTCGGAACATCTCAAGGTCCAGAAAACCCTCAAATATGGTGAAACAAATTAAAATGCCTTCATAGTACCGTCCTTCAGGTGTATAAAAAGCAGGCTTCACTAGCTACATGTGGTAGTAAAAGTGACTATGTCCTTGATAACATCTTACGAAATTTGGGTCGTTATACACTTTATAAATGAATTTATAGGTTACACGCAGGTTCACAAATGGCTGGTATGTCTCTGAACATGACTCGACAAATATGTGTCTAGTAATTCGATGGGGGGAGACAAAATAATTGTTTCGTCAGCCATCTGAAAAAATTATGAAACAATTCTTCTTAGTAAGACATAATTAAAAAATTTCATTGTTCTAATTATCCAGAGTGGTCTAAACTGAACATTTGAGACCAACTGTCACGCCCCGACACCCAGAAGCCCTGGAGCTGGTGTGTAAATAATCATGGTGTGTTTTTTTCTTTTACTAATAAGAAAATATGAATAATTAAACATCATGTTCTATATATAATATCTTTGCGATTTAGGTTTTGAGAAAATAGATACAAATTTTAAAATCCTTCAAAAATTGTACAGAAAAGACTCCACAAAGCTACTGCCAATTAGTGTAACTAAAATCTACTAAACCTTTAAAAATGAAATTAAAATATTTGGTGAGAATAAGAATTCATAGTAAGGTGTTTTTAATAAAATAATGATTCAAATAAAACCTTTTAAAAAATCACTTTAAAAAATTTATAAAACATTTTCATTAAAGAAAAATACATAAAATTAATCATAACATAACAATTTTTCAAGAATTATCAGAGAACATTTTAAGGAACATTTACAGGGATACAGTAAAACATGTTTAGATCAAAATAATGATTTTACAAAAATGCATGGTGTGAAGCATATTAATCAAGAGTTAATTAAACAATTCTACATAAATCATGGAAGGGTGCAGGTAAAGAATTTACATGGAAATAGTACATGATCATAGTTGTGCATAAAAAAAGTAACAATTAATATAACACATAAAATGAACAATATAAAATAACTGGTAAACTACTATCATTTTTTAAGGTTTAGGAGATGGGTACTGAATAATCCTCATGACATATGCATTTAACTCTTCTGATACTCATATATAAAGGATATTAACCAAATATATTCTACTAGTCGAATATTCCCTTGGTTAATTAAATATTACAAACGCAATGAGGGATGCGCATATGTCAGACATTCTGAAAAATTTCATCAAGGCCTCGACCATGAAATCTAAAAATGATTAAGGCCCCGTCCAAAACCATATATCAAATTGAGAATGACCTCACCCAATTCCACATCTATTGGTCTCATAATTCCAACCGATGCATTAAGAGGATATAGCAGGACCCACCCGTCACATACTAAGTCCAATGCATTCCTCATATGTCTTAATGTCTTTAAATCAATGTGTCCCACATCACTTTGATTTATTAAATTTGTTATTTTATCCAATGTGTCCCATATCACTAAGAATAATTAAATTATCATTTCATATTATTCAATGTATCCCATACCACATTGAATAATTTATTTCTTTTTAATGAAATATCATGATATGTCAATTATCATTTTGATAATAATTTTTTTTCAACGACATAAATAAACTAGTAAACATTATTTGCATGTGTGATATTGATTAAAACACAAAAGTATTGAATGGATGGGGTTGTCACATAGAATGTTAATTTATTAATTTTCAAAATCCCTGATTCATGGAAATTGATACTTAAAAGAAATATATGTCATTTAATACTATGATAAAAGTTTCAATGAACATGAAAATACATTAATTCATAAATTTTATTAACTAATAGTAAATTATTGTAGTAGGTTCATTATGAAATAAAATATTAAGTGTTCATTACATGATAACCTGATTCTACACATCCATTTATCCTCTAATATATTTTTATGTATTATTGCATACTTATTAACTTATATTAGTTAACAAACTCAAGAATATTACTTACTAAAATATTAAAAGTATTTATTGCATCAGGACATTAATTAAATCATGTTATGCATCACTTGAAATTAGTATTTTAAAATCACACATATATATATATATATATATTTAAAATTTGAAGTATTAAAATTTCATGAACATAAGATTGAAATAATTTTAGGTATAGTAATAAGACGTGATATATGTAAATATTCTGGAAAGTTTAACATTACCTTCCATAAACATTCATTCATATTTATGATATTTATGAGACATTGCGAAGTATATAAGTGATTATATGAACATTGACATGAAAAGGTTCATGCATATTAATTTTAATTAGAGAAAACCCTCTTATAAAATAGAAACTCTAACGAAAATATAAGGTCAAATTAAAGATGTTGTTTTTAATATAATCATCATTTTAAAAATAAGTAAAATGTTATAAAAATAAAAAAAAATCTTAAAGAAGAATTAATATAATAAAATGATGTTCAAGAAATAAAATCAATATATCCCTTATAGAAGATTCTAAAAAACACAACACAAATTATATAAAAATATCCCTTATAGTGGATTTTCAAAACACAACTGAAACCCGAAATAATATCCCTGACAAGACCATAGTTTTAAAGATAAATTTATTTAGAAGAGAAATAACCCTTTACAAGTTTCTTTAAAGAAAACATGAGCTGTAGATAATATAAAAAACACCCTTAAGAATATATTCAAAACATAAATATAAATAAAATTATCACATATAAGACCATAACCTTAAACATAAATTGATTAAGTAGAAAAATAACCCCGTACATGTTTCTTTAACAAAAATATGAATTGGAGGTAATATTAAAAGAAACCAATAAAAATATTTTCAAAAAAGAATTAAAAATGATATTATATTTTACAATACCATATCCTTAACCATAAATTTATTAAGAAGAAAAAATAATCCCTTACATAAAAATTGAAACAACAATGAAACCTCTAGCTTGAAAGTGCATGAACAATGAAAAAAAATTATCACAGTGGTAAAACATGGGTGCAGAGGTGTGTAGAAGGTATGGAAGGACTAAAATATGTATGGTGGAGAAGTATAAGGAGACTTCAATTTAAATAACTCCCAAATTCACATTCTGTAAAGCATGCTTTGCAAGATGTGAATATTGAGGTGGAAAACACTGAAAGAAAATATATTTTATATTTCAAACATACGATCATCTAGATAAGAAATCAATATAAAAATTTGATATAAATTATTTAAAATGATGTATAATAGGATGATATTAACACAATCAGACAGAAATAAGAGGAGTTTCTATTTATAATCCAAAAGCAACAATAGATTCGAACCAGGATGAATAGAAATAAAAAGCATGTCAACTATGAACGAAATGAATCTACTATCGAATGATTAAATAAAAGATCAAAACTAAAAGATTCAGACAAAACAAAACTCTACCTCATGCTAGATCAATTATATACTGAAACAACACCAAAACTAAAACCCCGGTCTCTAGCTCGAAACCTCAGCCTGTAGTGGGTCTTCTTCTCATTTAGTGTGATCAAAACAGAGTCATCCGCTTCAATAGGATTCAGACCCTTTGACTCACTCTGCCTACTCAAGATCTCCAACAGAACCCTGCTCGACACCCCACACATGTGCAACAACTACCCAGACCTCACTCAACCTCGTCAAGACGTGACCTGCACCAAAACTCCCAAATCATGGACCCCCTACTGAAACCCTAAATGCGGCCCTCTCAACTCTCCGTATTTTTTAATATGTGGTTTTGGAAAAAAAATTGGGAAAATGGGTTAGGGTTCCGATATTTGTAAAATTGGGTCTCGGATGCGTGAATTCCGTTCACGCATCCTTCCGCGGTGAAGGATGCGTGAACCCCGTTCACGCATCCTCCCGAGAGGAGGGATGCGTGAACGGGGTTCACGCATCTCATAGAGAACTCAAATCCTATTCAAAATGTATAACTATTATTTATAAACTAATACACTTAATGTAAATATTAAGAAATATTAATAAATATCAATTAAATAATATAAAATATTGAAATAATGTTAATAATTATTAATAAATATTCATGAATACTATATATTCATTAAATAATTATTAATAGAATGGCTTGAGTGTTCTCTAACATATATTGTAGTTAAACATCTATTTCTATAAAGATCCTCATATGGTTTTATTTGTATTCTAATGTGGAAACTTAATTTTTATACTTTCTAATACTCCTTATTATTATTTTTTCTGATTAAATATTGGTATATTTGTGAACAAATGAGTAACATGAAAAACATCTAGTGATTGTGATGAGTGAACCATAATCACATCATCACTATGCTAAGTTCTCTGAGTTTCATTTCTAGATCCAAGAGTAATATTTTTTAAGGCATGTGATCTCTAAAAAATATCATTTTATCTAAATAAGGTGTAAGAAGTTATGTCATGGACATGACCTATGTTTTGATATGCATACTCAATAATCTCACTCATTAGATTGCGTACCAGTAGAAATTATTTCCTTTTATAAAGTCTGAATATGTATCTTCTCAAAATTGGCCAAATGAACTTCTAATTCATATTGTAGTTTTCAATGTTGTCCATAAACAACCATACATGTGAAATCATGCTCAGATTGTATCAATTATTAACCAAGGATAGATAATCAAAATTATCAATGAAATGCTCAATCCCCCACATACTTCACCATATATATTAAAAAGTTCAAGTGAAAAGATAAATCTCCCCTTTTCATCCCATCTTTCCATCAATCAAGATCTCCCCCTTAATTGAAATGAGAAATATAATTAAGAACAATGGATAAATTGTGATTGGAATACCTCAAGTTTTAACTTCTTGAGATGATATGAATTTCAAGATTTGTCATGAAATAATCCTTCGATTTTAGCTCAAACTTATTCTTGGGAATAGTTTCTTTCACAGTTTTCTTGACTTCAATGTTTTTCATATTCCCAATGGAAGATTTTGCAACTATTGTTCCATTCTTCTAAACTTATTGTGGCCTTTTATTCTTATCAACATATGCATTTTGCATGGTTGGACTAAACCAGCACTCATCATAACTGTGACCACTTCTATTTCAATTCGAAATAATTAATATAATTAATATTTGTCATTTAATTTAATCATATTATTTATTATACATATATATATATATACATTGGTAGATCATTTGATAACAGTAAGACACTTATTAAGAATATAATATAATTCTAGATAACAGTAATACACATACAAAATGTATCATAAATCAAATGTCAACCTAATCTACACCTCCGGTGTGGATGATTCTCTGTCCCACATTCAGGAATATACTGGATTCATCCACGCCGTGTCTGTATACGTCTGTGCTCTGGCGTACACCGCACATCCTCATCGACAATCACCTCCACATCCTCCTGTGTGACAGACGGTGGATGTACAGTCTCACTGCCTATACCATGGCCTACATCTAAGGATAGTGGAAGCTGGCTGGAACTCTCTGCTCTGCTGTGGATGACTACAATAAAAAATCGAACTCAATCCAGTCAGTTTCTGTAAGTACCTGTGGCTGTGCCTGAGAAGCTGGAGGAGCATCTGACTGATCATGCTGAACACCCTCCTCCAGTGGAACAATATCATGTTGCTGAGCAAGCTGAGCAAGCTCCTCCTGTGGAACAACAGTATCCATAACAGGGTCGTCACCCCCAGGTACATCTATGGGAAGCTCAACAGGCTCTGTGGCCTCCGAAGTAGGATCTGCGGCCTCCGTAGCAGGCTCCACGGCCTCCGCAGAAGGTGGTGGATCAAAGATAATTCCATGATAAATCTCTTCCATCGACGGTATCATCTGTCTTACAAGGCTGTGAAAATATGTTGGGTCAAAGGCAGCTCTCTCCACTGGATCAGACATATTAAGTAGATGACAAATACGAGCATCCTGCAAAAACAAATTCTGTTGTTAACTAATTTGAATAAAAAATATGTTGAACACTGAAAGGAAGAATGCATATTAAGCCATGGAAGCCTCATCCGTGTCATGTCAGAAATCTGACTGGAGACCTGATGTACCAGCCTGCATAATCCATCTGATCCATCAAATGAAAACGTATTGTCCCTACCCCTCGCAACTGGGACACTCGTTGTCTGTCCCATAATGCAACATGTCTGGCATGGTAGCTCCTCCAATCAAAATCTCTCTTCCCTGACATCTTCAGGGAATGCAATGAATCCAACTGACTGGGCGGGTCAGGAACTGGCTGAAGGAATCCAAACTATCTCATAACCCTATCCGTCTGATTCCACTCGACTATATGAAAATGAATCAGTGGAACCATATAAGAGTCGATATCAAGCATCACTGTACAGCATGGGGGCAGACTCTGAAGGATATCATCTGTATATGGCATCCATGTAATCTGAAAGAAAAAATTAATAATAAATTAATAAATGAATAGATGTACAGTAAAGGGAAAAGATTTAACAATATAAATAATAATCACTTACATCGTCTAGTTGAATGCTGTCTAACATAAGTCTGTAGGCGTGAACATCATGTCTGGGAGAATCTGAATGTCGATGCGCCTGACTCCACCTGTAGATAACATTTTTTTTTACATCTCATAAAAGAATTTTATAAAATTAAGTTACATATTAGAAGGAATTAATAACATACCAACGTCCACATGGAGCCTTTTCTACAATCTCTACGGGTAATGGCGGACGAGCATGTGGAGCTAAACGAGGTATGTGCTTCCATACCCACATCTGTAGAAGAACCATGCATCATGTGATCTACATCTTATCGATGCGACATGAACTGCATAGGGCTCTGTATGTATATTCTAGGCAGGCAGACCCCCAACTATATCGGCCTGCCTGGTCCAAATCCTCCAAAAAAGATAGATACATCAGGTGCACAAAAGTAGTAGAGTGGTCAACAAAAATTGTGCCACCGATCAGCCTCAAAATATATGCACATGCAAATCGCAGCACGGTGATGTCATCAGCATCATCTGGTAAATGTGTGAAGTGATGGTCTAACCAAGGCATCCACAATCTACCACCGACGATGGTCTTGCCATCATCCTGGACCTCTATGCCCCGAAGTCTATGAACAAGATCAGGAAAATTTGATAGAACTCGGCCTGCCAAAGCATGTCTGTCGATAGGGAGGCTCAACATAATGGCCACATCCTGCAACGTAATAGTCATCTCCCCCTCACTGAAATGGAAAGTATGCGACTCTAGTATCCATCTCTCTACAAGTGTGGCAATGAGCTGATGATCAAGAAATGTGAAGTCGCACATCGCTACTCCATAGAATCCAGCTTGACGAAGATGTGGGACGATAGCGGGAGGTGGTGCAGCATGATGGAAATGGTGAGATCTATGTACACTCAAAGGAGCCACATGACGTCCCTCTAAATGCAGTCGTGATACATGATTAGCCTGAGATGTAAGCAATAGAAAATCTTCCATCTGCACACATGATATCATCGTTACATATTAATAGTGGAAGCATGATATATTCATTTTCATTTGGTGTCACAATAATCATTATCCTAGTCTCACAATCAACATTAGTTAGTGATTCTCAGACACTCAGATGCCATTAATGAAAATAGACATCTTATAAGAAAACTGGAATTTAAAAGTGAAAAATTAATTATTTCTTCTTTTTTGTGAAATTGCGTTTGTCAATTTATCCATTATCCATTAAATAACAATTAAAATTATTCCACATTAAATATTAACAGGAAAAAATAAATCCACAGGGGAACTAGGACCTAAAAATAAGTCTTTCAACCTTCACATGAAAATGATCATTGATGACTCCAAAACAAGGCACTTGAACTCCTCTAGAAAAAGTACAACTCGTGCTCTAGAAAATTATATTTATCACAAAAATGGAGCAGGTACACAGACTCGATCATGGATGATGAGATGTGGAACTCTGTCCCGCCACTTGGGGACATCTCTTACGAGTATGTCCTTTTGCGTGACAGATACTGCATTGTGTTCTCCCTCCTCGTTGCCGAGGCCAATCCATCTCATTTCTGATGCGAGTTGACTTCAGTCTTCCTCAGGGCCGCAACCTGGTAGCATGAAGCCAATAATTTTCAAAATGAAAGACATTGAAAAAATTATAAATGAAACCAAAACCAACTTATGAAAACTTTGAAATATCAGGGACGATGGTCGGTTGATCAGCAGGCAATGTGATAGAATGGAAGTCACCAACAGGCATCCAAGCAGCACTATAACAGTTAACCAAAGTGCTCATGTGATACACCGGGTCAACATATGGCTCCCATGATATATTTACTGAAGCGCAAGCTGCAATAACATGTACACATGGATATCTCAATGACTGAAAGTTGTCACAATCACAGTACCTATTGTCCAACATCACGACAAACACTCTACCATTAGTGCATGTACCCTGGTCGTAGCACTGTCTTACCCGAAAAATCCTCTTTTCCCTGTCAAAGGCTATAACATTCCATCATGAAGCCTCATTCTGTATCCGGTTAATATCAGTTTGAAAATGCTTAGTAAAAAGCATTCCATTTTCCATCCTATGGTAGGCCTTTTGGGACCAGTCAACAAAGTAGTGAACACATCTAAAAAATGTCTCTTGCACTAACCCTGTGATTGGGAGTTTGCGCACACCCTTGAGGACCCCATTTATGCACTCCACTATATTAGTGGTCATATGCCCATATCTCATGCCACCATCGTATGCTAATGACCATTTTTCCTTTGAAATTTGTACCATATATTCATATACCTACTCATTAATTGTTCGGATCTCTCCAAGACGTCGATCAAACCATTCTTATTGGGGTTCATATGCTGAAAGCATAACATAATAATTTATTAAAATGGATATTAAATTTTGGTAAAAAAATCAAGTTTAGAAAACCATACCCAATTTGAGGATCACGTTCTTTATGGACTCATCTCTAAACTGCTTATGCACATTATTTGCAATATGTCTAATGAAATAATGTTGATAAGCATTCAGATCAGTCCAAGAAACCCCATCACTACTCACGACCTCTATAATCGCTCGATGATGATCAGATATCAGACACACAACCAGTTTTTGCATAACATGAACACGTACACATGCCAAGAACCAGCTCCAGTATTCAAAATTTTCTTTTTCAACAACAGCAAAAGAAAGTGGCAGAGGAGGGCGATAACCATCCTGTGTGGCAGCAATGAGTAGAACACCTATATAATTTCCATAAAAAAATGTTCCATCTACCTGAATAAATTGTTTACAATAGGGAAATGCAGCAATACACGGTCTGAATGCACAAAAAATCCTATTGAATTTCTACTTTGACCGATCAACTCAATGATTTTGGGATACATACTCAACACTGTCCAATTGATAAACAATCTGATTATTGAGAGACAACAATTCCATAAGCTGTGGAAACATCGCATAAGACTCATCCCAATCACCATACACTTTTACAATGGCTTTCTGTTTTGCATTCCAATCTTTGTTGTATGATACCTTATAGTTATACAACTGTTGAATTCATTCCTGAACAAGGGCTATAGGAACATCCTGACTTGTTCGTATTATCTCACAAATAACTGTAGATATAAACTCTGAATCAAGGGATGAGTGATCTTATGCCAAGCTGGGATGCAGACAAGTGTGTGGGCCTTCTAATTTGGTTATCTTCCAACATCCATAATATTTATCAAATAGTTCTCTTAATCAAAATTTACATTCTGACCCATATTTTTTACAACGAATAAGATATTTGGTCTTCTTTGACTCATAAACCACAAATGTGAAATGTCGCTCAATGTGGTATTTCTTTATCACATTTTTCATGACCTATTTACTTTCGAACTCCTGCCCAACATATATAGAATTATCATTTGATGCAGGCTTATTCCCTATAATTCCAGGGAATTCAGAAGCTGGTGTAATGACATCCTAATCAAAATTTTGTTCACGAGACATTCCTCCAACTAAGGAACTCAAAACTGAAGGATGATTACAACTAACGGGTGGATGTAATGGATGTATGTCTCTCAAAGTAACCTCAGAAGGTTTATTCCCAACCACATCATCTCCTACTGACTCCCCAGATTCTTCTTCCTCAGATAAACTTTCATGCACTATATCAGCACAGAAAAGGATGTCATCTACATTTCCTTCCAAATTTTTATGATCTTCCTCATTACATTCTTCCACAGGAGTCATATGAGAAGGAGGCAATGAATAGGACTTCTGTGAAGGACCGACTTCTATAGAGGTCACAAAGCATGGTTCTGTAGTAATGGATTGTACCACATCAATATCAAAAATGATAATAAATAATTCCATCAAACCATTAATACACTATTTCCTGAATAACTGAGAAGCCTCCATCCAATCCTCATCATCGACTATAGAGTAGTCGATGTGCCACAGAAGCTCAGGATATTGAAGATGTCAGTATCTAATTGAATTGATTGCTTGTCCTGCACTCAGTTTTAACCGACTATGAATATTATTACGAACTGCATCCAATGTCATACAACCATGGAGATTTATCACTTTGATAGGTGGCACACTGTAGCTAAAACCCTTCTCGGTACAAATTACCTCACCGTTGCAATATATTTGAGAAGACATAATTACCTATAAAAAAATAATTTAAAAAATATTATACACTACATTAAAATTTTAAATTATTTAATTTGGTTTTGAATAATTGATTATCTTGTGACTTTTTTATGTATTGATTTATCACTGTTAATGTATAGTGATTGTGATTTTAGCACAAAATCAAATTTAATATAATGTTTCACAAAGTTTAATTAATTATGAATATATAATCATGACTTGATCTTGATACTTACGATTAGTTTATCATTATCTAATAAACTAACCATAGCCTATATGGGTAAACTCCTGTCTCTATTATCAAATATTGTAGCAACCGCCAATCTCCTGTCAAACATCAACACCTCCTCTCAAACGAGTTCTCGAATGCCTCTTCGTCGACACCTCTTCAGGGATGCCTCTTCGTCGACACCTCTTCGGGTCGTCTGTCTTATAATTACAAATTTACTCACATGCATGTGAGGGGGTGTAGGGGTATGAAATACATAAATTATTTTAAGCGGACACGCAGGTCCTTACACTTACTAAGAGATGACTCACAGGTCATCAATGCGGAAAAAATGCAATTATTACAAATTGAATAACAACATACACAAAATAAAACATGTAATTTCAATTACGCATGGTCGGCCATCACAAGATCAGTCATCACTCATACCGTGTTTTTTGGTATATTTATTATATTATCCATATTATATAAAATCTATATTAAATACTACACCTATTTTACAAAAATTTAACTTCATGTGTATATATATATATATAATTATTAATAACATTCAATAAATTTTATTATAACTGATCTAATTGAGATTTACATAATAAACACTTTTGTTATTTTAAATTTTATGAAATTGTAATGTTTTTTGGGCATTCTTCTACTTTTCAAAATATAAGTAAATATATTTTATACTTTATTGATTAAAAATATTATTACTAGTAAATAAAAGTAATTTAATTTACACTTACATCAAAACCATCCATTAAAATTAATTTCTCTAACATAAATTACTTTTCCTAAACATTAAAATTTTTTGACATAACATACAACATTTAATATTCAGACAACAGACATTCAAAAAATTAAATCATACAAACATTCAACATCAAGAAAATTAAATCATACAAAACATTTCATCAATAACATATGAAATAATTAAATCATACATACAATTAAACATACAAATGAAATAAATAAACAAAATTAAACAATTAAATTATTAAATAGAAATTTTACCTGAATAAAAGCAGCAAATATTTGTTGACAAAGAATTTCTGCAGAGCTTCGCAACAAAAACCAGAGTAGAACAATGGGTTTTGGGGGGGTGGGGGGGACCCCTCCTTTTATATAAAATCTCGGAAGGATGCGTGAATGTCGTTCACGCATCCTTTAGCTAGTCCGCGAAGGATGCGTGAACGACGTTCACGCATCACTACCGCAGCTCGGATGCGTGAACGGCGTTCACGCGTCCTTTAGCAGGTCAACAAAGGACGCGTGAACGCCAGTCATGCATTACTGCCTGGGTCCGGGATGCGTGAACGGGGTTCACGCATCCCGGACCCAAGTTGAAAAATATCAGAACCCTAACCCCTTTTCCCAAATTTTTATTTTCCTAAAACCCATATTAAAAAATATGCCCCCTTTTTTCAGTGTGAAAACTCCCCCCAAAATGGATCTTCTTGGTTTTTTTGACAATTAAAATAAATTTTATTATTATTATAACTTTAGAATAACTTATTTAATAATATATCATATTATTAATATATATAAAAATTTAAAAGTTTAAAAAAACTAATAATCTATTGAAATAATTTTATCAATACTTTTTAAAAAGTAAAAGTTTTCATTATTAAATTCCTTTTTGAAATATATATATATACATCATATTATATAGTTACAATTTTATAAATTAAATTAATAAATTGAATATCTATTAACTTGAAAATCATAATAATAATTATCATAATTTTTACAAAATATTTGTAATTTTGAAACATTAAATTTTTTTAAAATTACACACACACACACATATACATATATGATTTCAAGGTAATAATAATTTTTATTAAATGATCATTGAAACATGTAAAATTATAATAATTCTATTAAAATAGTTATAATATTTATTTATAATTTTATTAAACAAAATTCAAAATGTTAATAACGTTTTACAAGATTAATCTAATCAATGTTTTTAATCTAATAATTATTAAATTATATATATATGTATGTTTATTTATATATTATTTTTGAATATATATAAATCCCATATAATTATACATATAATAGATTAACTATTTTCCACATAAATTTAAATAGTGAACTTTTACAAAATAATGTCCTCAAAATAATTTAAATTAATAAATTCGCAATCATTTATAACATCAAATAAAAAATTATAATTTTATAATATTATTAGTTTTATATCTTAATTTTATATAATTTTAATCTAGTATATATATATATCTCATATTTTGAAAACCAAACAAAAAATTAGATATATTAATATATTTTTATAATTTTTATTTAAGATTTTCTATTAAATAAAAATTTGACAAGAATAAATTTTATTTAATAAAAATACTTATTTTAAATTATTCATTAATTAATGTGAGATAGTATTTACTTTGAAAAATGTACTTTTAATAAAAAAAATATTAATTTTCAATTATTACTTTAATTAAAACCATCTTAAAAATGTTTATGTTATAAATATACCCCTTTAAGAAAACACTAACGATCACATGATTTTGAAATACAACAGTCAATTTCAAAAAGAAACTATCTTCTTAATTTTAATCATCAACAACTATAATAACTATCACAAGTATTTCTAGCTATCATGAACACCCTTATAAACACATGTTTATTATATTATATACCTTTAATTAAGTTTGACTTACACAGATGGTTCTCTACATCCCTCTGCTACTTAGTAAATGTGCCATTCTCTTAGCGATTACATTATTCACTACAGTCGGTACAAATGGACAAGGGATACCTTATTAGTCTCATCGTGGGGATAGGGGGTCTTCCATTAGTGCCCCTCAAATTTCCTATTAGTTTCTTAGGATAGATATGTTCTTTTGGCCTTGATGCAATGTAATCATTTTAGTGTTTATTGAATAAAACATTCCTTGTTTTTATATTGAAATCATTTTTTGGATAGATGAAAATTAAACGATTTAAACCCATAAAATATTATTATTACACCTGAAATAGGTTCGGGGTGTCACAGTTACATTTCACCTGTTGGAAGAAGCCAAAGAGTGTACTCCCTAAATGCTTGATCAAAGTTTGGTGGAAGCTGGGGTTCATGCTATTTAGGATATAGCTTTAGTAGAAGCTTCTACTCATGATACTGCTCTAGTTAGATAAGATTAATCTAGTAAGATGAAGGAAAAATCCCATGAGTTTCTCAAGAACAAACCCACTTTTTTCTATGGTAGTATGGAGCACTAATAAGTGTAGGAGTTTCATGATATGATTGGGAACATGTTTCAGATTATTTATACTCTTGAAGAAGTCAGTGGGAAATGAACCTCATTCTTAATAAAGGGTCCCAACCAAAGGTGGTGGGACATAGTTCTTCAAGTTTGAAAGCATGAGATGATGATATGGAAAGACTTCAATGTGGTGAACAAAAACTACATCTATCCTGAGGTCTTCTCTTATGATAGACCTCATGAGTTTAGGGATCCTTTTTAGGGGGACTAGTCAGTGATGGAGTATGCCATCTAATTTTCAAATATAGTATGATATGCACAAGAAATTGTCTCCAATGATCATATTAAATCTCAATGGTTTGAAAAGGATTTTTGGTAAGAGATCTATTCTTATGGATTATTTTTTATGTTGAAGCTGTAACACCCCTAGAAATGTGAGACTTAAAAGGCTAAATGTTATTACCCATGTCAACAAGGTGCACCTTTTTCTTCGGAAGCCTACATGATTAGAAATCCACAGTTAAGCATGATTATCATGGATTATTAATCAAGATGGGTGACCTTCTAGGAAGTTTATTAGGGTGTGTGTGAGTGAAGACAAAACACACTTAAAGAAAATGTGTTGGCCTGTGGGGATAGTCATTAGTCTGATAAGCACCCCTAGTGAGTAATAGCCTATGGTGTGCTGGGAATGAAAACATGGTATTACAGGAGACCCATGGGGTCAGATGACAAGGTTCATGGCCTGGGGAAGTAGGCCGTGATAAATGGTATCAGAGTCAATACCCAACTGAAAGTGCATAGGCACTGCCTGGTTTTGAGGCTTGGGGTCCACAACGAGGGCATTGTGCTTTAAATGGGTGGATAATGTAACACCCCGAGAAAAGTGAGACTTAAAAGGATAAATGTTACTACACATGACAATAAGGAGAAACTTTATTTTAGGGAGCCTACCTAATCAGAACTCCACATTTAATCATGCTTGTCCTGGAGTATTAATCAGGATGGGCGACTTTATGGGAATTTTCCTAGGGTGTGTGTGAGTGAGGAAAAAACACATTGAAAGAACATGTGTTGGCCTGTGGGGATAGTTATTAGTTTGATAAGTGACCATAGTGAGTAATAGCCTATGGTTTGGCCGGGGAGGCAGGTCATGACAAATGGTATCAGAGCCAATACCCAGCCGGAAGTGCTTAGGAACTGCCTGGGTTTGGGCTTGGGGTCCACAATGAGGACGTTTTGCTTTAATGGGGTGGAAAATGTAACACCCCTATAAAAGTGAGACATAAAATGATAAATGTTACTACCCATGTCAATAAGGATCACCTTTCTTTTCGAAATCCTACCAGATTAGAACTCCACAGTTAAGAATGCTTGTCCTGGATTAGTAATCAGGATGGGTGACTTTTTGGGAAGTTTCCCAGGGTTTCTGTGAGTGAGGACAAAACACACTGAAAGAACATGTGTTGGCCTGTGGGGACAGTCATTATTCCGATAAGAGACCCTAGTTAGTAATAGAATATGGTGTGCTGGGAAGGAAACCAAGGTATTACAGGAGACCCATGGGGTTATATGACAAGGTTCATGGCCCGGGGAGGCGGGTCATGACAAAATCCCTATGCTGAGGTAGTTGATCAAGATTGTTTGGTGGATATTTTCCACAAGGGAATGTTTGGTTCCTTTGGGGATATGTCAGTTTTTGGTAGTTATTGTTCATCCTAGAATAATAGGAAGTTTGATGCATAAGGGAAGTATGGTGGTTGTAGCTTAGGTCATCCTTATAGGCAGACTTCATATTTGGCTTCCGGTGTAGGGACTTCTGTGTGACAACAGTGAAGAAAGGAAGGGCACACTCAACCTTCATGTACATTGACTCCTAGGTCCTATATCTGATGTGTAATTATGGGGAACATGTGGTGTTTTTTCATGGTGTCACACTTATATTAGAGTGTGACATGATCTATAGATTCCAGAGGAGTTTCGGTTCAGTTGGAGCCGACTAAGATGGTGGGAACTCAGTTTGGTGGTCGTGGAAGTAGGATGGGATTGTCTTATGGGAAGATACATGTCTGGGTAAAGCCATAGGTGAGCGTTCTTTCTCTGGCAGGGACCTTGAATCTTTATGTTTTGGATCAGGCGGTAGCTGGAATAGATGAAAGAGCTTCAAAAGTTCAAGGTACAATCATCATTGCATCTTCTATAGTAACTATTTTATTTGACACTGAGACATCTATTTATTTTATCTATTCCGTTCTTGTGAATTTATTATCTTACCAATCGAGATGATGTCTTTTTTGAGGGAGTTAGTAACAATGCTGGGTAAGAATATTGAGCAAGGTATCAGGTTACAATCATGAGTTCTTTCCCTAAGAGTGGTTGAGATATAGTGGGACTTCATGGACTTGGATATGTACATATTTGATGTAATACTAGGCATAGATTGGATAGTGCGCTTTTAGGAACATATCGATTACTATAGGCTATAGATGAGTTTCATGGCACATAATAGGGGTCCTTAGTTATTTCGTGGGGAATGTGATCATCGGTCGAGTCATGTGGGACCTCCTCTCCCATAGATCAGATTTCATTCCCTTCAGTTATCATCACTCATGATGGAGGATGATGATGTTACTTCTGGGGATGGTTTACTACATTTTCTAGATGATATCCCAGAGGTATTTTCAGATGATTTTTCAGGCATACCTCCAGAGCGTGATATGGATTTCTCGATTCTTTTGGTGTTGAGAACAGAACCTATATATCTTCCCTCATATCATATAAACCCCACCTAGTTGAGGGAATTAAAGATAGAGCTGGATGATTTGGAATATAAAAGGTGAATTCTCCTGAGCGTCTCTCCTTGAGCCTCCCCAGTCTGGTTTGTGAAGAAGGCCGATGGATCTCTCCTATTGTGAATCGACTACTGAAAGATAAAGTAGGTAACCATCATGAATAAATACCATTAGCCAAGGATTAATGATTTGTTTGATCCATTTAAGGGGTAAAACTGGTTCTTCAATATAGAATTTCATTCAGGTTACCACCAAGGAAGGGTGAGAAGGGGAAATCCTGAAAACGACTATCTAATGATGGAATGAATACCTATTGTATGTAGTCATGCCATTTGGACTAAAAAAATCTCTAGGTGTTTTTATGGATCTCATGAGTAGTGTGTTCCACTAGTATTTCTACTCACTCGTTGTGGTATTTTTGGATGACATACTAGTTTATTCTAAATCTATGGAAGAGAATGACCTTCATTTGTGGATCATGTGGGGCACTCTCCAGGTCCCCAAATTTATGTGAAGCCTTCAATGTTAACATTCTAGATTAGGGAAGTTTAATTTTCTAGCCACATGATTTCAGAGTCGGGGGTTTATTTAGACCACATGAAGATTATTACAGTTATGTCATGAAAACGAACAAAAAATGTGTTCGAGAATAGGAGTTTTCCAGGCCTTGTAGTTTATTACAGGCTAGTTGTTTGAGATTTATCATGGATTTCCTCCTATATGACCACACTCACCCAGAAATGGGTTATGTTTGAGCATAGACTAGATTTTTAGACAACTTTTGAGAAGGTGAACCCGTGGTTTAATATGACAACTTTGTAGATCATTCTAGAGTCTGGGTAGGGAAACATGGTTTTTTGTGATGCTTCAAGTATGGTACTGGGGTTTACACTCATGAAAGATAATCATGTCAATGATTATGGCTCACTCCAACTCCAACCACATGTAAAAAATTACGCAACACATGACTTGGAGTTATAATAGGTGATTCATGATCTTAAGAGATAGAACCATTATCAATTTGGGGGAAAACTTTCTGTCTATTCTGATTATAAAATCATAGATTACATTCTCTCCCAAAAATATTCTGACTCAAGGTAGCGGCGTTGGATCGAGTATTTGTATGTGTTACAATTTGTTATTAGCTATACCCCGAGAAAGGGTAATGTTGTGGCTAAAGCCTTGAGATGAAAATTTCCAGGGAAGGCTTTGAGAAAGTCTAGTGATGAATGAACCATGATGGGTCTCTTCACCTAGATGCACTTGGAGATCAAGTAACATTGCAGAGGCACATTATTTGCAATAATTCAATTTAATTCTTCTCTTATATATTTTATTAAGTATGAGAAGATTAGTGATGAGATATGTCAATGGTATATGCAGTTTCTTTGTGATGGGTACACATATCCTGGTTCTTCTTCCTCTTTCGAGGGGGTCCAGTGCATTAATGGTTGTGCAGTGGTGTTATTGTCTCTGCCAAAGGTGGAGCTGTAGGATAGCCACCAGTCTCAATAGGCCATATATCCTAGTTCTAATAAGATTTATTATTATATTCATTGATAGTTTTGGTGGCCTGGAATGAGACCTGAGATATTTGATTTCATATCGAGATGATATACTTGTCAGTAGGTAAATGCAGAGCATCAAAGGCCCTCTAGGTTTCTTCATCTTTTACCCATTCCTACCTAGATGTGGGACGTGGTCTCCATGGAAATTGTTATTGTCTTTTCCTGTACACATTAGAGATGGAACACCATTTGGGTGTTGATATATTATTTTCTTTAATCATCCAACATCATTCCAGTCAGAGATACAACTAAAGTGGATGAGATGGGTGGAATGTATAATTAGGTAATGACTATGATTCACAGAGTGCCATCAATTGTTTTTCTAACAGTGACCCCATACTCACCTCTAGGTTATGGTATGAACATAAAAGGGGATATTTGTTGTAGATTATGCTTCGTATGACATACCATCCCCAAACGGATGGTCAGACAGAGTGAGAAAATCAGATTATGGAGGAAATGCTTTGTTCATGTGTTTTAGATTTCATAGGATTATGGGATAACTATTTTTACTTGGTCCAATTTACTTATTATAACAATTACCATTAATCTATTAGAATGGATCCTTTTGAGGTTTTCTATGATCATCCATGTGAGTCTTCATTATGTTGGGCTGAGTTAGGCGAGACCACACTTTTGGGATCAAGCCTTGTGCACGAGTCTTCTAAGAAATTCATGTTGATCAAGTGATAGTTATTGATTTTTTAGAGTCATAAAAAACCGTATTCCAAGAAGTGGTGTCAATATCATGAGTTCCTTGTGGTTTATCATTTGTTCCTGGTAGTGAACCCTCATTTGGGACATCATTGTCTGGGAAAGTACAGAAAGATGACGATAAGGTATGGAAAACCATTCGAGATCACTATGAGGATTGGAAAAGTGGCATACAGGTTAGCCTCATGATAGAGTTAATATTTTCATTATTATTTATATGTTTTTCAATGATTTAATCCCTCCCAATTATTCAATGTGAGTGTATTTGCATCATTTATGTGTTTTTAGTGTATTTTGGGCTTAAATGTGAAAATGGGGTAATTCTGTAAAATTTTCAATTTTATAGATCTTCTGTTTTTCGGGAATAACTGTTATAATATGGGTCCAATTGAAGTTAATATTTTTTTAGGATTCCTATACTTGTGGGATTAAAATGTTCCTTCTGGACCAAGACCCAATTCGAAACCCAATGGTGCAGAAAATTCAGTCAAGTGGAGAAATAAGTTTGGAAGGCAGAATGGACCCCACTTCATTAAATATGCAATATCTCCTTAATCCAAACTTATAATGAGGTGATTCCAGCTGGTGTAGAAATAGGACTTCGAAAGAAAGTCTCACATTAAATTTCATAAATTATTGAGCTCATTAATGCATCCTTTTGGCGCGTCCAAGTGGAGTAGGTGAAACAGTGTTTGGCGGCCAGAAAAGTAATGGTCATTGATTCGGCCATATCATTCTTTACACCTGTCCAATGACTCTCAAATATTTAGGGTCGATAGATAACTTCATTTCCAACATTCTATAAGAAGGGACCTCAGTGCGTTTCGGCCGTCTGGTGGTCATAACAGAGGCAAACTTCTAGAGTACAGATTCTGGAGCATCAAATTTTCTGTTCTTTGTTTTCTCTCTTTTGTTCTTCTTAGTTTTGTAATGAATTATTCCTTCCCCTCAGTCACAATTACCCTTACCATGGTGGGGTAAAATTCTGTGTGATTGGGGAAGGAGAGGTTTTCCATATTGTATTTCATGATTTCCTTCTATAAATGTTTTAAAATCCTCTTTTCTCTTCTGTGAATCTGTTTCAATTTCTTATAACAGTTTTTATTATCATGTACGATTGTATCTGATTTTAGATTCTGTTGTTCATTTAGATTTGGTCAATGATCAATATCTCCCTCCATTAGGTTCTGGTTTATAAACAAGGGAATATACCGGAATTTAGTGGTGTAGTACTCGGTGATCACCGGTACGTGTGTGAGGAGTAGTGAATGTTCTTGATTACTTGGGATAAACAAGACCCGATTGGGAATTGCCTAAGATAATTGGGGGTATTTTCTACAACTCTATTACACATTTGAAGGAGAGTAGACCAACCTAAGATTTTATTAAGGTTTATTCTCACATTTTTAATTGACCAAGGGAGTGAGAAGAAACAATTGTGGATTCTCACTCTTAACGATTTAGCGGAGGAGAATTGGGTAAAATGAACAATGATAGAATTACAATTGGAAAACTGACCCTAACCTGATCACCATTTCATATCACTGATTTAGATCACATCATTTTTCAATTTGTTTCAAAACTTTCACTTAATTACTTTAGTTTATTTAGTTTCTTTCTTGTATTTTCTAAATCAAACAATTTCTAAAAACAACCTCACTTCTTTCTATTTTAAGGTGAAAGCTTAATTGTTGTGAAATCCTCTCTAGAGACAACCTAGGTAATCCACTCTACTGCATTTTAACTTAGGTAATATTTTTTTTTTGTCACACCCCATGACAGGCACGTGTCAAAACATGGCGCCGTTGCCGGGGAGGTAGTGCCAACATTTCTTTTCTTTTCGTTTCTCTCTTTTCATCTTTTCCCTTCAAAATTGCATGACTAGAACCTCAAAAACTGAACCTTTACCCATAGATCCTGAAATTGAAAGAACCTTGTTGAATAGACTTAGAAACATTAATTTAGAATCTGAATTTGAGGACGTTCCCCTTGAAGACTCAAGTGAAACTTCAAGTGTTCACTCTGAGCCTGTCATCATGGCTGAAAATCAAAACCAAACACTTAGAGACCTCTGTGCACCAGAATTCCTTAATCAAAACAATCAACTTGCCATGCTAGTGTTACAAAATGATTTTGAAATGAAACCTAACATGATTCCTTTGCTTTCAAAGTTTCATGGTTTGCCAGGTGAGGATCCAAACAAACACATTAAAGAGTTCACACATGTGTGCTCAACTTTCAGACCCCGTGGAATTACTGAGGAGCAGGTTAATTGGAAGGCATTTCCGTTTTCATTGGATGGAGCTGCTAAAGAATGGTTGTACGGCCTACAACCAGGAGATGTACATGACTGGAATGACCTGGTAAGATGTTTTATGCAAAGATTCTTCCCCACCTCTAGAAGCACAACCATTCGTAAGGAAATCTACGCCATACGACAATCATCTGGAGAAACTCTTTACGAGTAATGGGAGAGATTTAAGAAGCTATGTGCCAGCTGTCCACATCAAGCCATTGAGGAACACCACTTTCTTGTCTTCTTCTATCAAGGAATACTGGACAATGATAGAAACCTTCTTGATGCATCATCTGGAGGTGCACTGATTGACAAGTCGCCAGAAGAAGCCAAGGGCTTGATTGAGAAGATTTCCCAGAACTCGCAGCAATTTGGAACAAGAGGTATTGGAACAAGAGGTATTAATGAGGTACGCACTTATCATCCATCAACCTTATTAGAAACTAAGATTGAAGAGCTTACTAGTTTGGTGAGGCAGATGGCTTTGAAGCAAGTTAGTGACCAACAAGCACCAGCTAAGGTATGTGTTTTATTCTCATCTCCTGATCATTTCACTGACCAGTGTGATGAAATACAAGGAATGGAAAGTTGTGCAGCAGCCTTTCAACCAAGGCAGTTCCAGCAAAATCAAGGATGGAGAGAGCCTAACCAAGTCCAATATGTATTTGGAAATCAACAGAATCAAGCTAGCCCCCCGTACCAATATCAGTTTCAAAACCAACCCCCATTCCAGAATCAATTCCAGAACCCTCCACCATTTCCACAAAAGCAGTCTTATAATCATCCTTCATACCAAAAACCAACCAGTATCCAAAGACCCTATGAGAAACCATCCACTAGTGCCCAACCTCCATTTCAAAACCAACAAAAATATGAGTTTGAAGGACTGAAAGACACTGTTAAAGATTTGTCTAATAAGTTTGAGAGTCTCATGGAATTTCTGACCAAAAATCTAGGTAAACTCCCTTCCCAAAAAGTCCCAAAACCAAAAGAGAATGTTAGTATTATAACTACAAGAAGAGGAAAAGAACTCCAACCACCATCCACCATTGAACCTGAAACAAGAAAAACTAATATGGGTGAGAATGAAGTTAGAAATGATGAAAATTCTATGAAAATGCATCGGGAAGAAGATAAGAAAGAGGAGGATGATAATGATAGGACAAGAAGGAAGAAACAAGAAACACCATTTCAAAGGCAAAAAAGGGAGAAGAAAGATATACCACCACCATTTCCATCAAGGATTATTGAATCAAAGAGGTTACAAGAAGAAGCACTGAAAAAAGAAATTTTGGACACCTTTCAGAAAGTGGAAATCAACATACCTCTGCTTGAAGCACTCAAACAAATTCCAAAGTATGCTAAGTTTTTGGAGGATATTTGTACCAAGAAAAGAAGAATTCAGGGGAATGAGAGGATCAATTTGGGAAGAAGTGTCTCAGCCCTTATCACACCACAATTTCCAACCAAATGTCAATATCCAGGGATGTTTTCTATTCCATGCACCATTGGTTCATTAAATTTCTCTAATGGTTTGTGCGATTTAGGTGCATCAATTAATGTATTGCTTCACTCAGTATATACTACTTTGCATATGGGAGGCTTGAAGCCCACAAGAGTGGTGGTCCAGCTTGCAAATAAATCCACAGTATTCCCAGCAGGAGTTCTGGAGGATGTCCTGGTAAAAGTCAAATATCTTTTATTCCCTGCTGACTTTTATGTGTTGAATATGGAAGATAATAGGATCCCATCACACTCACCCATCATTTTGGGGAGACCTTTCTTGAAGACAGCCAAAACCATTATCAATGTCCATGAAGGGACACGTACCATGGATTTTGGAGACAACACCGCCCACTTCAATATTTTTGAATCCATGAGGCACCCATCAGATGATCATTCACTCTTCACACTCTCCCATGAAGATGACATAGAACCAATTGAATAATCAGGTATGTTTCATGAATTTTTATCATTAGGAGAGAATTTTTCCATTAAAGATATCACTGAACATATGGATTCCCAAACTCTTGGAGGTTCTGATTTCCTGTTGGAAGAAGAGGTAAAATCTGGTTTCTTTGATAATTTGTTAAAGGATGATGAAGATGATATGATTTCTTGTGTGTAGGATGTAAAACCATTGGAAGTGGAGAACCTCAATTTAGTTTCATCTCTTGAGCATCCTCCTGATCTAGAATTAAAACCACTCCCCACTGATTTAAAATATGTTTACCTTATGTAGGGGGAGAAATTACCAGTAATAATTGCTAATAATCTATCTAAAACTCAAGAAAAATCATTGATTGAGCTTTTGAGAGAGAATGTCCAAGCAATAGGGTGGATCTTAGGTGATATCCCAGGAATAAACCCAAATATTTGCTCACATAGAATTTTTCTTGAGGGAGATTCCAAACCTGTCAGACAACCCCAAAGGAGGCTGAACCCTACCCTGATGGAGGTTGTGAAAAAAGAGATTGAGAAGTTATTAGAATCCGGGATCATCTATCCCATATAATATTCACAATGGGTTAGCCCCATCCATGTAGTCCCAAAGAAAAATGGCCTAACCATTGTGAGGAATGAAAAGAATGAATTAGTCCCTATGAGAATTCAGAATAGCTGGAGAGTATGCATCGATTTTAGGAAGCTGAATCAGGTCACTCGAAAAGATCATTTCCCTATCCTGTTTATTGACCAGATGTTAGAGTGATTGGCAGGGAGAACTCATTGTTGCTTTTTTTATGGATTTTCAGGTTATTTTCAGGTACCCATTGCCCCCGAGGATCAAGAGAAGACAACCTTTACTTGTCCTTTCAGTACTTTTGCATACAAAAGAATGCCATTTGGATTGTGTAATTCTCCAGGTACATTTAAGAGGTGTATGGTAAGTATATTTTCTGATCACATTGAAGATTTATTGGAGGTTTTCTTGGATGACTTCACAGTTTTTGGAAATTCATTTGACCATTTTTTGAAAAATCTGGAAAAAGTTTTGAAAACTTGCATTGAAAAGAACCTTGTTTTGAATTTTGAAAAGTGTCATTTTATGGTTGAGAGAGGAATTGTCTTTGGGCATGTCATTTCACAGAATGGAATTGAGGTTGATAAGTCAAAAATTGAACTGATAAATTCTTTTCCTTACCCAACTTGTGTGAAACATGTTAGATCATTTTTAGGACATGTAGGATTCTACAGGAGGTTTATAAAAGATTTCAGTAAGATTTCTCTCCCTCTCTCTAGATTACTTTTGAAAGATGCTGATTTTGATTTCAACGGTTCATGTAGGGAATCATTTGATGAGTTGAAGAAGAAATTGATTACACCACCAGTGATGCAGCCACCAAATTGGGAAGAACCATTTGAGATACTTTGTGATGTTTCAAACCAAGCAGTTGGAGCTGTCCTTTCTCAGCGAATTGAGGGCAGGCCACAAGTCATTGCATATGCCTCTAAAACCTTAGATGCGGCCCAATTCAACTACACAACAACAGAAAAAGAGTTTTTAGCAGTTGTTTTTACTTTAGAAATACGTAGATCGTATCTGCTCGGAACTAAAGTCATTGTGTTTTCTGATCATGCAGCTCTTAGGTACTTGATGAAGAAGGCTGAAGCAAAACCAAGTCTAGTGAGAAGGATACTACTACTACAGAAGTTCAACATAAAAACCAAATATATGAAGGGATCTGAGAACCAAGTGGCTGATCACTTAAGTAGACTACCCAACACCACTGAAGTTGAGATTCCAAACACTAAACCACTAAATGATAGCCTTCCAGGAGAGCAGTTGTACTTGATTGAAGGAGAAGTACCTTGGTATGCTGACATGGTCAATTATTTGGTAACATCTCAGGTCCCATCTCATTTAAATTCTCACTAAATTCACAAATTGAAATCTGAATCTAAATATTACATCTGGGATGATCCATTTATTTGGAAGATTTGTAATGACCAAATGATCCAAAGATGTTTGCCTAAAAATGAAATTGAATCAGTCTTTAGGTTTTGTCACACATTAGCTTGTGGAGGCCACTTTGGACCTCAAAGGACTACAAGAAAGGTTTTAGAATCTGGACTTTATTGGCCAACACTTTTCAAAGATTCTCATGAATTTTGAAAATGGTGTGCAAAATGTCAGTTTACAGGAAATATTTCAAAGAGACAAGAAATGCCCCAAAATCCACTTAATTTTTGTGAAAAATTTGAAGTTTTGGGGATAGATTTTATGGGACCTTTCCCAATGTCATTTGTAAATTCTTATATTCTTCTTGCTGTTGATTATGTTTCCAAATGGGTGGAAGCAAAAGCCACCAGGACTGACGATGCTAAAGTTGTTTGTGATTTTGTCAGGGCTAACATATTTTGTAGGTTTGGAGTTCTTATAGCCATCATTAGTGATCAAGGGACTCACTTTTGTAATTAGAGAATGGTGGCTTTGTTGAAAAGGTATGGGGTGCATCATAAAACATCAACACCCTATCATCCACAGACTAATGGGCAAGCTGAAGTGTCCAATAGGGAAATAAAAGGAATTTTGGAAAATACTGTTAATCCAAATAGGAAGGATTGGAGCCAAAGGTTAGAAGACTCATTATGGGCTTATAGGACAGTCTACAAAACCCCAATTGGAATGAGTCCATATAGACTAATTTATGGGAAAAGATGTCACATACCTGTGGAATTGGAACACAAGGCATATTGGGCTGTGAGGAAGATGAATTTGGATCTTGAAAGTGTTGGGAAAGAGAGAAGATTGTAGTTACAAGAGCTGGAAGAAATTAGAAGGGAAGCAATTGAAAATTCAAGGATTTACAAAGAGAGAACAAGAGTGGCTCATGACAAACTGATCCAACCAAAGGACTTCCATCCAGGAGACAAAGTGTTGTTATTCAATTCAAGACTCAAGCTGATACCAGGAAAACTTCATTCTAGGTGGGAAGGTCCATTTATAGTTACTCATGTATATCCTTTTGGTGCTGTGCATATTGTGAAGGATGGAGTGAAGGATCTATTCACTGTTAATGGGAAAAGATTGAAAAAATTCCTTGGGACCATGCCATCAGAGCCAATGGAGGAGATCACACTCCTCCAACCTGTTTATCAATAAACTCCATCAGGTCGTACCTCTCCTTTATATTTTCATAATTTTTGTGATTCAATTTCCAATATTCTTACATGTTAAATACATTTCAATGCATTGTGGACACTGCATCATTTATGTGTGGGGGAGGTAACCTTTGTAGTGTAGGATTTTTATGTGTTGTTTGTTTTCCTATTTGTTTTTAAAAAAAACATGTGAGTGTTTAAAATTTTGTGTGTTTATTTTTCAATTTTTGTGTGTTTTTGAAACTTTTGAGCTGAAATGATTATCATTGATATTTTTGAAACCCATCTCAATGAGTGAAATAATTTATTCCTTGAAACTGAGCTTAAATGAATGCTAAAAATGACATTGTTTCAAGTTCAATTCTTTGGGAATTTCATGAAAAATACTCTATTTTTTTGAATCCCATGCCACATATCACTGTCTTTATATTTGAAATCACATTCCCGTGTGGCTTCTGAACGTATTATTTTCATATTATTTACATTCACCACACTTCTTGAGAGAACCAAATCATGCTTGATTTAACCAGAATTTGATTTATTCCTGTCAAAACTTGAGGGTTTGAGGTACTTGTGTTTTAAATTATTGAGGCATTTCTTTGGTTTGAAAGCCCCCTTTTCAAGATAATCCCTTTCATAATGGCCTACCTTGAACATTTAATCCTTGTAGCCCATATAAGCCATGAAAATCCTGTTAGTTTATCCACATTACAAGCCAATATTCCCTATCCAACCTTCTCTTGAAGTGAAATTTCATGATCTATTTGAACATAAGTGTGGGGGGAATATGTCTTGTATTTTACTACCTTATTTGGGGATAATTTGGGTGAAAAAAAAATGTTGAAGAGATGTTATTGATGCAAAAAAAAATCATTCTGCTGAAAGCTGTGCCTTTTCTGGAGCTTTCATGATGAGAGAAGCTGTGCCTTTCTGGAGCTTCTAATTTAAAAAAGGAAGTTATTCCTTTTCTAGAGCTTTCAAGAAATATTATATTTGAGAAGATTGAAATGTTTTCTACTGAAATGATGAACTATGGGAACATTCCTTGATATTACATGGAGAAAAATTTTATTTTCTACTAAGGGGAGTGAAGAGAAGACCATACTTTTGTGAAAATTAGAGTAATGCAATTCTGCTTCAAAATGAGCCAAGACCTCTTCATTCAGCCTCAAAATTTTCACATATAAATCCTACCAAAATAAAGCCACAGAACAACCTTAACATGTCCTCATGATAAACATATGTCTTTAAGTCACATCGGGTGGAGATGTAGGAATTTATCAATCCTATGGTGACCCTTGTATGAGTTTGGATGAGAAAGACATTGCTAAAAAATTGAAATTTGTGTAATGAGAGATAATGAAAGTTAGGTAAGTGTTTTGGGTGCATGGGAGGAGAAATGAAGAGTAAATTGATTTAATGATCCTAAATTAAGAACATGAAATAATAGAGTCTGAGGAGGCATGATATATTTTGTTTCAGGTTTTCAAATTTGTGGATCTCATGGATATGTGTTTTGAATTTACTTTGAATTTATTTTGATTCTGACTTGTCCAGGAGTCCAAGTGATAAGTGTGGGGGAATTGATAGAGTTAATATTTTCATTTTTATTTATATGTTTTTCAATGATTTAATCCCTCCCAATTATTCAATGTGAGTGTATTTGCATCATTTATGTGTTTTTAGTGTATTTTGGGCTTAAATGTGAAAATGGGGTAATTCTGTAAAATTTTCAGTTTTATAGAGCTTCTGTGTTTTCGGGTATAACATTTATAATATGGGTCCAATTGAAGTGAATCTTTTTTTTGAAGGATTCCTATACTTGTGGGCTTAAAATGTTCCTTCTGGACCAAGGCCCAATTCGAAACCCAATGGTGCAGAAAATTCAATCAAGTGGAGAAATCAGTTTGGAAGGCAGAAAGGACCCCACTTCATTAAATATGAAATATCACCTTCATCCGACCTTAGAATGAGGTGATTCCAGCTGGTGTCGACATAGGACTTCAAAAGAAAGGCTCAAATTAAATTCCATAAATTATTGAGCTCATTAAAGAATTGTTTTGCGCATCCAAGTGGAGTGGGTGAAAAAGTGTTTGGAGGCCAGAAAAGTAATGGTCATTGATTCGGCCATATCATTCTATAAATCTGTCCAATGACTCTCAAATTTTTAGGGTCGATATAAAACTTCATTTACAACATTTTATAATAAGGGGCCTCATTGAGTTTCATCCGGCTGGTGGGAATAATAGAGGAAAACTTCTGGAGTACAGATTCTGGGGCATCAAATTTTCTGTTCTTTGATTTCTCTCTTTTGTTCTTCTTAGTTTTTTAATGAATTCTTCCTTCCCCTTAGTCACAATTACCCTTACCATGGTGGGGTAAACATCTGTGTGATTGGGGAAGGAGATGTTTTCCATATTGTATTTCATGAGTTCCTTCTATTAATGTTTTAAAATCCTCTTTTCTCTTCTGTGAATCTGTTTCAATTTCTTATAACAGTTTTTATTATCATGTACAATTATATCTGATTTTAGATTCTATTGTTCATTTATATTTGGTCAATGATCAATATCTCCCTCCATTAGGTTCTGGTTTATAAACAATGTAATAGACCGGGATTTAGTGGTGTAGTACGCAGTGATCACCGGTACGTGTGTGAGGAGTAGTGAATGTTCTTGATTACTTGGGATAAACAAGACCCTATTGGGAATTGCCTAAGATAATTGGGGGTATTTTCTACAACTCTATTACACATTAGAAGGAGAGTAGACCAACCTAATATTTTATTAAGGTTTATTCTCACATTTTTAATTGACCAAGTGAGTGAGAAGAAACGATTGTGGATTCTCACTCTTAACGATTTAGCAGAGGAGAATTGGGTAAAATGAACAATGATAGAATTAAAATTGGAAAACTGACCCTAATCTGATCTCCATTTCATATCACTGATTTAGATCACATCATTTGTCAATTTTTTTCAAAACTTTCACTTAATTAATTTACATTATTTAGTTTCTTTCTTGTATTTTCTAAATCAAACAATTTCTAAAAAAACCTCACTTCTTTCTATTTTAAGGTGACAACTTAATTGTTGTGAACTCCTCTCTAGAGACAACCTAGGTAATCCACTCTACTGAATTTTAACTTAGGTAATATTTGTTTTTGTCACACCCCACGACAGGCATGTGTCTCCTCACTATTTTAGTTGATGTTAATTCATGACGTATTTCTTAAATCCCAATTAAATTTATATAATTAAAATCCTTCTAAGTTGTTTAATTGGGAAGAGATAGAGATAAAGCTTGATTTATTAGTGTTTGAAAGGATTATGTAGATAGTGGGTTTCCAAGAGAAGGTAGTTCGTAGGAATTCTATTCCATTGGTCTGTATGATTTGGAACCATGGCCATGATGTGATTCAAAAATGGGAGTGGAAGTTGTGGGTTCAACAGAAGTATCTTTTTTATTCTCTGATGAGGCTTTGAGTTGACTTTAAAAGAGAAGAATGTTTTCATGGTGGAGAGAATGGTCACACCCTATGTTTTGAAATAATTCTAATTTTATTATTTTATCTAGAATTAAAATTTTTTGTTGAGTTTCAATTAGATTCCCTGTAGTAATTTCTTGTTTTTTTTTGAAAAATGAATGTTTTGGGCTTGATAGCATCGGACGCATAGGCCATGTGTGGATTTTCCAAATCACTATACGACTGGCCTGATGCCAAGTTAATTAATTAATTTACAAAATGAATAATAAAGTGAAAACAAAATAAAACAAGAAAAAAAATGATTTATGAATTGTTTTAATAATAATAATAATAAGATTATTATTATTATTATGGTAAATAATTTTTTAGTTATAATTATAATAATAATTATTATAAAATTATTAATATAATAATAAAAATAATTATTATTATTAACATTAATCAGTGTTGATATTATTATTATATTATCTATTTTTTTTGTTTTTGTTTTATTTTCCTAGTTTTTTCCTTTCTCTCTAAATAGTCACCCCCTTCCCCTGGGTCGCGCGGCAACCCCCTAACCTACCCGATGTGTGCTCCCTTTGTCGATTTTTTATCTCCCTATTAATGCCCCTACCAGAGCAACTCATCCCTGGCGACCACCTTGTATTTCCTTACTCCCCTCGCACATACCTCGTGCCACCTCCCTTTACAGACTTCAACACCTTTTCAGTGACTCCCCTTCCCAATATGCCCCCCCCTTAGGCAACCCTCTCCTCGTGCGGCCAACCTTTTGATCCCCTTTAAACTCTTCCTCTACCTCTATTGCTGGTGTGTTCTACCACTAATGAGCTTTCTATTATTCTCTTAGAGTTTTTGTTAGGGAATGATCTTGAATTCTTTTGATCAAATTTATAAATTAGGGTTCATTATATATTACTTATGGTGTGGTTGGAAAGTGATTAATGATTCAAACCGAATGTTGTGGAGTTTGGCACCAAAGCTATGTGGTTCTACATGTGAACATTATTTAATGAATTTATAATTCTTTATTGACTTATTTAACATGTTCTTTTTATGTTGTGTGTGGTGAACTAAAGATTTTTCATAATATTGATTAAGAATTTCAATTTAATATATCCTTTTTAGAAGAAATTGAGTGTTTTTCATGTGTAACCCAGGATGTTTTATTTGAGGTTATTTTCTAATATATGAAATTGGTTTATTAAATGATGCAAGGGATGAAGCTTCTATTTTGGTATGTTTTTGGTGTTCATTTTTCTTTGAAAGAGAATTTTCAATGGGTTTTATTATAAAAAGTCTTATGATACATCTTGGAATTATTTAATAAAATTTTAACTAGTTTATTCAATAAGATTAAGGGCATAGATCATGTTTGGATACTATTTTTGTGTTCATATGATTTATAATGGGACTTTTTACATGAAAGTGGTAAATTAAAACATATGAAATTTTCTTGAGAACAAATGGGAATCCTAAGTATCTAGGTGGGTAGTATAGGACAAGAATGCAAGTGAATCAGAAGTGGCTACGACCTGGTTTCACATAGAGGGATTGATTATGACAACACTAAATAAAATATAGAGATTCTTGGAGACCACTTGTCCATTGGAGTGCCCCATCTATGTGGCTCGAGCACGAGAACATAGTTTGTCGTTGGTTCTATACCACATTTCCTTGAGATACGATTTACCTAATGTCCCATATTTAGCTAGTATTAAGGGGAATTTCCTGTGACTAGTTCCCTTTGGTTATATCACACTTATCGTCATCATACAATATATTTTGTTGGAAAATTCAAGGTATGTTTTCTCCTTTATAGTTGTCTTCTTTAAAATTGTTTTCTTTTATTGTTTATTCCCTTGTAATTGTTCTAGAACATCATTCATTTATGAATATTTAAAATTTTATTTTCCATATAATGATTAGTGTATGGAACCTTTTCTCAGTGGTATTCTGTTGGGTGATATCTCACACCATAATTACACTAATTGTTGTATGCAGATTTGGTAATGCCTGATACAGGTACGGGTAAAGCTATTGGAGATGGTGATATAGGTTACTACAAGTTTTTCTTGGTGTGGTGTTGTGAAGATTTTCCGAAGGTGGTGTCCTCTTTCCATGAGGTGGTTTGGAGATGGTTTTTGGGTCACTTTACTTCGTCGTGGTATTGGGCTTTGTATAAACCTTGTGACAAAATTTTTAAACCCGGTAATTGTTTGTTTAGTTTTTATTTCCTTCTTTGGTTTATTTTATATTCCAGATAGTCTTATATTATCATATTTGGATAAATCATTCCCACTTTATTTAATTAATACCTAGATAGTTGTGCTGGCCCATGGGGATTTGGAATGCCCTTCGGGCCTTGCCTCAGACCTAGTCATGCATCGATTTGGAAGAATAACTAACATGGTTTGTTATAGTTATATTTGTTAATGAATCCTAATAACATCATAAATATCGTAAATATCATATATTAGCCATAAATATATCATTTTGAACAACTGTGAGAGGTTATAGTGAAAAAAATGAATGACATCAGTTCCCGAGGTGGATGTGCATGTACCTACAAATGATGATTTCTTGACTCATATTATAGAAGTGAAAATGGTTTTAGGTCATTAAAATTACATAGAAAACACATAATATTTAATATAATAAGTTTTTTATATAATTATGGTATTATAATAATTAAATAATGTAGAAAACGAAATAATTGAAGGATTCCCATGGAAGAGAATTACTTCTCCTTTGAGTATTCTCTTTTTACCTTTAGTAAAAACTTACTAGGTTGTATTAATGAAAAAATAAGGCCTATATGATAATTTTTTGGAATTTGGGAAGTGATTTGTGTATATCATGGTGTAATCAAAGAGATTTTATGTTACAAGGAAGAGAGAAGAGGGGGTGGCCATTTATAAGTGGGGGGAAGGATACACAAGGTAGTTTTGGAAAAAATAAGTGCTTATATGTTTTCCATATTTAATAATAGTAAATATTAGTTCATTATATATCCATAGAGGATTAATAGTCAAAATATGGGGATTAAATATTTTTTATACCAGTTGATAAGTCATTTTTACCCATAATTTTTTAGTTTAACCCCATGGTAAAAACATTTTTACCTACACCACGATAATTAATTTTTTTAATTCAAAATACATTTTTGAATAAACTTATTCCAAACATATTGAATAATAAACATTATTAATATTCCAATTATGTAATCAATTTTTTCATATTACATTCACACATGTTTAAAAATTGTATTTAATATTTATCCCACAGATGTGACAGGAAATTATGTTTTTAAAGAAAAAGTGTTCAATTGTTTACAATGTTTTTTTATCAAAAATTAAAATGAAATTGATTTAAATGACATAAAATTGATTAATTGATTTATATTATTGGTATTTTTACATAAAACTAATTTCAAATATAATTAAAAATTTTAAATAAACAAAACAGAAATGGATTTTTACATTAAAATTCAGTATTTTTCATTACTCATCCAAAATAGAAATTTTCAAAAAAATAAAAAAAATACACCTTAAGATATGTTTTGTATTAAAATTTAAAAAATAAATCATATTTGAAATAATTTATTTTACGATAGTGTAAAATTTTATATTTAAAATATATGTGCAATAAAAAGGTGAAAAATAGTTATATATAGAAATATATTTTTACGCATAAAATTGTTTTTATTCATATATCTTGAATAGAAACTATATAATTTCGATGACAAATAGTTGATTGAAAATATATAAAATGTAAATTTCATTAAAATTATATACCAAAGTTTTTTTTCTAGTTTATTAATGTATGACACATTTTTTTCAAAGAACTACATTTTTTTGGAAAAAGATATCCTATATTTTAAAATATTTTTTATTTTCATTTAAAATTAATTTATATCCAAATAATTCATTATATATACATTTCTATACCATATTTTCATAATTTAGTTAATAATATTTATACCATCCATTCCCATATCTTGTTGACTACTATCATGTTGAATAGTAATATTTTAATTGCATGAGATTTGTTAATCAAACTCGATGTTTTAGGTAAGGAAGAATAAACATGGTATTGTGTGTAACACAAGAAAAACATTGTTTTGGATGTAATGAAATATATTGTAATTATTTCATATCACAAAAAAATATGAAAAATATAACATCTATTTGTAAAAAATAATTCAACAAATTCTCATTGTGTTATGACAACCATGAGTCCCCAACATTACTTTACCACAAACCATCAAAGTGAGAGAGAATAAACAAAAAGTTTATTGATAAGACTCACCATAGTAATATGTAATTGAATGAAGTGAAAAAAAAAATTTAACAGAGAAAATATGAATAATAAGAAACTCATAGAGATTGTTTTGATCAAATATCGATGATATTGATAGTAAAACATTAGAATATGTAGCTTCTTCTTCTTATAGAACAAAATAGAGTTCCTCATAGATAGATTCGACAGATATTGTGGATGATAGTGAATGTGATACTTTTCATTACAATATTATTATCATTACAAATGTAGAAAATAATGGAAAATATTCTCTTTTATAAGTCATCATATTTTCAATAAAATTCGAGATGGTAATTGAATTCCACATGTCCTTTACTTGGAAATACCTAAAAATTGTAATCACCATTAAATTAAACTTGTACTTATTTCTAATTTCAATACTTGCAACTTTATATACTAATTTTTAACATAATGAATCTATCCAATAGGTAATACATGAAGGGATGAATTAATTTCCATGTATTGTAACCTATAAATAATAAATAGTCGGTTGTAAATGATATAACTCATTTCGAATCACCATGCCACTGAATTTCACATATTTTAATTCACATAGACGATTGATCAGTGTATCCATTCATAAAATAATCAATTTATCCACTTATCCAAACATTCATTGGCTTTATTCACAGAGACAAATTTCATCACATAACATTTTTACACATGTAGACAGTTTGGATGTATCCATTTAAATCATGTATCCAATTAGAACGATGTATTTGATTTCACCAAATAATCAAAATCATGAAATTTTTTACTCAACAAAACTAATTCATTCATTTATTTGATCTATGAATATGATTTTTCATGTAGTATTTTCATCATCATTGGAAATTTTCTGATATCCAATTTTTTGATAATGTGGTCTCACATATACGTTGTATATATGTTCCAAATTAATGTAACTTGCTCGATGTAGCAATTTCTATATGTATCCAAATTCCAAAAATGATCCAATTTTCCATACATCATGAAATTTTCAGAAAACATATATAAATTTCATATTTCAATAGGATAAACTAAAATGATGATATAACATTATTAACACACATTTGGAAAAAACATTAGTAACATTTGTAGGGTATTTTAGATCCTCAAAACCTAAAATATATGGGTTATGGTAGAATAACATTACTATTCAAAGAATATCTCTCATTATTATTTTACCTAAACCTAGAAGATATTAAAAAAATTCTAAAATATTTAAAAAAAAATTAAAAACCTAAAAAATATAGATTTATCTTGTAAAATGTTATTTTTATCCCATTATTCATTCATTTAATTAGGCACACATCCCACTCTATAGGTTGTTACCGTATTTTGAAACATCTCCCCCTTAGGTATGATTCTCATTTTATGAAACTTCTCCCCCTTTATTCATTAAAAATTAATGATTAGAATTGGATGAAAATTCTAATTTACCATATAGAGTTTTGAAATTATTATGAATAATAGAAAATCTGAATAAAAATTTTGGTACAACTTGAAAGTATATTAAATATAATATAAAACATCCATGAAAAGAAATCATGAATTAAAAAATTAAATGAAATAAATATCATAAAAAACATAATAAATGAATAATTATTAATATCACTAACTAGATTAATTTTTACAAGAGGAAATCCACCAAAATCCCATAAAAGAACAAATAAAATATATTATTTAGTGGACTTGGGATTATGGATAGGGTCATGCCGAGAAGGATGTTTGGGTGGATGTTTCTTCAAGGTCAAAGAGTAGTAGGAGGTAGTATGAGGGTCCATCACTTTTGAATGTATTAACATCTCAATATCTTCTATAAATCTTTATTCAATTTTAATTGTAGATATTTCTATTGCTCTTTGAAATGGTTAGACATGCACTTTTTCAATATTCCTAGAAGAAATTCTAAAATAAATATTAGTAATGGGAAGAAAATCTAACTTCTTTGGAGGTCATGATGTTGTATCTAATTGGGTATATCTTTTAGATGTTAAGGTAGAATCCACCTTAGAATTATATATCCTATAAAATATTTATAGATCATAAACTATATAAAGTCTTTTTCTATAGCACTAAAAGGTGTATGGAGGATATGTAATAGGAGTTCTTATGCCGCTTTGATAGAATAAGGCATCTGAACAGGTGTTAATCTTCCTTAGGATATCCATATTTCATAACTCTGGAATGGAGATATAATCCTTTATATGAATCTTAGAAAAATTTTCCTAACCATCCTCAGGAATTACTTTTATAAACTCAAGTTGTAAAGGGGGGAACTTTTAGGTGATCTAAATAAGAAGTTTGGATGTGAAATAGATAAAGTAATTGGAAGGACTAAAACTGAATTATGAAAATTATAGTAAATAGATCATTTTATACAGATTATCCTTCCATTAATAGATTAAAGTTTCCTCTCTTCATTAGAGATATATTATACTATTTCTTGAGATATCTTCTTAACTAATTTGGAAAAAGGTTGAGGAACTGAGGTACAAGTAGTAGTATGTGTAATAAGAACAAGTCTTATAGGGGAAGCTATAACATGATTCTTCATTGAAGGAATAATCAGCCAGAATGGCCCCAATTCCATCATTTTTTATTATTTTTGATAATCCACCTTTCAAGGGGTGAGGTGGAACCCTTACAAGGCCCGAAGGATTAGAGACAATTATATGACGTGTAGGTCTTAGAGAGAATCACCCAGAAAATACAACATGGAACTGCTTATCCACAACATAGGTCCTGATTTAAGCACTCCACCTTTGTAGGGATCGTCAGCTAGTGGTCCTATGAAAAGCTGCACATGCCTGATACTGATGGCTGTCACGACCCGACCCTACCTGGGCTCGAGCCGCAACTACCCCAAGCCCACCTCCATAGGTCAGGGGCTGGCGACCAGCACCGAAGGCACAATAACTCGGGGAGGCCTTTGCTTAAGTACCTGTACACACACACACGCAACACACTCAATGCAAAAGTGCAGAGTAAAAGAGAAAAGACAGGTAAAGTAAAAGTACCAACTGCTATAAATAACCACAAGAGTGCATCGACCTCTAAACAGTACAAAGTACAAGCTAAAGGTAAACTGAAAAGAAAAGGGGAAAAACACGCGCCCAACCAAAAAGTGCCACAACCCAGCAACAGGTAAAACGACAGTAAACAGCTGGGAGGGTCCCACACCTAGAACCCGACAACAACCACCGCACGCGGTCCAAGATCCTATCTCCTAAGCTCCTCTAACGTCACGACCAACATGTCTGTCTTCTGCAAGGGAACACCAAGTGCGGGCAAAGCCCAAGCAGGGGTGAGTATAAAAATACTCAGTAGGATACACTGAAGGCTCGAGGGAGAAACAAAGGATGTACCGAAGGGTGAGCCATAGATCGAACAAGAAAAGTAAAGGTGTACAACAAAGAGTGCAGTCAAGAGTATAATAGTAAAGAGTCCACCTCAACCCAACAAGAGAAAAGAAGGTAGACTCATCCAGACAAAAGGAGATGGAAATGGTGAGAAGATGAACTTCTCATCGAGTCTTCTCTACCTATAACAGGTGAGTATACTCATCCAACCACGAGAAGCTAGACACATAAAGCACGTGGCATACCCCGTGTGTCTTTGCCTCTCTTGGAAGGAGAGTAACCAAAACCCAAGAAGTGGGTACTAGAACAAGTTATACATATATATATGATCTATCAAGAAACTTGAAAAAGGTCATCATGGGATCTCTGTCCCGTAGCTCAGCCCAAGAAAAGTGAGTCACCAACAGTCCCAGAAGTAAACACCATAGATGCCCAGCATCCCGCACGTCTTCCTCGAACTACAAGTCAAGGGATCAATCACCGCACCTCGACACTATCTGCTTTGGGCGGCACTGACTCGCCCACATGGTTTTAGGTCACGTCACAAGGACGCGTCTCGGTGGGGAAAGCGCCCCTCGTACTTGAGAGTTCCGGGGGAACGTCAAACCACACCACATCACCGTCACACAGTTGAGATATCTCAAAGTCGACAGGCGACCCCCTGCCCAGCCCCACTTGAGGGTCCCTGTAAGTCGACGGGTTCCCACTATAGGGAGACCTGGTAAGAGTCGACGGGTGCCACACTGCCCAGTCCCGTAACAGGGTAATCCACTGGAGGGCGACTCGGCTAAAGTCGGCGATGAGACCACTGCCCAGCCCAACTGGAGGTAATTCGACATCAGGGACCACTACCCAGCCCAGCTGGAGGTAAGCCCGGCATCGGGGACCACTGCCCAGCCCAGCTGAAGGTAAGTCCGATATTGAGGATCACTGCCCAGCCCCACTGGAGGTAAACTCAGAACTGCTCTGGCCATCCCTGTTGGATGGTATTTCTTGGTGAACACTGCTGTACTGGCCATCCCTGCTGGATGGTACAACTGGAGAGCCCTGCTCGAAACAACCCCAGCCCTGCTAGAAAAAACCTCAGCCCTGCTGGAACAACCTCAGCCCTGCTGGAACAACCTCAGCCCTGCTGAAAACAACCCCATCCCTGCTAGAAACAACCTTATCCCTGCTAGAAACAACCTCTTGGGTAGAGGATCAGTTCCCGCGTAAAGTGTTGGTCACACCGAATCCACAAGAACTCTACCAGGGAACACAAATCAACGGGAGAAACTCCCCATGCCTCTCAGGGCGATCACGATCCAATCCGCTAAGTCACTGTCGAAGCGGACCGAGACAACTCATCCTAGAAAGTGGGAAAACTCCCACATTGTACGAGCACACGTAGTCGCAAACAGTGTTGCAGTCAGATGAAAGGGGCACGAACCTGAAACCCCTTACAGCTGAAGAAATAGAGGAACCAAACCATCTCTGCCAGCCAAAACCATCGAGAACAGAACCCGGGGGAAACCACTCAACCCTGCTGGTCAAAACCATCGAGAAGAAGACCAGGGGAAAACTCAACCCTGCTGGTCAACAAATGAGAAAAAAGGGACCCTCTACGTCGCGAGAGGTCAAAATTACGTAAAGCAGAGTACGAAACACACATGGGTCCCACACGATGTGTGGCCCCAAGTCAACCCCAACCAAGCGCACAAACATTCTTAGGTACCAAAAACCACATGTATCTCCAATCGTTTCCATATACTCCCAGAGTATACCGCGTTCCAACCCAAAGGCTAATGTGCACGCGACACCCAACGTCAATGCGAAGGCGTAACGTAACAACTCCAACCTGCTACCTCAATGGCTGAGGCACAGTCAACCACATCTCTTTAATCACCAACCTCACTCTCCTCGTAGTGCACGTGATCACACGGCAAAGGTTTGCTACAAACACCATAGAAGAACCGCCACCGGGGCAACTTTCACATTTCCACATTTAATAAGATCACGCAATAGGCTCCGCACAGCCAAACGGATTGTACCTTTGTAATCCTCGTGAAAAAAAAAACGTGAGTTAGACTACTTACTCGCCTCAAACAGATATCCGACGAAAAATTCACCAACACTACCTCACGCCCGAATGACATCCTATGATCCCGAGCCTTGGCCCCGAAAACAGTCGGGTGCATCGCACCATTGCGATCCCCTCGGAAAAACACCCAAAAACGACTGCTCGCACGCCCCGAACGGACGTCCGATGAAAAAGTCGTGAAATGTTGCACGCAGCTCGAAAGACAGGCCATGGGGCCCATGCCTCAACTCCGGTATCAATGCTCGAAACCACACTGGAAAACTCCGCCTCGACGCCAGGGTCACAACGCCACTGACGACGCTCAAAACAGATGTCAGATACGTCCGCGCTGTTCAAAATAAGAACCTCCCCCCCCCCCGAGAAAAACGCCGGACCACTTAACGTCGTGTCGCGCCACCGAACCCCTCGTCTCGAGAATTGAAAAAAAACCCGAGACCATTTTAAAACGTTCATCTCGACTCAAGGATTGTGTGGCCGCAGATGGTGCCCAAATCGGGCGTCCTGCAGATGATTTATTATTTATAAATCATTTTCATAATAATAATAATAATAATAATAGTATTATTATTATTATTATTATTATACAATTATTATTTATTTATATTTTTTTATATTTTTTTTATTTGTCGTGTCCCCCTTTGTTTTTTCCTTCTTCTTTTTTTTCCTCTGTCTCCCGAGTCCACCCGACCAGAAGGTCGGGTCTCCCACGTCGCGCGCCCCCAGCTGGCGCCGCCGACGACCCCCGTGACCCAGTGCTCGCCGGCACCGCTGCTCCCTACTCGCGCTGAAGGCCTCGACCCCATCCACCCCGTCCGCTCGCTCACGCTGAAGACCACCGCTCAGCTCGCCGCGGGCTCGCCTGGCCTCCGCCACCTTCGACCAGCCGACGCTGCCCGCTGCCGAGCCGCAGCTCTGAGCCTCCTCCGACACCCGGTTCTGCCACCGTGAACTGGCCAGAGCCCCTCCAAACCGGCCAAAAACCCCCTTCAACACCTGAGATTCGACAATCGATCGCGGTTCGCTCGAAACTCGGATTTCGAATCCGTAAACAGCGACGGAAAGCTCATAAATTGTACTACGCACCTAGGGGCTTTTCTTGAAGCTCAACCAACAATTCGACGGTGCGAATCAAGCTCAAAGTAGGGGTTTTGAAATTATAAACAAAACTATGAACTCCCACCGAAAACCCGCAATTTTCGGAGGACGTTTGCGGTTAGCTCGGGACTTGGATTTCGAGTCCGAAAATTGCAACGGGAAGTAAAAAATACAAACTAGGCATATATGTAATTTTTAAGGGATTTTGTAAGGGTTTCAAAAACATAAAATGTAAATGAACGGGGTGCGGGAATTGAAACAAAGAGGACAAGATCCTACCTCGTGGGACTAAGCCTGAAGCTTTGCCGTCGATTCGTCGGCCGCCCGCAACACCTCAGAGAGAATGGGGGAGGAGAGATTGAATGAGAGCCCCTTTGGTTGAGCTCCTTCTTCCGCCAGGGGATGCAAAGGATAAGGGAGGGGGGGGGGGGGTTTGTTTGAATAAAGAAAACAAAATAATTAAAATTTTAATTATTTCGACCCTCAAATTAACCCATGTCCGAAACTCCCGATGGGGTCGGCGTTACGCCTCCCCTAGTGTAAAAACCACGTTATTAGCACAACGGCGGTCTCAGAATTTTAATCCGAGGCCCCAATCAAAAGTTATTAAGCTTAGCACCCGGGCTGCCAAATTAAGAAAACGCCCCTGGGGCCATTTTTCACAAACGAGTCGTGCCTGCGAAAGCTATACCCCTCCTAGGGTAAACGACACGCTCTAGACTCAATAGTGCCGTCAGTTTTTTCGTCCGAGCTACCATTTAGGAGTTATTATTTTTATTTAGCATTCCCAGTGTGTACGCACTGAAAATTTTATTCCGGCCACACCGGGGCTCAGAATCACACGTCGTCTGAAGGCGCTGCTCTGGAATAACATCAATAAATTTCCAAAGTCCTTCGTAGAAAAAACCGGGTTCTTACATCAATCCATACTTCAAGATTTTCGTCCCCGAAAAAAAAATAGGGAGCAACACAGGGTACTAAGCCCACACCTAGCTTTCCCATACCCAGAAGAACCCTCGCACAGTTTTGCGGCACCGCACACAAACCAAAGGATTTGATCTATTCACGGGAGATCTGCCCTCACCGATGACAAGCATAGGAGCATGCCCACATCTTCTTAGGTAAGCCATGTGGGGAACGTCATACACCCACTCCAGACCTTGGGGTAAGGGAAAGGTGGTAGGGAACCTCGCCATCCCTTTGCACAGTCTCAAATGGACCGAAGGCTCTCAGGGGTATCTCACCTCCCCGACCGAACCCCTACGTCACACACCGCGACTGGAATCACCGCCCACACCCGGAACATGGCCCGATGATTTCCTCCTTCAGAATATCCATATGGTGAAACACCCAAGGATATATAGTCACTGAAGATTTCATAGTCGATGTCTCACAACCAAGACTCTCTTACACGCTAGGAAAGCGATGGAGTCAACACCATCGACTAAAGGAAAAGGTCCCACGCCGTTTATCATGTCACGACCCGTCCTCAGGGCTCGTTCCATGACTACCCCAATCCCGCCTTCCATAGGCCAGGGGCTAGCGACTAGCACCTAAGGCATAAATCCCATTAACTGGGAAGGCATTTCCTTTATAAAATAGAAACACATTTAACTAGAGTACAAGCGGAAGTAATACACTAAGTACCAAAGAAAGTGCTAAAAAGTAAATGGGCCAGAAGACAAACCCAACTGAAAGTACAACTACAACTGAACGAAAGTACAATAGAAAAGACAAACAGCTGGAAGAAAAGAAGTAGCTCCTGGGTCGTCCACCTCAGATTCTACCTGAAGGGTAGGTACAGAAAGCACAGGTCCTAGATTGTCCTCCACGGATCCTACCTGAAGGGTAGGTACAAATAGCCTCCACAACGCTATTGCCCATCAACCTCCTCCGAGTATCGTCTCGTCGTGAAGTCCAACTCCAGATACTGACTCGTCATGAGGTCCACCTCCAGGTATCGTCCAATCCTCAAACACTCGGCCTCCATCAGCACTGCCCGTTGTCTGCAACCAACACAACAAGGTGCTGGCATAGCCCGTGTTGGGGTGATTATAACGATACTATGTAGGGACCCCGAGACCCTCAAGGTCTCTCTAAATCCAACAAGGATAACCAAAAAGCATAAACACAACAGATAAACCTAAATTAGCTATAAGACCATACTTATACCTAAGTTATCAGGTAACTCATCTCAATCATAAGGAAACACAAAGGTTATGAAATCAACGGATAACCACTACCTAGGTATATACCCATACATATACCTAAGTTATCAAGTGACCCATATCAATCATGAAGAAACACAATGGTTATGAAATCAACGGATAACCATTACCTAGGTATATGCCCATACTAATACCTAAGTTATCAAGTAACCCATCTCAATCATGAGGTAATCACAAAGGTCATAGACTCAGTTCAAACCAGGATTTTCATTATCGAAATCGTAACTGCTGAAGAGCTCCGTCTCTGGAAAGTACAGTGATCCTGTCAGGACTCCGAGGTACTGCTCACTAACCTAAGACTGCTGAGGCACTCCTCTTGTCAGGTACCGCGGGTCAGCCACCCAAACACAGTAGTGCTTCCCACCGGGTTCTGCCACCCAAACACAGTAGTGCACACCCCCTAATAGCCTACAGAGGTACTCTCTGACCGAGTACCATGGGTCTGCACCCAAACTCAGTAGTGCTCCGTCCGCCATGGGTCTGCACCCAAACAAAGTAGTTCTCTGTCCACTGGGCTAGTCAACTCACTCCAAGTCGAGTCGGTCAAGCAGTCGTCGGGTCTCAGCTGGCTACACGGTCTCCGTACTCCGTACGCTCATCTTCGGGAGGATCCGCTCCATGAGCTACATGTTGACACTCCAAGTATCACAAAGTCTCACAAAGAAGTATCTCAAAGGACCACCTTGTCATAGGGGTCTCAACGCAACAGACGACGCGTCAATCAGACGCCCGGTCTGTGAGTTATTAGCCTTTTTGTCCCAGGGGCCCGATTGGTTTCGTGTATGAACCAACCCGAATGTATCTCAACTGTACCCCGACTCACATAGGGTATACTCAAAGGGACCGTTTCTCAATGTGATCACCAACGCCGTTGACGGTTTTTCAAACGGGCATCCGGTCTGTAAGTTATCAGCTTTTCTGTTCTAGGGCCCCGGTTGGATTTTTGGTTCAATCCAACCCGGCCATACTCCAACTGCATCAAAACCTCGGGTGGAGTAAGAAAAAAGGTCTATCTCACCAAGAGGAATCAAAAAAAGTCAACGGCACGTCAATCGGACGTCCGGAGCTCAAGTTATAGGTGTTTCCGCTCCGAGGGCCCGGTTGGTTTCGTGTTCGAACCAAACCAGCCATACCCAAAGTTCTTTGAAACCTTAAGTGTAATATATCGAAATGACCATATATATCCAAGGACCGCATCGCAACAGACGGTGCGTCGATCGGAGGTCCGTAACCCATGTTATGGGAAAAAGAACGAAAACAGTCCGAAAATGGGGGGTCTGGGCCCGGTCCGACCCGGCCCAACCCCCCTGGGTCGACCCGACACGGGTCCGACCAGTCCTGGCCTGCACGGCCCGGCCCAGTCCGGCCCATGGAGGCTCGGCGCTGGCCGAGCGGGGTCGGCTTGATGCCGGCCGAGCAGACGCGCAAGTGGGCGCTGCACACTTGATTGACGACGTGGCCCCCGCATGGGGGCCGCTCCTTGCCAACGGACGCAGCCTAGCGCTGCCGCCTCCTGGCGGCCGGCTGGTGTCGGCCGCCGCCTCCGGCCGCCGGGGTACTCTGCAGGCCCCTGGAGTTGCTCCGGTGGTCCGTTTTCAATTCCGTCTGCGCCGGCGTTCCTCTCGGGTCTCGAACTTTTCTGTGGAATCATCAAACCGCCTCTACGGCCCATTCCATCATCGCCCGACGATCCGCTGAAAATTAAACGATCTGCGGAGCCCTCAAATTGCCACAACGGCATGGCGCGATAGTGTCGTGCTTCTTCACCCATTCTTCAATTGTTTCTGCGCAGTGCCGTTGCACCGCGTCGCCTTTACTCGTGCCACAACAAGAACAACCATCAAAGGGAGAGGAGGGTCGGTCGTGTTCGTGCGGTCTGACCTCCTCCCATTATTACGATAACAAGCGGCTCAAACGACTAACAAAAATTTAATTAAAGGCCGAGGATATAATCCACATTAATTAAGCCAAACCCCCTACCTCGAAAAGATGTCGCACGTCGTCGAGCCGCGGAAAGAGGCAAGCGTCGCAATGATCGATCGTCGCGGAAGATCGATGCTGATTCCGTTGTCATCGGAGGAAGAGTCGTCGTCGATGGCGACGTTCCCCAAGGTGGTGTCTCCTCCCTTGACGCGAAGGAAGAAGAACAGAAGGCACATCGTGGGTGTCTTCACGTTCTTCGTCAGAGGCATTCTTCATCGAAAGGTTGGTGTTGTTCATTGTGAGAAGAACACCCTACACTACTTCCCCAAAGCTCTCTCACCCCAAACCCCTCAACACAACGAAAGCCCCCCAAAATAATAGCAAAGACATTATTTCTTATTCACTCATGCCATTCAAAATTCAAATAACATAATTAATTAAAGAGGTTGAACTCATTAATTAAAATGTGTTGGCATGCACTTAAGAGGGGGAGTGGAATGAGAAGAGTTTTCATTAATAAGGGGGAGTTGTTCAAGAGTTAAAGAAGGGGAGATTAAATGGGGGTTAAAGGAGAGTTATAGGAATGTGAAAGGTTGGGGATCGTGTGGGACCCACCTTTCAAGTATCCACACATGGGAAGTTGGTTGGTCATGGGCCCCACCAACAACTTCCCATGGGAGAGAATAACTCCCAAAGACATAAAATAAAATTTTTCACACAATTTTATTTACTTTAAACTAAATCCCCAAAAATAAAACTCAACCCGTTTAAAATGAAACTGCAGTAAATGTCCCCTTAAGTAATTACCGGTTCTACGAGTTCATCGGTGCCCTCATATTTCAATTCCAAGTACCAGTTCAAAAGATAGAAAAACACGCTCGTTCGTTCACTGAAGGTACCCGAGCTAAACTTAGAAAATTGATTCCGGGCACACCGGGCCTCAGAATCAAGTGCTATCAGAAACTGCGTACTTGTAAAATTCTAAAGAAATTAAGAAAAAAAATTCCTTGAAATTTCCGGGTCTTTACATTACTCCCACCTCAGGGATTCACATCCCCATAAAATTTTAACACAAACTAGAGAAACAAAAGGTACCGAGTACGCAACTGAGCCTCCCGCTCCCATGTGCTCTCCTAAAAGTTCCCGTAGGACTCACTCCTATCGATCATCAACCTCTACTGGGACCATGTGAATGTCTCCCTATCATCGACGTCTAACTGCCTGCGGTTGATGATGTGTGAAGGTTCGTGCTCGTATCTTCCCATCTGAGATACGTGGATGACATCATGCACCCGGTGCAACTGAGGTGGATGGGTCAGTCGGTAAGCCACCTCACCTACCCTGCTGAGGATCTGAAAAGGTCCGCTAAACCTCAGAGATTACTTGCTGCCTCGGCCACATCTCCGTAAACCTCGTCAAGTTGAGACCCGTATAAGGATGTGGTCTTCATCCTCGATCTCTAGAGGTCTCCCTTTCTTGATTAGAACTGAAACTCAAAACTCCTACTACCACGAGGGTAAGGTTGGCTGACTCAAGAGTTATCAACTACACCTTCCTATTCATGAGTTTATCTTGTGTTGCCTAGAGTTTCCTTTTCACCGACCAAGAAAAACCCCATCCCAACGTTGTAGATAAACCAAAACCTTTTTTCCTAATACCGTCAATTTGTTTATGAACTGTGATTGCCCAGTCCATACTCAAACCAACGTCGTAAGGCCTCGACGCTACCACCAAGAGATTCCAACCGAAACTCTCACCTCGAGGGTCTGACCACACTGTCAGCGCAAGTGTGATTATCGAGTATCCCCCCAAAGGTATCTCCAGATGTGAGGGTCAAGTCAACGGCTTAACCGGAAACTCTAGGTCTGGGACTAGATTCATGTAAGGAAGGGATGATTCGTATCAATGTCTGTGGCTACGACAGCTAGTAGAAGAAAAATTCCGCACTTCGAATCATCCTTAGAGCCCTTTCGTTCGCACTCGTTGACCGCATTCAGCTACTCCTTCCCCTGCCCTCCAGCTCCCTGAGCCTAGCGTGGATTACAAAGGCGGGTGGGTGCAACATGTCAAAATGTTCAGCACCCCATGCTGCTCCCCTAGCTCACTTACACATCTTCTGCCCTGCAGATTCATCTGTCCTTTTCACTTCTTCTTCTTGAAACAATCGTATGCCCATTTCTATGAGACTGGCACCAGTTCGCTGCATTCCAACTTCTAACATTTTCTAGCTGTATTCGTTCAGCCAAAGAACATTCAACCACAAGGTTATCTCTAGCACCCTAATGTGAGTAGGAATGCATAGAGGAAAAAGTGATGGCTCGAATATCCTTAAACACACCACGCTCAGAGGTCCGAGCTCTATAGGACTGATCGAATCATATTCATCGAGTACTCGGAATGTTTGGTACACCTCAATGAGTTCTCAGCTACCGACATGTCATCCTGCCAAAGCTATATAAGCTCTATAAAACTCTTAGCCACCTTTTCAAGCCAGTCCTCTGCTGTCTGGGAATCTGACTCGCCTCGTAACCTTGGAGGCCTCTACTGCTAGAACTCATGCATCGCGCTCTATCAGCGTGCACCGTTTTCTAGTATGGAAAGTGGAATCCGCTGCCCAATAGGTGGTGGTGCTGCTGGTACACCACCCGAGGGTGCCAATATAGTAAAAAGGGCCCCGCACCGGAGCCTCGTCGCTCGGTGGGCCGTCATCGTGTACTATCTCAGAACTCCAACTGACTATCTGCGTGGAGACATCCTGAACAGATGCGACACGGTCAATGATTTATACCTGGTGAGATGACCTGGTTGGAGTTGACTTAAAACTTTTTGGAAACACACACACAATTAGTGTTTTCGTGCATTAAGTAAGAAATCAGTTGTTAGGGTCCTGGTGTATGGATACGTCGGCCACCCGCACCAACACTGGACTCCCTGAACTGAAAACCACACTCGGTACCCTTAACACTATTACTTCACAGAAGAAAATATCAGAGTTATAACTTCTGTGGTAGAACCAACTCCTCTGATACCAATTTGTCACGACCCATCCTCAGGGCCTGTTCCATTACTACCCCATGCCCGCCTTCCATAGGCCAGGGGATGGCGACTAGCACCTAAGGCATAAATCCCATTAACTGGAAAGGAATTTCCTTTATAAAACATAAACACATCCAACCAGAGTACAAGCGGAAGCAATACATTAAGTACAAAAGAAAGTGCTGAAAAGTAAATGGGCCAGAATATAAACCCAACTGAAAGTACAACTACAACTGAACAAAAGTACAACAGAAAAGACAAACAGCTGGAAGAAAAGAAGCAGCTCCTGGGTTGTCCACCTCGGATCCTACCTGATAGCACAACTCATGGATCTTCCGCCACAGATCCTACCTGAAGGGTAGGTACAGATAGCCTCCACAACGCTCTTGCCCTTCAACCTCCTCCAAGTATCGTCTCGTCGTGAAGTCCACCTCTGGATACTGACTCGTCATGAGGTCCATCTCCGGGTATCGTCCTGTTTTCAAACACTCGACCTCTATCAACACTTCCTGTCATTTGCAACCTACACAACGAGGTACGAGCATATCCCATGCAGGGGTGAGTATAACGATACTCAGTAGGGACCCCGAGACCCTCAAGGTCTCTCTAAATCCAACAAGGATAACCACAAAGAAGAAACACAACAGATAACCCTTAATTAGGTATAAGACCATACTTATACCTAAGTTATCAAGTAACTCATCTCAATCATGAGGAAACACAAAGGTTATGAAATCAGTGGATAACCACTACCTAGGTATATGCCCATACATATACCTAAGTTATCAAGTGACCCATCTCAATCGTGAGGAAACACAAAGCTTATGAAATAAACAGATAACCATTACCTAGGTATATGCCCATACATATACCTAAGTTATCAAGTGACCCATATTAATCATGAGGTAATCACAAAGGTCATATACTCAGCTCAAACCAGGATTTTCATTATCGAAATCGTAACTGCTGAAGAGCTCCATCTTTGGAGAGTACAGTGATCCTGTCAGGACTCCGAGGTACTGCTCACTAACCTAAGACTGCTGAGGTACTCCTCCTGTCGAGTACTGCGGGTCAGCCACCCAAACACAGTAGTGCTTCCCACTGGGGTCTTCCACCCAAACACAGTAGTGCACACCCCCTAATAGCCTGTAGAGGTACTCTCCGGTCGAGTACCACGGGTCTGCACCCAAACTCAGTAGTGATCCGTCTGCCATGGGTCTACACCCAAACAAAGTAGTGCTCCATCCACTGGGCTAGTCGACTCACTCCAAGTCGAGTCGGTCAAGCAGTCGTCAGGTCTCAACTGGCTACACGGTCTCCGTAATCCGTACGCTCATCTCTGGGAGGATCCGATCCATGACCTACAGGTCAATAATCCAAGTATCACAAAGTCTCACAATGAAGTATCTCAAAGGACCGCCTCGTCATAGGGGTCTCAACGCAACAGACGGCGCGTCAATCGGACGCCCGGTCTGTGAGTTATTAGTCTTTTCATCCTAGGGGACCAGTTGGTTTCGTGTACGAACCAACCTGACCATATCTCAACTGTATCCCTACTCACAAATGGTATACTCATAGGTAACGTTTCTCAATGTGATCACCAACGCCGCTGATGGTTCGTCAAACGGACGTCCGGTCTGTAAGTTATCAGCTTTTCCGTTCCAGGGGCCCGGTTGGATTTCGGGTTCAATCCAACCCGACCATACTCCAACTACATAAAAACCTCAGGAGGATTAAGCCAAAATGTCCGTCTCACCAAGAGGAATCCAACAAAGTCGATGACACGTCAATCGGACATCCGGAGCTCAGGTTATAGGTGTTTCCTCTATGAGGGCCCGGTTGGTTTCGGGTTTGAACCAACCCAGCCATACCAAAAGTTCTCTGAAACCTTGAGTGTAATATATCGAAATGACCGTCTCGATCCAAGGATCGTATCGCAACTGAAGGTGGTTCGATCGGAGGTCCGTAGCCCAAATTATGGGCAAAAGAATGAAAACAGTCTGAAAATGGGGGGACTGGGCCCGGTCTGACCCGACCCAACCCCCCTGGGTCGGCCCGAACCGGGTCAACCCGACCCAGGTCTGACCCCGGTCTGACCCGCCTGGGCGCAACCTAGCCCGAGGCGGCTCGACGCTGGCCGAGCGGACGCGCAAGGGGGCGCTTCCCCCTTGATTGATGTCGCGGCCCCCGCGTGGGGGCCGCTCCTTGCCAGCAGACGTGGCCTAGCACCGCGTCCCCCGCCTCGGTCCCGCGCGGCCGCGAGACCAGCTGCCTGCCGCCGCGGCTTCAGCCGCGACGGTTCTTCCTGGCGGCCCGCCGGGCGCCGCCGCCTCCTAGTAGCCGGCCAGTGCCGGCCGTCAGTGTACTCTGCAGGCCACTGGAGTTTCTCTGGTGGTCCGTTTTCAATTCCGTCTGCGCTGGCGTTCATCTCGGGTATCAAACTTTACTGCGGAATCATCAAACCGCCTTTGCGGCCCGTTCCATCATCGCCTGACGATCCGCTTCCAATTAAACGATCTTCGGAGCCTTGGAATCACCAAAACGGCATGGCGCGACGGCGCCGCGCTTCTTCGCCCGTTCTTCAATTGGTTCTGCACGGCATCGTTGCACCATGCCATCTTTACTCATGCCGCAACAAGAACAACCATCAAAGGTGGAGGAGGGTCGGCCGTGTTCGTGCGGTTCTACCTCCTCCCATTATTACGATAACAGGCGGCTCAAACGACTATCAACAATTTAATCAAAGGCTGAGGATATAATCCACATAAATTAAGCCGAACCCCCTACCTCAAAAAGACGTCGCACGTCGTCGAGCCGCGGAAAGAGGCAAGCGTCGCGATGACCGGTTGTCACGGAAGATCGGTGCTGATTCCGTTGTCATCGGAGGAAGATCTGTCATCGATGGAGACGTTCCCCACGGTGGTGTCTCCACCCTTGATGCGGAGGAATAACAAGAGAAGGCACGTCATCGGTGTCTTCGTGTTCTCCGTCAGAGGCGTTCTTCGTCAGAAGGATGGTGTTCTTCGTTGTGAGAAGAACACCCTACACTACTTCCCCAAAACTCTCTCACCCCAAACCCCTCAACACAATGAAATCCCCCAAAAATAATAGCAAAGCCATTATTTTTTATTCACCCATGCCATTCGAAATTCAAATAACATAATTAATTTAAGAGGTTGAACTCATTAATTAAAATGTGTTGGCATGCACTTAAGAGGGGGAGTGGAATGAGAAGTTTTTTCATTAATAATGGGGAGTTGTTCAAGAGTTAAAGAAGGGGAGATTAAATGGGGGTTAAAGGAGAGTTATAGGAATGTGAAAGGTTGGGGCTTGTGTGGGCCCCACCTTTCAAGTATCCACATATGGGATGTTGGTTGGTCATGGGCCCCACCAACAACTTCCCATGGGAGAGAATAACTCCCAAAGACATAAAATAAAATTGTTCACACAATTTTATTTACTTTAAACTAAATCCCCAAAAATAAAACTAAACCCGCTTAAAACACAACTGCGGTAAAGGTCCCCTTAAGTAATTACCGGCGCTACGAGTTCATCGGTGCCCTCATATTTTAATTCTGAGCACCGGTTCAAAAGATAGAAAAACCCGCTCGTTCATTCACTGAAGGTACCCGAGCTAAACTTCAAAAATTGATTCCAGGCACACTGGTCCTCAAAATCAAGTGCCGTCAGAAACTGCGTACTCGTAAAATTCCAAAGAAACTAAGAAAAAAAATTCCTTAAAATTTCTGGGTCTTTACATATCATACCAACACAGGGTTACACAAACACCCTGCGCCACCCTGGTAACACCTAAAGCAAGGAGCAGGGAGGAAATCATTTCACACATAGAGTCTAACAATTCTACTGCAAAAAGGTAGAAGAGTTGTAGAGTATACCTCTTATCACCTCATGATCAGCAGGATCATAGACATCCAAAGCACGCGGCTGTCCTCGGTCCCAACTGCCAGCTCCTGGTGCCTTTCGTGGACCACCTAGTGGTGATGAGAAGACCTCATAAAGCCATCCCCCACTACCAGCTCCTCCCGCTCTTCTGCTAGAACCACCTCCCTAGGTACTACTCCGGTCATGGCGCTGCCTCTATCGTGGTGGCGCACCTGCTACCTGCCCGAAGCTCTCTGCATGCCTGGTCGGGCAGTCCCGTGCCAGGTGACCTCACCCATCACAAGTATAGCACCGACTCTCTTTGGGCTGCACTGGTGCCCTCCGGCGCCACTATGGTGTACGACCACGCCCTTGAGTCCGGTTTCTAGAAAACCACCTGCATCGAGGTTCTGCTTTCCGGTGCCCGCTAGTTGCGCCGGAGACCTCGACTCCAACGTGCCTGCTGCCACCACCAACTCCAGAATATGACAGGAAACTCTCTTTCACCAGCGCCTGCTCTAGCACCCCAACATATGTGGAAATGCCCAAGGGTAATCTGATAGCACAAATCTCTCGGTGGAGACCCTGCTCAAACTTCCGCGCTCGGATGTTGTCGTCATAGACCAAGTCTGGGTAAAAGCATGCACGGTCTGCGAAACTAGTCGCGTACTCGGCCACCATCATACCTCTCTGCTGAAACTGTAGGATCTCCTGAATCCGAATGGAGCGCAAGTAGGAGGGGAAAAACTCCTCACGGAACAAGAACTGGAATTCTCCCCACGAAAGCGACGACTCGTCAAGAAACTGAGTCACCAGACTCCACCAACGCCAAGCTGCTCCACAAAAAAGGTTGGCTGCCAAAGCCACTCTCTGATCTGCCGGTGTCTGCACAAGCCTGAAAAGGCGAACCACTGCCTCGAGCCAAACCTCTGATGCCTGAGGGTCTGGCTCACCACTGAACCTCAGTGGTCTCTGCCGTTGGAACTCACGGAGCGCGCTCAACCTGCGCTCAAGCTCAGCCTGCTCTGCTTAAACTGTCTGCTGCTCAACAGGCGGGGGTGCTGCTACCAACCCTCCTGGAGAAAGGGGCTCGTATGATGGGTCCTGGATTGTGGCCTCTTAGCTCACAGGGTCGTCGTCACGCACCAATGCTGGTATCTTGGCTGACTATCTTCGCGGAGACATCCTGAATATTATCAGGGAGTTCCGCGGTCAAATGATGATATATGTATATAATAGTAACAACAATGATGGGGAGTTGACTCAAGAAGGACAGTCAAAGACTCAATCCTATGTGATGCACAAACCCATTTTCCTTGCAAAAAGAGTCTCAGCATGCCGATTCGACATGCGGGTTATCAAGGTCCTGGTGAATGGATACGTCGGCCGCCACACCATCACTAGACTCCTTGGCCTGAGAGCCGCTCTCGAGACACATTAACATTGTTGCCCTATATCCCAACCAATTCCTTTTATTTTAGGGACGTCCGAACAGTGTCCCAAGGAACGAACCACCTCTGATACCAATTTTTCACGACCCGACTCTACCCGGGCTCGAGCCGCAACTACCCCAAGCCCGCCTCCATAGGCCAGGGGCTGGCGACCAGCATTGAAGGCAAAATAACTCGGGGAGGCCTTTGCCTAAGTACCTGTACACACACACGCAGCACACTCAATGAAAAAGTGCAGAGTAAAAGAGAAAAGACAAGTAACGTAAAAGTACCAACTGCTATAAATAACCACAAGAGTGCATCGACCTCTAAACAGTAAAAAGTACAAGCTGAAGGTAAACTGAAAAGAAAAGGGGCAAAACACGCACCCATACAAAAAGTGCCACAACCCGGCAACAGGTAAAACGACAGTAAAAAATCTGGGAGGGTCCCACACCTGGAACCCGAAAATGACCACCACATGCGGTCCAAGCTCCCAACTCCTAAGCTCCTATGAAATCACGACCAACATGCCCGTCGTCTGTAAGGGCACACCAAGTGTGGGAAAATCCCAAGCAGGGGTGAGTATAAAAATACTCAGTAGGATACCCCGAAGACTCGAGGGAGCAACAAAGGAGGTACCGAAGGGTGAGCCATAGATCGAAAAGGAAAAGTAAAGGAGTACAACAGAGAGTGCAGTCAAGAGTACAACATTAAAGAGTCCAGCTCAACCTGTCAAGAAAAAAGAAGGTAGACTCATTGAGAAACAAGGAGCTAGAAACAGTGAGAAGATGAACTCATCGAGTCTTCGGTACCTATAGCAGGAGAGTAGACTCTTCCAACCATGAGAATATAGACACAGAAAGCACGTGGCATACCCTGCACGTCTTCGCCTCTCCTGGAAGGAGAGTAACCAAAACCCAAGAAGTGGGTACTGGAACAAGGTATACATATATATATGCTCTGTCAAGAAACCCAAACAAGGTCGTAAGGGGATCTCCGTCCCGTAGCTCAGCCCAAGAAAAGTGAGTCACCAACAGTCCCAGAAGTAAACACCATCGATGCCCAGCATCCCGCACGTCTGCCCCAAACTATAAGTCAAGGGCTCAATCACCGCACCTCGACACTATCCACTTTGGGCGACACTGACTCTCCCGCACGGTTTTAGGTCACGTCACAAGGACGCGTCTCGGTGGGGAAAGTGCCCCTCTTACTAGAGAGTTCTGGTGGAAGGCCAAACCAAACCACATCACTGTCACACAGTTGATAGATCTCAAAGTCGACAGGAGACCCCATACCTCGCCCTGCAGGAGGGTCTTTGTATGTCAACGGGTTCCCACTATAGGGAGACCTGCTAAGAGTCAATGAGTGTCACACTGCCCAGTCCTGTAGCAGGGTAATCCATTGGAGGGCGACCCAGCTAAAGTCGGTGATGAGACCACCGCCCAGCCCAACTGGAGGTAACCCAGCATTAGGGACCACTGCCCTGCCCGGCTGGAGGTAAGGCCGGCATCGGGGACCACTGCCCAGCCCAGCTGGAGGTAAGCCCGACATCGGGGACCACTGCCTAGCCCCGCTGGAGGTAAACCTGGAACTGCTCTGGCCATCCCTGCTGGATGGTACTGCTAGGTGAACACTGTTGTACTGGCCATCCCTGCTGGATGGTACAACTGGGGAGCCCTACTCGAAACAACCTCAGCCCTGCTGGGAACAACCTCATCTCTGCTGGAAAAACCTCAGCCCGGCTGGAACAACCTCATCCCTGCTGGAAACAACCTCATCCCTGCTGGAAACAACCTCAGCCCTACTGGAAACAACCTCCTGGGTAGAGGATCGGTGCCCGCGTAAAGTGTTGGTCACACTGAATCAACAAGAACTCTACAAGGGAACACAAAGCAATGGGAGAAACTTCCCAGGCATCTCAGGGTGATCACACTCCAATCCGCTAAGTCACTGTCGAAGAAGACCGAGACAACTCATCCCAGAAAGTGGGAAAACTCCCACGCTGTATGAGAACATGTAGTCGAAAACGGTGCCGCAGTCCGATGAAAGGGGCACAACACTGAAACCCCTTACAGCTGAAGAAATAGAGGAACCAAACCATCTGTGCCAGCCAAAACCATCGATAATAGAACTAGCGGGAAACCACTCAACCCTGCTGGTCAAAACCATTGAGAAGAGGACCAGGGGAAAAGTCAACCCTGATGGTCAACAAATGAGAACAAAGGGACCCTCTACGTCATGAGAGGTCAAAAGTATGTAAAGCAGAGCACGACACACACATGGGTCCCACACGACGTGTGGCCCCAAGTCAACCCCAACCAAGCGCACAAACATTCTCAGGTACCAACAACCACATGTACCTCCAAGCATTTCCATATACTCCCAAAGTATACCGCGTTCCAGCCCAAAGGCTAACATGCACACGACACCCAACGTCAACGCGAAGGCATAACATAACAACTCCAACCTACTACCTCAATGGTTGAGGCATAGTCAACCACATCTATTTAATCACCAACCTCACTCTCCCCGGAGTGCACGCGATCACACGCCAAAGGTCCACTACAAACATGGTATAAGAACCGCCACTGGGGCACCATTCACATTTCCACATTTAATAAGATCACGCAAGAGGCTCCGTACAACCAAACAGATCATACCTTTGTAATCCTTGTAGAAAAACATGCGAGTTAGACTACTTACTCGCCTCAAAAGGATATCTGACGGAAAAGTCACCAACACCGCCTCACGCCCGAACGACGTCCCGTGATCCCGAGCCTCAGCCCCGAAAATAGTCGGGCGCATTACACCATTATGATCCCCTCGGAAAATCACCCAAAAATGTCTGCTCGTACGCCCCGAATGGACGTCTAATGAAAAAGTCGTGAGACGCTGCACGCAGCTCGAAAGACGGGCCATGGGGCCCACACCTCAACTCCGGTATCAACGCCTGAAACCACACTAGAAAACTCCGCCTCGACTCCAGGGTCACAACGCCACTGACGGCGCTCAAAACAGACGTCGGATGCGTCTGCGCCGTCCAAAACAAGACCCCCCCCCCCCCCCCCCCCGAGAAAAACACCCGACCACTTAACGTCGTGTCGCGCCACCAAACCCCTTTTCTCGGGAATTAAAAAAAACCCAAGACCATTTCAAAACGTTCATCTCGATTCAAGGATTGCGCGGCTCTAGACGGTGCCCAAATCGGACGTCCTGCAGATGATGTATTATTTATAAATCATTTTCATAATAATAATAACAATAATAATATTATTATTATTATTATAAACTTATTATTTATTTTTATTTTATTATATTTTTTTATTTGCCGCGTCTCCTTTTTTTCCTTCCTTCTTCTTTATTTTTTCCTCTGTCTCCCGAGTCCACCCGACCAGAAGGCTGGGTCTCCCACGTTGTGCGCCCCCAGCTGGCGCCGCCGATGACCCCCGTGACCCGGTGCTCGCCGACACCGCTGCTCCCTACGCGCGCCGAAGGCCTCAACCCCGGCCACCTCGGCCGCTCGCTCGTGCTGAAGACCGCCGCCCAGCTCACCGCGAGCTCACTTGGCCTTCGCCACCTTCAACCGGCCGACACCACCCGCTACCGAGCCACCGCTCCGAGCCGCCTTCGACACCCGGTTCGGCCACCGTGAACCGGCTAGAGCCCCTCCAAACCAGCTAGAAACCCCCCTTCAACACGCGATATTCGACAATTGACCGCGATTCGCTCGGAACTCGGATTTAGAATCCGTAATCAGCGATGGAAAGCTCGTAAATTCTACTACGCACCTAGGGGATTTGATTGAAGATCAACCAGAAATTCGATGGGGCGAATCAAGCTCAATGTAGGGGTTTTGAAATTATAAACAAAACGATGAACTCCCACCGAAAACCTGCAATATTTAGTGGACGTTTGTGGTTAGCTTGGGACTCGGATTTTGAGTCCGAAAATTAGAACGGGAAGTACAAAATACGAACTAGGAAGATATGGAATTTTTAAGGGATTTTTTTCAGGGTTTTAATGCCATAAAATGTAAATGAACGGGTGCGGGAATTGAAACAAAGATGACAAGATCCTACCTCATGGGACTAAGCCCGAAGCTTTGCTGTCGATTTGTCGGCCACCCGCAACACCTCGGAGGGAATGGGGGAGGAGATCTTGAAGGAGAGCCCCTTGGGTTGAGCTCCTTCTTTCACCAGGGGATGCAAAAGTGAAGGGAAGGGGGAGGGTTTGTTTAAATAAAGAAAACAAAATAATTAAAATTTTAATTATTTCGACCCTCAAATTATCCCACATCTGAAACTCTCAACGGGGTCGGGGTTACGCCTCCTCTAGGGTAAACACCACGCTATGAGAACAATGACGGTCTCAAAATTTTAATTCGAGGCCCCGATCAAATGTTATTAAACTTAGAACCCGGGTTGTCAAATTACAAAAATGCCCCTGGGCCATTTTTCACAAACGAGCCGCGCCCATGAAAACTATACCCCTCCTAGGGTAAACGGCACGCTCTGGACTCAACCGTGCCCTCAGTTTCCCCATCAGAGCTACTGTTTAGGAGTTATACTTTTTATTTAGCGTTCCCAGCGTGTACGCACTAAAATTTTTATTTCGGCCACACCGGGGCTCGGAATCACACGTCATCTGAAGGCGCTGCTTTGGAATAACGTCAATAAATTTCCAAAGTCCTTCGTAGAAAAAACTGGGTTCTTACAATGTCAAATACATACCCTCTCATTATTTCAAATCTGGTTAGCTTTTCTCTAGTGAATACGGCTACCCCATATCATTATCTGAAGCCTTGTTCCTTGTAGTCAATCTGGTACATCTGAATTCTAGTGGCCTGAAGGCCTTAGGGTGGCCCTAAGGCTATAAGGTGGCCCTAAGGCCTTGGGTGGCCCGAAAGCCTTGCAGCAACCTAGGACCAAACCGATGGCCCAATGGCCCAAATGGATAAATAGTTCCAACTGCTACAGTACTGAACATTACCTGCTACAGTGCCTACTACAGATTTACCACAGTACTGCTATAGTACCCCAGAAATACGCCTCCACCCGGATTTGATCTCAGGTCTCTTGGATGAACCTACCGAGTCCTCACCAACTAGGTTTGATATTTCCTTAGTCTCTAATGAATTTGAATACTACTTTGAAGAGTTATAGTAAACAAAAATCCACTTTATCATAGATATTATCCATTATTTTTTAATATATTAAATGATTTTGGTTAGTACACTAACCTACAATGATATCATCCCCTTAATACCTTGAGAAACTTCCAAGATATCTTTTTATATCCCACTAAATGTTTCTTCATGATAACCTACCATGTCATTCAAGGACATGTCACATCAAACATTAATATTTCTAATAGATTCTTAGGGGACTTGGAAGTAATACAAAATTCCATTATGGAAATTGTACATCTAGATAGGTGTGAACATATAAAACTGAGGAGAGTGAATCTGGTCCACCTTTCATTGAATGTAAGGTACTACTACTGGTGTAGTGGAAGAATTGATAGTTGCTTTCAAAATCATAATAAACTCAAATTTTCTTTGTCACTGCACATCAAAAGTGTTATGAATTTTATTAAACTCTAGAATAAAACACCAAAACTCATCAACTACATCCTGAAACCTATTAAATTTTTCCATTAGAGTATTGTGAAACTTTTCTCTTTGAGATGAAACATGGACACCAATTTCATTGATTTTAGAATTAGTAGTACATTCATTTTTCATCCAATATACATAGGATTTCACATTGACAAGATATTTTTTCACTTATAGTATAAAATAAATTCATCTTATAATGGACGGTCTATATATCCATAATAATATATCATTAGGTTTCGATAATCCAAAAAATAATTTATCAAAATTAGGTCCTGATATATAACTCTCATTCAGTTTTCTAATCTCATCCTTATAAGATATCATATCCTCCATCAACTCATTATAGTCTCCATTGATATTTTCAAACTCCTTCATTATAGTAATGTAATGCTCTATATATTAGAATAATTTGAATCCAATCTAAAATATTCATTCCTTCCCTTTTCACATGACGGGGAGGTAATGATATTTATTTTTAAGTATTTGAAGGAGGAAAAATATCTAACAGCACATCCCATGCTCTATTTATTGTAGAAGTTGATCCAGGGATTATTGGATCATCTTTTTAATGTTCATACTTCACTTTTACACATTTCTCTATAGATGAAAAACTTATCATATTATCAACTAGGATTTCTTCATCGACTATTTTTTCTATCCCAGTTGATGGTTCCACGTGATAAACATACCAAGAATCTACATCAATATCAGATACTCAGATATAAATTAGATCATTAAAGAGAGTCCAATTACTGTAAAATACGACACTAGTTTGGATACCATTATCTCTTACACCTCCCTAAGAGGTATAATTTCAGTAGGTACAACATCCCTATGCGATGAGGTATGAGATGGATCATTCTAAGCCCCACCATTATGTCCAATAGGTATTAAATTGTTTGAATATTTTTCATAGTAGTGTCCAATTTTCTTCCTGAGAATGGTAGAAATAGTATTACTTCTATTGAATTGTATATTCTATCCCTTATTCAAATTTACATATATCATCTTTAAAACTGGAGAGATGATCCTTTAATAAAGATAATAATTTAACTATACTATAAATTAATAGAAATGATGAATAAAAAATCACATACCTTGAAGGATTCATCTTGAGACTATTAATCAAGAAATATAAGAGTTACATTTCTTAAAAGAACACCTTCTCCATTTCAGCAGATCATTTTTCAATACTATTCCTAATGAATATGCAAATTTTAATTGATTCCACTTCTAAATCCTTTATAGTAATCTTATGAAAACCATGGTTCCAAATATAAACCTAAAAAATAAATCTTCCTTCTTCTAAACTCATACCAAATAGATTCTATTCAAAATGTCAATACCTATCACGATGATAATGATTTAATTTTGTTAATTTATACTAAATAAACTATAACATCATTCCCATTGGGTATATATGAAACTAAATTTAATGATTCATCAAACTAGAGGTAATCATTCATCATGAACATGTTCACATCATCCAAAACTAATAAACCTAAATTCTTGTCATCAAAAACAAACTCCAAAACATGAAAATTAAATAATTTCTTCCACAGAATCATGATAGACTTCAACAATCCCAAATAAATATATTTTCCAGCAATTACTTTGTGTTGTGCACCACCTGAATAAAATTTCATTAAATAATTTAAGATTCCATCTTGTCTGATTTTGGAATTTCACCTTACATATGGCTAGTAGAAGGTTGAGTGAGAATTAAGGGAGATGTAGGAGGGAAATAGTCATAGTTTGGATAATGAGTTAGAATATTTAAATAAAGAGAGAATGAAATGATGGAAAATTAAGCTCTTAGTTCATTTACATGATATAAAAATGGATTATTCATAAAATTTATTACTTATAGTCAATTCAAGGATAAAATAAATAAATTATTAAATTACTTAAAGGGATATAATATGGTTTCTAAGAAACTCATCATGGATAATGTAAATAATAAAAAGATATGATATTTTAATTAAACTAAAAAAGATATATTATATTAGATTTTATAAATAATTAAATTATTTAATAAATTTATATTTAATGAAATAATATATACTATACTCATTTAAATTCAAATAACCCATAATCTATTTTTGAAAAAATTGAAATGTTCATAGATTTGGTTCAGAGTAAAAATATCTGTTATAAAGTTATCAATAATGATTTAAAAAGTATAATTTCACCTTTTTGAGTGCGATTTATCAATAAATGACCCCTTAGGTCTATAAATATTATTCTATAAAAATTTATTTGACTCATTGAAATGTGGATAATACTAGATTTATCATATTTGATTAATACATGATTAAAATTGAATAAAAATGAATTATTGTGTGTTTTATCCACAAAACGTGTTCTCTCTAATTACGAGTATATTTAAATTATTATTTATCAATAGTTAATCAAAATGAGTATAATTTATATTAGACTAGGATATCAAATATTTTCTTAAAATAATGGAAGGTTTCAGAAGTAATCTTACCATCCAATCTAGAAACACCAAATTTGGCATCCGAATAATAAAACAAATTAAAATTAGATGTTGTTAGAAAAATTTTGGAATGAGAAAATTTTCAATTAAAATTTGATAAAATTATTTTGGTAAATTTTAAATGAGATTTTATTTGATTTTAATTGAACGTTGGACATAATAACATTTAAAAATAATTTTTATTCAACTAGAATGAAAATAACATATACCCCTTACTATTTCACTATTTATCTTGTTATCAAGTAGTCTCTTAGCTTCATCCCTGATAATTTTCTCATTATAACTCGTAGGAGTTTCATGTAGTTTACTATTTTAGAATCAAAACCTATCAATAAAGTCATGTATGTCATTAATTTGATTCAAAACAATCCTAATAAATTTTTGAAAAATCTAAAAACCAATAATGCAATTTAACTCACCCATAATGATCTCTTTATATACTATTTTCATTAGATTTGAAACTTTATTACTTAATTAACTTGTTATAGACTAAATAATAAAATATTTAACATATATACTAACAAAAAAATATCTAATATTGACCTTTTATTTAAATCAGTTGGACATTCATCAACCATTTAAAATCCATTTGAAAAAAATAAAATAACTAAAATGTTCACATGGTGCTATTAGAAAATTATTTATGGTCATAAATGGAATTGTACATCTAAAAAATGAATATAAAAAATGAGTATTTTCCAAAACATATTGTTTCTAAACAAAAAAATAATATAAAAAATAATATATTAAATAATATTTGACATCCATATGATATAAGTTTTATTTCATATGTGATGAATATGCAAGTAGAATTATAATGACTTATAATCTTTCTACTGGTGAAAAGGTATCCTCATAATCTATACTTTCACCATAAAAACAACCATTAATTACTCATCTAGTATTATTCATGGTGATCACAACATGATCATCACATTTATTCCTAAAATCCTATTCTTCTAATAACATGATATTCATACGGTCTATTCACTAATTCCCATACCTTATTCCTCTTAAACTATTTTAATTCATCATTAATTTAAAAAATCAATCTTCTATCGACTAAAGATTCCTTATCTATTTTAGTATATATTTTAGATATAAAGGTATTAAAATATAATGGATGTCCTTCAACCATTCTATTCATAATACCTCGGTCAAAAATTTCTATAATTTCTTCTATGGTATGATTCCAAAGGTTTTTATACTACCTAGATAGGGAATTTTCTATTTATGAATTATCTATACATTCACGAATCGATTAAAAAAATATATTTGTCTATCCTCATACATTATATTATCAAATCGAGGCTTACATTCCACGTTTTCAAAATAAATAGTCAGCTCTTCAACTTGAGTTATTTCTTGGTCAAAACTATAACTTTTATCAAATTTCACTACTGTTCATTGTTAAATTATCATTTAACTTTTGATAAAATCTATAAAAACATAGAATATCATAAAATAAAAAAGGTATATTTCCTCAAATTATTTAGTATTAAATATGAAAGGATCATTTATTATGTTAAGGATATAAATGTTTTATGAAAATATATTGAAGTATCGAACTATTAGTTTTCTCTTATTCTATAGCTCATAGAATGTTTAATTCATAAACGTTATATTTATAAATCTATTAGTGACATAACATGTTATATTAAAACACCATCCAAAAAATAATAAGGCATATTATATTCTCATAACATTATTTTATAAATTTATTGAATATAGTTATACATCCTTTCAAAAAAAAATTCTATTATGGTGTATTCAGGTAAGAAAATATATAATTGATACCATTTTAAAAAAATTATAAATTTAACTCAGGGTTATCAAATTCTTCTCCCTGATCATTTCATAATAATGTTTTTAACATATTTATCTTTTTAAATTAGTTTATTTAAATTTACTAAAAAATAACAAGCTTCTTTCTTATCATTAAAAATTGAAAAAACAAATTAATATAAAAAATCATGAATTAAAAATAAATAAAATATTTTTATTTGAGGCTTGTAGTTTTAGATCCCCCAAATTTATTGATATGAATTTATTTTTTAGAGTATAAGTAGAAAACAACATTATCTGGTTTAAAAGATGACAAATGTCTCCCACCCATTTTACAGGCGTCAAATAGTTTTTTTAATAAAATAATGTTATGGTAAAATTGAAAATAAATTCCTTTTTGAAAATTTATCATATAAATAACCATATATTGTTCTATTATTCTTTGAAAAATCAATAATTCATTTATTTCATCATCTAAATAGTTCACCTTTTATGTACTCAATTAATTGAGATTTATAGTATATACATTATACATTATAGACACCATAAATATATTGATTATTTATTTGTAAATAGTTCAAGTGTTATATTAAAAATATACACAATACCATTTAACACAATTTCATGAAATACATATCAACCTATCATTCAATCCTTCCATACAGAAAACATTTTTGATGACTACTGAGCTTGGATTACCAATTGATTCTACTCCCAGAATCCTAGCATTGGAATTGTCACCAAATGTGACATAGCCTCCATATTGTTTTCATAAGGAGTGTAAAATAGATAAATATCCACTCATATTTATTGATCATATATTATTAATGTAAAATTTAAAACTTGTACTCTTTGAAATTTTATCATACAAAGGAAAATTACATAATAAGGTATTTTGGTACCAATATAGTAACACCTAGATATTTTTTGATATATATTATTTTCAAATACATTTAATTTTTCAATATACTTCATTAAATAAAATAATGAGGGTGTATTTAATTACATGGAATATTATATTTTGTATTTTTTACATGCAACACCACTTTTAACATGTTATGCACACAACAACGAGTTTAAACGTAACATGAAATACTTTTAAAATATTATTGTTTAATATGATAGTTATCAGATATCCCTTAGAATAGAGGGTATTAATAAGAATCACTAATTTTTTAAGAAATATGAAGTATTATTTAGTGACCATTTAATTATAAATGAATGTATAAAACAATTTGAAAACAAAAGAAATATTTTTATGAATAACTATTTTTATATACACAAATAAATTTTATCTTAATAAATTAGCAAAATCACAGTCATTGAATTATTTTAATGAAATTTATATTATATATTTATATAATTTATTAGTTATCTTATGTGTTTTATATTTATTATATATATATAAAGAAATAAAATTTTGTTAACAACTAATTTTGTTTCCCAAAAAGAAATTTTCTAATCTTTTTCGCACCAATTTTAAAATTATTTTTTTACAGTTCAGAATTCATTTGAGAAGATAAAATTAAATTTTTAAATAGTAATAGCTTAATTATCCTAGAGTGAATTTTTTGGGATTTCTATGAAATGATTTAATTTTATATTAATATTAAAAATACAGGTTTTTATTGATAACTGCCTTTAAGATTCATGAATTTATATAGTTACATATTATTTTAAAATGGGAAAAATATAATTACATTAATTATATATCAATTATTCATATTTTTTATCATTTTAAAAAATATAATATTTAATTTTGATATAAAACCTTTATAGAATTTTGATCATTTTTCTCTTTGAAAACCCATATTGTCATCGAATCGACCAGATTAATTTTAAATTTGATTTCACCACATTAGTGAATGTAAGTTTTCAAAATTTAGAACATATTTTGAATCATAATAATTTATATATATCTAATAATGTTATCTTAATCTTTTACCATAATTATGTCTAAAATTAATAGAAATTATTTACCAAAGTTATGATAAATGGGTTTATCGAGAGGTTAAACTAAAAAGATAAGGGTTAAAAATGATTGAAACCATGTAAAAACAAATTTTATAGAACTATATAGAAATTATATCTTCTATAATCCATAGTGGACCGTTTTGGTTCTTTTTGGTATGTTAAAAATGTGGTTACATATTTTCCTTTTCAAAACATTACAAGTGTTCCACTCACATAACTTAAAAAAGGCCACCCAATATCCACTACTTTTCATTATTCAAAAATAAATTTATTCTTCCAAGAACCACCCAAATTAATTACTTAATTACATAATATCATATTGTAGAATGTAGTTTACTGATAAATAGAACCTAATAAACCTTTTGGTAAAAACCAAAAGATGTTGTCTGAAGAAGTGGTAATGTCTTTGACTGAGCATTTTATTATATTTCATCCGCCAGAGAAGTAAATATTTATAAAACCATTATGATATAATGACATAAATATATTCCATATAATAAAATTTTTTATGTTAATTTCATTACCTAAAATCATCTTCACTTCCATTAAACGTGTTATGAAATATCATTCATGTGTAAGGCGGACTACCACCTCACGAACCTATGTCATTTATTTTTCCATTAACACATCCAATGACTATATATAATTATATATTAAATGTTAATAAATTATATTTATGATATTTTTATACTTATAAAATTATATATCACTTATGTTATCTTAAATTCCATTCTGTGGAAATATGATAGAATTGCTCATGTGATTAGAAGACTACCACCTCGTGTAGCGATGTAATTCATTCAATCATTACGTGGAAGGTAATAAGGATATATTTAATGAAAAAAATTGATATGTATGGAATAAAAATTAATATTTAATCAATAATATATTATTTAACCTTTTTCTTTTTTTCATCATAAAAATGGAAACAACGTTCGTGGATTCAAAGGGCCTACTCTCTCTTTTAATGGTGAGTTTTATTTATAGTATCTAACTTTTTTCATTCACAAAAAATAAATGTATAGTGAAGATATATGATATTTATATCAAGGATAAAATTATTTATATTATTTAACCACGATCAATGTTAAAGAATCACAAATAAAAAATCAAAACATAAATAGAAAACAAATTAGTTATTTAATAAAACATATCTTTAACAAGGAATTGTTAATAAACTGCTAATAAATGGACATAAGTAAATAATATATTGTAGTATATATATATTTATGGTTATTTATAATATTTATAATAAAATTAAATATAATATAAATGCGTTTTTTCATATTTTTATGGAATTAAACAATTATGGTATGAAATATATGTTCTATCTTTTGTTTCTAGGAAATATATACAAATTCACCATGCTTTTCACTTATATGGTGTATTTAATTCCAATTTAATAGTTTATATCATTAATAAAACAATTTTCATGATATTAATTGTTTTACTTTATGTTTTTATTTCTTTTGGAGTATGATCCAAAATATTACAAAAGATATAAGGGGGTTCTGTCTCATTTTAAATTCTTTGAGATGCATGCCATATTAACAACCTATTTATTTTATCATGTGTATATAATTAAAATTAATGTATTTGATAATTAATTAGATATCAATAATTGTATTTTATAGATTTATGTTATGATATCCCTTTCACAGGGAATATATTTAAAATGTTACCAAAATCGTATGATATTTTTCCTAAATAATTTTCATTACGTGATACATATTTAATGTTATGATTCAATATTCTTTTACGAGTATAAAAAATTACATTTAATATCATGAATTTATTTATTATTCGAATATCTTATGATTCATATAATTTTATTCCTTTATGGGGATTATTTTTTAATGCAAGAATGTGGTAAAAATTTTATGTTACATTCCCATTATTTGTCATGATTTATTGTGATTAATATTTCCGATGATAAATTTTATGATAAATATCTCTATATACACAAGATGTTTTGTATAATATGGAAAATTCATTATATTACATGTTTTCCCATCATTTTAATCTATTTATGAAAACAATATTTCAAAATAATGTTTTTTTGAAAATACATAATCATTTATATCTTCATAAAATATCACATTTTTCTTATATAAATATGTTTTCTAAAAAAATTCAAAATTGTTTTTAACAGTTTTCAAAATATTTATCGAAGATATTTTTGCAAATGTTTTACATGTTGAAATTTTTTATTAATGAAATTGTAATGTTGTTTTCCAAATAATTATATTTTGGATTTTACCAAAATTTAGAAAGAAATATTTGTTTTAACATATACAACATAAAAATAATTTCCTACAGTCAGGACAATTATTTTCATAGAAACTTTCTTAATATGTATTGATGTTTATTTTTATTATAAAATTTTAAAATGTTTTATGTTTAGCGAATGTTTTTCTTAGTTAAAATGATATTTTACTCATTAAATATATTAAATAGTTTATTAATTTTTATTTTATATGTTACAAATATTATTTTAAAAGAACGGGGTTTCAGAAATATATTATGAATTTTTACTTTAAAAAGATCATTTTATATTAAATTTTATTTTCCTCATGAAATGTTACAAGTGAAATGTCAAAATAATATTGCATAAAATATGATATCATTTGATTATAATTATTCATTAATGGTGATAATATATAAGGATACCATTCTTATTAATTATATGTATGGTTTATATTTATGATAAACATTTATTTTTAGAACTTATTTATCTTCCATGATTTATACTATGAAAAAATGATTATGAAATAATCTCCTTTCACTTGTTATTCAATGATGAAGTCATCAAACTATTATGAAACCTATACCTTTTACACATGTTCAAATGAGATGAAATATTTATAAAAACAATTTTATTTAAGGGGTTATGATATGATGAATAATTTTTTGATCTTCTAGAACACAAATTTATGATTTTAATTATGTGATTTAGGGGGGCTATATCTATCTACAATGAATTGGTTAATAATTTATATATCATTAGATAGATAGTACCATAATGGGGAGTGGACTTGGTTTAGTAAGTGACATTGTTGGATATGATGGTAATGGGAGTGAACCTTGAATACTATGTTGGTTTAGAGAGTGAACCCATTCAACTATATTAGCCTTGGTAGTGAGCCTTCACAACTATGGAAATGATTTTCTATTCTTATGTGAATGTTATAATTCCATGTCTTATGTCAATGTTATGATCTCATAGTTCATATCCATTAATTTTCTTATGATTCATTTCTTATGAACTGCCACTCTTTCTTCCATTAATCATCATTTTGACCGCTTACATGAAGGATATGAGTTTTATATGTAATGACCATGTATTATATAATAATGATCAAGTCATGAATATTTGATCATTGATATCTCACTTTCATACCATTACTGTGTATCTAACCTCCCCCTTCATTATGTTTCCTTTCTATCGGATATAAAGATGAGTTTTGTGCATGGTATGCTTGTGACGATTGAAAATTGGGAGGAGCACTACTGGAGATGTTGAATATATTTTACCAAATTTGAAGATTGTGTGCATATTCCAGAAAAACACAAAATGAGGATGGTTTTCAAGAATTTTTTTTGTAATATATTGAATATTCATTTTAAAATATGAAATAACCATATATGAAAAGCCTTAGTCACTATAGTTGGTTTTAGATGAATGTATTAGTTAATATTTGGAAACTGGGATATGAAAACATTAGTGATGACCCTATGTATATGTATGAGGATAATACAAATGAAATGTTTATGTATAAGAAAAGGGATTGTATTTTTTGGTAAAACAATTATTGATTTGTTTCCAAGTAATTTCACCATTTTTAGATATTACAAGAGGATGTGTCTTTGATATATATGTTTATAAGGGTAATAACTTTGAGAAAGAAGAGTTTACATTGAATCTATTTTATCCTTGTGCACGATAATAAGACTTGATTAATACATGGTTTTACACTCATTGGGATATTCCATGGGAATTCACAATCACTTTAGGAAGCATTAGGAAGGATTTGAATAATTACCATGAATTCCCTAGAATTTACCATTGGTTTCATATATTTAAAATGTGTCAGTATTTTGAAACCACCAATTTAACTTTTTATTTTTATGTTGTTCCCAACTATGATTATGTTTTTTCATACTATTCTATTAAGTTACTATCAATGTATGGAGGGTTAATAAGTCATGTTAACACAAAATATAATAGAAAATTCAGTGAGTATGAGAAAAAAGGTGGATAATAACTGGAGGTATTTTTAATTCCATTATCCCTAATTAGTTATAATGATATAATATTTATAGCTTTAACATTAACTAACTCTTGAACTCAATAATTAATAGATGGATATAATTCATTGAGTGTTTATGTAGTGGATTCCATAGAGGAAATATTATTATGTTTCATATTCATTGATAATATGTAAAAAAGAACCAAAGTATTTGTGTCAAAGGAAAATGAATATGTTTTGAATGTTCAAAATAAGGACACAAATCATGTAATTTTATAATGAAAATGAAATTTTTGGTTAACATAATGGATGAGAATAGTGTTCTCTATATGGTGTCATTAACTATTGAAAATTTTAAATGTCGAATTTATGAGAATTAAACAGTTTCATGTCAATGGGGGAATGGTTATAAAGAAGATTATAGGGGTTGTATGAGAAATGATTATAACGATAATGATGATGAGTCTACAAATGTCATATAATTTTTATGGGATGTTCTAATAGTATTATCTATATTAAACATAATGAGAATTATTAAATTGACATTTATGAATGTTAAGAAAATATTAATATATCATATTTATGGATAGATGAATTAAGGGATAAAACTATAGAGCCAAGATGCCGAATTGATAAGTTAGTGGGATTATTAATGTGTTTATGTATTGTAATTATAGAATTATTTTTTATGAATGATGATATATATTTGTATTTTTAATTATAATTTTTTTATTAAGGATCTACAATAATATGATTAATGGTTATGATGAAACTATAAATTGATTTAATGTAAAGATGATATTAAAAAAATACATTGTTAAGGGAATGTAACCCTTAATATGTTCCTGATATTGACAAAATTTTGTTTAGTTTGGATAAAGATAAGACATATATTAATTTTTTAAATTAGAATATTTATTTTCCCTAGAAATAATAAATAATTTATTGAAAAAATGTATTATTATATCATTTATGGATTAATTAAATTTTTTGGATATATGGAATATGTTCAATAATATCTATTTCTATTCATGTAATGAGGAACATTATATTTTTAGTATGTTTTTATGCTAAGTATAGTAATATCAATGTGTCAAGATAACATATGATGATGGAATTCACATTTATCATATTTAATAAGCAATAACTACCTTATGATATATAACACTCATTCAATTGTCTAATATCGTACTTATAAGATGTCATATCCTCCATCAAGTCATTATAGTCTCCATTGCTATTTTCAAACTCAGTCATGATAGTAATGTAATGCTCTACATATTAGAATAATTTGAATCCAATCTAAAATAATCGTTCATTACCTTTCACATGACATGGAGGTGATGATATAGATTTTTATATATTTGAAGGTGAAAAAATATATAACAGCACATCCCATGCTCTATTTATTATAGTATTTGATCCAGGGATTATTGGGTCATTGTTTTAATGTTCATACTTCTCTTTTACACATTTCTATATAAATGAAACACTTATCACATTCTCAACTAGGCTTTCCTCATCGACTATTTTATCTATCCCAGTTGATGGTTCCACATGATAAACATACCTATAATCTTTAGTAATATCAGATACTCAGATATAAACTAGATCTTTTAAAGAGGGTCCAATTATTGTAAAATAAGGCACTAGTTTATATACCATTATCTCTTACACCTCCCTAAGAGGAATCATTTCAGTATGTATAACATCCCTATGTGATGAGGTTTGAGATGAATCATTCTAAGCCCCACTATTATGTCCAATTGGTATTAAATAGTTTGAATATTTTTCATAGTATCATCCAATTCTCTTCTTGAGAATGGTAGAAATAGTATTACTTCTATTGAATTGTGTATCCTCTCCCTTATTCAGATTCACCTATATCATCTTTAAAACTGGAGAGATGAGCCCTCAATAAGGGTAACAATTTAACTTTACTATATATTAATAGAAATGATGAATAAAAAATCACATGCCTTGGATGATTCATCTTGAGACTATTAATCAATACATATAAGAGTTAAATTTCTTGAAACAACACCTTCTCCAATTCAGCAGATCATTGTTCATTACTAGTCTAAATGAACATGCAAAAAAATTTTGATTCCACTTCTAAACCCTTTATAGTAATCATATTAAAACCATGCTTCCAAATAGAAACATAAAAAATACATATTCCTTCTACTAAACTCATACCAAATAGATTCTATTCGAAATTTTAATCCCTATCATGATTATGATGATTTAATTTTTTGAATTTATACAAAAGAAACTATAACATCATTCCCATTGGGAATATATGAAAATAAATTGTATGATTCGTCAAACTAGATGTAATCATTCCTCATGAACATGTTCACTTCATCCAAAAATAATAATCCTAAATTCTTTTCATCAAAAACATACTCCAAAATATGAAAATGGCATAATTTCGTCCACAAAATTATTATAGTCTTTAACAATCCCAAATAAATATATTTTCCAGCAATTAATTTGTGTTATGCACCACCTGAGTGATATTTCAATAAATAATTTAAGATTCCATCTTCTATATTTTTGAAATTTCACCTTACATATGGCTAGTAGAAGGTTGAGTGGGAATCAAGGGAGATGTATGAGGGAAAATAGTCATAGTTTGGATAATGAGTTAACATATTTAAATAAAGATAGAATAAAATGATGGAAAAATAAGCTCTTATGTCATTTACATGATATGAAAATGGATTATTCATAAAATCTATTACTTATAGTCAATTCAAACAAAAAATTAATAAATTATTAAATTACTGAAAGGGATATAATATTGTTTCTAAGAAACCCATCATGTATAATGTAAATAATAAAAATAAATAATATTTTAATTAAACTAAAAAATATATATATTTTTTAGCTTTTATAAATAATTAAATTATTTAATAAATTTATATTTAATGAAATATTATAAACTATACTAATTTTAATTCAAATAACCCATATTAGATTTTGAAAAAATTAAAATGTTTATAGTTTTGGTTCATAGTAAAAATATTCGTTAGAATGTTACCAATAAAGATAAACAAAAGAATAATTTCACCTTTTTGAGTGTGATCTATAAATAAATGATCCCTTAGGTCTATAAATATTATATAAAAAAATTTATTTGACTCATTGAAATGTGGATAATACTAGATTTATCATATTTTATTAATACATGATTAAAATTCAATAAAAATCAATTATTGTGTGGTTTATCTAAAAACCGTGTTCACTCTAATTACGACTATATTTAAATTATTATTTATCAATAGATAATAAAAATGAGTGTAATTTATATTAGACCAGGATACCAAATATTTTCTTAAAATAATTGAAGGTTACAGAATTAATCTTCCCATTCAACCTAGAAACACCAAATTTGGCATCCGAATAATAAAAAAATTAAAATCAGATGTTGCCAGAAACGTTTTGGAATGTAAATTTTTTACATTAATATTTGAGAAAATTATTTTGGTAAATTTTAAACGAGATTATATTTAATTTTAATTGAATTTTGGACATAATAACATTTAAAAAATAATTTTTATTGAACTAGAATGAAAATTCCATATACGCCTTACTATTTCTCTATTTATCGTGTTATCAACTAGTCTCCTAGCTTCATCCATGACAATTTTCTTATTATAACTCGTAGGAGTTTCATGTAGTTTGCTATTTTTGAATCAAAACCTATTATTTATGTCATGTATGCCATTAATTTGATTAAAAACATTCATAATAACTTTTTGATAAATCTAAAAACCAACAATGTAATTTAACTCACCCATAATGATCACTTCAAATACTATATTCATTAGATATGAAACTTTATTACATAATTAATTTGTTGTAGACCAATGAATAAAATAAATAACATATATACTAACTAAAAAATATCTAATGTTGAACTTTTATTGAAATCAGTTGGACCTTCCCCAACCATTTAAAATCCATTTGAAAAAAATTAAATAACTAAAATGTTCACATGATGCTATTGGAAGTTTCTTATGGTCATAAAGGGAATTGTACATTTGAAAAATGAATATATAAAATGGGTATTTTCCAAAACATATTGTTTCTCAACAAAAAAATACTTTACAAAATCATTGATTAAATTATATTTTAGATCCATATGATATAATTTTTATTTCATATGTGATGAATAGGCTAGTAGAATTATGATGACTTATAATCATGCTACTGGTGAAAAGGTATCCTCATAAACTATACTTTCACCATGAAAATAACCATTACCTTCTAATCTAGTATTATTCCTAGTGATCAGACCATGATCATCACATTTATTCATAAAATTCGGTTCTTCCTATAACATGATATTCATACATTCTATTCACTAATTCTCATACCTTATTCCTCTTATACTGGTTTAATTCTTCATTAATTTAGAAAACCAAACTCCAATTGGAAAAATAATCCTTAACTATTTTAGTATATAGTTGAGATATAAAGGAATTAAAATATAATGGATGTCCTTCAACCATTCTATTCATAATACCTCGGTCTAAAATTTCTATAATTTCATCTATGGGATGATTCCAAAGGGTTCTATGCTACCTAGATAAGATATTTTCTATTTATGAATTTTCGATACTTTCACAAATCAATTAAAAAAATATATTTGTGTATCATCATACATTATATTATCAAATCGAGGTTTACATTCCATGTTTTCAAAATAAACAGTCAGATCATAAACTTGAGTTATTTGTTGATCAAAACTATAACTTTTATCAAATTTCACTTGTGTTAATTGTTAAATAATCATCTAACTTTTGATAAAATCTATAAAAACATTGAATATCATACAATAACAAAGGTTTATTTCTTCAACATATTTATTATTAAGTATGAAAAGATCATTCATTATGTTAAGGATATAAATGTTTTTTGAAAATACATTGAAGTATCAAACTATTAGTTTTCTATTCTTCCATAGCTCATATAATGTTTAATTCATAAAAGGACTATTTATAACTCCATTAGTGACATAACATCTTATAATACAACATCATGAAAAAAATTTATAAGGCATATTATATTATCATAACATTATTTTATAAATTTATTGAATATAGCTATACATCCTTTCAAAAACAATATTCTATTATGGTGTATTTAGGTAAGAAAATGTATAATTGATACCATTTAAAAAATTTGTAAATTTAACTCAAGGTTATCAAATTCTCCTCCATGATCATTTCGTAATAATTTTTTTAACATATTTATCTTTTTAAATTAGTTTATATAAATTTATTAAAAAATAAAAAGCTTTCTTATTATCATTAAAAATTGAAAAAACAAGTTAATATAAAAAAAACCATGAATTAAAAATAAAAAAATATTTTCATCTGAGGCTTGTAGTTTTAGATCACCCATATTGATTGATATTATTTAATTTTTTTGTGTATAAGTATAAAAAAACATTATCTAGTTTAAAAGATGACATAAGTCTCCCACCCATTTTACATGCATCAAATAGTTTATTTTTATTAAAATAATGTTGTAGTAAAATTGAAAATAAATTACTTTTTGCAAATTTATCATATAAATAACCATATAATGTGCTACTATTCTATAAAAAATCAACGATTCATTTATTTCAATATCTAAATAGTTTACCTTTTATATACTCAATTAATTGAGATATAGATTATATATATTATACATTAAAGACACCATAAATATATTGATTTTTTATTTTTAAATAGTTCAAGAGTTATTTTAAAAATATACAAAATACTATTTAACAAAAAGTCATGAAATACATATCAACCTAATATTCAATCCTTCCATACAAAAAACATTTTTGATGAGTACTTAGCTTGGATTACCAATTGATTCTACTCTCAGAATCCTGGCATTGGAAATTTCACTGAATGTGACATAGCCTCCATAATGTTTTCATAAGGAGTGTAAATTAGATAAATGTCCACTCATATTTATTGATCATATATTATTAATGTAAAATTTAAAACTGGTACTATTTGACATTTTTTCATACAAAGGAAAATTATTTAATAAGGTGTTTTGGTACCAATATAGTAACACCTAGAGATTTTGTGAAATATATTACTTTCAAATACATTTAATTTTTCAATATACATAATTACAGAAAATATTGAGGGTGAATTTCATTACATGGAATATTATTTTTGGGATTTTGTTACATGAAACACCATGTTTAGGTCATTATGCACACAATAATGAGTATAAACGAAACATGACACACTTTTAAAATATTATTGTTTAATATGATAGTTATCACATAGCTGTCACGACCCCCTCCCCACAAAGTGTACCCCTCCTAGGCCGGCAATGTGAGAAGAGAGATAATGACCCCGAGTCCCGCCTCCAGTAGGCCCCGGGTTGGCGACTAGCACCGAGGGTATAATAAACATACAAATGGGATGCATTACCCTATAAGAAAACACATGCAGAAGAGAGAGATATAATAGACTCCAATCAACTCCATCTCAGAACTAAAAAAATAAAAGAAATACAAGTACATATATGAAATGTCATGAAAAAGTACTAAAACTGAAAGGGGAAAATAAAAGGACCCAAAAGAAAGTAAAACGGCAGCAACCACAAGCCCGAACAGCTCCTCCTCCAACCACAAGCTAGTAGTAACCAACTTGATCCCCAAACTGCTCCGAGTGACCTGAAAAATAGTTTATATATACATAGGGTGAGTATAAAAGTATACTCAGTAGGATCCTCCACAAGCCTCTCGTGCAAAAGTAAAGAAAGCATGCTAAAGCCCAGTGAACAACAAGTGAAACTGACTCGTCACCTGAACAGGTTTACTAAGTTACCAACCTCACCATGGATACTCTCACCAAGTAATGCATACAAGAATATAGAATATAGTAAAGAATATCAAGGGTACCCCGCTACTACTTCCCCCCTGGTTTTCCGCTTTGCCCCAACGACATACGTCCTTTGCTTCTCTCTCCAAAGGCATGCCCATAGACACCTGGGCTAAGTTCCACAATCTACACCTCGTACACCAAAAAGGCTTCCCCGCAGACACCTGGTTGAAGCACCACACCATCCTCACAACCAACAGTAACCAGGTAAGTTCTGGGAGTCACCACAGCCCGTATAACGTGTATCATCCATCGGTTATTATACCTCAAGCCATTATAGCCCATACACCGAGTAGGGATCCTCAAGCCATAACACCCTATACAAATTACACCTATAGTAGTCCATAGGATACTATATCTAGAATATATGTGTGTGAAATAGCCACAAGCAATCACATCTCTCTACACAAATATATGGGGAAACTAACAGTTGTGCCTGTTGGCACATGTATCTACCAAGAGAAGAGAGCAGGGCCAAAAGGGGGTAGTCAGCCATTCGACCTCCCATCAGAATGTTGGGGAAAACACCCCCCAGGGCTCAGAATCCACGGTGTGTCAGTTGCCCTTACTGACAGGGTGGATTATCATATAGAAACACAAAAAGTACATAATATATATGTAAATCACATCCACACTACGGGCATTACCTAGTCATAGATACAACTGCAGCTAACGTCTCTCAGACTCCAAGCTGCTACTTCTAAGACTAGGTTTCCTATAAGCACACAAACATTTGAAGAGATTTATTAGATTAATCCATTCTCAGTTTATCAGTTCCACTGTACATTAATTAATTCTTTAAACATTAATTAACCATGAACAATTCCACATTAAACTGAAATGGAATCACATTCAAAATCAACTGCTCCCTTTAAGATTCACATCACCTTTAAATTCTAGTATCTCCATCCCTGTGTGTTTTCACCATTTAATCAAACAATCATTACAGAATTAATTTCCCATATTCCCAGGCATTCTAGAAAAGCATCCTATGCTACTAAACACAAAGGAGGCTCAACACGGTGAGTAAATATACTACCTGTTGAGTCTTTTCTGCCTATTGAAAGAGCATAGACCCATTCTCCCTAGAGAGGCTAAACACGGAAAGCACGTGGCATACCCCGCACGTCTTCACCTCCTTCGGAAGAAGTGTAAGCAAGAATAGCTTCCTTGAGCAGTGGGGTAAAGAAAAGCAGATAAACATTCAATGAATCCACAAGCATCCATCAACCACATCCATCCCATTCCATCACCCATGGTGTCCTCCCTGACACCCACATGCATAAACTGATGTATCTCGCCACTCTAGGCGTCATCTGCTGCCACAACCACAAGGCCTCCATGCCTCCAGATATCACAACAGCCATCCAGGATCACATCACAACACAAGAAGTAGGAAAACAAAAATCACAACCATGGGATCTTGACCCTTTAACAAACAAGAGGGTAACTCAGAACCCTTTTAGAAATTCCCACACAATCTGTTCTTTAATCCATATTGAATTAGTAGATTTGTTATTCGTATGTTCCAATTACGGGATACCTAATCAGTAAGCTATCACAATTAAATAACCATGATTACTTCCCTAATTTTATTAACCTCAAATTAGAACAACTACAACAACAAAAATAACCAGATTAATTTACATTCCTCTTTATATTTAGCCAATTAATTAACAATTAATTCCGGCTTTACGTTCATTATCAATTTCCATCATGAACGAACAACAAATCAAAGAAATCATAGATATCAATCTATCTAGAAAAACATGAGGCAAACTATTATCACGATATAAAGCAACAACATGCGATCAACCAATTCTTTTAATCCGGTTCAAGTATTTAATTAGGTCAATTTAATTGTGATCCAAAGGACTAAATCATGCTAATTCTGTGATTGCACATATAAAATTAGAGAAGCCATGAATCCCCTACCTGGAAGAGTTCTTGACGTACTTTATCCACACAATGGGTCAAAATCCTCCTATCATGACAACTGCATCCACCAGAGGATGCCACGGTACGACAGTACCAACCAAACCCAAGAAAAAACCATTAGAATCTTGGAAATTACATGGTATAATATGGAAGGTAGAAACAAGAGAAGATGATCCCCAAAAGAACGACGATAAAACATATCTTATTGGGAAGATTGACCGACATAGTTCGGTTGCATCCAAAACAGAGCAGAACCAATCCTAGGAGTAAAGATTGATTTTTCTACTCCTCCAGGAATGATTGAAAGGTTCTAGAATCTCTTAGCTGAGAACAAATGGAAAGAACAAGGGATAATGATATCTCTTCCCTTTTTGAAGATTTAATGCGGTGACGATTTATGATCCGGTTAATTCTCTATTAAAAACGGATCGCATTAACCCACGCGGTTTGACCATGTAAATACATCCCAGCCATAGGAATAATTAATATAGGATTTATGGGATTTGAATCGGCCTAAGGAGTCCTTAAAACAAGGCTTTAAATGTATTTTACGTCAAAGGAAACGTCAAATGGGGAAAAACTGTAGGAATCGGGAAACACTGTTCACATACTCAAAATTTGGCAAAGGAACGAAAAGGTCACCATTAGACATCACTATTCTGGAAACACTGTTCAAGCCTACCGATAGAAGGTCACCGTTAGAAGGTTACCGTTCTGGAAACACTGTTGAAGCCTACCGATAGAAGGTCACCGTTAGAAGGTTACCATTCTAGAGACACTGTTCAAGCCTATCGATAGAAGGTCACCGTTAGAAGGTTACCATTCTGGAAACACTGTTCAAGCCTACCGATAGAAGTCCACCGATAGAACCTCACCGATAGAAACACTGTTCACTGAACCTCACCGATAGAACAATATTCACTGAACCTCCCCGATAGAAAAACAGTTCACTGGACCTCACTGATAGAAACACTGTTCACTGAACCTCACCGATAGAAACACTGTTCACCTACTAATACTATTCCTAAAACTGGAAACAATATTCACAGAACTGGAAATTTGGTAAAGTGTTGGGGATAAGTCACCTTGACCTCTCGGAACACCTCCAACACCACATTTTCACAAAGTAATGGACCGGAGAGGTCCGAGCCATTACATTGGATACCTCTCAAAACATTCTTGTCCTTGAGAATTAAAAACCAACCCATAAGAAAAGAGGGGTCCGAACAACCCCCCCATAAGATACCTCTTAGGGTAAAACCACCATGAGTTGTTTGAAAGCTGGAAAAAAACTACGAAATCCGAGAGTATGGGAACAAACAATCCATATCCAAACAATTGAAACATAACATCACATTAAAAGTACATAAATAAAACATGAAAGGTCTAACCACAAAGAAAACATCATTACATGAAAGTAGTTAAACATTAAACAACTCTGGGTACTGAGCACGTATCTGTGACTCACGCTCCCATGTACTCTCCTCCATGCCACCGTGTCACCACAAGACATGAACTAATGGGATAGAACGCCCACACAACACCTTCTCCTTGCGGTCTTGGATCTCCACAGGTCGGTCCTCGAAGGTTTCATCATCATCAATATCGATCTCTCCCCAATCGATAACATGAGATTCATCATGAAGATAACGACGGAGTTGTGATACATGGAAAACATCATGTATCCGACTCATCTGAGGGGGAAGTGCTACTCGATACGCCACGGCTCCAACATGATCTAACACCTTGAAAGGCCCAACAGACCGGGGAGAAAGCTTACTTCCATGACCAAACCTTCGCTGCCCACGATGGGGAGTCACCTTCAAGAACACATGATCCCCAACATTAAACTCTAAGGGTCCCCTTATTTGACCAGAATATGATTTCTGACGATCTTGTGCTATCTTCATCCTCTCACAAATCACCTGAACCATCTCTGTTGTATTCTGCACTAGTTCTGGTCCTAGAATTTCTGACTCTCCGAGCCCAGTCCAGCACAACGGAGAACGGCATGGCCGGCCATACAAGGCTTCAAACGGCGCCATACCGATGGTAGAGTGAAAACAATTATTGTAATCGAACTATACCAAGGGTAAGTGCTTCATCCATGAACCTAAAAAATCAATAACACAAGAGTGAAACATGTTCTCAAGAGTTTGGATGGTTCGCTCTCTCTGACCATCCGTTTGAGGATGAAAAGAAGTGCTAAGGCACAGTTGAGAGCCAAAATCATGCTGGAGACCACTCCACACCTTGGAGGTAAAATGAGGATCTCAATCATAAATTATCGTCCTAGGTACTCCATGAAGTCTCACTACCTCCCTTAGATACTGCCTCAACAAAACTTCCAAAGAGCTCGAATCCTTGATCGCTATGAAGTGGGCCGACTTTGTTAAACGATCCACTACCACCCATATAGCATCATGTCCTCCCGAAGCTCGAGGTAAACCTATAAAAATGTCCATTGAGATGTCCTCCCACTTCCACTGAGGAATCTCTAATTGCTGGAGAAGACCACCAGGAACACGGTGTTCAGCCTTCACCTTATGGCAGACTAAACATCGAGACACACACTCTGCAACCATACGCTTCAGCCCAGGCCACCAAAACTGTCTCCTCAAGGATCAGTACATCTTCATCACACCAGGATGTACTACCAAGGGTGAACTATGGAACTCTCGAAGAACCATCTCGCGCATCTCCAAGGGAACAAAAATCCTTCCATGATACAACACTCGATGTTGTTCATCCTTCGACCAACCATCAGGGGCCTCACCACAAACAACTCTTTCCCTCCAAAATTGCACCTCTAGATCACCCAACTGATACTCTTCCACCTTCTGCATCAAGGATGACTACACTGTCATCTGGAAAAGACAACCTCTACCCCCAACTTCTCCCATATCAAGATACAAAGCTGATAGCTTTTTCATCACTCTCCAGGAATCACCAGATTCACACACAACATCATTACGTGATTTTTGGATTAGTGCATCAGCTACAACATTCCCTTTTCCAGGTGTATAATATATTTCAAAGTCGTATTCCTACAAGAAATCCATCCACCGACGCTGCCTCAAGTTCAAGTCACGTTGGGAGAAAACATACCTCAAACTCTTATGATTGGTGAAAACCACAAAGTGCTCACCAATGAGGTAATGTCTCCACAACATTAGATCAAACACCACGGCTTCCAACTAAAGATCATGGGTGGCATAGTTGTATTCATGGGGATGCAACTGCCGAGACCCATAAGAAACAACTGACCTCTGCTGCATGAGAACACAGCCTAGCCCCATATGTGAATCATCACAGAAAACATCAAACTGGACTCCCTCCGCTAGAAGATAAAGGACTGGAGCACTTACCAACTTCTCCTTTAGATACTCAAAAGCTGTCTGACACTGATCAGTCCATATTAATTCTTGATCCTTCCTGGTCAAAGCTGTGAGAGGAGTTGCAACTCGGGAGAAATTGGCTATAAACCTCCTATAATAGCCTGCGAGACCAAGGAAACTTCGCACCTCTGACACGGTCTTGGGGGCTTCCCAAGACACCACTGCTTCTATCTTCAACGGATCCACAACTACTCCCTGTTGGGACACAACATTCCCCAATAAACGAACTTCTCGAACCCAAAACTCACACTTGGACAACTTCCCAAAAAACTGATGTTGGTGAAGAACTCTCAAAACAGCTCGTAGATGCTCTGCATGCTCTTCTTCTGATGTGGATTACACAAGGATGTCGTCGATGAAAACCACAAAAAACTTGTACAGGAATTCACGGAACACAACATTCATCAACCCCATAAAAACAGCTGGAGCATTCATCACGCCTAATGGAATTACAACAAACTCATAATGCCCATGACGACAACGGAAAGCAGTCTTCGGGATATCCTTATCCTTTACACGCATCTGATGATATCCTGACCGCAAATCGATCTTTGAGAACCAACTTGCACCCTTCAATTGATCGAATAAGTCATCAATCAGCGGAAGAGGATAGTGGTTATTTATTGTCACTTTGTTTAATTGACGATAATCGACACACAACCGCAAACTGCTGTCAGCCTTTTTCACAAACAAAACTGGCGCTCCCCACGGTGACACAATTGGTCGAACAAAACCACACTACAACAGACCATTAATCTGAATACGTAGCTCTCGCAACTCAGAAGGGGTCATCCTATACGGAGACATAGAGATAGGAGATGCTCCTGGCTGTAGCTCGATCCCAAACTCGATCTCTCGTCGAGGGGGTAAGGATACAACCTCTTCTGGAAAGACGTCAGGGTACTCCTCTACGACCCTAGGAAAAGCCAACTACTGAACCTTTGAAGAACTCAACATCATCCCAGCTATCATGCATGATATGGATGGAAGCCTTCTATGACTCATCTGAGGATCTCTCTCACCAAAAAACACCACTTTCTCTCCATCTGCATAAAAAAACGACCTTCTTCCTATTGAAATCCACAATAGCCTGCACTGAATACAACCAATCCATGTCGAGTATGAAATCATATGGTTTTATTCGTAAACATAGGAAATCTCCCCATGAGCGGTGTTCCCCAACACTAGCTCACAGTCTCTACATACTTCAAACAAGTCGTCTTGAACTCCAACTCGCGTACTGAACGCCAAGGGCACTGGAAGCCTCTCTACCTCAAGTCCCAAAGCATGGACAAGGGTAAGTGATATGAAGGAGTGTGTTCCTCCTGAATCAAATAAGGCATACACCAAGGTAGAAAACAAGGAAAGGGTACCTCGAACAACATCTGGCTCGCCTGGGGCTGGAAACGCTAGAGCATGAAGCTGACCACGACCTCCTCCACGACCTCTATGACCCTGATGACGACCACCACAACGGCCACGCTTTGCTCTCTGAGGACGGGGAGCGTCATGGGGCTGTCCTCTGCCTTCTCCATCTACCCTCTGGTGATCTAAAGCTGGTGCACCCTGCTGCTGCTGCCTCAGCTGGAACTGCCTCAACAGAGGAACCTGGAGCGGAGCGCACGATGCACGATGACTGCTCTGAAAAGTCGGCCACTCCCGCTGCTGATGACCACGACCAACACAAGAAAAACAAGAACCTGATCCCTTGGCATAGGCCTGAGAGTTTCTGCCTTCGGATAAACGAGATGGGAAGGGCTGGGACCTACCCCCAAGTGAACATAAACTCTTCTGCCCTGAAAACCGGGATCCCCAGACCATAGCTTTGCTTCGTGAGGAATCATGACGATTCCACTCTCGTGACGATACAGTCCTATCCAAAGTCCTCTCAACAACCTCTACCCTCCCCAGCACCTCAAGATATGTCTTTAGCATAAATTGGGTGACCTGGCGCTGGATCTCTGGATGCAAAGCCTCCTCGAAATGGCTCACCATGGCCTCCTCATCTGGTAACAGGTCTGAAGCATATCGTAGAAGGTTCCTAAAATGGATTCCAAACTCTCGAACACTGGAGCTCCCCTGTTGAAGGGTAAGAAGCTCCTGGCGAATGGATACCTTCACAGTCGAAAAAAGAAACTCAACTCTAAACATGTCTCAAAACTCATCCCATGAGATCTCTGACTCCTCAAGATCCCTGAGGAACAAGAACCACCACTTCCTCGCTGCTCCACGCAGCATCATCACAACCATGAAAACCCAGTGTTCCTTCTGAGCACGAATCGAACTAAAGCCTATCTCGACCTCCTCCAACCAGTCTTCTGTGACTGCATCTGAAATGGAGCCCTCATACTTCTGTAGACTCTGGCGCTGAAACTCTCGGAGTGTCTTCCTCCAAGTGTCATCGTCGTCAACCTCTACCCGGCGACGATCTGCTGGAACAGCCTGCTGGGCATCTTCTGCGCAAACCTGACGAGGACGTCGACCTAGAGCCATACCTGTAAAATAACAACTGTTAGAGCTCCTTATCCTAGAATATGGAAGACTCAAAATTAATTATTTAATTTTTTTGTTTTATTAATTTTGGGTTACTTATCCCAAGGACTACCCATTCAAACACAGGCGCAATGAATAATGATGCATGATCCTTTCCTAGGTCTCTACCCTGCAACCAGTATCACTTTGTTTAGTAGTCATCATAAACTTAAAGGTTCGTGCAACAGATCATAGGGGGCCCTAAACGCCTATGTCTCTGTCGGTCTCCAGTGTTTACCCCACTTTTTAAACATGAATGACACTGTTTCCATACCATCCCATGCATCATCACCTATGCCTAACTCCAAACTCCATCCTATCCCTCAACCAGACCTATGATACCACTCTATCACGACCCCCTCCCCACAAAGTGTACCCCTCCTGGGCCGACAATGTGAGAAGAGAGATAATGACCCCTGAGTCCCGCCTCCAGTAGGCCCCGGGTTGGCGACTAGCATCGAGGGTATAATAAAAACACAAATGGGAGGCATTACCCTCTAAGAGAACACATGCAGAAGAGAGAGATAGAATAGACTCCAATCAACTACAACTCAGAATTGAAAAAATAAAATAAATCCATGTACATATATGAAATGTCATGCAAAAGTACTACAACTGAAAGGGGAAACTAAAAGTGCCCAAAAGAAAGTAAAATGGCAGCGGCCACAAGCCCAAACAGCTCCTTCTCCAACCACAAGCTAGTAGTAACCAGCTTGATCCCCAACCAGCTCCAAGTTACCTGAAAAACAGTTTATATATACATAGGGTGAGTATAATAGTATACTCAATAGGATCCTCCCCAAGCCTCTTGTGAAAAAGTAAGGAAAGCATGCTAAAGCCCAGTGAGCAACAAGTGAAACTGACTCATCACCTAAACAGGTATACTAAGTTCCAAACCTCACCAAGGCTACTATAACCAAGTATCACATACAAGAATATAGAATATAGTAAATAATATCAAGGGTACCCCGCTACTACATCCCCACTGGTTTTCCACTTTTCCCCAATGACATACGTCCTGTGCTTCTCTCTCCAAAGGCATGCCCGTAGACACCTGGGCTAAGCTCCACAATCTGCACCTCGTGCACCACAAAGGCTTGCCCGCAGACACCTGGGCGAAGCACCACACCATCATCACAACCAATAGTAACCAGGTAAGTTCTGGGAGCCACCACAACCCATATAATGTGTATCATACATCGGGTATTATACCTCAAGCCGTTATAGCCCATACACCGAGTAGGGATCCTCAAGCCATAACAGCCAATACAAATTACACCTATAGTATTCCAGATGATACTATATCCAGAATATATGTGTGTGAAATAACCACAATCAATTACATCCCTCTACACACATATATGGGGAAACTAACAGTTGTGCCTGTTGGCACATGTATCTACCAAGAGAAGAGAGCGGGGCCAAATGGGGGTAGTCAACCATTCGACCTCCCATCAGAATGTTGGGGAAAACACCCCCCTAGGGCTCAGAATCCCTGGGGTGTCAGTTGCCCTTACCGAAAGGGTGGAGTAGCGTATAGAAACACAAAATGTATAGAATATATATATAACTCACATCCACACTATGGACATTACCTAGTCTTAGATACAACTGCAGCTAACGTCTCTCAGAATCTAGGCTGCTACTTCTAAGACTAGGTGTCCTATAAGCACACAAACATTTGCATAGCTTTATTAGATTACTCTATTCTCCTTTTATCAGTTCCACTGTACATTAATTAATTCTTTAAACATTAATTAACCATGAACAATTGCACATTAAATTGAAATGGTATCACATTCAAAATCAACTGCTCCCTTTAAGATTCACATCACCTTTAAATTCCAGTATCTCAATCCCTGTGAATTTTCACCATTTAATCAAACATTCATTACAAAATTACTTTCCCATATTCCCATGAATTCTAGAAAAGCATTCTATGCTACTAAACACAAAGGAGGCTCAACACGGTGAGTAGATATACTACCCGTCGAGTCTTTTCCGCCTATAGAAAGAGCATAAACCCATTCTCCCTCGAGAGGCTAAACACGGAAAGCACGTGGCATACCCTGAGCGTCTTCGCCTCCTTCAGAAGAAGGGTAAGGAAGACCAGCTACCTTGAGAAGTGGGGTAAAGCAAAGCAGATAAACATTCAAAGAATCCACATGCATCCAACAACCACATCCATCCCATTCCATCACCCCCGGTGTCCTCCCTGACACCCACATGCATAAACTGATGCATCTCTCCACTCTAGGCCTCATCTGCTGCCTCAACCACAAGGCCTCCATGCCTCCACATATCACAACAGCCATCCAGAATCTCATCACAGCACAAGCATCTTGAAAACAACAATCACAACCATGGGCTCTTGACCCTTTAACAAACAAGAGGGTAACTCAGAACCCTTTAATAAATTCCCACACAATCTGTTCATTAATCCATATTTAATTAGCAGATTTGTTATTCATTGGTTCCAATTATGGGATACCTAATCAGTAAGATATCACAATTAAATAACCATGCTTACTTCCCTAATTTGATTAACCTTAAATTAGAACAACTACAACAACAACAATAACCAGATTAATTTACATGCCTCTTTATCTTTAGCCAATTAATTAACAATTAATTCTGGCTTTACGTTCATTATCAATTTCTATCATGAACGAACAACAAATCAAAGAAATCACAGATATCACTCTATCTAGAAAAACACGAGGCAAACCGTTATCACGGTATAAAGAAAAAACAAGCGATCAACCAATTCTTTTAATCCGGTTCAAGTATTTAATTAGGTCAATTTCATTGTGATCCAAAAGACTAAATCATGATAATTCTACGATCGCACATATACAATTAGAGAAGCCATGAATCCCCTACCTGGAAAAGTTCTTGATATCCTTTATCCACACAACGGGTCAAAATCCTCCTCTCATGACAACTGCATCCACCAGAGGATTCCACGGTACGACAGTACCAACCAACCCCAAGAAGAACCCATTAGAATATTAGAAATTACATGGTATAATATGGAAGGGAGAAATAAGAGAAGATGATCCCCAAAGGAACAATGATAAAACATACCTTATTGGGAAGATTGACCGACATAGTTCGGTTGCATCCAAAACAGAGCAGAACCAATCCTTGGAGTAAAGATTGATTGTGAAACTCCTACAGGAATGATTGAAAGGTTCTAGAGTCTCTTAGCTAAGAACAAAGGCAAAGAACAAGGGAGAATGATATCTCGTCCCTTTTTGAAGATTTAATGGGGCGACGGTTTAAGATCCGGTTAATTCTCCATTAAAAACGGATCAAATTAACCCACACAGTTTGACCAAGTAAATACATCCCGGACATAGGAAAAATTAATATAGGATTTATGGTATTTTAATCGGCCTTAAGAGTCCATAAAACAAGGATTTAAATGTATTTTACGTCAAAGGAAACGTCAAATGGGGCAAAACTATAGGAATCTGGAAACACTATTCACATACTCAAAATTTGGCAAAGGAAAGAAAAGGTCACCGTTATACGTCACCGTTCTGGAAACACTGTTCAAGCCTACCGATAGAAGGTCACCGTTAGAAGGTTACCTTTCTGGAAACACTATTCAAGCCTACCGATAGAAGGTCACCGTTATAAGGTTACCGTTCTGGAAACACTGTTCAAGACTACCGATAGAAGGTTACCGTTCTGGAAACACTGTTGAAGCCTACCGATAGATGTCCACCGATAGAACCTCACCGATAGAAACACTGTTCACTGAACCTCATCGATAGAAAAACTGTTCACTGAACCTCACCGATAGAAACACTATTCACTAGACGTCACCGATAGAAATAGTGTTCAGTGAACCTCACCGATATAAACATTGTTCACCTATCGATACTGTTCCTAAAACTAGAAACACTGTTCACAGAACTGGAAGTTTGGGAAAGTGTTGGGGATAAGTCACCTTGACCTCCCGAAACACCTCCAACACCACATTTTCACAAAGTAATGGACCAGAGAGGTCCGGTCCATTATAATAGCCCTTAGAATAGAGGATATGAATAAGAATAACTAAATTTTTAAGAAATTTGATGGATTATTTTGTGACCATTTAATTATAAATGAAACTATATAACCATTTGAAAACAAAATAAATATTTTTATGAATAACTATTTTTATATACACAAATAAATTTTATCTTAATAAATTAATAAAATCAATTTCATTGAATTATTTTAATGAAATTTATATTATATATTTAAATAATTTATTTGTCATATTATGTTCTGTCTATAAATGATATACGAATAAATAAATAAAATTTTGTTAAGAAATAATTTTGTTTCCCAAAAAGTTGTTTTCTAATCTTTTTCACACCCATTTTAAAATTATTTTTTTACTGTTCAGAATTATTTTGAGAAGATAAAATTAATTTTTTAATAGTAATAACTTAATTACCCTACATTGAATTTTTTTCAAATTCTCTGAAATGATTTAATTTAATATGATTATTAAAAAATACAGGTTTTTATTGGTAATTGCCTTTAAGATTCATGAATTCATATGGTTACATATTATTTTAAAATGGAAAAAATATAATTAATTCAAGTATATATCAATTTATCAAATTTTTTAACATTTTAAAAAATTTAATATTTAATTTTGATATAAAACCTTTATATAACTTTGATCATTTTTTTCATTGAAATCCCATATTGTCATCGCATCGACCAGATTAATTTTAAATTAGATTTCACCAAATTAGTGAATGTAATTTTTAAAAATATAGAACATATTTTCAATCATAATAATTTATATATATATAATAATGTTTTATTATTATTTTAGCATAATTATGTATAAAATTAATTGAAATTATTTACCAATGTTACGATAAAATGGGTTAATCAAGAGGTTAAACTAAACAGATAAGGGTTAAAAATGATTGAAACGTTGTAAAAACATATTTTATAGAACTATACAGAAATTATATCTTCTATAATAGATAGTGGTCCATTTTGGTTACTTTTGGTACGTTAAAAATGTGGTTATATCTTTTCCATTTCAAAACATTACAAGTGTTCCACTCACATAGCATAAAAAAGGCCACCTAATATCCTCAACATTTCATTATTCCAAAATCCATTAATTCTTCCAAGAACTACCAAAATTAATTACTTATTTACATAATATCATATTGTAGAATGTAGTTTACTGATAAATAAAACCAAATAAACCTTTTGGTAAAAACCAAATGATGTTTTCTGAAGAAGTGGTAACGTCCCTGACTGAGCATTTTATTGTATTTCATCCGCCATAGAAATTAATATTTATAAAACCATTATGATATAGTGAAATAAATATATTACATATAATAATATTTTTTTATGTTAATTTAATCACCTAAAACCATCTTCCTTTCCATTAAATGTGTTATGAAATTATCTTTTATGTGTAAGGCAGACTACCTTCTCGTGAACCTATGTAATTTATTTTTCCATTTCCGCCTCCCACGGATGGATATAATTATATATTAAATGTTAATAAATTATATTTATTATATTATTATACTTATATAATTATATGGCACTTAAACCATATTACATTCCATTCTATGGAAAGACGATAAAATTGCTCATGTGTTTAGAGGACTACCACCTCGTGAAGCGATGTGATTCATTCAATCAATATGTGGAAGGTAATAAGGATATATTTATTGAAAAAAATTGATATATATGGAATAAAAATTAATATTTAATCAATAATATATTATTTAACCTTTTTTCGTTATTTTTATCATAAAAATGGAAACAACGTTCATGCATTCAAAGGGCATACTCTCTCTTTTAATGGTGATTTTTATTTTCAGTATCTAACTTTTTTGGATCACACAAAATAAATTTATAGTGAATATATATGATATTTAAATCATCGATAAAATTATTTATATTATTTAACCATGATCAATGTTAAAGTATCACACATAAAAAATCAAAACATAAATGGAAAACAAATTAGTTATTTAATAAAACATGACTTTAACAAGGTATTGTTAATATACAGCTAATAAATAGACATAAGTAAATAATATATTGTAGTATATATATATTTATGGTTATTTAAAATATTTTATGATAAAATTAAATATAATATACATGATTTTTTCATATTGTTGAGGTAATTAAACAATTATGGTAAGGAATTTATATTCTATATTTTGTTTCTAGGGCATATATAAAACTCACCACCCTTTTCTTTTATATGGTGCATTTAATTAAAATTTCTTAGTTTATATCATTAATAAAATTATTTTCATGATATTAAATGTTTTAATTTATGTTTTTATTTCTTTGGGAGTATGATCCAAAATATTACTAAAGATATAAGGTGTTTTTGTCTCATTTTAAATTTTTTGAGATGCATTCCATATTCACCACCTATTTATTTTATCTGGTGTATATAATTAAAATTAATGTATTTTATAATTAATTAAATAAAAATAGCTGTTATTTATATATTCATGTTATGATATCCCTTTCACAAGTTTTATATTTCAAATGTTACCAAAATGGTATGAGATTTTTTTGAAATAATTTCCATTTTGTGATACATATGTAATGTTATGAGTCAATATTATTTTATGAGTATAAAAGAAATTTAAAATTAATATCATGAATTTATTAATTATCTGGATATCTTGTTATTCATGTAATTTTATTCCATTATGGGGCTTATAATTTAATGCAAGAATGTGGTAAAAATTTTACGTCACAATCCCATTATTCATCATGATTTCTTGTGATTATGTTTTTGATGATAAAATATATGATAAATATCTCAATATACACATGAATTTTCCTATAATATGGAAATATCATGATATTACATGTTTTCCCATAAATTTAATCTCTTTATGAACACAATATTTCAAAAAAATGTTTTTTGAAAAGACATAATCATTTCTATCTTCAGCAAAAATCACATTTTTCTTATAAAAATAAGTTTTCTAAAAAAAATTCAAAATTGTTTTTAACAGTTTTCAAAAGAATTATCGAAGATATTTTTTCACCTGTTTTACATGTTTAAATCTTTTATTAATGAAATTGTAATGTTGTTTTCCAAATAATTATGAATTAGATTTTACGAAAATTGATAAATAAATATTTGTTTTAACATATACATCATAAAAATAATTTCCTACAGTCATGACCATTATTTTCATAGAAACATTCTTAATATGAATTGATGTTTATTTTTATCATAGCATTTTAAAATGTTTTATGTTAATGAAATTTTTTTCTTATTTGAAAGGATATTTTACTCATGAAATGTATTAAATTGTTTCTTAATTTTCCTTTATATGTTACAAATATTATTTTAAAAGAATGAGGTTTCAGAAATACATTATGAATTTTTACTTTAAAAAGATCATTTTATATTAAAATTTATTTTCCTCATGAAATGTTAAAAGTGAAATGTCAAAATAATATTCCATAAAATATGATATTATTTTATTATAATTATTTTTTAATGGGGATATTTTATAAGGATATCATTCTTATTATATAAATTTATGGTTTATATTTATTATAAACACATATTTTTAGAACCTATTTATCTTCCATGATTTTTACTATGAAAAAATGATTATGGAATATTCTCCATTCACGTGTTATTCTATGATGATGTGATGAAACTCTTATGAAACCTATACCATTTACACATGTTCCAATAAGATGAAATATTTATAAAAACAATTTTATTTAATGGGTTATGATATGATGAAGGATTTATGATCTTGTGGAATAGAAATTAATGATTTTAATTATGTGATTTAGTGGGCCTATATATCTCTCCGGTGAATTGGGTAATGATTTATATATCATTAGATAGACAGTACCAGAAGGGGGAGTGGACCCGGTTCAGTAAGTGACATTGTTAGTTATGATGGTAATGGGAGTGAATCATGACTAGTATGATGGTTTAGATAGTGAACCCATTCATCTATGATAGCCTTGGTAGGGAGCCTTAAAAAACATGGAAATGATATTCTACTCCTATGTGAATGTTATAATTCCATATCTTATGTTAATATTATGATCTCATAGTGCATATATATTAATTTCCTTATAATTCATGTCTTATGAACTGCCACTCTTTCTTCCATTAATCAACATTTTGATCGCTAACATTAATGATACAGTTTTTATATGCAATGACTATGTATTATATAATAATGATCATGTCATGAATATTTGATCATTGATATCTCACTTTCTTACCCTTATTGTGTATCTAACCTCCCCCTTTATTATGTTTCCTTTCTCCCGGTTATAAATATGCTTTTTATGCAGGGTATGCTTGTGACGATTGCAAATTGGGAAGACCATTACTGTAGATGTTGAATATATTTCACCAAATTAGAAGATTGTGTACATATTCGGGAAATACACAAAATGTTTATGGTCCTCATGAATATTTTATGTATTGTGTTGAATATTCATTTTAAAATATGCAATAACCACATATAAAAATCCTTAGTCACAATAGTTGGTTTCAGAGTAAATTATTAGTTAATATTATGAAACTAGGATATAAAAACATTAGTGATGACCCTAAGTATAGGTATGGGGATAATTCAAATGATATGTTTATGTATAAGAAAAGGGACTGTATTTTTTTTGGTAAAATAATTAGTGATTTGTTTCCAAGTAATTTCATCATTTTGTAGATATTAAAAGAGAATGTGGCTTTGAAATATTGGTTTATAAGGGTAATAACATTGATAAGGGAGAGTTTACATTGACTCTATTTTTTCCTTGTGCACGATAATAAGCCTTTATGCATACATGGTTTAACACTCATTGGGATATTCCATGTAAATTTACAAACACTTTAGGAACCATCAGGAAGGATTTGAATAATTACCATGAATTCCACGATATTTACCATTGGTTTTATATATTTAAAGGGCATCAGTATTTTGAAACCCCCAATGTAATTTTTCATTTTTATGTTGTTTACCACTATGATTATGTTTTGTCATACTATTTTACTTAGTTACTATCAATGTATGGATGGTGAAGAAGTCATGTTAACACAATATCTAATGGAAAATTTTGTGATTTTGAGAAAAAAGTGGATAATAACTGGAGGGATATTTATTTCCCTTATGCCTAATAAGTTATCATGATATAATATTGATAGCATTAACATTAACTAACTCTTCAAATCAATAATGAAGAGATGGATAGAATTAATTGAGTGTTCATGTAGTGGATTCCATTTAATAAATATGATTATGTTTCATATACATCAATAATATGTAAAAAATAACCAAAGTATTTGTGTCAACAGAAAATGAATATGTTTTGAATGTTTAAAATAAGGACACAAATTATGTAATTTCATAAATAAAATGAAAACTTTGGTTAACATAATGGATGATAATAGTGTTCTATATATGGTATCATTGACTATTAAATAGTTTAAATATAGAATTTATGGGAATTAAAAAGTTTCATGTCCATGGGGGAATGATTATAAAGATGATTATAGGGGTCATATGAGAAATGATTATACTGCTAATGATGATGAGCATGCGAATGTCATATAAATGTTATGGGATATTATAATAGTATTATCTATATTATACATAATGATAATTATTAAATTGACATTTATGATTGTTAATAATATATTAATATATCATATTTATGGATAGAGGAATTAAGGGATAAGATTATAGAGCTAAGATGATGAATTGATAAGTGAGTGGGATTATTAATGTGTTTATGTATTGTAATTATAGTATTTTGTTATATGAATGATGATATATATTTTGATTTTTAATTATAATTTTTTTATTAAGGATATATAATAATATGATTAATGGTTATGATGAAACTATAAATTGATTTAATGTAAAGGTGATATTAAAAAAAATACACTGTTAGTGGAATTTTACCCTTAATATAATCCTGATATTGAAAAAATGTTTTTTAGTTTGGATAATGATAAGACATATAATAATTTTTTAAATTGGAATATTTATTGTCCCTAGAAATAATAAATAATTTATTGAAAAAATAGATTATAATATCATTTATTGAGTTATTAAAATTATTGGATCTATGGAATATGTTCAATAATATCTTTTTTATTCGTGTAATGAGGAACATTATATTTTTCAGTATGTTTTTTTGGTAATTCCAGTTATTTCAATGTTTCAAGATAATATATGATGATGGTACTCACAAATATAGTATGTAAAAAGAAATAACTACCTTATGATATTATAGAGATTAATGTTATGATTAAATTTTTGGATTTTTTGGATGTGTTTTATGGTAACCCATTTAAGAAATGGTTTATATTGAACTTTGAATGTGGTTAATTCAACTGTTTCGTGTTTTGTGTCAATGTTATGCTGTCACAATTCAGGTTCATTGATTTTATTATGGTTCATGTATTATGTAATTCCAATATTTATACAATGAATCATTTTTTTATATTTAATATGTAGGGTACTTGTTTCATATGTTATACTCATTTTATTATACCATTATATGCAGGTCATTCTTTTTTGATCATTGATATCTCAAAATCATAAACATACTGCACATCTAGGCTCACCCTTTCTAATTTTTACTTTCCCACGATTGAGAAGAACATTTTAATGTGGGATTATTTGTAAAGTGTACTAATGGGGAAGATATTTCTTATGTAAGTTTGAGATATTTTCCAGAATTAGAATATTTTTTCCTTGTCTACAATGACACTAAACTATTATGGTCTTTAGGCATGTGTTTGTGTAATGTATTCAATATTTATCTAAAATGATGTTATATCCATGATTGAGAATCCAATGTCACTATTTATTTTCATCTAGGTCCATCAATGTCTGCAAATAAATAATAGCTAACCCTAATATGTTTGTGTTGTCAAGAAAAACTAGCATTAAATTTCAAAAACAAATCGAGATAAAAGCATATTTGATTTCAAAAAATCATGGGCTAATTAATCTATAACTATTAACATAACTATCTAATTATCCATATTAAAAAAGTAACATTGAAGTTGTATTTTTCTTAGATATAGAAAAAAATAATTTTTATAATTATTTGTGTTCCCACCATGGATTTGAATTCCAAAATGTATTCTTCTAAATTTTTTATTTACAAAAATCTAATTGAATTAATTTTTTTATTTTAGTGAAAAAAATGCAGACTCATTAATGTATTTTTTTTCTTGATTTAATTCTTTTTTACCATTTTCATAAAACCATGATATTTTTTAAAGTATTTTTACTTCTTCAATAGATTATGCTACACAGAACAAAATGTATAAACAAACCATGATACTATATTAAATTATTATTATTTAACGTGATAGTTATAACAAAGAAAATAATATTAAGAGTAATAATATAATTAAATACACTGTGAAATATATATATGTTATACTCAGTATAAATATACTGCTAAATTATTTGTAAATAAATATTCAACTTTTATTAATTTCATTTTACCCTAAAATAATATATTTTTAAAAAATGATGTTTTTAATATGATTAAATATGTTATCTAATTTCTAATTATTATATGAAATGTATTTATAAAAATTATTTTCATTTTTTAATTCCAGATGTCAATGTTATTTGAAGTTTATTTTTTGATAATTTGTTGAAAAGATTAATTTTTCAACAAATAGTGAAAATATCATTTTTATTTGAAACTAAATTAGTATTATATAATAAATAAAATTTATATTTATATTTTTTAGGGTTAAAAATAAATTTTTTAATTTTTTTAAATTATTTCAATTATGGATTTTAAAATTTATTCCATACATTCATTTATTATAAAACATTTTATATTTTAAAGAAAAATAAAAAATTGTTTTTTGTAGCATTCTTCCATTTTAATTTTATATTAAATTCTGCAACTTAGATATATTGAATTTTAAAATATGGATTACATATATACATCTAGGATATTAAAATTTATTAAATTGGTTCATTATATTTTTGGACAATATGAATAATAAACTTAGTGATTTTTTACCACGATAAATGGGTAAATTTGGTAATTAATGGTAAAAAAAAATTGATAAGAATAACTCAATCACCCAAAAACATTAATGAATATTAATTTTAAATATAATCAATTTGTCTTCATCATGTTAATCTATAAATATTTTTAGGTAATAAATAATTATTTTAAATTTTACACAACGTAAACACATTAATTATTCAATAAATTGAAAAATAAAATAAATATTATAAAAAATATAAAATGTACTACAATATTAGATAATTTATTATATAAATAAATTTTATTGATAAAAATGACAATTTATGGAATCATTAAAAGATTGTGTTCTATTTTTTATTGTTTTCTTGATGTTATTAAAGTCAATGTAATGAATACTGTCAAAATTTACAATGATGATATTTTATTAAAATAATATATTATTAAATTATTTAAAATTAATAAAAATGTGAAATTAAGAAAAATAAGGCAATATATTTGTTCTTAAATTTTATTCTATTTTCAATTTTATGTCATTGGGAAGAATTTGACTCAATAAATTATCATACTATAATTAAATATTTTTAGAAATTTGAAAAATTTCCCTCACCACAATTATAAAATTTCTTCACCACACTCAACTATTTACACCATATTAATAATTTTATATATTACCTACCCGAAAATTATCCTCCTAATTTACTTAGTCACATGTTGGATCTCCTGATCTTTCTAAAAGTCTAACCCTAGATCCCTTTATAGGGGATCTCAAGGAGTTGTTTTGGAGAACAACTAATCTATATAACCAATAAAATTCTATTTATACTCTTCGATTCCTCCTTAATTTATATTATAATTATAAAAAAATAACAAATTTACTGTCCCCATTATTCTGAAATGTTATTTTTATTATGGAAAAACCACTATAAACCCTCTTTCCCATTAAATAAGAAGTGAATGTATCAAAAATGCATACATATGGCTTACCATTTCCACATAGTTATGCAATCTAATTTCCATTACAATATTTCATGGAATTTACTATGATTGTTATAATTTCATTAAATGATGTTTTTGGAATAATTATTCTTCTAGAGTGAAAATATATTATCTACATTATTACTGTTGAAACTATTGGAAAATGATAATGTCACTTGTGCATATGTATGGACTATAACCTCCACGAAGCAATGTGATTGGTTTTTCATTATATCTTAACTCGATGGTAAAGAGGATGGAGATGATGAATATATATGATATACATGTCATAATAATTATTATTTAAATGTGATTTATCATTTTTCATTATTTTATCTTATCATTCGAAAAAGTGAATATAACGTTAATGCGTACATACAAACCACCGTCTCAAGGAACAATGTAATTATTTTTTTATCATTACCATTATAAATTATGTTAAATATTTATATAGTGAATATATAAGATATAATAGTCCTTTAAATGATTATTTTATATATTTATAAAAAAATAAATTTATTATATGGGAGCCTAAATAAAATTCAAAGGTAAACAAACCAAAGGTATGGGTTTTTTGTATCACATTTATTTCTTCTCGATACATGGCATATATAATTTATTACTTTTTTGATGTATTTAGTATCCATGAATAAATTTTATTTTATATATTATTAATTATATTTTGAATTATAAATCCATATATATATATTTATTTCATCGGCCTTTTGATTCAAATGATAACAAAGAGGAAATAGTTTAATTCATAATATCTTCATTACCTTGGATTGTTTATGTATCCATTGGGGTGTATTTCTCTTCCATTTCAATTACTTATTACAATTTTTTAAAAATTTATTTTTAACATTTCACTCAAAATTATTGAATTTATTTTTTACCGATTAATTAACTCTTACTAAATTATTTCAATGGAATATTTCCATGGTTTTCCAAAAAAGAGAAGGTGTAACTTTTCGGATAAAAATATAGAATGCATGATTATTTAAATTACATAACTAGAGGAGATTTTACCTCCCCCATATAATTATTTTTTATTCCTCAACTAATATATTTTTTATTTGAATGAAAATGTTTTAATTTATATATGCGCTAATTTTTATAAAGAGAAGTTATTTTAGAATGGAAAATCTATTTTCCTAAAAAATTATTCTATGTGATATTTAGAAATAATTTTATATTTAAGATGACTTAATTTAATGACATACAATCTTTCTTGGGAATATGATAAAAGGATACCCTCATTATTATTTATCTAGATTATATGTGTTTATTGTGAATAGATGAAATGTTTATGAAACCCATTTCCTTTCTGTGAGTTATGCTACAATGAATTGGTTAAGAAACCCATATCTTTTCATGGGTTCTAATATGAGGAATGATCAGTTATCTTAAGGAAAACATATGTATGGATTTCAATATATGATGGGTGGGATCTATATCCATATCAAATGCCTTGGGTAAAGAATTATATCTCAAGAGAAAAAATTGATTGGACTAGGCGTGAACCCAATTCCGTTTGAGAGCTTGTCCACAATGATAGTCTTTGAAGTGAACCATGACTACTATGATGATTTGGGAGAGTTAACTGATTCAAATATGATAGTATTGGTTATGAAACATGAAAACTAATATGGTTTGATGAGTCAAAACATTCTACTATGATAGTCTTGGAAATGATTCATAGATACAATGGAAATTATTTATTATGATTATTTGTATGCCACAATTTCATGTATTTTTCCAATGTTGTTATCCTATGGTTCACGATTCCTTATGATTGATGTATTTTAATGTAATTATGATTTATTCCATGACTCCATTTCATGAAATTTGATATATATGGTATAATTTTTAAATTATATATTAATTTTCATTAGCTTTTATGATCATGTTATGATTATATTAGCATTACTATATGAAATGTTTACCCTTATTGAGAATATGAGCTCACTGTTTCTTTAGGTTTATTTTTCACAGGTTATGAATTAGGGTTTTAGGTGGGGTATTTTTAAGGAGGGTACTAAATCCAGATAAATGTTGGATAATGATATTGATTTTTTAATGCATTTGTTAAATTTTTCATCATATGTAACACTTTACCCAATTAACTAAAACATTAATCATAAAAGGTATTTTAATATTATAGTGTTCCAACTTATCATTTTATTTCTATTTTATTGATTATAATTGGTCATGATTATTGTTATCAATGATAAAAGTGTAATGATTATATTTTAAAATTGGATCTGGAAGTATAGCTTCTGGGATGTTACGGTTGGTATCAGAAGTTAGTATAGATAAATTTAATTATTAGGGTATTATTATTATATTTTATTTTAAGAGTTACAGATGCCATCATGGGTATATATTATTATGATGGACCATATGTTCTTAATCATAAAATGCCTTTTATTTGTTTTATGTTATGAAATTTTAGGGTGATTAATAATATTTTTGGGGAAATGTTTTTGTAGAATATGGGACCATTGCGTTTATCATGTGAAAAAGTTGATTTGAGGACTAATTAACTTTTCATTTTGGCGAAATAATATTAAAGGTATGGGTACACTTTAGGTGTAAAATGATATTTTATTTTTTTCTAATTATGTGTTATTACATTTTTGGATACCTAATGGAATGTACGAGACAACCTTAATGGTTAAAATAATTCTTTAATATTGAATAAGGTAATGTTATTTTGGATAATAGTTATGAAGTTTATATAATTTTATTTGTATTATATTATAATAGTTTTATAAAAAGTAATACCCAATGGATGGATGATAACCTATCATGTTCAGCAAGGCTAGAGGGATTGAACATACAACTGAAGAGAGACAAAGGTTTAATGTCTCAAACTATACTATATAACTTCTTTGCTAGTATGAAGTTGTTTTTATTTAATTAAACTACATAATAGATAAAATTTATATTCATTTTTGGAAGATATGTTTTATCTTATAGATGAAAATGGGATAAAAAAATTTATTTTGTTTTAAGTGATTAATGTTATATTAGAAGAAATTAAATATTTTGGGGACCATTTGTAATTAAGGTAAATTGAATATTATGGATCTTATTTGATAAATAAATGATGAACTTTAATTAGAATAAATATATTATTTTATTAAGGATTTACGATATATATATTTATTTATATAAATGTTTATTATATCTTTGAGAATATACTTTTATAACATAATCGTTTGGGGAAAAAATACTCAATTATTCTTAGAATACAATGTGATAAAATAATTATACTTTTTTATTTTCAATCATAGTATGGAATATTTTTTATGAAATTAATGAATAGTGATTTTTTTATGATCGCGTATTATAGTAGAATTTTCGAGATTTTTTTAGTTTTTCTTCTTTTAAAAGTTTATTTAATTTTGGGAATAATCTTAAAATGTGATAACCATTTTGGTTTTGAATAAAATATACAGAAAAGTTGATTAAATTTTTAACCTTTTTAGAATTATATGATCTGTTAGACATTGATATTAGTTCTTAAGCTATGAAATATTCATCTTCAATATTCATTAATTGGAGGAAATGATGATATTATTGAGGAAATTTATTGGAGGTTGAAATTATAAATTTCAAGTAAGTATATTTCATTACATTCCTATGCTATATTTTAATGCCATTCCACAAATGTAGGAAAAATATCTTAAGAAAAAAATATTATCCAATAAAATTCAATTATGAATAATTTATGGTCTTTTATACATATGTTATTCATGATTTTTTGATTTGTTAACTTTATTAAGATCATTCACTTTCTTAAGACCAATGATATTTGGAAATTACATTTCTTCCATGTCTATATAATCACATCGAACTAATTTTATTCTATTTGGAAACCAATTATGCGTAATCCAAGATGCACTTCATAATTCCATTAAATTCATTTTGGGAGAAATATCTATTAACCATATTTACGACATGGGTTTCCACAAAAAATATATTTGAAACCTTTTATTTATGATCAGAAGTTCAAATTGAGATGATGAAATTTATAAAAGTGGAGGATATTTATTCAGTCTACAATTTTTGAAAATAGTTTTATTTCTTCAATGTCTTTCATTACATGCAACAATGAGTTTAAATTAATCGATATAAAATATTAACATATCATTATTTAATATAATAGTTATAGCGTAGATGTTAATTTGGTGGGTATGAATATTATAAGATAATTTATGAAATATATGTATATTTTATACTCAATATAAATGTATTTATATATGATTAAAAAATATTTATTTAGTTTTTAGTATTGTCATTTGAGACTTTCAAAATATGTTTTCAACAAAAAATGGTTTTCCCATGTGAGTAAATATTTTTAATTCATTTATCAATGTTTTATAAAATATATATGAAAATATTAATTTTATTTTTAAATTAATTAATTTACAATTTTATAATATTAATTTTTTGGATTTTTTTAGAAATATTTATTATTCAATGAATCACTTAAAATACATATTTTTGTTGAAAACGATGTTATTATTTAATAGAATTTACATAGTCAATTTATATTTTCCTTTGTATTAAAATTTAATGAGTTCATTTTGATTTAAAATAATTCAATTATCTTTTTTGAAATGGGTATTATACTTGAATTTATTATAAGAACATTTTATATTTATTAAGTGACAATTTCTTAATACCCATTTTCATATTTTATTCCCAATTTAATTTAAAATTAAATTATTCCACTTATATTTTCTGAAATATTAAAAATTGATTTCATATTTGGAATATTTTGGTCCAAATTTAGTAAATTGGTTCCTTTTATTTTTGGACAGTATTAATAACGATCTTGGTAATTTTTTCAACCATGATAAATGGTACATATTTTTATTAAAGGTTAAAAAATAAAATGATATGAAATATTAAGCAAACCAAACAATTAATGAATCTTATTTGATTATTATATATTGACCATAATCATTAATGGGTCTAATTTATGACTTTTTGTGATAAATTGGATAAGATTATTACTTTTATAATATTTTATTTAAAGAAAAGTCAAACATGTCACCCTTTTTTTTATTAACAAAAATATTTTTTACATGTTTTTATTTAGAGTAAATTTTTTATTATAAAAATTATTTTGAAATATAAATGATTTATCTTCATCATCATTATTTAGTTATAATTTTTAGGGATGTAAAAAATATCTTAAATTCTTAGACAATAATTATTCAATTATTTAAAGAATCAAATAAATGATATAAATTTTGAAATGTTTTATAATTTGTGAAAATTTATATGCCACTAGATTTTTCTTGATACAAAAAACATATAAGGTATTTATTAAAACATATTTATTTGAATTTAAATTCTCTATTTGATGTTATTAAATTCAAAGTAATGAATCGTGTCAAAATTGAAAATAATTATATTTTATAAAAATAATATATTATTAAATTATTTGAAAACCATAAAAAATTTAAATGAGGGAAACTAGGACATGATATGGTTGAAAAATTAATACACAATGTATTGATATGTTATTTAGATTCATTTTGATTAGTAATAGTATTATTAAAATTTAACCATTTGAAAAATTTCAAAACTACCGCCCACCAAAATTATACAAGTGTACCTCATCCCTATATTATATACAAATCATTTAGATTTTTAGATTGAAAATAAACTAAATTATTTTATTTTGAAATTTGACAGTGTCATTTTGGAGCTTCTAGTTTTTTCAAAAGACCAATGCTAGAGCTAGAGGAGAACAAAATGAGTCATTTTGAAGATGATGTAATCTCCCTGACAAATGGAATTATTTTTCTAATTTTACATACTCTATAAATATATATGATATTTATCATAAAAAAATAAATAAATTAGTCTAAAAATTATTAAATGTTAATATGATTATTAGAACACCACTGTTACCCGTCTTTCTCATCAATGGATATGTGAAAGTATCACTCAATTGTACATAGAAATTACTATCTCTAGGAAGAAACACAATTAATTTTCCATAACCATATTTCATGGGTGGTAACTATATTGGGATTAAAGTTTAAATGTGATATTTATGGAATAATTTTTCTTCCTAAGTGATATTATTATATCGACCTTCATACCGTTATGACCATTGGAAAAACATTACACCACTCTTTCATTCGTATGTACTACCACCTCCATGATGTGATGTGATTAGTTTTTTGTATCTATTTTAAATGGATGGTATGATGCAAAGATATTATGATTAATTATGATATATATGATATAATAATGATTATGTTATGATTTATTATTATTTATCTTTCTTTCATTACATTCTAAAAATAGTGAATAAAAAGTTCATGCATACGTACAATATATTGTCTCCGAGAATAGTGCAATACATTTTCTATCTATGTCATTTCAGATTACATTATATATATAATTAATACATATTACATAATAATCATTTCAATTATTTAGGTACTTATTTATATTATTGTTAAATTTAGTATACATGTGGTGAATAAATATTCAACGTAAGTCGAACCTAAGGCAATGGATTTTTGCATCACTTTTTTTTCTGTGAGAAACATTTCATATTCACCAGCTGTTTCCTTTGGGTGGTGTATATATACTCCATGTAATAATTGTTTCATACTTATTTTTAATTTTATTGTGATTTACATATCCATGTATCATTATTTATTTCATGGGGATTATAATTCAAAGGATACAAAATATATACGGGTTTATTTCATAATCTCATAATTATTTTAGATTGATAATGACTCTCTCGAGAAATATTTCTATTCTATTTCCATGTTTAAAAAATAGAAATGTCTAAAAATTCCCCTAAAATTATTTAATTCAATTTTTACCGATGTTTTCAATTTTAGAAAATGAACTAGAAATAATATTTTTGTGGTTTTCCAGTGAGGTATTGTGTAGATTTTATAAAAAAATATAGTAGAAATTTTTTATCATATATAGAATGAGTTTTTTTGTACTAAAATAATTACATAATTTATTTACTCTTCCTTTATAAGTTTATAAGTCTATTATCATTGAAAATATTTTTCTTTTAGAGGGTCAATTTTTTAAAAGAAGAAATGATTTTAAAATGGAAAAGTTATTATCCACCCAAATTATTTAATGTGGAAATTAAGTATAATTTTATATCTAATATGAGAATATTTTATGATAATTAATCTTTATTAGGATATTATACAATGATACCATCCCTATTATTTCTTTATATGACATATTTTTCGGTGAAAAGATGAACTGTTTATGAAACTCATTTATATTCCATGGATTATTCTGTTGTCAAATGTGTATGAAACATATTTCTATTAATGTGTTCTGATATGATGAATGTGTTATTTAATGTGGCACAAATATGTATGGTTTTTATTATTTTTTTATTAGGTTCAATGTTTTTTTCCAATTCATTGAGTAAATAATGGCATCTCATGAGATAAATTGGGCTGGAATAGTAAGTGAACCTTGTTATGTAAGTGATCTTATCAACCATTATAGTAATGGTATTGAACATGGAATTCTAAGATTTGTTGGGTAGTGAACCCATTCTAAAATGATATTCTTGGGAGTGAACCTCTACTAATTTTATGGATTGGGGTGGTAAATCCATTCTATTATGATAGTCTTGGAAAATAGGTTTGACTATAAAGGAAATGATTTTCTCTGCATATTTATATTCCAGAATTACATGTCTTATAGAAATGTTATTCGATCATGGATGATATGCAATTTTTATTCATTTACTATGAAAATCCATGATTTTTTCCATGACTTAATATAATGATATTTTATATCAAGGTTATAATTATCTGAAAGTTATGTTTATAATATTATTCCTGCATGATCTTGTTATGATTATGTAATCATTGATATCTCTATTATTTATTTTTATTAAGCATATGAGATCCCCATTTATTATGTTAGATTTTCCATAGCTTATGAATAATGGTATTATATAGGGTATTTCTTATAAGGCTTATAGATTTAGAGAAATTTTGGGAGATGATATAGATTTTTATAAACTAGTTTCCCCCCCACGATATATAAATGTTTTTAATTATATAATAAAACTATAATCCTAAAATTTCATTTAGTATAAATGTGATACAATATTTACATGGATTTTATATGTTTAGTATGAATGAAAATGGTTCCATTTTTTTGGAATCAATATTATAAATGTAAATATTCGGCTTATAACACTGAATCCAAGTGCTTGAGTTCTGGAATGTTACAATTTTCAACATATTAATGAAAATAATTTTATTTATTAGTTTTGAATTATAAAATTTATTTATTTAATTTCATTATTAATTTAAAATGAAATCAACGAACATTTTAATTGATTTATTTTTCATTTTAAAATATTTTTATTTGGTTTCTATCATGGTACAATATTCATTTAATTCATTTTAAGTGATGCATTTATTTTTTTTGTCTATGATTATATCTTATAAGAAGAATTAGAATTAATATCATTTGAGTGTTCAATAATTCTCCCCTCAATATTGGGTTAGAATTTTATGCTTCAGAATTTGACGAGGTATCAAAACTATAATCTTAATGTGAAATCCATGCCTCCTTCCAAAAATTATTGGGATTATTCTTATATATTATTTCCTAAAATACCCTTCCACAAAATATTTATTGTATTAATGCTCTAAAAAAATTGGTTTTATGTGACCAATATTCCTAAATTCATTAAATCATTACTATTTAGAGTTTCTCTCAAAAATCATAATCTTATTGAAGGGTTTATTAAAACAATTTATCTTTTTCTAGATAATTTTGATCATTTTTGAAAAAATGGGAATTCTAATAGTTTGAAGAGTAACTATTTGAGGTATATTCATCATATGAGTCAGTCAATTGTATTTACTTTCTTTTATTGTCATCATTTCAATGTGAAACTTCTAGAGAAGTAATAAAATTCTTATTTATTTTATGGTAATAAATATCTTCTATTTCATCCTCAAACATCATATGGGTTCCAATGAGTGTTTGGATCAATAAATATTTCACATCTGTGGATTGCCTAATGGAAGCTAAAATTGCATTCCATAAAGATGGAAGAACACATAGAACTTATAGGGCATGATCTGACTCAGTAATTAGCACTATTGAGGATTAAATATTTATTTCAATGCCTTTTGGCTATCTTTTCAATTTTAGTTATTATTTACTTATTATTCATTTTAAATATATCGAATATAAAAATAGTGACTACATATCTCGTCAATCTTACATTATCAATACCTTCAAAGGATACTACTGTTGCATTTCTCATCTCGTAAGTGCTATGGGAATATTAACATCAGTTGAAAATTAGATGATATATTGTATATATTATATGATTAAATTTATTAGAATTTAAATCAAACATTTATGGAATATTATTGTACCTTGTTTTAGGTTCTATCATGGAAATTTTTTATGGATTCACATTTTTAAAATAATCCTTGAGATTGTGGTTATTCAAATAGATTATTATTTGTGGGTTTTGGAAACCATAATTATCAAAATTAAATTATGGTGATATTATAATTGAAATATTTTATATTTTTTGAGTCATATTATCCTTTATAAAGATTATCATTTTACTTTAGACTTTGGAAGCTGAGATCTCTAATGTCACAACCTATTATACCAGTTGTCTATCCAAAATTGATTGCCCTATGACTCAATAAGGGGTTGAATTGAGTTCATAATATTGTATTCTCTTATAAACCCACTCTCTTTAGATAATGATAACGTAGAATCATTTTATAATACATAAAAAATAGAGGAAATAATGTGAAAAAAAATATTATATAAAATTTATATTTATTGTAGTTTTGGGAATAGAATTCCCTTGTCCACTCCAATAATGAACAACTCTAAGAGTTGGGTGATTTTCACAACACCGGTCCTTTTAACACACACTACCAACCATTTTATAAACATATTCATGAAAAAGTTGAAGTAGTAAAAACATTTTATAATAAAAACATCTTTTAAATAATCTCTAATAATTACTTAAAACACCACCAATTATGGTTATTTTACATGGAACCTTCGAAAAGAGATAGTTAATAAATGAATAATTGGATCATATCTATAATATATGACTTAAAAAATAGAATAAATATTTAGAAGAGGTGATAAGAATAAAAATATGACCAGGGAGAGTCATATGAGAAAAGTGTGATCTTGATAGAATATATGTTGAACCTAATTATTCTTCTTATTTTCAAATTAGACAATTAAATACATGGGGAGATTTTAGAGAGTTGATAGATGATAGTTCAATATCCCCAATTATTGGTTGTATTATTCTCATGACACATGAACAAAATCATCAAAAATATTATCTTTTAATTATATATAATTAGATCCATAAAATTAGGGGCTGTAATTAAATTAAACATTTTAGTAACCATGGAATACATAAAATAGTAATGACCATTAAAATATATTTTTATGTATTTTTTTCACTAGTACTTTTATATATCAATAAAAAATATTTACCATAAATATGAGAAACAATATTTAATGTTTAAATGACCACATCAATTCCTCTAAAAGTACACCAACAACAATAAATAACATTATGATGATGTATCAAATTCTAGATCATCGTGTAGCTGAATTCAACTAATTTTATTTTTTTAGTTAACTAATCCCCATATCCATTATTCAGAAAGAAAATTTATCCACGTAAATAAATTTGTGTAGGCGTCACTAATGTAGCTGAATTTATTCTACAAGGTTTCTTAGTCACATAAGTAATTTGGATGTATCTATCTAAATACCATATCCATTTGGAAACACGTTACTGATTTAAACATTTATCTAGATAAAATATCCAATTACTCCACCTAATTAATTCACGTAGTAGTTTTATCACTGTTTTTGATTGCTCACACACACTTCAAATTGCTTGCAATTTTTACCCAGCCGATTTAATGATGTAGCCATTTCAGTTTGGCATTTCCTTAATGTATCCAACTGAGAAAAACCATTTATTGACTTATCCCTGTATATATGTATCCAATTTAATCATGTATTTGAATTCCCATAGATAGGGTATTTTTTTAGATTTTTTTTAATATTTCAACATAATGGACCAAAATAATGAAAAAACACAATGAACTCACATATTAACAAAAACATCACTAACATATAAAGGGTATTTGATAACATCAAAACCAATTTTACATGGGATATGTAGAAGAAACATGAATATACCAATTGATAGACATAACATTCTACATATATTGGTCCATAGCTGGTTAGAAAGTGTAATGATAAAGACATACGTATAATGGGGTGTTACAACCATTACTGATATTTAAGTGGAAATGAGAAATCAAAACCATTTATTTCATTGCGGGGACACTAAAAACAAATAAAGGGAATAATTAAATATGTATTAGAGTTGATAAAATTATAAACTCTACACATTTCATTACTATTAGAGATGATTTCTATATTAAACAGTTTACTAGGTTATATAGTAAGTATCTTGAATAGTTTCACAGAGTACCCCTATCAACCGTATTTGATCTAGATACATGGTTTACATTTACATTTTGGAGAAGGATTCAATAATATATGAATATGTAGTTGTTCTCTAAAACTTCATATCAACCTCATATAGTAGGTCAGTCTAAATTAATTATTAAATCCATACACTATATAATGAAGTCTTTTTATGTTGACAATACCCGAGGTAATGATTAACACCATAATTTTATTGAATTTTCTTACCAACACATATTTCACAGAATCATTTAGATATATCCTTATTATTCTATATTATTAATGAAGTGTATTACTCTAATATAATATGATGACAATGGAGAAAAAATCTATTATTACCCGACATAGATGAGGAAATGAAAGTGAATGTTATATCTAATTATCAGTATATTAGATCAGATCAGAATTTATAGTAGAGAAATGAAAATAAGAATTATCAGGATGTAATTTTCATAGTTGGTGGTATGTTAATCCTATGGATATCTCCTTGGAATAAATTAATTTGATATGGAATGAATGGGTAGCTATGACATAGGTATATCATTCCCAATGAGATTATTGATCACATCAGGATAATATCATCTAAATTTGATCTAAAGTTAAAACAATTGGAATTTCAAGATGTGTTCCATGAATAAGATTTGATAAAACAAATATGTTGATCCTTCATATAAACTAAAATCATATTTTATTCCATTCAAGCAAGATCTTTCTTAAAAAGAATAGTGGATAAAATATTGGATTGTAGTGATAAGGTGCTATAGAATAAGACACCTTAGTTGGTTAAGGATCTATAGTGGAATAAAAATTTGATGAAGTTAAAAAAAACATGGTGATTCAATTAGGAAAAGTTATTCTATGTTTCATTATCTATTGGTGGTACTAAAATTTGAGGGTGAAATTATTTTATGAGGTCTTAAATGTAGTAACCCAATATTTTAGATTATATGTTCTCTTTAAAAAATTTGATGTGTTTGATATCCATTGAAACAAAAAACCATGAACTCATGCGAATGTAATTATTCATTCCATATTTAATTATAATATATTATTTTTAATGAAATATTATTTTTGAAAATAAATTCTAATTGATTTAGGAAATACTATTAATCATATTGAACATTTTTGTAGTATTTTATTTATGAGAATTTTCAAGGGAATATTTGTTTTATTAGAAAATAAATTTTGAGAATTAAATTAATTAAAAAATATTGGTAGACATATATAAAAATATTTCATTGGTTTTTAATTAGTTTTAAATTTATTTGATATCATTTATAGGAAAAAGAAATTTTACGGAAAATATATTTTTTATGCCTTGAGCGTGTCTTTATAAAATTAAATTAACATAACATATATTTATCAATTATTTTAATTATTATTTTTTATATTATATTAATCTGAATTTTTTATATTCATTTAATTTATATTACTTAGAATAGAATTATAATTAATTACTTTTTATTCTTGAAAACACATTTTTCTAAGAAAATTTATTGTGTTTTCCATGAATATTTTAAAACCATCCTATGAAAAATTTATAAATTTCATTTATTAAATGGTTTCAATATTTTAAATCACCATTTAATAATTTGGTAATGTGTGTAATTTCATTTTTTTTCATAATGACCAGTGATCGCCTTTAAAATTAGACACCTCGGTCGAGGTTAAAAAGTGTTAATTAAGGGGTTCAGCTATTTTTCTTTTAAAGTACTACATAAAATTGTATAAATCTTATTTTAAATGTTATTTTATCCTTAACATATCTTATCTATGAATTTATATTTTCATGGTGCCACTATAACTTGAGTACGACTTTTTTTAATTAGAATGTGTTATATATTTACATGTCTTTCACCCACAACACTAATAAAGGTTCACCTATTATATTATCTTATTAAAAAATTAATAAGAAACATAATGAGATTAAAACCAATATTTATATATTTTAAAAGTTTTTATCCATGTTCTAGGGGATTTATAATTATTAAAATATCATCTCAATGTTCCTTTAGATGAGATCCACAGTACGTTTCTCAAATCAGAACTAACCATTTTCACCAAATCATTTTTGTTTATATATTCTTCTACATAAATAAATACTCGATAGTAATTATAAAATGATTAAATATTTTTTATTAATAATTTAAATTATATTATATTAGTTTTATAATCATTGTGTACCTTTTTTATATACTCTGATAAATAATAATGTCATCCATGCCTATATATGGGCTACCACATTTAGGAAACGATGTGATTCGTTTTTCAAGACTAACATATATTGATGAACATGTGTAATGATTTAATGAATTTATATGATATTTATGATACTACAATATTTCTATAATTATATATTTTTATTTATCCTTATTTCACTCCATTCATATAGAAATGAAATCATTACTCTTGTGTATGTACAGACTACCCTCACCAAAAGTGATGTAATTATATTTTCATCGAAATGTTACAATAATGGATAAAATAGAATATATAATGAATAAATATTATAATAATAACCTTATTAAAATAATTTATATGATTATATAATGTAAATGGTTTATGTATTGGTAACTTCGATCCAAAACATGATTGGAAAATAAACTAGTTTTTACCCAAAATTTAATTTTAATGAAGAATTGTTAATAAATAGTAAATGAAAAATTATAAGGGAATGATGTATTTATCTATAATAATTAATAATTTTCTTCTATTGTTTTATAATTAATATAAATTTACTGTATAAGATAATAGGTGAGTGTGTGAAGGCATTAAGGACCTCAGTTAAGGGTTTATATTGGAATCAAAATTTATATCGGGATTGTTAATGCTTGAATATATAATTGTTGAATTATATTTTCTTTATCTGTTAAAAAAAATATATTTTATTAAAATATATTTAATTATGGGTTTTCATGTTTTTAATTAATTATGATTTCTTTTTTACATAAAATGATAAAGAAAAAGTTTTTAATAAAATTCCAAAATAAATTATCGTTGGTTGATAGATTTTTTCTTCCACGTATTTGTTCATTAAATTGATTTGAATAATGAACTTTTACATGATTAAATGATTATTTATAATAATTTTCAATCATATTTCAATTTATTGTAACTATTTTTAATATTTACTTATGTTTTTTTTCTTATAGTGTTACTTTTGGACCATTTAGTAATATAATAAAAGAAGTAATTGTTTTAATGTTCACCATATAATTGATTTCTTCTTGTGTCATGAACATTCACATAATTTAACATTTATATAAAAATTTAATTTCTTGATTTCAATGTAAATATTGTTATCAATAATCTTGAATTTTTATCTTTTATAGAAAAAAGATATTTTCCATGTTTTTATAGAAATGTTTAATGGTTATTTTTTTGTTATTTTTCATCTATATCAGCATCCATTGAAATTTCTTACATTAAATTGGGTATATGATAGAATTATATCATCAATTTTATTTATTTGGGTGGATTATGAATATGTGATAACAAATTTTTTTTAATACCATTTCTTTTCCATAAGTAATGTGATTATGGAAGGATAAATGTTTATATGATCTTATATAAAACATTTATAATGTTTTAATTATGTTATGGTATGGTCCTTTAAGAAACTATAATTAATTTGGTAATTATTGACATATCATGATAAAATATTAAATAGTATGGGGCGTGATCCTATTTAACGGTTTAAATTAGTCTATGGAGGGAACTCGATCCGTTGTTGGACTTTGTCCCCAATATAATGATTTTCATAAGAGTGTTTCATGAAAAATGAAATTATTTTATATTTTTTTATTGTAATAAATTTCTTAAAATATTTTTTATGATTTAAATATTATACCATGGATCATGATTTATTATTTATGTTTTTACACTCTTATTCATTATTCCTTTTTCAATGATAATGTGTTAATCTATAACTCATTATTTATGATCTATGACATATTGGGTATGAACTTCCTACATTATAATATTTCTCTCATACCCTTTTGTTATAATATTATTTAATATTATAGTCAAAATATATCACCCATGTTTACCATCTCTAATAATATAAGCTCACCCTTTATTATGTTTTAATTTCCCCAGATTATGTAGAAATGAGCAATGTTGGTAATGTCTTAGATGGGTAAAACGAGAATCAAATACTTTTTATATATTAATGATTTTAAATTAAATGCGTTGATTTTATATGAATTCATGAAAAACACCTTATCTTTATGGTTTTGGAGTGTGTATTATTTTAAATTATATTAAATATTCATTTAAAATGATGTAACATTAATGTTTATTATTCTCAAGTAACTTCAGTGAAGTCCTATATATTTCTAAATTATCTATCTGAGTGACCGTGATATGTTTATAAAGTAAAATTTACATATTATATTCCTTTAACACATTTAATTCTACACAATCATAATATATATTTTGTATTTTTTGTCTAATAGTATATATTCAGATAACTTCATGTATATTCCAAATCATTAACATGCTTTTTTATTTCAGAATATATTTTATATATGGAATACATTGGCCATATTTTGTATGTTCTTCTCACAAATTTCCTTCATGTGTTTTGAAAATTGAAATAATTTATTCACCTTATTTTTAAATTATAAATAAAACCATGGATTCTAGATCTTCATTGAATTGGCTCAAATTCTCTTAAATAATTATGAATGATTTTGTGTCTCATTTATAATTTTCACTTGAAAAATTAAAAATCCTAACATGGAATATCAATACATCATATAATATTTTAATTGTAGTCCCATATAGAAACTTAATTTCTAATAAACTATTCATGTGAATTATTATTCATATAATATACATTATTCATAATACCAATTATGATGTATCTTCCTAAAAAATACACACCATATTTTTTTCTAAAAAACCAAAGATTCTCTACGATGTTATAATATTTGAAATAAATATAATCGGTATAAATCATATTATACAATGAATATGTTATATTATGTGAATTAAAAATTCTACCATACTAATTATACACTATGAGCATGGAAAATAGAATCATACACTGAGTATAAGCATAAAAAATATCTTTAACCATTTCCATATGATTACATTACTATTTATATCTAATCATTTTTATCAATATAAATATAATTTAATTAGTAGAAATAGAAACTACTAAAATACTATTCAAATTATAAATGAATCTATAATAATAAAATTTTATAAATAATTCACCTTAAATGATATAGAATTTCATGATATTATTATTTTTATTATAATTGCATATTCTATGCCACATAAATAGTGGAATAAAAAAATCAAATATACAAGGTTGTTCTTACCTTTTAATGAAATTTTTTTAAAGCTTAAATTATAAATATTACATTCACAGGAACTTAACAAATTTTGATTTTGTACACCATCGTCTTTCAAGTTTACCATCTCAACACATATTAACATCAAACCAAGTGACTTAATTCTAAATAAAAAAAATAAAACAAACAACAACTGGGATTAACATGAAGAAACATTTAACATAAAAATTTTATTATATAATTTATTATTATTTTATACTGATATTTAATTTTTAGTGAAAGTTAATAATGAGTAAATAATGGAAAATTAGTTTATTCAAAGTAAAAATTGGTTTATGACTGACTAAAAATAAATTTTTATTAGAATGGAGGGAAAATACTCATCAAACACAACGTAGTCTCAAGGAGTTCTGTAGTGATGAAGTCCAAGGGAATCCCCTTGGAAAAACATTCTAATTCAGAAGGAAGAGAAACCACATGATCAAATAGAATAAGAGGGTCAACCAGACTGCCAACCCAAGCAAGAGTGTCCGCTGAGAAGTTGGCTTGGCGCCATATGTGCCTCACCATCTATCCGCCATTGGTATCAAGGGAGAAACTTCTAGTAATTTAAACCATGTCCCAAGGAGTGACACACTTCCCTTTCAGACTTCTAACCAAAACCTCTGAGGCAGACTCGACCTCCAGCGCTTAAAAGTCTAATCTTTTACACAACGTAAGACCTGTATGAAGGGCCCTAGCTTCTGCACCCAGCGAGCAACCAGGGCCATAGAAGGCGCTAAAAATTGAATTTTCTCTAGACACATAACAAAATAAATCTCTTCTCTAGGAGATATAAATACATTGGATGAGACTTTATAATTAAGGGTTTACTATAATGAAAATATTTATGATGAAAATATCATTGAATTTATATAATTTAGAGACGATTAAATTTAGGATATTATTGAATGTAATTATTATAATGATGAATATAAATATATTATAGGAGAAAATAAAAAAAAATTATAGAGAATTATCTATTATATTAAAATATAATCAAATGAGTGCATATAAATTATTATTAACAATTCCATATTTAGTTTTAATATTTTTTCTTACACTAAAAATTATTTGACACTGATATTATTGAAATGTATTTATGTCCCAAGTTTATTTTTTTAATTTAATGAATTTCTTGATTTTGGATGACCTACATAGTAATGACCCCCCAATTTTTACCTATATGCTACATGGTGGGGATGATATCACTACAATGTTGTCTAAATTTGGTTAACTAAAATCCAGTATATTGATTTTGTGTGATATTTATAAGTGGTGGTTATTATTTTATGTCAATTATCATTTGAAAATGTAAATTAATAAATGTATTTTTTATTTATTGTTAACATATTTCATCAATTTTTATTTTATGAATTATTTTATTATTTTCATAGTTCTTCATATTTGAACATTAAAAATGAATCAATAATTCAATTAATCCTTATATCCACTCCTTGGGTTTCATAAAACAAGGTTATTATAGATATTAATGATCATATTATTGATCGATAGATAATAAAAAATAAATATTTTTTTTATTCAAATAAAAATTTCTATGTTATTATTATTTATTTACTGTTTTTTTGGGTCTCTTATTGAGGAGAACATAATACCCTCAATCTAATAGGAGTGGAAATAATGAATACATGTAATTTATCATTTAGAAAAAATAAATGGAGACCAATGTTGAAAGATTCTATTGATATCATTAATGAAACTTTTGTGAATCGTTTACCTTACTACATTCAGGCCTATGATTTGGTTGGTTTGTGTGCCTAATTTATACCAGATAATTTCATATTAAAATTATCTATATTTTTAATGTTTTATGCTAGTTGTCATATCACACTATTAATTTTGATTATTTCATTTTATCCACATCATTTAGATATTATAGGTACAATTTATTTTAAATTTATATATAGATTTAAAATTATAGTTTCTGATTGATCATTTTATATGAAATTTTGTGTGTATAATATGTTCGAAACTGAAAGTATCTCTATGAATATTTGTGGTCAAATATAGTGAAAACCATGTTTTATTTTTTTTAAAATTATAATTTCATAACAAAATTATATATACCCTTTGAACTTAAAATTAAGAATATATAAAAGATGTAATAGATAGAGAACCCATGCATGTAGAAAAATTAGGCTAACACATAGGGAAATGATTATGAAGTACATGGATTATCTCATTTATGATTTATTAAGGAGGACTATATTTGGGTTATTATTATTTGTATCAATAATTTATAGTTGATCAGTATTGTTTCATGATCCATGGTGAATAGTTGTTATATTACTGTAGTGATTTCCTCAATAGATTAATCAAAGGTAAATTATGTGGGATCATCAACATTTACAATCTAAATAGTATGTGGGAATGATGAAATATCAAGAAATGATTATAAAAAGGTTAATTAAATTTGATGATGATTAATAGTACTATCAATAATAGTATATTGAGAATATATATGAGTACATGTGTTGAACCTCACCTAATTTAGGGTTGACATCACTCCACCACATTAAGATCCTCCTAGATCTGATCCCCATGATTCATAGTGACTCTAACAGAAAATTTAAATATTTATTATGTAAAATAAGTTCCAAAATAAGTTAGAGAAGGGTGACAAAAAGAGAAATCATAAATCAAGGTTTTCTGAAGTGATGGATTCCAAGGGAAGAACACACACAATCATATTTAAATCCCTATGTAATGTATTAATGTTTTATTAAATAATCAACACATATTTCTATTTCCCATTGATATTTTAAAAGACCTCCATATAGATTACTGCAATATTGGAAATAATTATTCCATCCACAATAATTTATTCTTTTACAATCCATGAAGGGATAAAATACCCTCTAATGAATAGTAGAAACGAATAAAAATAACTCAAAAACAATGTTATAATACAATTCAATATATAGAAGGATTGTATTTTTTTGGGATCAAATAGATAAACCATTCATCAAACTCTAGGCTTCCACGATAATACAATTTCATTCACAATTAAATGTATAAAACTCTATAACTATTGAACCCTGATGATCTCTTGTTTTTCCTCCGTTATGGATCACCCATTGAATAAAGGATCCATTGTGGCTTAGTTTGATCTCCTCGAAAGGTGGTTTCCATGACACCTAAAAGATTCTATTCCCATTTCTTATTTAAAATATAATTAGCATGGAAGTGGATTTAATGTTCCTAACAAAATGAGGCAGAAAAAGATTATTGAAAATTTGATAGGGGATGATGAAAAAAGATAATAATTAAGATATAATATGAAATTATTATAGTCTCACTCATCTTTGTCAACTCTTCTTTCAAACCTCAGAAATCAACCAATAACATGTTGATAAAATAAATATTTGATAAATGAAATTGTACACCTAGTATTATTTATATGAAAAATATTCCAAGATGTGGTCAATTGAATTGAACTTAATTTGAGTTCATGAGAATACCCCCAATTGAATTAATTATGCATCACTTATTAACAATCAGTAAACATGTAAAAGAAAGAACCCACATCACATGTCACAATAAACATCAATTTAGAGGTGAGGGGAGTATACTACTAATGAACTATTGGATCAATATGGATTTCTCAATCACATATCCGCCAAAGATGAAAATTATCCTTGATAGAGAGATCATAAAAATACTGTTCTACCTAATATTAGAACTATGGAAAAATGGGCAATACTACTATATCTAGAGGGAAACAAGTGTCTCATAGTATATGGAAGGAAGCCACATCAGTCTCGGTCATCAACAATTTTCATATGGGAACGAATAAAATTCATATTTTCATTCAACATAGCTTCCATAGAGAATATGTGGTAATAAAACTTTTGTATTTGATAAAAATAACTAGGAACCATAGGTATTCGGGAATGGTTTTTATACTGTTCACATTATATAGTGCAATATATCCACTAAAAATGAAGCATTAATAATTAACTAATATGATACACATGTAATTATATGTCTTTAGCCAAAGAATAGATCAATTTTTAATCATATATTATTATTTTCAATAATATCATTTTGTATTTATTTTTTATTCTATTAGATTATAAGGATATTTTTTGTATATTATAATTTGTCTCTGTTTTTTATTTTTTAAATTAATTTAATTAATTTAATAGATTAATATACCACTATTAATTTTTTCTCAATGAATATAAAATTTCTATCACAACTAACAGTTTTAGATAAGTACTTGTGATGAATATTATTTTAGTTTCTAATAATGTACATTAAAATATTTTTATTGAAAATTTTGAACATGTTTTTTAAAAATATCACACCATAGAAAATTAATGAATTTATATATCATAATAATATTATCTGTTTCTATAATTTGACAAATTAATTATTATTTATCGTTTTCTATCATAACACATATTAAATAATGGGGAAAATATTATTTATGATGGAATATGTCCATCACAAAAACACTAATGTTTTTTTTTGAACTTCCCTTATCTTCTAATAGGGTTTTAAAATTAATTAAAAATTATTTCATTATTTATCATGATTATGACATATTATTATTCCATTTCTAAAATAATCGCCTTTCAATATTATAATTTTACATTAAATTTTGGGATTGTTATACTTTATAGGGTGTCACATATAGAGGATAATTAAGATTAATGAAATAGATAATAGTTTTGGTTTATTTATTTCATCAATACAATTTTTGTACATTTAAATTATATTATTCAAATAAAATATATGATATTTTTTTTTGGTTTCCAGATATTAGATATCAGTGTATTTTATTTGATGGTTCTTTATTAGATAATTTCTTTCAATGAAATAGAAAAATCAACCATCTTATAAATTTATATATGATTATAATATTGTATAAGTTTAATTATTATACCAAGGATAGATATGTTGTTTTTGTTATAGTAGACGATAAAGTATTGTTAAATCCACAAATAATAACTTTTTATTCAATTTTTTTTAATTTTTTTACTTTTGTCTTAGATATTAGGATGTTATGATTTACCCTAAGAGATTTTTTAGATCATACTTAGTGGATGATAACCCAACTATTTTGTAAGGATATCCCTTTCAACTCAACAATGTGGTAATTTTATGATACTAAATACAGTATGAGTTATGACTTTATATTGATCACCCCAATTTATGATGAAAAAAATAAGGATTAGTGCAGTTATTTATAGCTTATGATTTAATAATTATTTTTGGTTATAAAATTTTTCATTTTTTTTGTTTTTTGAATTGATATAGACACCATGATTCACTACATTAAAACCACAAAAATATAGTTCATGTGTAAAATAAATTTTATTATTGATAGTTGGATTATATATATTGAATGGATCCATTTTCTACCACAACCCCTATTTTTTACAAGGTTATTAACTTTAATTTTTTTTGTTAGGATTTTTAGAGAGTATATAGTGAGAGGTGGTTTTTGGGGGTTACATTCAATATTTTATTATATTCGGTTATAATTAACTTTTACATCATATGTTTCATGGCTTTTTAATGATTTTTTATTTATATTATAATGAAAATGGATTTTTATTTTTCCATTTGCTGGTTATGTTTTATTGGTATTGATTATTAAACTTCACAATTTTGTTAATACAATCCTCTCATATTGTCATTATTAGGGTATTCTATGGAGGATCCCACTAATTTTTTCAAGATTCACTCTTAATAAATAATTCATTTGAGAGTTCAAGGAACAAATAGTACGATTTTTTCTATAGTTTTAGCTCAAACACAATATGATCATAGAATATTAAAGGAAATTTAATATTTTAATGTAAATTACCTATATTTATATTATTTTGGATTTTGAGTTTTTTTCATTGTAATTAATCTATTATAATGTTATTATCTTATATTTATTTAGTAATTTTTGTAAATTTATGTATGTTATTATTTTAAGACTAATATTTGAGGTTATTTCTATTAGGCATTATTATGGATTTTATTTTATTATATTGTATGTGGTTTTATTGAAGGAAATTCCTACTTTTTAGTATATTTATATAACTAATTAATGTATTTAAAAGATTATTTTTTATATTTTGGATTAGGGTGATGTTATTAGTCCCATCATTGGATCATGAGGGTGTTTTTAATAGGTATTTTTTTTAAAAAAATGGGATATATTTTCAAAAAATAATAGAAAATGGGTTTATTGATGTGTAAACCCCATTCAAGATTAAAAATTTTGATCAGGAATATTGAAAGAGGTTCACACTTCAACAGTGCAGTGATGAAATCATGATCCCCATTCATGATTCCTGTAAAAAAAATTCAATGGAGGTGTGATCAGGGTTTATGCCTCATACCCATAAAATTTATTGATTTGTTTCCCCCTCCATATGAAATTGTTATGATGTATAATTTTCTATGAAAATCTAATGGATTTATTTCTCAAAATATATTTCTAGATTTGAAGAAAGTAAATTCTCTCTTTAAAATTTTAACTGTCTATTTTTTATTATTTATTTTTTTATATGATTTATTTATTTATTTATTATGATTGCATGAAAGTATGAAAGTATAAATTATTTCTCTTTGTTTGAATTAATTTGTAAATGAGTTATTTTTTTCTATAGGATTTCATTTAATTTTAATGACTTATAAAATTTAAATATGATACTTATATTATTGAAATGTTTTGTATAAAATATAATTTATATTTATAGAAATATAATTGTTTAAAAATATTTATATATTTTAAATGAAAATGGTGAGTAATTAGAATTGAATTGAATCATATGTTTATAATATATATTATATTTAATGTAATGAGAATTTAGATTATAATATTTCACACACATAGGTAATTAGCATAAAATTTTATAAAAAATTTTATAATTAAAAAGTTCACATTATATTAATTATAATATATAAATTTATTTAAATATAAATAATTTTATTTTTATTGAATTAAATTTATTTTTAAAGGAAATAACCTTTTTAAATAACATTTTTACATTATTTTAAGTACAAGTAATAATGTATGAAATATAATTATATAAAAGTTAAAAATTTAAATATGAAAAAAATAATATATATACATCTGTAATATTATAAAATTGAAAATAACATTTGTTAAAAGTATTTTAATGTTTATTATCTAAGTTTAAATTATATTAATTATATTAATTTAATCTAATAAAATATATTTTTAACCTTTTTCCAGTATTTATATATAAATTAGTAATTACTTTTTTTGGAAAACTATAGTTTATAAAAGTACATGTAATTATATGTTTAAATAGTAATTAATAAAGACAAGTATATTTAAATTTGTATATATTTAGGTTACATTATTAAAATATATTTATATTTATATTAATTTCATATTATATCTAGAGTAATAAATTTAAATTATAAAATATGATACACGTAGGTAAATAAAGTGAATATACCTATATATATAAACAATTTAAAAATTTAACATTTTGGAAAGAATATGTAAATATTTGATATTATTATTGATCATTTTATATAATATGTTCAATATAATCATTATACCCAAAAAATTGTCAAGAATATTTGTGTGATGACTGCTCTTGAGATGACCATCTAATGTATTATTGAAATTATATGTTTTTTTGTATATTGTTATATAATTTGTTGAAATTTCATTTTTTCTTATTCAATGAAATATGAGTCATTCTTATTTATGTATGTATTAAACTGTGTGTAAGCCTAAAAAATATAAGGTATTAAAAATCCCTTGACACCCTCTCTTTCATTTGTGTAAATTTGTAATAAAAAGGAACTCAATAATACGAGTTTGGCCCTAGATTTTTCTATTTTATTGGGAAAAGATGGTTGTTGAAATATAAGTCCATATAAACTATAAGAGATTAAACCTAGGTGTTTTTTAGTTCATAAGATAATGATAATTGAGTCTAAAGAAAAAGTCTCAAGATCATTTCATAGTAATTCAATCACAAGTAATTAAAATTCATGGAACATTTCATGATATGGTATAAAAATATATATCATTTCCTTAAATTTTGTTTGGTAATAATATCTGTATCAATATACTTTATGAGTAAAGATATTTATATAGATCATCTTTTTAGTTATTTATTTTCACATGTAAAAGTTACAAATCCTTTTATAAGTATTAATATAAATATTTTTTATATAAAATGGAATTTTTATTAAATATAGTTATAAGTAACATTTAAAAATTTAGAATAGAATGAATATCTCAAAAAAAATTCAACAAACAAGATTTTTCAAGGATCATGAGATGAAAATATTATCTATGATTGAAATTTCATGTTTTATTTTTTATCTGATTATTTAATTTCTTATTATTGGTTGATATTCAGGTGACCGAACAATGTATCATAGAAATTATCTGTTGTTTTTTACAATTATATAATTTGTAATAATTGAACTTTCTTTCACTAGTTGATGGCATGTATGTATTCCCTCTCTCTATATTTTTGAGGACTTTCATGTCCGATTTAGAGATGTTATGTATATCAAATCCATAGACCCCATCAATTTCATGTGAGTAACATTGTAATAAAAGGGTGTTCAATAATATTTTTTTTTCTTTGAAGCCAAATTTTTTTTCCATGATTGAGAAGAGACAGATGGTTATTTAAATTTATAACAATAGTGGTGCTTGGACCTCCCCATGTTTTGGCTGGATTAAAAAATAACGATAAACTAATACATAGAAAAATTCCAAAGATCATGTAAATTACATAATCACAAAAAATTAAAAAATTTCTAAAATTTCTTGTTGTACTATATAATATACTATTAATTTTTTTCTAGGTAATCATTTCTTCATAATTATATTATAATTGTGAGGTAATTTATACTAAGTATTATTTTTTCTATAGTTTTTTTAACTGAAAGAGTGTAAAATTTTCAAGATAGTGTGAAAATAGATAATGTTTATAATAAGATTAATAGTCACTATAAACAGAGGTATAATAAGTTAATTTCATCAATTTCATATCAAACATCTCCAATATGATTAATGCTTTGGAACACTAATTATTCTCTTGTCGATAATGAGGATTTGATTGATGCATCCCTTTTATTTAAGAAACTATGTAGTAATGGTCTAATGGTATTACATGTGGTGGTTTCCCATATCGATTAGGTGAAGCTTATGACAACATAACCATGTTTTCTATTCTCTATAGAAGTCAATATTTCACAAAACACTAATTAATTTCCTTCTCATATGAATCCCTTGATAGAAAACATTATGAATAAGATTATGATCATTTGGAAGGAAATATAGATGATTTCTATGTGTGTAATATTGATTTATTTAATGACAGTTTATCTAGTGTGTTACTATATGGTGAGGCATCCAGATATGATATGGGTAAGGGTGATATAAGGAATGATCCTTCTGAGTTTCCAATGATAGAAAGGAAACCACCAATTCCTTTTAATCATTCAACACTATTGAATTCTTTAGTTGAAGGAATGTTACTTCCTCATAATATTGACTTGGATATCACCAAACTGACTACAAAAGTTCTATGTATTATAAGGAATATATTAGGATCAATTGATAACACCATCAATTTTTGGTAAGAGTTTGAATATACAGATTTAATAAAAAATGTGACAAAATAATTCTACATAGAAAAACATTCTTCATTTGTATTTGATGAGTTGATGAGAAAATTATATCATTTTATATGAAAAATATGATAAAAAATGTACCTTCCAAATGAGGGAAATATATGATAATATTTTTCATGTGGAATGGGAACAAAATCAGAAGGCCCGCACACTTCTGTAAATCCATGAATGTTGCTAGATCACTCTTCACTTGATGCCAAGTCTATATCAAATATAATTGTAAATATGATATGAATGTATCATGGTGTTTCTATATACCTTGTTCAAGAACTAATATAACTATTTATAAATATATAATATCATCATAAACATATTAGAAAGAGAAAAACCTAAATTTTAAATCTGTATATTGATTGGGATGAATCATATGCAATGTTTACATAGATTATAGGATCGATGTCTCTTAATAATTAGATTATTTGTCGTTTTGAAACAATTTTGTTTGTTTCCCTACACCAATGAGTTGATAAATAAAATATGAAGTCCAATAGTATGTTTTTGGAATCCATGCCATGTACTGCTGCTTTCCCATACCATAACAAAATTTAGAGTAGAAAACACTTTTCTTTATGGAAATTATAAGGCTGTACTACATATTAAAAACACATGAAACGGTAATCTATATCCTCTACGACATGCATTATATTTTTTTGAAAAGGGGAATATTGATTCATGGAGTTGGTTTTTTTCATGTATTTGCATTCAATTCACACAAAACTAGGGAATGTGTATGATATTTCATTTTCATCGAGTGATTATTAAGGCTGTTAATAGTGATGGGTTTCCCTGGAGAGAACCATGTTCTTATCTAAAATTTTACATTATACATATTTATAGTAATGCACATATGAGTTTAATAGAATGGTCAATAATGAAGGTGATCATCAATTTGGTTATATTTTTCTAGATATAAATTTTTGGAATGAAAATATAATATTTTTTAAATACATTATTCTTTTTTTTTGTTTCAGTATACGAGACCCAATAAGAGTTGTTCATTCAATTTCGTAGTGAAATTAAAATGGCCAATCAAGATTTTTATGATTATGTGATGCAGATTTCATTGGAAAAATGGTTATTGTCATACGACGATGGTAAGAAATATGGTCATATGACCAATACTATAGTGGATTTCATAAATGTGGCCATCAAGGGTGTGGGTAGACTACTGATCATAGGGTTAATTATAAGGCCCCAACCTTAAACCTTACTTAATCTTGAGTTATTACAAGATTACACATTGAGGATCTTTTCAGGTTTAGATTTTTAGAGAATTAGATCATAAAACTTGCATTACATTCCACATTTAAACAAAGTGGTTACATAAAATATAGTATTCATTTTTCCCATCAACGGAAAAAGATTTAAAATAAAACATGGATTCTTTCTTGACACTTCCTTGAAACTATCATCATATCATGTACCCTTCCCTTGACCTGTGAAAAATATTTCAAAAACTTGGGATGAGCATAAAAAGCTCAGTAAAGGATATAAAAATGTGTAAAGGAAACATGAGTACATGTATACACAAGAATCAATGAAATCATACGCTACTCATAAAACATAAGAACTTTAACATACCTCCTCAAATCATGAATAAATCATACAAATCATAAGACATAAAGGTAACTTGAGGCATTCATAACATTCTTACGTATGGAGTAACCCTCTTGGTTACGTTTGGAATACCCATCAAACTATACTCCCTAAATCTCTTCGGAGAAACCTTAATGTTTAACACCTTCGCGTTACACAATGCAATAGAGAGCTATATCAGGGTCACCTGCCCTTAGTTTATCACAGAACCACCCGTCTTCATAGTAATGCCCAAGAACCATAACATAATCGTATCACATAAAACATGCATAAAGAAAACATAACATTTACACTTTTCAATCACAAGATATCAATACAACACATTGATATAAAAACATTATTAAAACCATTTTCAATACCAAAATAAAATAAAATTAAAACAAGGTATTTATTTTTCTTTTAAAAAAATTTATGGCTTGTAGAGGAAGCCGGAACTCAAATAATGGTCACGGCGACGGAGAAGTCGTTGTCGCCGCATACGTATGACAAAAACATTCCCTTTTGTCATTTACTAAAACTCTTCATATAAAAAATATTCCTTTTGGATAAACGTAAAAGTATAAGGGGTTTATACACCGTATAAAAGAAGGTTGTGTATAAAACAAAATATGCCTCAATGAAAGGAGATTGAGACGAAGTCCCATACCTCGGGTCCGACTTGACTCGATCGTTCTTTAACCTCCTGAATAATAAAATTGATTTAATTTATAATTGCTTAAGAACCTTTTTCAAGTTCATTATTACTTTTATATCACTTATTACCATGTCATGAACACTATGTAAATATTTAAGTTATTAACAGTCGTTTTAACGGTCATTGGTACTTGAGTCAAAAATAAACTCTTTATAATTACAAGTTTTTCATGTATCCATTATATCCAGAGTTATACTCATGATTTAGATATCATATATATCATATATATCCAGTATATACATGCATTTATAATATTATATAATCATTTAGAGGTAAGAATTGAAATGCACCGTTGATGGAGACGGTAAGCCGTATGTACGCATGAATGCTACTTTCATTTCTATTTTGTATTTTATGGAATGGAATCATAATGAAATAAAGGTATATAATAATTCCATTATAATATCATATATAATATCATTAATTACATCCTTTATACTTCCCACATATGGCATTAACGAATCAAATCACTTTGAGGGGGTGGTAGTCCGCACTTCCTAAAATGAAGATATCACGTTTACCCATAATGAAAACCATAAAGGTATGCCATAAATGAGAAATACAGAAGCTTAAGTAAAACATAAATATATTATATATATAAATATAGTGACATCTTAATGGCCACCTTTTAAGGTGTTATATGAGTGTTGAACAATCATCGTTTCGTGAGGCGGAAATTTTCCATCCATAGAAACAGTATATTCTTTAACCATTAGATGTAGGTGTGTGTAAGTGTAGCTCGAATAATTCTTATAAAAAAATCATAGTATATTTAAGATACTTGTGTTGTTACAAAATACAGGAATAAAAAGAGTTTAGGGGGTTGGAGAAGCAAAATAAAATATAAGAACACAATAGAAGACACTACCTTTAAATCGGGTAACTCTTTTTGATTTGAGCTCAAAGGCTTCCTTGGGAAGGCTGCTGCCAAATGTGAGGCTTCTAGGAGTTAGATAGGGATGTGGAGAGAAAAAATGAGAAGGTTTTGGCCGATCCAAAGGCTTTGTAAGTGTGGGTAAGGTGGTAGAGGTGGGGGCCTTTTATAAGAGGAGAGGAGGGACACTCTTGGAAAGTTACAAAAGGATACATTATTATAAAATGATTATCGGATTTAAAAGGTCCCAAAATTATATATTTCGAGGATAAGGTGATAATAGTTAGAAATCCAGACATCCTATAGGTTTTTGACATGTGTAGGTATTATATTTTACATTATCTTTTCATTTTATTTAAATCGTTAAATAATGAGGTAATCACTGCATCATCATGGTGTCATAAATAATTTAATTTATTTAATGTATAAAAATTATAAAACAAATACTATGATGTATTAAATCTTTTTATATTTCTAATGAATATTTATAGTCAAAAATATGACTTGTATAACCCCATTTAAAAATTGGTTTAGTAAAACAACTCATGTTTGTGTCATTTTTACTTTTACATTAAATAAAAAGCATTAATGTCTTTATCTTACCCAAGTGGCTCCATGGGGTCCCAAAAATTGACCCATGGGTTGTCTTGTTCTGAAATGACATATCCAATATGGGTAGGAAATGGGTCTAGGTATTTTCGTTTTATTATAATATCATGTTTGCCTTAAATTGCACTAATAATCTCTAATCGCGATTAAAAACTTAAAAGTTACTATTCACCAAAAAATTATTTTAATCCCATTGAACCAAATTTTACTTCTTAATGACAACCATGTATGTCGGATTTTTGAAATTCAAAACAGAAAGGTGGTAAAATCTTATTTAAACGAAAAATCAGTTTTTTAAGTACCACTTAGTGGTTTCACTATTCATCAAAAATTGAAGTTTTTCAGAAAAATACCAAAACTTCACCCTAAGCTATATTTGATATTCCGAATTCAAAAATGATGTATATTTTACAAAATTCAAAACATATATGTTACATTAATTAATTTAATAATTAATTCCTGCTGTCAGAGAAAATAGCATGTTTTTATGAAACAATAAGTATCAAAAGATTGACACTAGTTTAAGTCCAATTTCAAAGTGAAATTAATTCCAACAACCATTATTGGATTAAATGGTAAAAATATATTCTATTTACACTTTAAAAACAATTAAAAATATAATCTAACCATATAATTAAATTAGATGAAAAAGCAGTTTTGGTGTAAAATGCAGTATTTTTCACTATTCATTAAAAAAAAGAACTTTATCGGAAAAATACCAAAAAATTATCCTATGTAAATTTCAATGTCCCAATCATAAATAATAATTTTATTTTGATAAATAGTGGTTATGAAATTGTCAAAAGTTTTATTTAAAAATGGTTTTCCATCAAAAGGTAGTAAAACAATCTTTTAAAAATATTAGTGTATTCCATGCTTAAGATTGGATTTATTATCATTTTAAGCCTCTAAAATGCTATCTAATTCATTAGTAGACAAGATAAAAATATATATTATTCATTACTTACTTGGTATGTTACATTAATACATAAATTATTTTATATATGTGTGGATTAATTTTTTGAATAGTACTAATATGCCTATTAGAGGATCGAAAATGGATTTCATTTTCATCAGCATTTCAAATGGTCCATTGATATGATAATTCATGATGCATATAAACTGCATGCTTTAACATTTTACTTGGTACATATCCAATTTTAGGTAAAAGAGTTCCACAAAGAGGTCATAAGAAATAGTGGTCGGGTGATAGTGGTCATCATGGAAAACGGGTGCTGTTATTTTGGTAACTTATAGGCATTGATATTTTTTTCTGAACATGTTGTTACAACTAGTGGATCAACGAACATATCATGGGAGCCCTATGTTGACGCATTGTATCACGTGAGAACACTAGTTAACAGTTATAGTGCATCTTGGATGCATATTGGTGACATTCATTCAATTAAATTTCCCATTGATAAGTCAAATTTCATTTCTAATATTTCCATGTTTCCTATTTTGGAATTTTCATTTATGATTTTTTATTTATGGATTTTTTTTCAGTTTTTTATTGATATTAATAGAATTCCCATTGAGGATGGCCAAAGTGAACTCCAATGAAAATTACATGAATGGGCCTCAACAATGGAGATGGGGACTATAATACATCATTTTTCATATAGACATGAATATTTGTAATAGGTTTCCCCAAATTTAAGGACAGTGATTCACTTCCCATCATCCATGATAGAGTCCTTGTATTTTATAATGAGTTTGTGCATTTTTTCTTATGAAGTCATTTCATGTATTTGTCATTAAATTTTTAATTGGATTCATTTATGATATGTTTAAACACTAATTTTTAAATTCATGGGTTCAATCAAAAATAATATTTTCATACTTTAATTATTAAAAAAATAAACAGAAAACAAAAATGATTAAAAATTGGTTTAACCAATAAATTAATTGTCATCGAATCTTTCCATAAATCACATAGTTGATTTCATATGTCCGGAAAAAACATGTCCTATAAAGGGTTTTCATCAATGATGATAGATATAAAATAATTAGAAATAAATTATACATGATTAAAGTACATTGAAAAATTGATAGACTAAACCAACAACCTGAGTCTCATATTTTTTATTTCATTTTTTAACTTAATGATCAATTATACATGATAATTGTAGAAGTCATTTATTATGTGGTTTTTAAAAATATGTTTATAAATTTTAATGAAATAAATATATAAATAATTATGATTTAAAACATATAGAAGGATGGTTCTCCATTTCTCACATATCCGGACATGGATGTTTCACTGCTGGTATTAGAGGGACATCCACTACCTTTTTTGTGTGTATGCAGATCTCATTATATCCATTATGTTGCACTAATTCCATGCACATTGACTCATCTTCTCCATGTTGGGTTCTGAAAAATAGATTTTTGTGACATTATATTTTTTAATCAACATATCATTACTATAATTGTAGAGAGATGAACCCTAGAGACACATATATTAAATTTTATATGCATGGAGATAACTATTACACTCAAGGATTGGGTCATGATGTTGGCCTCCCCATAGATGGTGAAATTGTGATGGGAAAAGTGGGTGAAGATTACTTTGAGTTGTTTTAAAGATTACTGGTAATATAAGTCTACAATGATGGGTGGTCCATTATCGATAGTGGATTATGGGTTCCATGGATAGATTGGTGCATCTCTCATCTAGTTGATGACATAGAAAAGAGAACAATGAAATTATTTTCACATGAATACACATTCAGGATGATTGGTGGAATGATACTCATTGATCATTCAAATATATTTATATATTTGATTTATATACATTTATTAGAGGACTTGGCCCTGACAGGATAGTATAACCAGGGGACTACATGTCTCACATACACATACATGACACTATATTGTTCTTGTCACACATATAAGATGAATATTACAAAATGTGTTAATTGTATATACATGTGGATATGGGAGGAAATCCCTCTCTAATCAATTCATACACACACACTATTACCTTTTCATATTGTAATAGTGTCTCTACATGGATGATGGTATGTTATTGGTTCCATAAAATGTCAAAATAAAATGTATAACTTTTTATTTTGAATATAATGATGAAATATTTATATATAGTTTGATATAGAAACATAATAAATTAGATGAAGTGAGACACCATGTCCATGCTTACATACTTATGCTATAATGTCTTCAACTAGGTGATGTAAGGGGTTATTACTACCTGACTAAAAATGAATTTTTATTATCAAAAGATATTTTATAGAAAATGTGTGTGACCACATTCGTTCAAAAAACATGCATTCAAGACACAAAAAAAATATGAGTCCGTAATATCATTAAACATGATCTTAATCCAATTATCAAACTTTCTCTATATAAATTTTTTAATCATAGGTAACTTTATATCTATTTGATCACTGATGATGTCTTCAATGAGATCATCCATATTGTAAATGGATTTAATGTAATATTCCTTCATTATATATTCTTCATTGAACCCTCTTAGAACAATAAGAAATTTATTTTTTATCGACACATAAAAATATCCATTGAAATAAAAATGTATCATTATTTCAGTTAACATGTCAACATCCTCTAGTGAGGAATTAATATGGAGAACCTCCTCTACTATTTCATTTTTAAATTGGATAATCAAATCTATTTTTTTATTCTTTATAGACCCCATACTTTCCCATCATAAGGGTTCTAATAGAACCCCCTTTTTATCTTATGATGCTACCACATTGTCTCCTCATATCTAAACAATTACTTCTATTGAACCAACAACCTGTTATTGAGAATTATTTTTTTCTTGTTTAACTATTTCCTTATAATAATGAAGGTTTAAAAAAAATTATAATCATTGTACTCATCAAAAAACTCACCCTGTATTTCCATGGGTTTTATATTTTTTGGAAGACCTTATAACCATTTGTTTAGGAAAATAGGAGTAAACCTTCCTCCCTTTTATTTCTTCCCTTTGGTAAGAATATAACTCCTAGAGTCTCAGTTTCCTTTCCGATCATTCTTCTTTCTCAGGCAATGAATTCATCAACTATTCATTCACTGTCCAATGTCTCTTGATAAATAACTATTAGTCTCACAATATGTATCTCCCCATATAATCCTTTTCCACTATAAGAAAACTCATCATGTACAAAATATCATTATTCCCATTCCAACCCCTCAATTACTTTCCCTTCAAACAGTTACATAGATCAATGGTGTCCATGGTCTTTATAGGACATGGACTATTACCTGCATTCATCACAACCCAATATTGAATTGTTACACTATGAATTGAGGTATCCTTTTTATTATAACCATTTAGAACATGCACATCATTATCCTTGAAAACTTCCCCAGGAGAATAATCACAGATATGTCTCAGATCCTCAATATATGAGGAAGAGTTTGGTAATACTCTATTCGGGACAGATGCATCATCTTCATATTCCCTCTTATACCCCCACAACTATCCTGGGCCTACTGTGTCATGTTTATGTCGACAAAATCATTCAACAAATGGTAATAGATTTCTACAATTTTTGGATTAAGATTCATGGTTCATTACTATATCCATATGACATAAGTATAACCCATAGTGTCAGTACCCACCTATTCATTTTCGTAACCCCTCACATTGTAATTTGGAAACCCCATGCATGTTCAAATTCCAATGACGAAAAGATAAAATCAGATGACCCAGTCAACTTTTGGATGAAAAATATCATTTCTATGATTACAAAATCCATTTCCTATTTGTAATAAAATACATCTCCAGTATTTATCCACAACCACTCCACTAATTCCATTGAATCATCATCCTAAAAAATATAAATATAAATAGGGTGACTAAATGAATTTATTTTATTAATAGAACACATGTATCAACTTCAAATATTGATGGACATACATATAATAGAGGGGGTTTTAGGGGTAATTCTATTTTAGGGATGCATAACCAAATTTTTGAGAAAGGAGAATCACATTTCATTTAGAAAGAATATGAGAACAAGAGTAGATAGAAAATACCCACATTAAATTTTGAAGGGGATCTATACAATAGAATATTCAAACTATATATTGAATAAAAAATGGTCATGATATCTCATTTTTCAAGAATACAAAAAATCTCCCATCCCTGTAATCCCTATGAACTCAAGAATAATATGTCAAATGATTTAACTGAAGGTCATTGATTTCATAATTGGGGCACCAGGGTAAGGTTTAAGAGACCCAATGATTTGTTTGAAGACATAAAATGTGATTAAAATTAGAGGTGATCCTTCAAAGAGTTGTGGATATTTTTGGCTTATTGACATCTATGAAAATAACAGGAGAATATATGGATGAGAAAAAGGGTGAATGGATAATGTCCGAGACATTGAAGAAGACAAAGGCTAAGTACCCTCCCCCTATATTGGGGAGTGGTGGGAATCTAGGCCATCAATGTCTAGGGAATTTATGAGAGCATGACCAAGAATAGAGACCAATCCCAATTCAGTTACCTTCAATTAATTCCTTGAGATGTCAGTGAAGAGGAACATTAACTAGAGGGGATATTAGATATGATATATTGAGTTATGTGATTAACAACATGATACTGTATTATAAGGGACCAATATTATAGATATAAATTTATTTGACTAGGGGGATTATTAACCATTTTACCACATGTCGACAGTGTGATTTCAGACATGAAAGTAATTAGGATTTCATGACTTGATAATAACTCATACTCATGCAATTGAAAAGTTGTTTTATTAATATTAAATAATTGAATTTTTTCACAACATTCTCATTTCACCCAAACCCTTCACATATATGTTCTGGTAGAGGGAGGAACATTTGACAACGCATATTTTCATTGGGGAGTGATAGAGTTTCTTCCTCAAATTGATGATAATTTTAATTGGATTGTATTTAATGTACCATGTGATATTGTGGTTTTTGTGCCTGATATATATGTGTTAGTGGGTGATTACCATATTATTGATGGAGATATGGAATAGGAGGAGGGTTTTATTCATGATCATCTAGATGCTTCTTAAGCACCTATAACATATGAGGCACAACAACAACCAGAGGAACTGTCACAGTTATGGTCTGTTAGCATGGTAGATTTTTTTGTAGAGATAAATGTGGAATTCATTATGATGTATTCATTATTATCCTCTGATACACATATACCACTAAACAATATAATTATTGATTGTTTTTAGGGATATTTCCAAAAAACAACTACTACACATATAAGTAAGAAAATGTACATGCAGCAAGACTATAGTTCCACCACCTTCCACAAATAATGATGTGGTGGTAGGTGTCAGGGATGATACACAAGAGCATCATTTTCAAGAGCATATGCATATACATACATGGAAATAACACATTATATATACACCAGGTTGTGACATATATGAGCATCAAGGCCACCAATGTAGATTACAATGATAAATGTTATGTATTTTTTAAATCATTATTTATACATTATTTGAAAACATACTAATATATTACATAATGTTGAAAAAAATATAAACAAACTAATATAATTTTAAATTCATAAATATATTTTTGAACAAATAAGAAACATTCATATTAATTACAATATTGGTATAAATAATAATTCCTATTTATTTTTTATATTAATACTTTTTAGTATTATTATCCAAATTATGTACAATAAATAATAATACTAAATTTATGATTAAATGTTAAAAATAATATAGTTTTTAGTTCATCAAACATTATTAATATTTATAATTAATTTAATATGAATATCTATTATAGGTAATATGGATATTAATACTCTGTATTAATATAATAAATAATCATCTTAAATAAATTATTAATATTTAATAATATTGTTATTTTCAATTCTATTAATATTATTAATATGAATAATAAATATTATCTTATTTGTTATATAACTAATTAGCTTGTAATACAACATTATAAATTAGGAATAATAAAATTATTTCCTAGTAAATATTTTTTATGAATAATTTTTATATTTTTACATTATTATATAATAAATATAACATATAATGCTATTAATTATATTGTTACCATATTAAACTATTATTAATTAATAATAAATTTTAAAATTGATAAATACAAAATAATTTACATATTAAAAAATACTAATAATTATGTAAGTAAAAAATCTAAAAATTATTTATAATTAAAATATTATAAGAATAATATAATCCTTAAATAGTAAATATTTTTCTAAATAAAAATTATTTTATTTACATTATTATATAATAAATATTATATATAATTATTTTATTTATATTAATAAAATAATAATATATTTTTAATTAATAAAAAATAATAAAATTGATTATTAATAATTATTTTACATATCAATATATTTCAAATAAACATATTAATAAAAAATTTGACAAAGATTTATAATTACAATTATATAAATATTAGTTTTTATAATATTAATTAACTAATAACAGAATAATATAGGATTAATTAATAATAAATAATTGAATTGATTATTAATAAATATGTTATTTATTTTCAAATTAGTAATATTTTATATCAACAAAAATATTAAAAATTATTTTAAAAATTATTCATAATTTTTTTATTAATTATATATATTATATTTTTAATTAAAAAAATCAATTATTAATAATATATATATATAGGTGTGAGCGGGGTTCACACCTCTTTGACTAAAAGACAGAAGCATAAGCCCCATTTAGGCATCTCTATCACATATAGGGAAGTGTGATGAAGGTTCATTCATCTATGATCCCATTTCTAGACATAATTGATACCCTGTACAATTTTAAAAAATCAAAACCCAATAGAGAAGCCAACATGTGGTGTAACCACTGAGATAGTATGGCATCTTGTAAACACCAAATAGTGAACCATTGAATAAATGAACCCATCAGAGAGCCTTTATTCAAGAATTTATCTAGATGTTTAATTTTATATTTTAAGATTCCCTAAAATAATTTTATTGATGAATTCATCTTATCTAAATTAGAATATTTTGATGTTTTTAGTTTTTTTATGAGTTGTTCTATTTAGTGTTGAAAATTAATATTTTCATGAATAATATAATTTGTATGAATTTACCATTATATTAGAAGGAATGAGAATTTTAGAAATTAGTTTATATTATAAAACATGAAATTAATGAAAAAATTATACATTTTAAAATATTCATTAAACATAGAAAATATAAGGAATACATTTTTTGAAATAATTTAAATGACACTTAATATAAAAATTGTTTCCCCCTTCAATTGAATCATGTCTTTTTAAGGTAGAATCTGTTTTGGTTTTCCTTCAAAGATTCGAAAGATTAATTTTTCTTATAATAAATAATTTATTTTCAATAAATTCCATAATAAAAATAATCATACATTTAACATAAATTTAATTATTATAAATGTTATTTATTTAAAAATGATATTTTTATGATTAAGCGTGTTAATCTAAAGTCAACATCTCACACCCTCATATTTTTTTATAAAATGAATTTCAAATAATAAATAATAAATATCAAATTATTTTAAATATTAAACCTAAATTATGTTCGTTAAAATTATTTACTAAAATATGAAATTATTTATCATAGAAAATATAAAAGGGATAAATTAAGTTTATCCATGTTTAAATGTCATAAAAGAGTTATAAGATGCGACTTGAATTGATTTTTTGTTCACATTATAGACTAATAAATTTTCCTAGACAATTTTTTCTTTTTGATCCATTGATCATTGATTAGTGCTCGTGCATTATTGCAAAATTGAACATTGTTCCTACAACTACCAATCCCATTATTTATAAAAAGGGAACATCTTAACCACATCAATAACAACTGGCATTCCTATTTTTCCTCAAATATTTTTCAATGACCTCCCTATTGAACCCTCTTCCAAAAAAATATTCATCTTTTCACTAATAGTTAGACTAATCATGTCAAATTAAATGATACTTATAAGGAATAATCATGTCCCCGACATGGGTATTATCAACTACATAGATTTATAATAAAATATATTCATTCAAATTTATTAAAATAAACAATAATATAATGACATTGTAATCATTTATACAATTTAATATTACAATAACAAAGTTATAATAATTTTTTATTCATATAACCCATCCATTAAGAAATAAAATATTATTGATCATGCATAATTCAGACTACTAGCTCCACAATGTAACATGTGTCATTTTACATTACTAATATACAATGTTTCACATAATGATGGTATTAAACTATAAATATTATTTTTATGATTTCATTAATTTTATGGTGTTCATAATCAAGATTCTGTTAAGTACAAGAACAATAAACATTCATCTTTAGTTAAATAATTTTAAATAAGCATATATGAGGATAATAGTTTTTTATTAAAATTTCATAATGATATCATATCAATTAATTATTTTTTCTAATTACATATTATTTGTATTATAAAAATTATAAACACTAAATAATATCATTATGGTCATGGTATAATAATATTCCTACAAAGACTATAACATTTCGACCTAGGTTCTGCTAAAATTGAACCCCGAGATGGTTCGCCAAAAGGCCTCATACATGACCCTCCTTTCTCTAGGTGATGATTACTAGAATAGAGAGCCTATGGTGTGGATTTGGAGAGATAATTCTTTCATATTAAATTAAAAAATAGATGAAATGACTATATATCATCCAATTTAGTAAATAAATAGAATATGAATGATGTAAATAACATAAAATAGTAACGGTTTTTAATAATGAAATGAAATGATATATAATCCCTAAAAACCATGTCTTATATAAACAACTACTTCACCATTTTTTATCAAATACATAAGTGTAAAAAATGGAACAAAAATATTGTATTAAGGCTAAATTACTAAATATGAGGTAGACCAAATACCCCATCTCCGTGACAAAGTTGAGATTCTCCATCCTGGTTAAAAGAATTTAGATATGTGGCTATGCTTTATCATTAAACTCTAAGACTGAATAAGAATAATAGAGAGGATAATAATTTAATATAATAAAATATTTGATCATAGGGTCTTTAATTCCAATTGACCATATATAATTCTACATAAGTCGAAATATCCATGGGACTACTCTTCAATATATATATATATATATATATATATATATTCCCATACATATATATTCCAATATATATATATGAACATGTATATACATGACAATGACATTGATTCGAAGAAGCATATTAAGGTATCTATGACCAACATCATAATGAAAAACTTAATCAAAGGTCACTCAAATGATCCATAGTCCAGTTGAAAAAAATCCACTTACTAGAGATCTGAGATGGATGTCATTCGACTGAAGTGATGTATCATTAATTTGATCCGTGGGTTTGTAATCTCTATTGAAAATATCCAATTTTAACAATGCTGAAATTTACCTAAGCAAGATAAAACACCATAGTGGTATACATGTTCTATCCCTAGGTTCACCCATATTCAACTCTACTCTATCATAATGTATTGTAGGTATCAACTGGGCATCCTTGAAATGTGGAATTGATCAAGATGTTATAATACTAGATCCACATGTAATCCAGTACATTTTAAGAAACCTAGGTCCCAACCCATTGGAAATCAATACATTGAAAAGTTGATAATCCCAAAGGGTATGATACATAGATGATATGTATGGAATACTCTCTAGCTCCATTAAATAAAATGAAATATTTCAATAACCATCTCAACAATATTATCCCTAAATAAGTATATTTGAAACAATAAAATTTTGTTGACTGAACCATGCATTTATGCTTGGATTATATTAGAGGATCAAGTCAACCCCAGAGGGAACATCATCATATATCTTTTTGGTATAATTGAACCTATCCAACAACCTTTGGAATCACCTATAATTTTAGCAAATAATTTATTCCTATAGAAACCTAATATTATTGGGGTTCCAAGACATCTCACTAGCATACCTCTATATCAATGAAAAAGTAGGAATCCTAGTGACTAATGAGAATTCCAATAAATTTAATATTAAAATATGTAAGTATTAAAAGATATACCCTTTTATGTGATTTTGTAAATACATATAGAATAAGGATTAGATGCTGGATTCCAGGTAGTATTTCAAGAAATCAGTAAATAATAAGGCACTATAGTCAAATCCCAATAATTATGTCTGGGTATCCTAATAAAATGAAAATATATAATAAGAGATCATTAGTATGGTCCTATTATGTTTGTCTTGGGACCCCAATTACTATATTTGATTAAAATTCATAGACGACATATTCCAAAAACTAAATCTCAGAATTCTAATAAAATCATAATGTATAGCATCGGTAATATCATACACAAACCATGATGTACCTCTGGAAATCATCACTTCCTAACTAGTAGACAAGTGAATTATTAAAAAAGTGTGAGGGTCATAAATTCATAAACCCACCACTACTTAAATATCTCTACAGGCTTACATATTCAAAATGGGTTACAAGGTGACACTTTCTGATGTCCATACCCAATCCCCCAATGATCATGCATAGGGTAGATCTACCATGAGGTCCCCTATTAGGACTCTCTGTAAATAAAAATGGAAATTTATCCTACATGGTATCTTCATGGTCTACATGTAAAATAAATAATCTACCTGATATCCTTAACAATTAAGGAATAAGGAGGAATGATACACAAGATCCTTGATTGTATGTAAATAGAGACATCCTATATGGGGTCCTCGAAATGGTATATAGGATGATGTGTCCTTCGTGGGATCCTATGTCTATGTGTACATAGGTAGAAGGATCCTATATGGAATCCCCAGGAAGGTTAAATAATTTGGTTGATCATACAAGGGATTCCCAAGGCCAACATATTAGTAAGTACATCATATAGGGGACCCTCACATACAATAATACGTAAATAAATCCTATATGGGATCCTCAAAATAACTAATATCAAGTCCTCCAATTCCAAAAGGGAAAAAAATCAGTAGAGAATATCTTAATAATTCATTCTTCTAAAAGAGACATCTTATCTCTTAACATAGATCAAAGGGTATCACTCTCCAGAGATAGATCAATCCAATTACTAGAGGAAGAACCTATCCATTTATTCATACTTATGAAATGACTCATAGGAGTCCTAAAATCATCTCTAGGGTATTTCAATCACGATACAAGTGAAAATAATATTAAAATTGACTATTAATCAACCAAATTCCAACTCTGGGGGTGTAATGATATGAAAATCCATCAATACGGTAGCAAAGGTGGAGTACTCAGTGTGTATACATGAGTATATGATGTGTACTTTCAATGCCTCACCATAGTGTGTCCTTTAGTTAGACATGACATGTAAATCCCATGTACATGGTTTTTATACCATGTACACAAGATTTACCTTACATGAGGTATCTTACCGGTACCTCACATGGCATGTACATGTATTTTGTCTTGTCGTGTACTTGTACACATCGTTCGACCCACAGGGGGTCTATCCATGTACATGGATAAATGTATATGTATTAGTTAAAAATTTTGTTACACCATACCAAAATTTAATTATAATAAATCAGATTCCATGAATAATGAGAAAACATGACATGTGTTCCGGAACTACATGTCGTGTGCTCATGACTTCTGAATGGGAAAATAATAAAATCATCCTGAAACCCTGTTTTCACCACATAAGCTACAGATCGACCCTTGGTTGGTCCTATGAAGTGAAAATAAGGCTCAAAACGAAAATTTTTTCAATCTATGGGGATCAATGGTTTAAAATTAAAAATGGCCATCAATTGGGAGGAATCCAACGAATGTTTCCCCATTTATATGATCTACGACTGCAAAAAATTGATCTGTATCCTCTAAAGATTTGCAGTGGAACCTTCCTTATTATCCAAACATAACACTATATATATATATATATATATGTCACAGATTGTCTATTATACATGAAAAATAGGAATCCCGTAGGTGGGGAGTATAATCGAGAAGGTAAAGGGGATGAAAATAAAAGAAAATAGAAAATGAAAAGAATGAAATGAAAAGACAAATAAAAAGGGGTTGAGCCTTGGACCTGACACACCACCTGAATTTATGCTCGGCCTATGAAAAATTCCCAATTCCAAAATCAATATAGAATAGACTATTGAAATACAACACTCTATTAAAAATATATATTTAAGTTTAATTGTACAAATAAATTACAATATAATTTAATATATATTAACCATTAATTATCGCACATAAATTATAACAGTTTAAAAATATACCAAAATCACATAATAGAGTAAAAACATTTTGTTTGGAACAATATAGTTCTAATTAAAATCACTTGAGTTAATATCCTAGGGGAACATGACCATTTTTTTCCTTACACACACCCGATTGGAAAATTTTTTTTTTTTTCCAATTTCATCATCTAGAAAAAATATGGGTCCTTCCAGTCTCACCAAAATAACCCTTTACTTGCCATAGAATCCTTGGTTTTGAAACTAACATCATCTCTCTCATTCATAGAATTTATGAGACAATTTTATCTTGACATTCCAATTGTCAATCTCATAGTATCTACAACTCTAAAACATGGGATACATTCAACTATGATCAATCTCGTACTCCCAACCATAGGAATACCATTCTTGTTTCCCCAACTATAAAACATAAATATCAAAGGACAATGGAAAACAATTAATTTCAATGGAAAATAAGGTCGACCATGTAGGAAACATTATTTTCATACCAATTACAGATACTTATAGTTCACAATTAAATAATTGATGGCATTTTCTTCTTGCTTAAATTCAAAACTACTCCTTTAGGGCGATTGGTTTGTCTGTGGAAGGAAGGATTAATAGGGGATGGATACTAGGAATTGTTCTAACAAATTTAGATAATTAAATTTATGATTTGTGTTGGTAAGGTTATTCTTTTTCATGACGAGTAATAGTTTTCCCACGAAGGAAAACCCTATCATCACATAACTTATTAAGATTAAATGTAGTGTAAATGACATATGCGTGTTTTTATAAAGATTCCAGGCCTATTATTTTTATATAAGATCCCTTATTGTCATTATCTCTTTCACTATAGGTTAACTATATGATCTCCTCATTTATAGAAATTCTTTTCTTTGATCTAAATAATCCAGTCATCCATAATCTAGGATGCCATCTATCACAATAGATGACCATCATACATTTTTCTTATTTTCCATATTATTCCAATATTGGGAAATATAGTTGTTGATACTAAATTATTTCTCATATACCTCCATAAGGAATTTGGTATATACCTATGACCTATGGTTTTTTGTCTATTTGACTAATGTTTTTGTGGTGCATTCCAGAGCTTCGGGTCATTGTTTCTTAATAATGTGATAAGTCATAAATTAATCATTGATTCTATTATGGTTCAACCTTCAGAACCTAAAAAATATTGGAGGGTTTCAAAGTCAACATGATCCACCTATGTGGTGTTTTCCTTTATCTTCTCTGTTATTAAAAAACACATTGGGTGTGTGATCTTTCCACCCGTTTAGTGGGAGCCTCTTTAAAGTATGTTAGTTAGATTGATAGAATATTCACACATTTTACATGTTATAAAATTATATTAAAATGATTTAATAGTTTTTTAAAGCGTTAATGTAAATGGATATGGACACTAATATAGCCCATTACTTTTATTTTATTATTTTCCTGATATTGGATATCTTGGTATGCCACAAACCTATTATTTAGGTATTGAACCTATGATTAATTAGAAATAGAAAAAAATGATTATTAAGGTATGGAGCTTATTATTATTATGGCATGAACCATTTGATTAATAATTTATGGAACCTATGATTATTAATTCTTGTAACAAATGATTATTAAGTCATGGAAACTATGATTATTATTATAAGTCACTAGGTATGGTATTGAAGTATGAAACTTGTGATCCATAGTTATGATTATTTTTGGAATGATATCATTTAATTGGATCAATGTAGAGAACCTGTGACTTCTATATACTCTTAAAACACTGAATATAGGTCTCCCCAATTATGTCGTTTGGGACCTATCCCACACAGGTTTGTTACTTCTATCACATGTGGCTTATGCTGAGATGGTTACCAACTACTGTTGATACGTTATATATATAGGTGATTGACTAATATAACATATATCTTCAATAACATTTTCTAGGGAAATATTATATTTACCTCGCATTAGTTTTCACAAGTTATTATTTAACATGGTTTTGGTTGTTTTTTACATCGTGGATTTGTTATAGAAATCATTGGTTGTGTTCATCTAAGTTTATATCACAACCTATTTAGTCACCTGAATCTTCCTATGATAGACTGCATGGATACAGGTAGGGATATGGGCATTACACATGATGCTAATTCTTGAATTATTGTAGCATGGGAGAGGGGAAGAAAATCACCAACCTATGGCTCTTTATTCAAACTAGATACAATTTTTGGTTTATTTGGTTCAATTTATATACCGATATGTACACGTTTTTAATTCCATGATGTCTATTCCTTATTGTTATCATCTTGATGTTACATCATTCTATATATGGTAATGATATTTTTATAAAATTATTTTTATTGTACTAAATTATTTACTTTTTACTTTTAAAATTTATTAATATTGTTCACATTATTTATTTTTTGCACCATTGTGCAACTATGAATTTGAGGGTAGAGTCGCCCCAATCTACCACCATGGAACCACTCTCCTAAATGTATGTATATTATGTGTGGAGTGGTGTGATAGAGGCCATGTGAAAAATAGATCAGGGAACCTCTTTGTGTCTTCTGTGTTAGGACCATAAAAATTAGTTTTAGAGTATTTTATTTATAAACATTTCAATTTTGGGATGGTAGAATGGATAAGAGTACATATTGACATTTGTTAATGATCGTATTTGGGTGGGTAGCAAACCCATATACAGGATAAAAGACAAAATATATTGGATGGGACTTGATGTTCTTGATTATGCCTACTACAATTGATTTGATCCCATTATTGGGAGTCACACATGATAAGTGATGTTATTATTATTATGATGTTGGATTAATTAATTTTTCCCTATATGTTAAGGAGTAATTGATTATGCATCATTTTAGAAAACTTATAGATTAATATGTGATTCATTATTACATGCCTTGTAGGTTCCATTTCCTAACTCCAAGATATTTTTTATATGTGCCTGAAGTTACATATATGTTATTCAATTAAAATTAATACAGGAAAAAGTAAATTAGATAAAGATTTATTAATGTTTCTTCATTAGATTTTTTTTCTAATATAGATTGATGTAGATACCTTAACTAACCAATTATCACCTGTATGATTATGTATCTCACTTTAAATAGAATGAATGCAAGTTGAATTGAAATACATGAGTTCAATTTTTAATTTAAAGAGTGCATAAACCTCTATATTTTGGGAATGAAGATTAATTTAGTCAAATCATTGTATGCTCCCTGTTATATTTATCTATCAAAAAATGGTATATTATAGTTAATTTAACTACCAATTGATTTTTATAAAGTAAGAACATGTAAAAAATGAAATTAGTACTCTAATTAACTAGTCTGTTATCTTGTTGAATGAATTGAAAAATATATAATTTAATTACGGGAGATGTTTAATTGGGGTTTTAATTTTATATTAAAGGTTTTTTACATCTATAAAAATAAATTTACAATCCTTATACATGGACCCTTAAAATAAAATTTTGTTCATGAACGATACCTGATCTTAGTATGGGTTATTTGGCAGTGTCTCTGATATTCTTTATGATCATTTCTATCACTCAGACCAGGACTTATAATCTGGTAGATGGGTGAAACATTTATATTTTAATTCATGAAATTATAATGTTTTTATATATGTTATATTAACATTATCAATTTTTATATGAGGCATGTACATGGAAATTATAGATCAGTTATACCATGACATCCTCATGTCATGTTCCCTCGGAGTGGTGAAGACCATGATCAACAGGTGGGGTGCCCCAGAACCACCTTTGTTACCTATAGTAGAGACACTGGTGTAATCTCTTACTATATTTAATGTGGGTGATGATTCATGGTAACAATAGTATCTTATTTGGAATATTAAGACTACATAGATAGCAACAAGAACTTATTATTATATAGGAGAGTTGACATGAGAGGTTAAAAAATAGCATCCACCTTCTTTTTTGGGGATGGTGACCCCCTATCTACATAGTTATGTATTTAGAATATAATTTCTGTTTTGAAGAGCCTTGAGAAAACTCTTCAGTGGATATTTAAGCTCAATAAATATATGATTCAATGTTCAACATTTTTTTTGGATATTCTGAACCACGAAGGTCCATACCAGGAAGTGATTTTAACAGATTTCTTATATCTCTTCCACGAATTGTCATTACTTCGAAATTTTAGGAAGGATAATTCCATGGAATTATTAAAACTACACTTGGGGTCTATGTTTTTTATCGATTACATTACTCTATTTATAAATATTTAGAACTGTTTTCTAATATATACTGCTGGTGAGTCTGTTAATGTAAGATGATTTGTGGATGGGAAAATGAATCATATTCATTCTTAAGAGACTGTTTTCCAATTGAATATTATATCTTATGTAGTAAACCATGCTCTTATTATCAAACATAAAATGGTGTAATCTATAGGTATATATTAGAATGGATTTGATTCTCAACTAAAAAGTGTAGTATCTGGAGGCCTGAATCTTCCCTCAGAGGTATCCCATGAGGGACGTTCCAATAATAATGCTTCTATATGTAGTTTTATAGTATGTCATTGGTGTTAGAAGTAGGGGAAAATAAAAAATAACTTTTATGGGGACTATTTTAGTGTGAAAATAGTGTTAGGGTGGATCATTTATTATGATTTTGTAGAACATTGCATGTAGTGTCTAGTGAAAAATGTTCAACACTTACTCAATGTCCTAGAGTGTGATCAGTATCTCCATTTCAGGTGGGGGGGGGGGGGTGAAGCACTACCAGCAAGTCAGTGTGAGGAGGAAGTCTTGTATAGGGAATGTGGATAAAATTAAAATAGTATTAAAAAAGTGGGCCTGCTCAAGGTAGTCATGTTGTATCTCATGGAAAATTAATAGACCGGGATTATGCAGTGAAACATGTTCCAGATGATAAGTGCAGAAATCATATTCAGGTTATGATTTTTGTACCAATAACATGATATTTGTCTAATTTGATACATGGGATATGAATTCATTTTTCTCTGTGTATATTTAACAATACCTCAGACTATAAATTTAATACTTTTTGGGGGGGTTATAACCCAGGATAGTCCTTTGCATAGACATTCTAGGAGTATATAGAATGTGGGGGAGTTCCCCCTTGACATATGTGATTATCACTTGTTATAGAACTTATACATCCTCAAGATGATTGGATTTGATTTCTTCCATTGGATTGAGTGAATTATTCCTTATCACTCTTATGTGGACTTATAACTCTTTGAGATATTTGGAATTTTTTTTGAATTAAATAATCTTTTGAGATATTTTTCATTTCATGTAACACAAAAAATTGGTTCTTTTCAATTTAAGCACTATATTTGGATTATTTAATAGGTAATACTAAGTTAGTAATACACTATACTAACCATAAGGATAATCTTGACCAACATAGAACATCTAGGTTATCTTCTGAAATTTCATATGTTACTTGAAAAATTGACTTTTTGTATACAATAAGCTACACTAACATGGTATATATTGGACGCAACACTATGTTTCTATGAAACATATTATTATTATTACTATTCTTTAAATACGCTAATTATATCCTACCCATTAAATATAGTAATATAAATAGTAATAAATACATTTAAAATATTGTTAATAATTGTGTTATAAACATGTATTGAAAATAGAGGATATATTTTTTTGTAACGTCCTTATATGTTTAAAAATACAATTTTCCATGAACAAATAATTTTTCATGTCCTTTAGTGAAAACCAAAGCAATAAATTTTAGACACATTCAGTAATTTCATTTCGTAAAATAAAATTCATTTTTTATTTTAGGATTTCAAAATTATATTCGGGTGAAATTTTCGGATTTTTTCTAACAAACATCAGTTTTTGATTAATCATGACAAATACCGAATTATAATTCAAAAATGCATTTTCATCTAATTTAATTATAAGGTTAAAATATATAATAATTTGTTTTATATGATTAATTATATTAAATTTTTTATCAATTAATCTAATTTATTTCATTGGAATCACTTTCTCGTTGATGTTCAGTAGAATAATTGATAACATATTATGACGTTCCTACTTTAAAAACCCACAGTGTTGTCCCTTCAACATGATTACTTTTAAATTAATTCATACCAAAAATGTGATTAAAATTTTAGAAAATGGTTTCCATATTTGGAATCAAAATAATTTATAATGTCTCATATTTTTAACTTATTTTCTTAACCAACAATATTAGTGAATGTAATTAAAATATTTTACATCAATTCAGGTAGAATTATGAATTAATAGGCACTGAAGCATATATTTAAGACCCAAAACGACTTATAAATTGTAAAAATCCAATTTAATGTACAATAATCTACCATAAAACTTCCATTCTTGAGTTTGGTCTATTTTTTATCACATGTTTAGGTAAACAATTGGGTACACATAACTTGTTTTAAAAAATTCTAAATGTGTCATTTCCCGTCCCTATAAAAGGCCACCAACTCCCCATATTTTTCACACCACCCAAACCACATAGTTTCAAAAAATAACATTGCAATATATTTACCAAAATCACTAATATCCTCTTAAAATCCTCCCCCTATGATTAATGCTTTCAAGGGAATCCTTTTGGAACAAACCAAAATGAGCTACCAGATTAAGAGGTAACATCTTCTCTCAAGAGCCTTTCTTATATTTTCTTTCTCTACCCCATCCACTATTAATTAAATTATTTTATAAAAAAAATATCATACATATAATAGGATTTTATAATGCCAAGTGTAAGTCCTACCCTTACACAAAACTCGATATAAGGGGTAGCAGACATATTGTTAACATGTACGATGAAGTACTACCTCACAATTGTTAATTTTTCATTACCACCTATCACGATGGAAATTATTATGGAAAATATGATTTTAAATATTTTATTTTATATTTATTATATATTTAAAATTTATTATTCCTTTTACAACACATTTCTTTTTATATTCTATTTTGTGTAAGTATAGAAATTTCATTTGGGGAAGTGTGGACTACCACCCCTCAAAGAGATGTGATTCTCTCACACACTATATTGAATGTATTAAGGAAGGTTTTAATGAAAATATATGATATATATTATATATTAATTCTAATTTAATAATTATATTTATTCATATATATAAAAATAATTTATCTACCTTCTTTCTTTCAATATGATAATAAAAATGGAATCAACATTCATGAATACGTACGACTTACAATGTCCAGGAATGATGTATTCCATTTAATATATATATTTATTATAGGATACTATACTAAAAATATATTGAATACAAATGATATTTATATCATGGTTTAATTTTTGGAATCATTATATAAGTATAAGGATAAAGGATTTAACAAATTAAGACAAATGAGAAGAACAAAGAGAATATTATCCAAAGTGAAACCCTGCCATAAGGTTGTTAACAAGATGGTTATGTTAATTAATAATTAAACCATATATTGTATTAGATAAAATAATATTATTATTTAAAATATTTATAATAAACTTAAATTTATTATATCGTAAGATTGTTCAAGTAGGAAGAGAGTCAAGACACAAGGTTATGGTATTTCATCTCGCTTTTTATATCTGTGAGATACGTGAATTATTCAACACCAATTCCTTTTCTATGAAGCGTATAATAAAAATGGATTTATTAAAGAATTCATACAAGTAAATTTATGTATATTTAAATATATATTTAATGATCATTCATTCAGGGGGATAGGTTTCAAAAGTTACCAAATTGGTAAAATAGTTTTGTCTCAATTTTCCTTCTTTGAGACCCCTGTTTTTTTATGCATCTAAATTCTCATTCGAGGTACATATAATTCCATTTAACATGTTATTTCATGAATATAATTATTTTAATGGTATTTTATACTTCATGTAATTTATCTTTTTTCTATGGTGAGTATTATCCAATGTGACCATGTGGTAAGAGTTTATTGAATCAATCTAATCTCTTTTCGAAATTGTTAATGATTATGATTCATTAATGAAATATCATCCTCCAACTATCAGGAAAATTCATAAATTTTATACTATTTTTTTTAAGATATATTTATAGACTAGTACCATTTTTCCACTCATTGGTACATATGAAAGGTATGAAAGTATTTTTAATAAATCTCGATGTTACCCTCTCTTGAGTCAGAAATATGTGTTCCTTTAAAACCATGTTTTCTAAAAGTTTTTTACAACAATATTTTACCATTATCATATCATCATCAAAATAAATTTATACCATTATTTTCTTTTACCAATATATTCAATTTAATATTATTGTCTCTTTCTGTTTAAGGAAGTTTTTATAACTTTTTACATTGTAAAAGGAATTTTCTTTTTTACCTCATATAACATGAATAAATTTTCCTTTTGTTATTTCATTGAATCTTTATATGCATTTTTTTAAAATGTTAATTTTTATGAAAATATTTATAATCATAATTTTCATGTAAAATTGTTTTTAAAATGATTTCAATCATTATTTCTATGCTTTTAATCTATTTTAAAGGAGATGTTTTTCAAAAAAAATATCAATATCTTATATATATATTCATGTAAAATGTTTTTCAAATAGTTTTAAATATTAATTTATTAGTTTTAAAATTATTTAAATGAAATATATTTCATAATATTTTCATTATTTATTTACAAATTTTTCAATTTTTTTCAAATAAAAATTATTTCTAAAAAATTTGAATCTTATATTTTATTTTTGCAAGGAAAAGTGTTTACATAATGATTTCAAGTGTTCTTTATATATTTTCATGTAATTTTATGAGAATATTATTTTCAAATGGTTTTATGTATTAAAAATAATTTCTCGATAAGAAATAATATTTTTCACAATAATCTTGTTTGAACGTCATTTCAAAATAATTTTTCATCTTAGATGACCTTCATTGATGTATCTAATTCCACTATATAAAATGATCTAAAGTTTATATTCATATTATTTATATTAATGGGTTATTCATAAAATCATGGTCTTTTTTAAGAATATTTCTATTTCATAGGTTATATATTTATGAAATCCATTTCACTTTCATGTGTAATTATTGTGATGAAATGATTATAAATTTTTTATATTTTTTCCATAGGTTAATATATGTTTACATGTTTATGATACCCATTTCAATTAATGGGCTATGGAATGATTGTTTTCGATTTTGTGGAACATGTATGTATGAAATTATTATGAGATGGGTAGGACATATATATCCCTCTAATTCATTGGGTATGTTTTTATATCTTATGATAAATACATGGATAGAGTGAGAAATGAACTGAGTTCAGTATTACTGGGATGAAATGTGGAATGAAATCAGTTCAGTATTACATGGATGGAAAAGAAAATGAACTTCATTCAGTATTACAAGTTTGTAATAAGAAGTTATATCAGTTCATTAATAAAAGGTTTGAATTCGATGTAACCCCATTTTAGTAAAGGGAATTTTCCACTAATATGTCCTTGGTAATGAATCCTTGACCAATAAGGAAATAATTAGATATGATTATTTATCCACCATAGTTCCATGTTTTATTCGGTTTTTTTCTATCACTGGTTATTTTCTTTATTTCTTTATGATTCATGTCTTATGAAAATCTATGCATTATTCCATGATTCATGTATATAATATTTGATATGTAGGGTGTGACCTTTTTTATTCATGATCCTGTTCTTATACCCTTGTTCTCAGGATTGTGATTAAACATATACCGTGTTTACCCTTACTATTTCTTTTAGGTAACCCCTTTTAATGGTCCCTTCTACAGGTAATGAAAATATGTATTGTTTTTATGATTCAAATAAGGGTTATAGTTTTGAAGATCTTATTTGGATATAATTCAGCTCATCTATGTTCAATTTTCTATGTTTAAATGTTTCAAAAGGCACTATACTAATATGGTCTTTAGTCTTCTATCTGTATAATGTTAAAATTATTTCAAAAAATTTATGAAATTTATATGTATGAAAAGTGAGGGTCTCCATAGTTGGTATTAGATAAACATTTAGTGAACCTTTAGAATATATAATGATAAAACCATAGACACCCCTAAGGATATGTATAAGGATACGTCTAAGGATAAGGGAAATTATTGGAAAATTTACTATAATTTTTTAATGGATAGAGTGAGTGGTTTCCTTGAAATAAATCCATGTCTTGATAATATTATAGGATGTAACTGTATAATATATGTATCCAATGGTAGAAACTATGACAAGATTTTTTAGGCAAAACTTGAGGTAAACTGACATTTAGAAATGGGAATTGTTGAACACTTTGTTTGATACACTTGGTTTATCTTCTTTGAGAATTCACAAACACTTTAAAAAGCATAATGAATGATTTAAATATATGTTTGCTATGAAAACCCATGGATAAGACATGGGTGTGATAGATTAAAGAAGGTGTTATGATTTAGACACACTATAAGTAATTGTTTTCCTGATTATGTGGTTTTACTATAAGGACCTAGCCATAAAACATTACATAATCTTGAATTAAATGAATAATTCACATTGAGGATCTTTTAAGGTTTATAGTTTTAGAGAATTAGGACATATATATTACATCACAAAATATTACAAAGTAGACACTTATAATCAGTTTCCATTTTTTTATAAAATAAAAACTCCTAAAAAGAAACATGTCTAGTTACATGTTTTAAATAACATGTCTTTCCATGATCCCATCCTTGACCCTGTTCATCTTTATGTCTTGTGGAAAATATTTCTAAATCTTGGGATGATCATAAAAAGCTCATTAAGAGATATAAAAATATGGAAAGAAAACATTAGTCTAAGTATACATAATAATCAGTGAAATCATACTTTACTCATAAAACATAAGAATTTTAACATACCTCATGAAATCATAAGATATATGAATAACTCATAGAAATAATAAGATATAAAGGTAACCTGAGGCATTCATAACATTATTACGTAGGGAGAAACCCTCATGGTTACGTTTGGAATACCCATCACAGTATATTCCCAAAATCTCTTCTGAGAAACCTTAGCGTTTAACTCCTTCGTGTTACCCAATACATTGGAGAGTTATATCGGGCTCACCCACCCTTAGTTTATCATGGAACCACCCGCCTTCATAAAAAATTCCCAAGAACCCTAACATAATTGTATCACATAAAACATGCACAAAGGAAACATAACATTTCCACATTTCAATCATAAGATGTCAATACAACACATTGATATAATCAAAAAATTATCACAACCATTTTCAATACCAAAATAAAAGAAAATTAAAACATGGTATTTATTTTTCATTTTAAAAAAATTTATGGCTTGTAGAGGAAGACGAAACTCAAATAATGGTCACGACGACAGATTAGTCGTCGCCGCATAAGTAAGAAAAAACATTCATTTTTTCGTTTAGTAAAATAGTTTGTATAAAAATATTCCTTTTGAATAAAAGTAAAAGTCAAAGGGGTTTATACACCGTATAAAATAAAGCTATGTATAAAACAAAATATGCCTCAATGAAAGGAGATTGATACGAAGTCCCGTACAAAGACGGTATCCTTAGATTAAGGAGAAATCAATTACATAAATATGTGTGACAAACATAAATACACTCAGTATAAGTGGATATTAAGTGTAAAAAAATCAGAGGAAATCCAGACATATTAATAGCATGACATAATCAAGAAGTAGAGGTTTAACCCAAACAATTGAAATTTGGTTAAGAAGTTCCCTTATAGAAATTGGACAGCCTAACGACGTCACCTTAAAATTCAGAAAATTAGATGATGAGAGGTAAAAAATGGTATCTAATCACTTGGATATAAAATTTACCACAATAATGATATATAAGAACATATCCCAACATTTGAATATGTAAATTAAAATACCTAACAAAAATAAGTCTTTTAAAATGAGAAGGGTGAAAGATTCCCTTACCGATTTGGGTAACATTCGAAACATACGCCACATGAAAGAAGGGTCATAAAATGAAGATGTAAATACCCATAAATTAAATAATATTACAAAAATAATACAATAATGGGCAGTACATACACCACACAAAAGGAAATAGTGGCAAATGTAGCTTGAATCTAATAAGAACAAAAAGTAAGATAAAAACCCCTTACCTCGTTGTGATCAATCGAGGTGTATGAGCAAAAGATAATAAACACCAAATTATTCACAGAATACCATGATTTTAAATATAATCATGATAATATATATCAAATGGCAGTAAAAAATACACCACATGCAATAAATAAGTGTCGAACAATAGAAATCTCACAGAATTAAAAGAGAGATAAGAAATCCCCTTACGAAAATTCGGCAGCCAAACGACGCCATTTAAAACATAAAAAAAATGAATTTATGATATCAAATTGGGCCTCTAATAATATGAACATAAATATAAAAGTATGATGTATATAGAGATTATACCCCAAAATGAGAAAAAAGAACTTGAAAGACTTGACATAAAATAGAACTTTGAAAATGAGGAGGGTGAAAGAATCCTTTACAAAAATTCGGCAGCCTAACAGCGCCACTTAAACATTATTAAAATGAATTGATGAGGGAAAGGTAGGGTCTATCATCATATAAACATAAAAATTAAATTATTATTAACATAAAATAACATCCTCTAACATAAGAACATGGAGCATAAAAGGAATGACATAAAAGAGAGTACTTGAAAAGAAAGAGAGAGGTAGGATCCCTTACCACGTGTCTGACTTGACTCTCTCGTATGTTCCTTGTTCTTCTTGAATGATTAAAATAAGTTAATTTATACCTGATTAAGAATATTCTTCCAGTTTATTATTCCTTTTATATCACTTATTACCTTTCTATAACAATTATTTAATTGTTTGAGTTCATATCGGAGATTTTGCTGAAGTTCGGAACTTGAGTCAAAAATGAACTTGTTATAATTATAAATAGTCTATGTGGTCAAGCTTCCATTTTCTCCAGAATGATATTCATAACATATTTGTCATATATATCATATATATCCAGTATATATATGTATTTATAATAGTACATAACATTTGGAGATAATAAATGAAATGCACCGTTCATGGAGATGGTAGGCCGTACGTACGCATAAACACTACTTTAATTTATTTGTCATAAATTAATGGAATGAAAACATAATGATACATAGGTATATCAAAATTACAGTATAATATCATATATAATATAATTAACTCCATCCTTTATATATCCCACATATGTCATTAATGATTCAAATCACTTTGAGGGGGCGGTAGTCCGCACTTCCTAAAATGAAATTATTGCGTTTACCCATTATGGAAACCATAAAGGTATGGCATAAATGAAAAATACAGAAGCATAAGGAAAACATAAACATAATATATATCATATATAAATACAGTGACATCTTAATGGCCACCATGAGAGGTGTTAAAAGAACATTGAACAATCATCGTTTTGTGATGCAGTAATTCGCCACCCACAGAAAAAGTATGTTCTTTAACTGTTAGATGGAGGTGTGTGTAGGTGTAGCTCGAATCCTTCTAATAAAAACATCCTATTATATTGAATATACTCGTTTCATTACAAAATAAAGGAATAAAAAGAGTTTAAGGGGTTGGAGAAGCAAAATAAAACAAAAGATTATAAGAGAGGACATTACCTTTAAATCGGGTAACTCCCCTTGGTTTGAACCAAAAGGGTTTCTTGAAGTGCTTTCATCATAAAGTAAGGATTATAGGATAAAGATATGGGTCTTGTGAGGTTATTTGAGTAGATTTTGGATGAGCCAAATGGCTTGAGAAGTGTGATATATTGGTAGGAAGTGGGGTCTTTTTATAAGGGAGAGGAGGGGCTCTTTTGGAAATCTTGAAACTGTTATTTTATTATACAATGACATTCATTCTCTAAAGCTCCAAAAATCATTAAACTCAAGGATAAGGTGGCCTAAGTTAGAAATAAAATCATCCAATAGTTATTGTACATGTTTCGGATATTTTTTTAAACATTATCTTCTTATTTATTTAATTTATTCATTAATGATGTAAACACTGCATCATCATTGTGTCATAAATAATATTATTTATTTGATGTCTAAAAATTATAAAAAAATTACCATGTTTTAGGAAATATTTTTAGTTTTCTAAATAATATTAATAGTCTAAAAGATAACTTGTATAACCCATTGTAATTTTTTTTATTAAAATAATACATGTTTGTGACATTTTTATTTTTTCTTTAAATAAAAGGTATTAATGTCATTATCTTACCCAAGTGGCTCCATGGGGTCCCAAAAATTGACTCATGGATTGTATTGGTCGGCCATGACTCATCCAATAAGGATAGGACATGTTTCAAGATACTTTTAAATTTTTATAATTTCATTTTTACCTTAAATTACCCTAATTACCATTAATGGCAGTTAACAAAACTCAAAAGTTACTATTCACCAAAAAATTATTTTCATCCCATTGAACCACATTTTACATAATAATGACAACCATGTATGTCATATTTTTGAAATTCAATTCATAGAAGTGGTAAAGTTTCATTTAATGAATAATTCAGTTTGTTAACTACAACTTAGTGGTTTCACTGTTCATCAAAAAATGAAGTTTTTCAGAAAAATACAAAAAATTCACCCTAAGATATATTTGATATTATGGACTCAAAAATGATGTCAACTTTAAAAAATTCATAACATAGAAGTTTCATTAATTTATTCTATAATTAATTCCCACTGTCAAAACAAATAGCGTGTTTTTAAGAAACAATATGTATCAAAAGATTGACACTTGTTTATGTCCAATTTCGAAGTGAAATTAATTCCAATGAATAAAATTGGATTAAATGGTAATAATATATTCTAGTTAAGCTTTAAAACCAATTAAGAAGATAATCTTACCCAATATATAAATTAAACTAAAAGGAGGTTTTGAATTAAAATACAACAGTTTTCACTATTTATTAAAAATGGACTTTATCGGAAAAATACCAAAAACATTCAAAAAGTAAATTTTGATATCCCGATTCTAAAAAAGAATTTTATTTGGTCCAATAGAAATTATAAGAGTTACCAAAACTATATTTAAATAGGTTTCACCATAAAAAGGTGATAAATCGACCTTTTAGTGAATATTAGAGTATTTACGCTTAAAATTGGATTCATTCGCATTTTAAGCCTCTAACATTTATTGGATAAATGTAAAAATATTTAACAAAAATATATTATCATTTTGTAGTTAGTTCTGTTCATTCCCTCTATTAAAATGACTAGGTTTCAACTACCATTTGAAAATAATATTATTATATTATTAGTGTGCAACGTAAGATTTCAAAGAAACTCGTTGTTACGTATTGAGTACGCCATCGAACATAGCATCCCCTTTAAACTAATATTGATATTTAATTCAAAAATATCAATATATATGAAAAAGTAATATTCTTTAGTTACCTGGGATGTTACATCCTTCCCCACTTTTGGGAATTTCGTTCTCGCAATTTTAAAATTGGTCTTCGAAACTTCATTAAAAGTCCCACATCAAAAAAAGGAGTCAATAAAACTATGACTTTAAAATAAAGAAAGATAAGTAAAATGGTCACCCGAGACAACAGATACTAGGATTCCATGAAAACATGGATATGTAGGAAAAAAGAAACCATAAAGTTCTGATGGAGAGTAGTAGAAAACACGTCTAGGAGAAAGTTAACCACCAGAGAATCACAAACATGTGATGGGTTAAACGGTATTTGATTCCCCAGTAGGAAAAGTTAATAGACAACACTTTTGTTTTAAGTTACATCTTTATTGAGAAATTTGTTTATGATCTTAACTAAAAACATAAGGAAAAATTCTTACATGTCATGTAGACTTTCATCTTTTACTATATTTCTAACACAAACTCATATTTTCTCCAAATGATGTGAATTTCAGGAAGACATGTTCATATTAAGAGCGCTATAATCAAATTCTAGAGAATCACCTAATCCAAAAAAAACTATATATTTCCCATGTCTTTAGACCTTAACCAAAATAAAAAAGGTTAGTACAAGAACAGATAATCCTCAAAAGGATAATCCTTTATAAAAATAAAATCTACCCTTAATCTCCAAAATTTGTCCAACAATACCCAAATATCAACAACGACCATTCAATAAAAAACTATCCATAAAATTATTCAAAGTAATCCAAACGAAGATTGAAACCCAAATTTTTAAAGGATTTAATCACATAGTCTCCCAAGGTAAATCATAACATTTATTTCCAAATAACACCATTTACTCTTAAAGTATCATATTGAAAAGTAATTAACCTAATAACATATCCTCCATGATAGGATAATCATCTCCATAGATAACCCAAAATCAACTTATTCTTGATTCATAAAGTCATCTAACTAAAATAATTTGTCAAACTAACCAGTGACTTCACGTAGTCTAGTGGTAGGCGATAAATACCAGTTGCACTTTGGTTGTGGGTTTGATTCCCGCAGCTTCGTCCGACGCGACATGTTGTCACACGGTCTGTGTGTTGTCCCTTTTCAAAAACTATATAATTTTATTACATTCCTCAAATTGAGATAAATTAATCAAAAATAACCATAACTTATTTTAACCTGATGTTTATCTCATGCCTTTAATTTTCCATCATAACATATAGTAACCCATAATTACCTCAAATGTAAGGATCATATAAACCCTAATGGTTACCATTATAATTATTACCTGAACTTCCACATCGAGTTGGTTCTCTCGTACATGATGCATTAGAGAACTCACCAAGGTTCACGTGGTTAATCATCACTCCCGATAGTTGGTTTAGAATAACCATGAGATTTCTCATTGAATACCCCATTTCATCCAGTCTCTTAATCAGAGAACCACCACAGTTTCCTTCAAACCCATTGTCACTTTGGTTCCTGCTAGATCCATCCATTTACTAAAACCAAAAATGTTAGTGTGAGTATATCAACAATATCATCACATAATAATGAGGAAGATAAATGCTAAGATATACTTATCTAAGTTATCTCAAACTCATTCCAACTTTCAAAAATAACAATGACTCCATCTAATAAACTAACCATTGTGGTTATACACAAATTTTCGCTTATACTTAATGAATACCCTAACCTCTAAAGTTATCTAAACCAACCTTTGATACCAAAACTAAGGACCCAGCCTTAAAACATTACATAATCTTGAATTAAATGAATAATTCACGTTTAGTATCTTTTTAGGTTTAGAGTTTTAGAGAATTAGGACATATTTATTACATCTCAAAAGATTACAAAGTAGACACTTCTAACCAGTTTCCATTTTTTTCATAAATTAAAAACTATTAAAAAGAAACATTTCTAGTTCCATGTTTTAGATATCATGTCCTTCCTTGATCCCATCCTTGACCCTATTCATCTTAAAGTCCTGTGGAAAACATTTCAGAAACATGGGATGAGCATAAAAAGCTCAGTAAGGGATATAAAAATAGGGAATGAAAACATTAGTCCTTGTATATATAAAAATCAATGAAATCATACTTTACTCATAAAACATATGAATTTTAACATACCTCATGAAATCATAAGATATATGAATAACTCATAGAAATCATAATACATAAAGGTAACTTGAGGCATTCATAACATTCTTATGTAGGGAGCAACCCTCATGGTTACGTATGGAATACCCATCACAGTATAGTCCCTAAATCTCTTCAGAGAAACCTTAGCGTTTAAATCCTTTGTGTTACCCAATGCATTGGAGAGCTATATCGGTCTCACTCTCCCTTAGTTTATCATGGAACCACCCATCTTCAAAATCAAAGCCCAAGAAACCTAACATAATTATATCACATAAAACATGCATAAAGGAAACATAACATTTGCACATTTCAATCATAACATGTCAATACAACACATTGATATAATCAAAAAATTATCAAAACCATTTTCAATACCAAAATAAAAGAAAATTAAAACATGGTATTTTTTTTCATTTTAAAAAAGTTATGGCTTGTAGAGGAAGCCGAAACTCAAATAATGGTCATGACGGCGGAGAATTCATTGTCGCCGCATACATAAGACAAAACGTTCATTTTTCCATTTAGTAAAATGTTTCTTATAAAAATATTCCTTTTGAATAAAAGTCAAAGTCAAAGTTCATTATACACCATATAAAATTAAGATGTGTGTAAAAAAATATATGCCTCAATGAAAGGATATTGAGACAAAGTCCCATACAAAGACGCTATCCTTAGATTAAGGATAAATCAATTACATAAATATGTGTGAAAAACATAGATACACCCAATATAAGTGGATATTAAGTGTAAAACTATCAGAGTTCTTCCACACATATTCATATCACGACATAATCAAGACGTAGAGGTTTAACCCAACCAATTGAAATTGGGTTAAGAAGTTCCCTTACAGAAATTCGACAGCCTAACGACGTCACTTTAAAATTCAAAATATGAGATGATGAGAGATAAAAAAGGATATCTCATCACTTGGACATAAAATTTACAACAATAAGGATATATAAGAAGAAATCCCAACATAATAAGATGTAAATTAAAAGACCTAACAAAATGAAGTCTTTTAAAAAGAGGAGGGTGAAATATTCCCTTACCGATTTGGGTAACTTTCGAAACATACGCCACATGAAAGAAGGGTCATACAATGAAGATGTAAATACCCATAAATTAAATTATATTAAACAAAGAATATAATCATGGGCTGTAAATACACCACACAAAAGGAAATAGTGGAAAATGTAGCTTGAATCTCACGGGAACAAAAAGTGAGATAAAAACCCCTTACCTCATTGTGATCAATCGAGTTGTATGACCAAAAGATAATAAACACCAAATTATTCCCAGAATACCATGATTATAAATAGAATAATGATAATATATTTCAAATGGAAGTACGAAATATACCACATGAAATAAATAAGTGGTGAACAATGGAAATCTCATAGAATTAAAAGCAATATAATAAATCCCCTTACGAAAATTCGGCAGCCTATCGACGCCACTTAAAACTTCAAAAAAAGGATTGATGAGATCGAATAGGGTCTATCATCATATGAACATAAATAGGAAATTATTATGGATATAGGGATCATACCCCAACATATGAAAAAAAAACTTGATACACTTGACATTAAATAGAACTTTAAAAATGAGGAGGGTGAAAAATCCTTTACAAAAATTCGGCAGCCTAACAACTCCACTTAAACATTCTTAAAATGAATTGATGAGAGAAATGGAGGGTCTCTCATAATATGAAAATAAAAATTACATTAGTATTAATATAAAATAACATATTCTAACAAAATAACATGGAGCATAAAAGGAATGACATAAAAGAGAGTACTTGAAAAGAAAGAGAGAGGTAGGATCCCTTACCACGTGTCTGACTTGACTCGCTTGCATATTACTTGTTCATCCTAAATGATAAACTTAAGTTAATTTGAACTTTCTTAAGAATATTTTTCAAGTTTATTATTAATTCAATATCACTTATTACCTTTCTATAACAATTATTTAATTGTTTGAGTTCATATCGTACATTTTGCTGATGTTCGGAACATGAGTCAAAAATGAACTTGTTATAATTATAAATCATCCATGTCGTCAAGCGTCCATTATACCCAGAAATATATTCATAAGATAGATTTCATATATATCCTATATATCCAGTATATATATGTATTTATAATAGTACATAACATTTGGAGATAAGAAATGAAATGCACCGTTCATGGAGAGGGTAGGTCGTACGTACGCATGGATGCTACTTTCATTTCTTTGTCATATTTTAATGGAATTAAAACATATTGATACATAGGTATATAAAATTTAAAGTACAATATCATATATAATATTATTAACTCCATCATTTATATATCCCACATATGGAATTAATGATTCAAATCACTTTGAGGGGGCGGTAGTCCGCACTTCCTAAAATGAAATTATCGCATTTAGCCATTATAAAAACCATAAAGGTATAGAATAAATGAAAAATAAAGAAGCATAAGGAAACAATAAACACAATATATATCATATATAAATACAGTGACATCTTAATGGACACCATGAGAGGTGTTAAAAGAATATTGAACAATCATCATTTTGTGAGACAGTAATTCGCCACCCACCGAAACAATATGCTCTTTAAACATTAGATGGAGGTGTGTGTAGGTGTATCTAGAATAATTCTCATAAAAACATCCTAGTATATTGATGATACTGGTGTAATTACAATGTAAAGGAATAAAATGAGTTTAAGGGGTTGAAGAATCAAAATAAAACAAAAGAACATAAGAGAAGACATTACATTTAAATCGGGTAACTCCCCTTGGTTTGAAACAAAAAAGTTTCCTGAAGTGATTTCATCCTAAGGTAAGGATTCTAGGATGAATATAGGGGTCTTGGGAGGTTATTTTATTAGAGTTTGGATGATCCAAAGGGCTTGAGAAGTGTGAGAGATGGCTAGGAAGTGGGGCCTTTTTATAAGGGAGAGGAGGGGCTCTTTTGGAAATCTTGAAACTATTATTTTATTATAAAATGAAATTCGGTTTCTAAAGCACCAAAAATCATTAAAGTCAATGATAAGGTGGCCCATGTTCAAAATAAAATCATCCAATAGGTATTTTACAAGTGTTGGAAATTGTTTTAATCTTTATCTTCTTATTTATTTAATTTATTCATTAATGATGTAAACATTGCATCATCATTGTGTCATAAATAATTTTATTTATTTGATGTCTAAAAATTATAAAAAAAAATTACCATGTTGTTGGAAATATTTATAGATTTCTAAATAATATTTATAGTCATAACATGTATAACCCCTTGTAAAATGTTTTTTAGTAAAACAATACATGTTTGTGACATTTTTATTTTTACTTTAATTAAAAGGTAATAATGTAATTATCTTACCCAAGTGGCTCCATGGGGTCCCAAAAATTTACCCATGGATTTTATTGGTCGGCCATGACTCATACAACAAGGGTAGGACATGTTTCAAGATATTTTTATATTTTTATATTATTATTTTTACCTTAAATTACCCAAATTACCTTTAATCACGGTTAACAAAACTCAAAAGTTACAATTCACCAAAAAATTATTTTCATCCCATTGAACATCATTTTACTTAATAATTACAACCATGTATGTCAGAATTTCTAAATTCAATTCATAGAAGCGGTAAAGTTTCGTTTAACGAAAATTCAGTTTTTTAACTACAACTTAGTGGTTTCACTATTAATCAAAAAATGAAGTTTTTCAGAAAAATACCAAAAATTCATCCTAAGATATATTTGATATTCGGAATTCAAAAAATTATTTCCATTTTACCAAATTCATAACATAGAAGATTTATTAATTAATTATATAATTAATTTCCATTTTCAAAATAAATAGCGTGTTTTTAAGAAGCAATATCTATCAAAAGATTGACACTTGTTTATGTCCAATTTCGAAGTGAAATTAATTCAAATGAAAAAAATTGGATTAAATGGTAAAAATATATTCTAATTACCCTTTAAAACCAATTAAAAATATAATATTACCCTAGAAATAAATTAGACTAAAAGGATAATTTGAATTAAAATACAACATTTTCACTATTCATTAAAAAATGAACTTTATCGGAAAAATTCCAAAAACATACACAAAGTAAATTTTGATGTCCTGATTCAAAAAAAGAATTTTATTTGGTCCAATAGAAATTATAAGAGTGACCAAAACTATATTTATTGATGTATCTCCATCAAAAGGCGATAAATCGACCTTTTGGTGAATATTAGAGTATTTACGCTTAAAATTTGATTCATTCCCATTTTAAGCCTCTAACATTTATTAGATAAGTGTAAAAATATTTAACAAACATATATAATCATTTTTTAGTTAGTTCTATTCATTCCTGCTATTACAACGGCTAGGTGTCAACTACCATTTAAAAATAATATTATTATATTATTAGTGTGCAACGTAAGATTTCAAAGAAACTCGTTGTTGCGTACTGGGTACGCCATCAAACATGGAATCCCATTTAAATTAATATTGATATTTAATTTATAAATATCAATAAATATGAAAAATTAATATTCTTTATTTTCCTGGGATGTTACATCCTTCCCCCCTTTTGGGAATTGCATCCTCGCAATTTTAAAATTGTTCTTGGAAACTTCATTAAAATTGCCACATCGAAAAAAGAGTCAATAAAAATTTCTCTTTAAAAGAAATAAAGAGAAGTAAAATGGTCACCCAAGAGAATAGATACTATGATTCCATGAAAACATAGATATGGAGGAAAAAACAAACCATCAAGTTCTGATTGAGAGTGGTAGAAAACATGTGTAGGAGAAAGTTAACCACCAGAGAATCACAAACTTGTGATGTGTTAAACGGTATTTGATTCCCCAGTAGAAAAAGTTAACAGACAACCTTTTTATTTTAAGTTACTTTTTTTATTGAGGAATTTATTTATGAGCTTAACTAAAAACACAAGGAAACATACTTACATGTCATGTAGAATTTCATCTTTCACTAGATTTCTAACACAAACTCATATTTTCTCCAAACGATGAGTATTTCAGGAAGACATGTTCACATTAAGAGCACTATAATCAACTTTTAAAGAATCACTTAATCCAAAAAAAACTATATATTTCCCATGTCTTTAGACCTTAACCAAAATCAAAAAGGTTAATACAAGATCAGATAATCCTCAAAAGGATAAACCTTTATAAAAAGAAAAGCTACCCTTATTCTTTAAAATTTGTCCAACAATACCCAAAGTTCAACAAAGACCATTCAATAAACAACTATCCATAAAATTCATCAAAGTAATCCAAACTAATATTGAAACCCAAATTTCTGAAGGATTTAATCACATAGTCTTCCAAGGTAAATCATAACATTTATCTCCAAATAACATCAGTTACTCTTAAATTCTCATATTGAAAAGTAATTAACCTAATAACATATCCTCCATGATAGGTTAATCATCTCCATAGATAACCCAAAATCAACTTATTCTTGATTCATAAAGTCATCTAACTAAAAGAATTAGTCAAACTAACTAGGGACATCACGTAGTCTAGTGGTATGCGATAAATACCAGTTGCACTTTGGTTGTGGGTTCGATTCCCGCAGCTTCGTCCGACGCGAAGGGCTGTCACATGGTATGCGTGTTGTCCCATTTCAAAAACTATATAATTTTATAAAATTCCTCAAAAAGAGATAAATTCATCAAAAATAACCATAACATAATTTAACCTCAAGTTTATCTCATTCCTTTCATTTTCCATCATAACATATAGTATCCCATAATTACCTCAAAAGTAAGGATCATATAAACCATAATGGTTACCATTATAATTATTACCTGAACTTCTACATCAAATTGGTTCTCTCATACATGATGCATTAGAGAACTCACCAAGGTTAAAGTGGTTAATCATCACTCCTGATAGTTGGTTTATAATAACCATGATATTTCTCATTGAATCCCCCATTTCATCCAGTCTCTTAATTAGAGAACCACCACAGTTTCCTTCAAACCCATTGTCACTTTGGTTCCTGCTAGATCCATCCATTTACTAAAACCTAAAATGTCAGTGTGAGTATATCAAAAATATCATCACGTACTAATGAGAAAGATAAATTCTTAGATATACTTATCCAAGTTATCTCAAACTCAATCCAACTTTCAAAAATAACAATGAATCCATCCAATAAAATTACCATTGTGGTTATACATAACTTGTCGCTTATACTTAATAAATACCCCAACCTCTAAAGTTATCTAAACCGACATTTGATACCACCAATAAGGACCCAACCTTAAAACATTACATAATCTTGAATTAAATGAATAATTCACATTGAGGATCTTTTCAGGTTTAGAGTTTTAGAGAATTATGACATATCTATTACATCTCAAAAGATTAAAAAGTAGACACTTCTACTCAGTTTCCATTATTTTCATAAATTAAAAACACATAAAAAGAAACATTTCAAGTTCCATGTTTTAGATATCATGTATTTCCTTGATCCCATCCTTGACCCTATTTATCTTCAAGTCCTGTGGAAAACATTTCAAAAACATGGTATGAGCATTAAAAGCTTAGTAAAGGATATAAAAATACGGAAAGAAAACATTAGTCCATGTATACATAAGAATCAATGAAATCATACTTTACTCATAAAACATACGCATTTTAACATACCTTATGAAATGATAATATATATGAATAAATCATATAAATCATAAGACATAAAGGTAACTTGAGGCATTCATAACATTCTTATGTAGGGACCAACCCTCATGGTTACGTTTGGAATACCCATCATAGTATATTCCCAAAATATCTTCAGAGAAACCTTAGAGTTTAACTCATTCACATTACCCAATGCATTAGAGAGCTATATCGGTCTCACTCACAGTTAGTTTATCATGGAGCCACCCGTCTTCATAATAAATTCCCAAGAACCCTAACATAATTGTATCACATAAAACATGCATAAAAGAAACATAACATTTCCACATTTCAATCATAAGTTGTCAATACAACACATTGATATAATGAAAACATTATCAAAACCATTTTCAATACCAAAATAAAAGAAAATTGAAACATGGTATTTATTTTTCATTTTAAAAAAAAAGTTATGGCTTGTAGAGGAAGTCGAAACTCAAATAATGGTCACGACGGTGGAGAAGTCGTTGTCGCCGCATACATAAGACAAAACATTCCTTTTTCGGTTTAGTAAAATGCTTCGTATAAAAATATCCCTTTTGAATAAAAGTAAAAGACAAAGGGATTTATACACCATATAAAATAAAGTTGTGTATAAAATAATATGCCTCAATTAAAGGATATTGAGATGAAGTCCCGTACAAAGATGCTATCCTTAGATTAAGGATAAATCAATTACATAAATTTGTGTGAAAAATATAGATACACATAATATAAGTGGATATTAAGTGTAAAAAAATCAGAGGTCATCCACACATATTCATAGCACGACATAATCAAGACACAAAGGTTTAACCCAAACAATTGAAATTGGGTGAAGAAGTTCCCTTACAGAAATTCGACAGCCTAACGGTGTCACTTTAAAATTCAGAAAATGAGATGATGAGAGATAAAAAAGGGTATCTAATCACTTGGACATAACATTTCCAACAATAAGAATATATAAGAATAAATCCCAACATAAGAATATGTAAATTAAAATACCTAAAAAATGAAGTCTTTTAAAAAGAGGAGGGTGAAAGATTCCCTTACCGATTTGGGTAACTTTCGAAACATACGCCACATGAAAGAAGGGTCATACAATGAAGATGTAAATACCCATTAATTAATGTATATTAAACAAATAATATAATCATGGGCTGTAATTACACCACACAAAAGGAAATAGTGGAAAATGTAGCTTGAATCTCACGGAAACAAAAAGTGAGATAAAAACCCCTTACCTCATTGTGATCAATCGAGTCTTATGACCAAATGATAATAAACACCAAATGATTCCCAGAATACCATGATTATAAATAGAATCATGATAATATATTTCCAATGGAAGTACAAAATACACCATATGCAATAAATAAGTGGCGAACAATGGAAATCTCACAGAATTAAAAGCGATATAAGGAATCCCCTTACGAAAATTCGGCAGCCAATCGACGCCACTTAAAACTTCAAAAAAAAAGTACTGATGATATTGAATAGGGTCTATCATCATATGAACATAAATAGGACATTATTATGGATATAGGGATCATACCCCAACATAGTAAAAAAAACTTGAAAGACTTGACATAAAATAGAACTCTGAAAATGAGGAGGGTGAAAGAATCCTTTACAAAAATTCGGCAGCCTAACAGCACCACTTAAACATTCATAAAATGAATTGATGAGAGAAATGGAGGGTCTCTAATAATATGAAAATAAAAAGTAAATTAGGATTAATATAAAATAACATCCTCTAACATAAGAACATGGAGCATAAAAGGAATGACATAAAAGAGAGTACTTGAAAAGAAAGAGAGGTAGGATCCCTTACTACATGTCCGACATGACTCGCTCATATGTTACTAGTTCTTCTTAAATGATAAACATAAGTTAATTTATACTTTATTAAGAATATTTTTTAAGTTTATTTTTACTTTTATATCACTTATTACCTTTCTATTACAATTATTTAATTGTTTGAGTTCATATCGGACATTTTGCTGATGTTCGGAACTTGAGTCAAAAATGAACTTGTTATAATTATAAATCGTCTATGTGGTCAAGAATCAATTATCCCCAGAATTATATTCATAACATAGATTTCATATATATCATATATATCCAGTATATATATGTATTTATAATAGTATATAACATTTGGAGATAAGAAATGAAATGCACCGTTCATGGAGAGGGTAGGTCGTACGTACGCATGAATGCTACTTTCATTTGTTTGTCATACTTTAATGGAATTAAAACATGATGATACATAGTTATATAAAAATTACATTATAATATCATATATAATATCATTAACTCCATAATTTACATATCCCACATATTGCATTAACGATTCAAATCACTTTGAGGGGGTGGTAGTCCGCACATCCTAAAATGAAATTATCACGTTTACCCATTATGAAAACCATAAAGGTATGGAATAAATGAAAAATAAAGAAGAATAATGAAAACATAAACATAATATATATAATATATAAATACAGTGACATATTAATGGCCACCATGAGAGGTGTTAAAAGAAGATTGAACAATCATCATTTCGTGAGGCAGTAATTCGCCACCCACAGAAACAGTATGTTCTTTAACCATTATATGGAGGTGTGTGTAGGTGTAGCTCGAATACTTCTCATAAAAACATACTAGTATATTGAAGATACTGTTTTAATTACAAAATAAAGGAATAAATATATTTATGGGGTTTAAGAAGCAAAATAAAACAAAAGAACATAAGAGAAGACATTACCTTTAAATCATTTAACTCCCCTTGGTTTGAAACAAAAGGGTTTCTTGAAGTGATTTCATCCTAATGTAAGGATTCTAGGATGAAGATAGGGTTCTTGGGAGGTTATTTGAGTAGAGTTTTGACGATCCAAAGGGCTTGAGAAGTGTGAGAGATGGCTAGGAAGTGGGGCCTTTTTATAAGGGAGAGGAGGGGCTCTTTTGGAAATCTTGAAACTATTATTTTATTATAAAATGAAATTCGGTTTCTAAAGCTCCAAAAATCATTAACGTCAATGATAAGGTGGCCCATGTTTGAAATAAAATCATACAATAGGTATTGTACAAGTTTTTGATATTGTTTTAAACTTTATCTTCTTATTTATTTAATTTATTCATTAATGATGTAAACACTGCATCATCATTGTGTCATAAATAATTTTATTTATTTGATGTCTAAAAATTATAAAAAAATTACCATGTTGTATGAAATCTTTTTATATTTCTAAATAATATTTATAGTCTAAAATATAACTTGTATAACCCCTTGTAAAATGTTTTTTAGTAAAACAATGCATGTTTGTGACATTTTTATTTTTACTTTAATTAAAAGGTATTAATGTAATTATCTTACCCAAGTGGCTCCATGGGGTCCCAAAAATTGACCCATGGATTTTATTGGTAGGCCATGACTCATCCAATAAGGGTAGGACATGTTTCAAGATATTTTTATATTTTTATAATATTATTTTTACCTTAAATTACCCTAATTACCTTTAATCGCGGTTAATAAAACTCAAAAGTTACTATTCACCAAAAAATTATTTTCATCCCATTTAACCACATTTTACTTAATAATTACAACCATTTATGTCGGATTTTTGAAATTCAATTCACAGAAGCGGTACAGTTTCATTTAACGAAAATTCAGTTTTTTTTAACTACAACTTAGTGGTTTCACTATTCATCAAAAAATGATGTTTTTCAGAAAAATACCAAAAAATCATCCTAAGATATATTTGATATTCTGAATTAAAAAATGATGTCCATTTTACCAAATTCATAACATATAATATTCATTAACTAATTATATAATTAATTCTCATTGTCAAAACAAATAGCATGTTTTTAAGAAATAATATCTATCAAAAGATTGACACTTGTTTATGTCCAATTTCGAAGTGAAATTAATTCCAATGAACAATATTGGATTAAATGGTAAAAATATATTCTAATTACACTTTAAAACAAATTAAAAAGATAACATGACCCTAAAAATAAATTAGACTAAAAGGAGGTTTTGAATTAAAATACAACATTTTTCACTATTCATTTAAAAATGAACTTTATCGGAAAAATTCTAAAAACATACACAAAGAAAATTCTGATTTCCCAATTCTAAAAAAGAATTTTTTTTGGTCCAATAAAAAGTATAAGAGTGACCAAAACTATATTTAATCAGGTTTCGCCATCAAAAGGTGATAAATCGACCTTTTAGTGAATATTAGAGTATTTACGCTTAAAATTTGATTCATTCGCATTTTAAGCTCTAACATTTATTGGATAAATGTAAAAATATTTAACAAACATATGTAATCATTTTTTATATAGTTCTATTCATTCCCGCTATTACAACGACTAGGTGTCAACTACGATTTAAAAATAATATTATTATATTATTAGTGTGCAACATAAGATTTCCAAGAAAATCGTTGTTGCGTATTGGGTGCGCTATCGAAAATAGCATCCCCTTTAAATTAATATTGATATGTAATTCAAAAATATCAATAAATATGAAAAATTAATATTCTTTATTTACCTGGGATGTTACATCCTTCCCCCCTTTTGGGAATTGCATCCTCGCAATTTTAAAATTGGTCTTGGAAACTTCATTAAAAGTGCCACATTGAAAAAGGAGTCAATAAAACTATCACTTTAAAGGATATAAAGAGAAGTACAATGATCGTCCGAGACAAAAGATACTAGGATTCCATGAAAACATAGATATGTAGGAAAAAGAACCATCATGTTCTGATGGAGAGTGGTAGAAAACATGTGTAGGAGAAATTTAACCACCAGAGAATCACAAACTGGTGATGGGTTAAACGGTATTTGATTCCCCAGTAGGAAAAGTTAACAGACAACGTTTTTATTTTAAGTTACTTTTTTTATTGAGGAATTTATTTATGAGCTTAACTAAAAACATAAGGAAACATACTTACATGTCATGTAGACTTTCATCTTTTACTATATTTCAAACACAAAATCATATTTTCTCCAAACGACGAGTATTTCAAGAAGACATGTTCACATTAAGAGCGCTATAATCAACTTCTAAAGAATCACTTAATCCAAAAAAACTATATATTTCCCATGTCTTTAGACCTTAACCAAAATAAAAAAGGTTAGTACAAGATCAGATAATCCTCAAAAGGATAATCCTTTATAAAAAGAAATCTACCCTTAATCTTTAAAATTTGTCCAACAATACCCAAATTTCAACAAAGACCATTCAATAAACAGTTATCCATAAAATTCATCAAAGTAATCCAAACTAATATTGAAAACCAAATTTCTGAAGGATTTAATCACAAAGTCTTCCAAGGTAAATCTTAACATTTATCTCCAAATAACATTAGTTACTCTTAAAATCTCATAATGAAAAGTAATTAACCTAATAACATATCATCCATGATAGGTTAATCATCACCATAGATAACCCAAAATCAACTTATTCTTGATTCATAAAGTCATCTAACTAAAATAATTAGTCAAACTAACTAGGGACATCACATAGTCCAGTGGTATGCGATAAATACCAGTTGCACTTTGGTTGTGGGTTCGATTCCCACAGCTTCATCCGACGCGAAGGGTTGTCACACGGTATGCGTGTTGTCCCTTTTCGAAAACTATATAATTTTATAACATTCCTAAAAAAGAGATAAATTCATCAAAAATAACCACAACATATTTTAACCTCAAGTTTATCTCATGCCTTTCATTTTCCATCATAACATATAGTAACCCATAACTACCTCAAAAGTAAGGATCATATAAACCATAATGGTTAGCATTATAATTATTACCTGAACTTCCACATCGAGTTGGTTCTCTCGTACATGATGCATTAGAGAAATCACCAAGGTTCAAGTGGTTAATCATCACTCCTGATAGTTGGTTTAGAATAACCATGATATTTCTCATTGAATCCCCCATTTCATCCAGTCTCTTAATCAGAGAACCACCACAGTTTCCTTCAAACCCATTGTCACTTTGGTTCCTGCTAGATCCATCCATTTACTAAAACCAAAAATGTTAGTGTGAGTATATCAACAATATCATCACGTAATAATGAGGAAGATAAATGCTAAGATATACTCATCCAAGTTATCTCAAACTCATTCCAACTTTCAAAAATTACAATGAATCCATCTAATAAAATAACCATTGTGGTTATACAGAACTTATCACTTATACTTAATAAATACCCCAACCTCTAAAGTTATCTAAACCGACCTTTGATACCAACTATAAGGAACCATCCTTAAAACATTACATAATCTTGAATTAAATGAATAATTTACATTTAGGATCTTTTTAGGTTTAGAGTTTTAGAGAATTAGGACATATCTATTACATCTCAAAAGATTAAAAAGTAGACACTTCTACTCAGTTTCCATTTTTTCATAAATTAAAAACTCTTAAAAAACATGTCAAGTTCCATGTTTTAGATATCATGTATTTCCTTGATCCCATCCTTGACCCTATTCATCTTTATGTCCTGTGGAAAACATTTCAAAAACTTAGGATGAGCATTAAAAGCTCAGTAAAGGATATAAAAATATGGAAAGAAAACATTAGTCCACATATACATAAGAATCAATGAAATCATAATTTACTCATAAAACATATGCATTTTAACATACCTCATGAAATGATAAGATATATGAATAACTCATAGAAATCATAAGACATAAAGGTAACTTGAGGCATTCATAACATTCTTATTTAGGGACCAACCCTCATGGTTTCATTTGGAATACACATCATAGAATATTCCCTAAATCTCTTCAGAGAAACCTTAGCATTTAACTCCTTCACGTTACCCAATGCATTGGAGAGCTATATCGGTCTCACTGGGCCTTAGTTTATCATGGAACAACCCGTCTTCATAATCAATTCCCAAGAACCCTAAGATAATTATATCACATAAAACATGCATAAAGGAAACATAACATTTCCACATTCCAATCATAAGATGTCAATACAACTCATTGATATAATCAAAACATTATCAAAACCATTTTAAATACCAAAATAAAAGAAAATTAAAACATGGTATTTATTTTACATTTTAAAAAAAGTTATGCCTTGTAGCGGAAGCCGAAACTCAAATAATGGTCACGGCGGCGGAGAAGTCGTTGTCGCCGCATACATAAGACAAAACATTCCTTTTTCCGTTTAGTAAAACGCTTCATATAAAAATATTCCTTTTGAATAAAAGTAAAACTCAAAGGGGTTTATACACTATATAAAATAAAGTTGTGTATAAAAAAAATATGCCTAAATGAAAGGATATTGAGACGAAGTCCCGTACAAAGACGATATCCTTAGATTAAGGATACATCAATTACATAAATATGTGTGAAAAATATAGATACACCCAATAGAAGTGGATATTAACTGTAAAACAATCAGAGTTCATCCACACATATTCATAGCACGACATAATCAAGACGTAGAGGTTTAACCCAAACAATTGAAATTGGGTTAAGAAGTTCCCTTACAGAAATTCGACAGCCTAATGGCGTCACTTTAAAATTCCGAAAATGGGATGATGAGATATTAAAAAGGGTATCTCATCACTTGTACATAACATTTAAAACAATAAGGATATATAATAGCAAATCAAAACATAATAAGATGTACATTAAAAGACCTAACAAAAAGAAGTCTTTTAAAAAGAGGAGGGTGAAAGATTTCCTTACCGATTTGGGTAACTTTCGAAACATATGACACATAAAAGAAGGGTCATACAATGAAGATTTAAATACACATAAATTAAATTATATTACCCAAGAATAGAATCATGGGAAGTAAAAACACCACACAAAAAGAAATAGTGGAAAATGTAGCTTGAATCTCACGGGATCAAAAAGTGAGATAAAAACCCCTTACCTCATTGTGATCAATTGAGTCGTATGACCAAAATATAATAAACACAAAATGATTCAAAAAATACCATGATTATAAATAGAATCATGATAATATATATCAAATAGTAGTACACAATACACTACATGAAATAAATAGGTGGTGAACAATGGAAATGTCCCACAATTAAAAGTGAGATAAGAAATCCCCTTACGAAAATCTGGCAGCCTAACGACACCACTTAAAACATAAAAAAATGAATTGATGAGATAGAATAGGGTCTCTCACCATATGAACACAAATAGTAAAGTATTATGGATAAATATATCATACCCCAACATAAGAAAAAGTAACTTGAAAGACTTGACCTAAAATAGAACTTTGAAAATGAGGAGGGTGAAAGAATCCTTTACAAAAATTCGGCAGCCTAACGGCGCCACTTAAAAGTTCTTAAAATGAATTGATGAGAGAAATGGAGGGTATCTCATCATATGAACATAAAATGGACAGTAGGATTAATATAAAAGAACATCCTATAACATAAGAACATGGAGCATAAAAGGAATGACATAAAAGAGAGTACTTGAAAAGAAAGAGAGAGGTAGGATCCCTTACCACGTGTCTGACTTGACTTGCTCGTATGTTCCTTGTTCTTCATGAATGATAAAATTAAGTTAATTTATAATTTATTAAGAATAATTTTCAAGTTTATTTTTCCTTTTATATCACTTATTACCCTTCTATAACAATTATTTAATTGTTTCAATTCATATCAGACATTTTGCTGATGTTCGGAACTTGAGTCAAAAATGAACTTGTTATAATTATAAATCGCCGATGTGGTCAAGTGTCCATTATCTCCAGAATGTTATTCATAACATAAATGTCATATGTATCATATATATAGTATATATATGTATTTATAATAGTGCATAACATTTTGAGATAAGAAATGAAATGCACCATTCATGGAGACGGTAGGTCGTACGTACGCATTAACGCTACTTTCATTTCTTTGTCATAATTTAATGGAATGAAAACATAATGATACATAGGTATATAAAAATTAAGGTATAATATCATATATAATATCATTAACTCTATCCTTTATATATCCCACATATGGAATTAACGATTCAAATCACTTTGAGAGGGCGGTAGTCTGCACTTCCTAAAATGAAATTATCGCATTTACCCATTATGGAAACCATAATGGTATGGAATAAATGAAAAATACAGAAGCATAAAGAAACATAAAAATAATATATATCATATATAAATACAGTTACATCTTAATGTCCACCATGAGAGGTGTTAAAAGAAGATTGAACAATCATCGTTTCGTGAGATAATAATTCACTACCCACAGAAACAGTATGTTCTTTAACCATTAGATGGAGGCATGTGTAGGTGTATCTCAAATACTTCTCATAACAATCTACTATTATATTCAATATATTTGTGTCATTACAAAATACAGTAATAAAAGGAGTTTAAGGGGTTGGAGAAGCAAAATAAAACAAAAGAACATAAGAGAAGACATTACCTTTAAATTGGGTAACTCCCCTTGGTTTGAACCAAAAAGGTTTCTTGAAGTAATTTCTTCCTAAGGTAATGCTTATAGTATGAATATAGGGGTCTTGGGAGGTTATTTGAGTAGAGTTTTGACGATCCAAAGATCTTGAGAAGTGTGATAGTTGGGTAGTAAGTGGTGTATTTTTATAAGAGAGAGGAGCTGCCCTTTTGGAAATCTTGAAACTATTATTTTATTATAAAATGACATTCGGTTTATAAAGATCCAAAAATAATTAAATTAAAGTATAAGGTGGCCCATGTTCTAAATAAAATCATCCAATAGGTATTTTACATGTTTTGGATATTGTTTTGAACTTTATCTTCTTATTTATTTAATTTATTCATTAATGATGTAAACACTACATCATCATTGTGTCATAAATAATTTTATTTATTTGATGTCTAAAAATTATAATAAAATTACCATGTTGTAGGAAATATTTTTTTATTTCTAAAGAATATTTATTTTTGAAAAGATAACCTGTATAACCCCTTGTAAATTTTTTTAGTAAAACAATACATGTTTGTGACACTTTTATTTTTACTTTAAATAAAAGGTATTAATGTCATTATCTTACCCCAGTGGCTCTATGGGGTCCCAAAAATTGACCCATGGATTGTATTGGTCGTCCATGACTCATAAAATAATAGTACGACATGTTTCAAGATATTTTTATATTTTTATAATATCATTTTTACCTTAAATTACCCTAATTACCTTTAATCGCGGTTAACAAAACTCAAAAGTTACTATTCACCAAAAAATTATTTTCATCCCGTTGAATCACATTTTACTTACTAATGAAAGATATTTCAGTCAGATTTTTGAAATTCAATTCACATAAGTGGTAAAGTTTCGTTTAACGAAAAATTCAGTTTTTTAACTTCTACTTAGTGGTTTCACTATTCATCAAAAAATGAAGTTTTTTCGGAAAAATACTAAAAATAACCAATAAGATATATTTGATATTCCTAATTCAAAAAATGATTTCCATTTTACCAAATTCATAACATAGAAGTTGCATTAATTAATTCTATAATTAATTCCCGCTATCAAAACAAATAGCGTGTTTTTAAGAAACAATATCTATCAAAAGATTGACACTTGTTTTTGTCCAATTTCGAAGTGAAATTAATTACAATGAACAAAATTGGATTAAATGTTAAAAATATATTCTAATTACACTTTAAAAAAAATTAAAAAGATAATATGACCCTATAAATAAATTAGACTAAAAGGAGGTTTTGAATTCAAATACAACATTTTTTCTATTCATTAAAAAATGAACTTTATCGGAAAAATACCAAAAACCTACACAAAGTAAATTTTCATATCCCAATTATAAAAAATAATTTTATTTGTTTCAATAGACACTATAAGAGTGACCAAAACTATATTTAAAGAGGGTTCCCCATCAAAAGGCGATAAATCGACCTTTTAGTGAATATTAGAGTATTTACGCTTAAATTTGGATTTTTTGCATTTTAAGCATCTAACATTTATTGGATAAATGTAAAAATATTTAACAAACATATATAATAATTTTGTAGTTAGTTCTGTTCATTCCCGCTATTACAATGGCTACGTGTCAACTACCATTTGAAAATAATATTATTATATTATTAGTGTGCAACGTAAGATTTCAAAGAAACTCATTGTTGCGTATTGGGTATGCCATTGAACATATCATCCCCTTTAAATTAATATTGATATTTAATTCAAAAATATAAATAAATATGAAAAAGTAATATTCTTTAGTTACCTGGGATGTTACATTTACACTGGTATGTAAGGCTCAAACAATGCTTCTGGCAGTAGTCAATAATGGTGAGTGGAAAAAAGTTATTAATAATGAATTTGATGTATGATTTTCTAATGAGCATTCAAGTTGGATGATCACGGGATTTAATGATATTTTTATCAAGCCTAATTAGTTTTCACCGGACATGATTAACAATTTGTACCTTAGAAAACTCTTAGACTCACAAAGGAAGGAAAGAAGTATTTCACTAAGATTATAGGTAAGGGATACCACGGAGTAATTAATATTCAGTTTCCAATGTGTCAAGAACTAGGAAATAATCACTTAAATGAATGTCTTAGAAGAAGAATAAGATGTTTTTACCATGGAAAAGGACACAAATCAAGTGACTGCAAGAAAAAATGATGAGTTCATTTAATGAAGTGGATGAGAATATTGGAGACCATAATTAATCATTGAATGTTATGTTCTTTATGAGTGGAATAAATTGCCATTATGAAACTCAAGGTCCCACGAGGAATGATCCTAAAGAGAATCATCGTGGTGGTGCATGTAATGGTTAGATTGTAGATAATGATTTGACTACAGTTGAAATGTGAATGGAAATAGGTATTGTGTGATAGGATGAGGTAGCTTTGTTAATGGAATATGGATGAATTAGAATAATAAATATTTTATATATTAGGATTCAATAATAATGTTCTATGAATTGTGATGTATATAAGGATTTTTCAGTCTATTTTTTCACAATAGATTTACAAGAAAACATTGAATGGTTTCAATGGAATATAAAAGTTATATAATAGTAAAGTAAGGTCCATGGAAAACAAAATATTTAGGGAAATATAACCCATAATATGTTTCTTATGTTATGATATTTGTGCTCAGAGAAATATATGTGGGATATGAATAATTAAATTAGATGGTACTAATTACCTTGGAACTAATTAAAGACCTATTGAAAAGTAGTTCTTGCTAACAACAATCAAGTTTACAACATCTCAGATTTATGGATCATATCCATAAATCTATATAATAAGGAAGCATTCGTTTTTTTTTAGTATTAATGGTAATTTAGCTTTTCGGCATGTTCCATGAGAATTTACAATTGGGGTATTCAAATGTTTGGAATGTGGCAACCAAAAGCCACTTTGTGATATATAGGAGATCAATGTAATGATATTCCAGGATATTATTTCTAATGTTTTTGATTATCATATTTCAGAAGGGTTATATCATTAACAATTATTGAAATGTTTATGTTATTTTTTTAAGGATGTATTTATGTATTTAGATTGTATTTAATATATTGGATGAAAATTTATTTTGTGATTAAGCTTATTTCAAGGATGTCTGTCATATTTTCGAAATTATATTAGAGTGGTTTTAGAAAAATACCTTATCTGTGTCAGGAGACAACCAAGAATGTTTGGAAATGTTGCGAGTCTTGAGCCCAAGAAAAAATGGTGGTATTGTTTTCACGCTTACCACCGGCCTCTTCAATGTTCATTTTAATGTACAATAATTTTTTATGAATAATTCATTATAATGAAATTGTAGTGTTACCTTTTAATTTATGAGATTAATGTATGAACCATATTAATTTTTAAGAATATATATAGATAAATACTTATACCATTAATTATTTTATGGGACTTTATATCTAATAAAAGTTTATTTTAGTGCTTTAGGAATCAATGTTAATTTTTGGACATCCATTTCACAATGTAATGGATAAATTTAAAATTGATAAAATAATAACTAATGGAATGAAATTTTGTTTATAAAAAATATATATTATGTATATTTCTTTATATTAATAGACCATATATAAATTACTCAATGATAGGATAATGTTAAATTCATTTTTCCTAATACAATATTTTTTTTGAACTGATGGACTTATAAATCATCCAAGATTTATGACTTTGAGGCCCTTAACTTTTCATTGATCATTTACGTGTTTGATATTTTCGACCTCAATCACTTTCTATAAATATTTATGATTTTCATCCATGTCTAGTATTAACCCTTAACAAATTTTATCATATGTAGAAGCCTAGTTATATATTACATTGTGTAACCATTACGGATCTAACATTCTATTTTAAGGGATTTTTTAGTATCCATGTTATGATGTGGGTTTTTATGAATGAAACTTACATGTATTAAAAAATTAATAAAATATGTGGATTTTGTATAAGAAATTACTTTTAGGTGGGGTAAAATGTAATACAATGAGTTTTTCAAGTTATTTAATTTGACTTAATTTAGCCATTGAAATATTTTTCATTTCATGTAAAACTGAAAAAACATTATTTTATTTTAAAGAACCATGTTTGAATTGAATAATATGAAACACCAAGTTAATCATGCACTACAAAAGACAAAAACTTTATTTTTATCTATATGGATGATAGAGTTTATCTAAAGAATCATCATATGTTTCATGAAAAATTGACTTGGATTATGAAACATGACAAACCTTCTGGGCTTACGTTATAAGCAACACTGAGTTTCTATGAATTGTCTTTTTATTTTTATAATTATTTAAATGATATAAATATAAAGTATCTATTAAATATAGTAATATTAAAACTAATATATAAATAAAAATATTTTATAGAATGGTTTTATATAAATAAACCATATTGATAACAAATGATATAATTTTTGGTAAAGTCAATATATTTTTAAAAATACTATTTTCTAAAAAAACCTAATTTTTATGTAATTCTGTGAAAAAATATATAATTTTTTAGCCACATTTTAATTTTTTTTAAGTAAAATAAAATTCATATTTTTTAATATTTCAAAATTATCATAGGGTGAAACTTTTAGAATTTATCTTAAAAACATCATTTTTGGATGAATAGTAAGAAAATTCATTTTTTTATTTCAAAACATCCATTTCTTAAAATCTATCTATAAGGTAGAATTAAATTTTAATTTGACATAAAAGATTTATTATAACATATTTTTATCAACTAATCCAATTTAGTAAATGGTAACCAATTTCACTTTTAAAATGGGTATAAAAACATTGAAAATGATTAGACATTTTTACTTGAAAACCCTATTGCGTCCTCTCGTCAGTGGGATTAATTTTAAATTAATTTCTAACAATTATGTTATTAAATTTTAGAAAAATTGATCCCATGTTTTTAATGTGAATATGTTATTATATCTAAGACTATCAGATTAGTTTTTGTACCAAAAATATTGGCGAATGTAATAAAAATAATTTATATCGATTAAGGGAGAATTAAGCATTAAAAAGGAATAAAACTAAAATTTTAGATTAAAAACTATATAAAAATATATCCAAAACCCATTTTATAGAAATTAATCATCCATTAAGCTTTAATTACTTTTTCGGAAGTTTTTTTTATGATATTTTTAGGTGAAAATTTGGTTACACAAATGTTGATTTTAAAAATGCTGAGTGTGTACTTTCCCTTCTCTATAAAAAGCGACAACATCTCCCTATTCTTCACCCATATTAAACCACTTATTATCATCCAATATCATCCTAGTAAACTTACCAACAACACTCAATCCCTCATTCAATCCTCCCTTGGCCATACATCTATCCATAGAATCATTTTGGAAAAAAGAAAAATGTGTCTCACGATTAAGAGGTAACATTTTCTCTCAAACTAATTTCTTTTATTTCTATTCTCCACCACCTAAACTCACATTATTACAAACATATATGAAAAAACCAGTATAATAAATATATTATTATTTTTTATTCTTTTTTTTATTCCAACACATTCACAAACCAAAATCAAATGGGTAAGAATCGTACTGTTTACATGTACGATGAACTACAACCTCATGAATAAATGATTTCTAATTTTTCCTCTACAACCTTCCATGGTGAAAATAATAATGGAAACTATGTTTTTATATATAATATACTATATTTATTATATTTTTATTCTCCTATATTACTTTTAAAATATATATCATTTTACATTCCAATTGGTGAATATACTATAATTTTGTTTGAGGATGTGTGGACTACCGGCCCTCATAGCGATGTGAATCGTTAATACACTGCATAGAATGTATTAATGCTATATTTAGTGAACTTATATTATATAAATTATATAATAGAGAAACATTAATAATTATATATATATATATATTATTAACCTTTTGTTGTATCAAAATGATAAAAAATGGAAACAACGGTCATTCGTATATGCAGATTACCGTCTCAATGAATAGTGTATTCAATTTAATAATTCTATATTTTATAGATTATTATAATGAAAATATTATGTGTATAAATTATATTTATATGATTTTTACCTTATTAAATTATATGATTATAATGTCCAAATATTTAACAAATTAAGACTCATGGGGATAATAATGTGAATATTACCCGAAGTGAAGCCTTAACATAAAATTGTCAACAAGAGGGTAATATAAGTTCATGATCAAAAAATATATGGTATTAAATATATGAATAGTATTTATATAAATAATTATATTTAAAATAGTTTTATTATATATGAATCTTGTACGAGTACGAAGATAGTCATGACACAAGGTGAGGGGATTTTATGTCACCTTTTATTTCTATGAGATACATTCTTTATTCACCACCCATTAATTTTTTGTGGTGTATATACTTCCAATGGATTTTATAAATTATTAATATACTTAAAAATTAATGGGTATTTACATTTCCTTTTTATAAACATTATTTCATAGGGTTTATGATTCAAATGTTTCCAAACCGATAAAATTGTTTTGTCTCAAATTGGCTTTTTTGAGACTCATGTTTTGTTATGAACCTAGATTTGTTTTCAAGGTGTATATAATTCAATTTTATATATTATATCATGAATATAATTATTTTAATTATATTTAAGGATTAATATTATTTATTTTTCTTGCATGGAGATTATTCTCTAAAGTAACCAACTGGTGAGAGTTTACTGAAATAATCTCATCACATTTTGAGAATGTTGATGATTAATATTTGATGAAATAATATCATCAATATTTCACGAAAAATCATGAATTTTCATCTCCTCTAGTACCTCATGATATATTCATACATTGGTACTATTTTATCCACTCTTTGGTTAACAATATAGTTATGAAATATTTTTTATGAAACCTTGAATTTACCATTTCATTGGATAGAAATAAGCGTTCCTTCAAAACTAGGTATTATAAAAAGGGTTTCAAATAATATTGTATCATTATAATATAATATTTAAAAGGAATTTTTACCTTTCCTTATTTTACCAATATCTTCAAATTAATCTACTTATCATTTTCAGAATAAGAAATTATCTATAACCATTTTTTAGTGAAAAATGAATGTTTTTTTCTCGTACGACATGTAGATATTTACCCACCACCATTTTGTTGAAGCTTAATGTTTGTTTTTTAAGTGGTAAATTTTAAATAAAATATATTTAAAACTAATTTTTGAGGAAATTTTATTTCATAATTTATTCAAGCCCTGTTTATATGTCTCTAGAGTATTTTCAATGAAATTATTTTGAAAATATTTTTAATATTCTATCATATTTTTTCATGTAAAATGGTATAAAAAACATTTTCAATATTTATTTATATGTATTCAATGTGTTTTCCATGAAATTGTTTTCATAATTTTTTCAGTCGGTCTTTACAAATTTTTAATCTGTTTTCAATAAAAAAAGAGTTTCAAAATTCTTTGAATATTATTTTATCTTTTTTCAAGGAATAAGGTTTTCAAGATTATTTCATGTATTCATTATATATTTTCAAGGTAAATTCGTATAAAATAATATTTAAATGTTTCTTTGTGTTAAAAATAATTTTTAAATAATAATGGATATTATTTTCAAGAAATATTTTTTTAAGGAATTTTAAAATTATATTCCATCTACGATGGAATCCACTGATGTTAATCATGCCTTTCTAGGAAATGATCTAATGATTATATTCATATTATTTCTATGAATGGTTTATCCTTAATGTCAATGATTTTATGAAACATGTTTTTTTCTCAGGATATATATTTATGAAATTTTCATCTCATTGATGGGTTATGATTTTGATGAAATTATTATGAATGTTGTATCTTTTTTTACAGGTTGTTACACGTTTACGTGTTTATGATACCCATTTCATTGCATGGGTTATGATATGACTATATATTATTTTGTGGTACATGTACATATAATTTCATTGTGACATGGGTGGGTCTAGTATCTTCCCCCCAATTCATTAGTTAATTGTTTATATATCATGGAAGGAAATGGATAGAATGGGAAATAAACTTTGTTACATATTATAGGGATGTAATGATAAATGAACTCGATTAAGTATTACAAGGATAGAATGGGAAATGAACTCAATTCAATAATACAGTACTAGAACGAGGAGTGATCTGAGTTGAGTAATATGAGGCTAGAACTGTGTGTGAACCCAATTAAATAATGGAATTTTTCCACTAATATAGCCTAGGAATTTATGCCTTGACTACTATGGAAATAATTATATATTAATACCTGTCTACCATAATTCCATGTTTTATTCATAAACTATGATTTCATGGATTATGTTATTTCTTTCTTTCTTACTCGTGTCTTATAAACTACCAATATTTGTGTCATGATTCATGTATACAATATTTTATAAGAAGGGTGTGAACTTATATTTTCACGATCATGTTCTCATACCCTTATACGCATGATATGCTTTCATATTTTCATGGTTTACCCATGCAATGAATTTGAGATTACCATATTTTATGATTCCTTTTTCATATTATGTAGATTTGTATAAATTTTTATATGTCTAATAGGGGTTCTTGTCAAGAAAAACTTAGTAGTATATAATGTATCTCATTATTGTACCAGTGTCTAGGTTTCCTTATTTTTAAAGGCACTAGACTCATACAATATTTTGGAATATTTTTTTAATGTTTTATATATTCTGAAAACGTTGGAAAATTTATTTTTATGAAAGGATAGGGTTGATATTGGACTATTATCAATGAATCGTATCATTTTCATCAATAATGGGTGGAAATTTTATTCAGAAATATTAATGGTATTTCCAAGCAGGTAAAGCTGGACAACTGTATCGTGGGATTGGGGGAGTGAAAACCCAGAAAACTGAACTTTATATTGATGATTATGGATTACATTAATATGAATTCCTTCATGTAGTGGATAATTTTAGGGACGTTTTCTATGATGAATTTTGTTGTTTACCACCCAACATAGAGGTTGATTTGTCTACTAAATAGGTTCTAGATGCTGCACCGATGTCAATTTCCCATTACAAGATGGACACTACTGAATTACTAAAGCTCAAGATAATAATGGATGTATTATAAGAGAAGGGTTTAACATAGCCCCACACTTCACCTTGGGGTTGAATTTTATTTCTCCATGAATGAGGATGAACCCCTTAGTATTTTTGTTGAACAAAAAATATAAAGCAACTTACTATATAGATTATGTATACTTGTACTCATATAGATAACATCATTGATCAACTATGAAGATCTGTTGTTTTCTAGAAAAATGTTTTGAGGTCACTCTATCACTATGTATGTTTATACTTTCAGACATTCCTTGACTAACATTACATAGACAATATGGTCTTTATGGGAATTTGAATATGCTAATTGATCTCAAAAAGAGGCCAACTATTTAAATGGATTTTATTAATTGGGTTTCCATATATATGCATATTCATCTATTGTAGTCTTTGGGGATGATATTATGATGCATTCACATTCTCTACATGACTATTCAAAAAATGTTTCGATCATTATGAGTACTCTATGTGAGCACGAGCTCTATGCTTAAACTCATGAGAAGTCATGAATAAATCTCAGGTAATAACTATCTTTCACCATGAAGATCTGAAGGTCAAAAATGATTCTGGGAATCTCCTACGTAACTACAGCTCCTAAATTATTTGGGGAAATACATACACCAACCTATAATATAATGGTACCTAGAAGAGGGAATCTCAGTTTTGTAATTTTTTGGTAAAAACTTGTATTACAATGATTTATTGTGACCTACATCACCATTATAGGTGGAATAATATAAAAAGGTAGATTACTATATTTGTTACTTGGTGTTGCAAAAGTCTTCTGGTGAAGGTAGAGTACCTCTGGCCAGTAAGGATTTTAAGACATTTTCATTCCTGAAAAAAAATTTGATGATTATACTAAGTATTTTGGGACTAGATTACCATGAACACCATGAAGAAATGATGTACTATGAGTGATCTTTGAAAAATCAAAAAGGCAACTCCCTTATTACTAATTAAAGATACCTTCTAAGTGGTCACTCTTAGGTGACTATATGTACATGAAAATACACAAATCCACAGGCCCCCTCATACTATCATTTCTAATAATGATTCTTTCTTCATGTTGAGGTTTTGGTAGGGGTTACATAATTTTTCAAGAACTAAGGTACTATTAGAAACCATATTTTACCCTCAAACTGATGTTCAATCTAAATAGACAATACAATTACTAGAATAAATCCTACAAGAATGCTTCCTTAATTTCATATGTTCACAGGAGAAAATAATTCCACTTGTTGTGTTCTCAAACAGTAATAGATTTTAGGTGAAGATGTAGATGGATCTCTATGCGGGATTATACGGTATGTCATGGAATTCACCATTTTGATGGAAAGAGATAGGGGTGATTCACTGCATGGAAATCATATCATTGAGGATAAATAAACGAATCTTTAGTTGGTTAGAATGTGAATGGATATAGAACAGTCTAAGAAGAATATATACGTTGATCGTCATTGTTGAAGACTAGATTTCGAGGTCAATGAGCAGATATTCATTGATGTTTTGACTAGACCATGGAATAAATTGATTATATGGTAGGGGATGCATTCAAATCTGGTTTTTGGGACTTTTTGAGGTTCTCTATGTAGTCAAGCCAATATCCTATCAGTTGAAGTTACCTCATAGGAACTAGGATATGCATGAAATCATCTGTGTTTCATATATTCACTGCAACTATTAAGATTTATTATATATAATTCATATTGTAGAGGTCTAGTTAGAGGTTATCATATCCTTCGACTAGCATGATATCTATATTTTGGATTATGGAATGGTTTTTCTCCAAGGATGGTCAGTCCCTTTGTTATGAGTGATATTAAAACACCACAATGTTCATGATAAGACATAAGTGTATAAGGCAGATGTATGTGCTCTATTTCCGGATTTGTTCTCCCATAATGTTTTACCACATTTAAAATTGAAACTTTGGGATGAGTTATTTTTAATGGTACGATTATAAGAATGTTTTTAATCTCATATAAATCCTTTTAATGTTTTGTTAAACTCTTGACGAGGCTCACATTTGGAATAAATCTAAAACCACACCTTTAGATTAGATGGTTTATCCATAGAAGTAAGGAAACAAGCAGGATAGAGCATAGCTGTAGGGAAAAAATGGCATGTATTTATATATAATGTTTTTATCAAATACATTATGTGTCTTTGTGTGGATGGAAACTTTTCATTATATCTAATAGTTTTTCATGGGAAGGGGAATCCCAAAAATTACACATTGTGTACTGTATACACAACATGTAAATTACCTGAGTATGATTCTTAATTGATACATGGACTCCAATTTTAAAAGATGATCATCTATTTCATCTTTATCTATATCTCCCCATATCTCACTCATAGGAGGTCCATCTTAGGATCTCCCCCTTTATCCAAAAGCTAGGTTATGTTCTGGTTCATTTGTCTTCCCCCAATTTACAATTCCTTCTATCAGGTAGGTTTTCAACCATGAATTTTTATGCCTCTTAATTTTCAAACAATATGCAATAAACTAATGGAAAATACTAAACTAGTACTCCTATATAACCCATGATATGTGGTCTATACCTTGTCCTTAATTTTATTACTATTAGATTATCGTTGTTTTGTCACACACTATACATTCTAGTAGTTGATTATAAATAAAATTATAAGCCTTAAATTAATCATTTAATTTAATATGGGTTTCCCTTGTAGAACCTAATTATTGTAAGAGGTTTTAAACCTCAACCCAAACCCAAAATGTGGTGTGTTCCTTTATCTTCCATTTGATAAAACACCCCTTTGTGTGTGTGAGCTCACTAAACCTGTAGGGAGATCCCCGATAAATTTAATATGTTAGTTGGAGAGGATCATGTGACCTTTTATATATTTTGTGATTATATTAAAATGATTTAATTGTTGATAAAATCCTAAATTTAAAATGTTATGGCCCCAAATATATCCCTTCACATTTTCGGTATTATTTTCTAGATGGTGGACATCTTGTCATGGATTCGACCTATTATTAAGGTATGGAACCTATGATTTCTATGGTATGTAACCAGTGATTATTAAGGTATGAGATATATGATTATTATGGTATGATACTTTTGATCAATCATGTATGTAACCTATGATTATTAAGGTATTGAACTTATGATTATGAAGGTATGGAAATTGTGATTATTATGGTATGGAACTAGCCATGGTATCGATGTATGACACATGCGACCCCTAGGTATGATTATTTATGATATGGAACCATATTATATAATCAAGGTATGTCACAAAAAAAATTATTATACTCTTATAACCAGAGATATAGTTCTCTCTACTTATACGCCTTGGGACATAGCCCATGTTGATCATTACTTTTATCAAGATGGTTTTAAGTGTAGTTGGTTACCACCTATTGTTGATACATTATATATATATATTGTTGATTATATAATATTACATTCTCATTGTTTATGTTTTTTAATGTAATTATTATAATTACATCAATATGTTTCTCAAATTTTATTCCTATAAAATATTCTAGTTTTTTTAAATGATAGATTTTCTTTAGACACCATTGGTAGGGGAATACTATGTTTATCTCACACGCTACTTGAGATGGCGATTTTCACCCAGATAGACATCATAGTTTTTGGTAGGTATAGTTTCCAGAACCTAGTTGTTGATTCATGGCATATTATAGAATGTGAATTGGATGAAAAATACTAAGTTATGTCTCATGATTCAATCTGGAGACATACTATATTTTCTTTTTGGATTATTTGATAAAAATATATGTATGGATTCCTACTGCATTGAGGCATATTACCTTTTATTAAATACATTACATTATATAACTATGTAAATGGTACTAATATTTCTATTGATGGCTGTTCATTAATCCATATGATTTAGTTTCCACTATTTAGTGTTATTATGGTTTTGTAATTTATTTATTTATTACAACATTGAGTTAATCAGATTATTATAGTATATTCTACTAAATATAAAACCCTATACCTTTTCTACATGTTGAAAAACTCTATCATATGGGGAGGCATACATTAGTCTATGCAAGAAACAAAATTGGGTACCTAGTCAGTGTATTATGAGTCAGAACATTATAGACCACCCTCAAATGGCTGACGATTTACCCCCCACCATATGGTTTTCATGTACCAATCCTTCATAAAATACCCAGCATGTTTCATAGATAAAACAAAAAATGAAATTTAGGAATCTTAGCGTAAAATTTTCACACTCTCATCATAATCAAGATGGTTTCAATATTGAACATGATCAACTCCAACTAAGAGTACACTTGTTTTCAATAGACAAGTAAGCATAAATCCCTCCATGAAATTCGTATATAAAAAATTCTATAATTCGATTTAATCATATCATTACACCCCATATCCTAAAAATTTATATCACAGTCCGAAAACTAGTCAACCATATCATGACACAAAATTTATTCTTAATGCCTCCTCTTCAATAGTGGGAAATTTATCTTTAATCTCGAAGATATCTTGGAACTCAAATTCAAAAAAGGGAACCACCATTTTGCCATTTTTTATTCCACTACCTCCCATTACATGATGTTTTTTTTATAAAATTTATTCATTAACCATGAATCAATTTATTTACTAGACTAGGCTTCATAACTGTCCTACTCATCATAGATAGTTTCAAAACACATCAACATCTAGTTATCTATTTGATCCCAAAGTAATCAGCCTCTATATATGATAAATCTTGATCACTAAGAGTCCACCCGTCTTGTAAAAAGTGTAATACTAACCATATTTCATAAAATTCATCCATAAATCAAGTTTTATCTCACTCACATAGGTTTTAATTGATCTAATGGAGCGTTCACATACAAGGGTTTGAGTCAAAACTATTGTCATATGTGCCTTACACCTATCCCTATTAATAATGTCTCATATCTGGGTACCTAGATCCAAAATCCTATCCCAAAGGTAAACCATATCCAAAGGATGTATGGATAAAAATGATGTATGGGAGGTCAAAGCTGTCCACATGCCTCACAAGGGATTGATGCTTCTGAGAATCCTTATATAGAACTACTCCCTAGAGGTCACGATGCCAATGTAGTGGAGATACTAAAAAAACTCATGGTACATTCTCATATTGTAATACCCTTTGAAGTACATTTCACAGTAAATGCTTATGTATATATCATTTTCATAAAAAGAGACCTTACTAGATTAAAATAATTAATTCCAGTTAAGAAGAATTTCAATCCAAGCTATGTGACACGTCATATAGTTTGTTGCTAACAAATAAAATAACTTATCCTAAAGAAAAACCCCTAAAAAGGATCCAGCACATGGAAACCATGTTTCATATTGACCTTGCAGGGTTACTACACCTCTAGTGAATGATGACCAAGTCACTAACAACAATATTAATCATCATAATATATATTAAAATTGCATGAATGAGAATGAAATATATATGAAAGTTGTGAAAATTGAGTATAATTGAACAAAAAACATATACATGAAAAAATCATTTTGGTTGTCATTAACTCTTTAATCGTATACCCTATAACATTAGTAATATCACACAATAGTAGGCCTACAACATGTGTATCCTACATTCCCAATATGATGCATGATTAAACACATTCCTTTTCCAGTTATGATTCAAAAACAATAAATAGTCTTTTACCAAAATCCTAGAGCCATAAATACATAATAAATCATAAAATCCACAAAACAGGTTCATCACTAAAATATAAAATCATATATAGATGTAACATCAAAGATCAGAAATAGTAATCCCGCATCCCTAGTAACCATTTATTCTTACCGTAACATATTTTAACAATACAACAGTCTGATATCAATCAAAGATTCTAAAATATTCCTAATTATAATTTATACCATCTCCAAAATACCAAATTGACATAAAGTATAGGACATTGATACTAATATATAATGTCTCCATCTAGGTCCAACTAAAAGTAAGCCCTGATCTAGTTTTCCACAAGGCCTCAAGAACACCTATCTATATTCTGGAGTCTATTGTCATGCAGTGAGAGCCCATGGTGTTTCATTGGGGAGACTATTCCAACATATAGGAGAAAAAAATTGTTGAAAAAACTATATATAACATAATTTAGTAAATATCAAATGTTATGATGTAGTAAATCACGATTAATTGAAGAATGATATAATAATAAATTAAATTCTTTAAAATATTAGAGATCTTTGTAATACATCTATCACTAATCTCCCACTTGGACGATCACATATATAGTATTACCTAGAGGATACTGATATAAGGGTACATAGATTTACTACCAAATACAATCCAAACCACACTCTTATCCTCTATTCAAATACTAAGCAACTTCTAAATGATCAAAAGAATCCCCATTTGTTTTTTAGTCAGTCATGCAAACTAGAGACTCATACCGAAAAATCATGAAATCAATGATCAAACTAAATAGAAGATATATGGTTTTCATGCCAAAAATGGTGCATGTACATGGGTGACAAATAATGCCATTAGGCCTCCCCAATGATTAAACTATAAATCTTCTATCATAAATTTTGTATCGTGAAATATACATAACTGACTTGAGACAAAAATTTCATAATAAATACAATAAAAATGTTATATAAGAACATATTAAATCCAGATGTCTGTAATCCCTATTGACCATATATGTTTCTACCTAGAATGGATTATACATGGGAATATTTCAGCACATATATCACTATATATATGAATATATATATATATATATGTACATGTATATATATAAATAAATGAAATTTCCAAAGGAATCATAAAAAAATTTCCATGAACAAAATCACAAAGATAAACTAAATCCCCAGTTAATATTAGGATCCTTGATCTATTCGACCAGACATCCTTTGATTAGGGATATTAATTAGATTTTCATACCACTCAATTCATTTATCAAAAACTTTATTAGTGGGTTTGAAATCCTGATTGAAAATACCTACATTGGACAATATAGAAAATTCATTGAGAGAGATACATTAACACATGGGGATACATGTCATAGCTCTATGATTACACATACACACATCCAATAACCAATATGATGGATTTAATGTACAGACTAGATATCGGAAAAACATGCAATTGAGCTAGATTTAATACTAATAAATCCCCATATAATCCAGTAATAACTTAGATTCCAAGGTCCCCACACCAAGGAAATCAAAAATTTCAACTTGGATACTTTTTAAAGGGGATGAGCCTTAGGTGTTAATTAATGGAATACTTTCCTGATCTAGTATAAAAAATAAATCAATAACAGGCTCAATAGCCTTATCCCTAATAATATTTTTTCGATACTATAATAGTGTATCCACTGATCCTATGGAGTATCATAGTCATTAGATATGAAGATCAAGTCCATCATCGGTGATCTCATCAGTATCCTAATCCTTATAGGATATGAACTAACCTAAAAACATTTGGAATCATATGTAAAAATGGTGGACTAACCATTTTCCGAGTCACCTAGTATAAGTGAGGTTCTAATATGTATCAACAACCTTCCAATGTTTCCTTACAAATAGAGTAATCCCATTGAACAATAGGGCTTCCAATTATATTAATAGTATCATCAATCCAATTTAGACATGGGTTTTTATCCCTAGGATGTAAATATGGAAATACCATTAGAATTTTACATTAAATATAGTTTCCATGTAGTGAATTTTGAAATCCAAAAACATTATATCACAATAGTTGAATCCCCGAAGAATATCTGGGCATCTACATAAAATTATGGTCTATATGAAGGGATCATTAGCTAGGTCATAGGAAGTACATTTGGGGTCCCTAATAATAAAATATGATAAAAGGGATCAGAAGGTGGACCTTAAAAATTACATATGTAAATATTAATAAAAAATACAATATTTAATTAATCACATCAGACACAAACTATTCAAAACCTATGATTATCATTGTTTAATCAATAATAATAACGTGACTGAATAAAAAAGACTAATGGTGGTTGAATTCTGAAGCCCAACAATCATTCCAACGCCTCCTTTGCTTACACGTTCAACACATGTTATAAGGTGAAACTCACTACAATCACTACCCAATCCAAAAAAACACTAGCTATGGTTCAGTCTACCAATAGGCCGCCCTCTGGGTCCCTCGTGTCATAACATTATACAGGCATCCAACAATTTATCCTCAAGGACTATAGATAAGATAATGAATCCCTCACAATATCCTTCCCATAGAAGTAAAAATGGATAAATTTATATGGAATTCTTCGTGATACATAAATAGAGGCATCCTATATTAGATCATAATAATGGTAAATAGGAATATGCGTCATATATGGGATCTTGAAATGTAGTGTACATAGGCAGAAGAATCATACATGGGAACCTCGGGAAGAGTAAATATGTAGATGGGTCCTATAAGTGATTGTCTATTCAATTTTTTAAGTGAAGACATTTCAAAGGGGACCCTCAATAATAGTAATAAGTTGAGGAATAATACAGGGAATCCTAAAAATGAACTAATATCACATCCTCCTAGGCTTGTGGGGTAACTTCTCTCAAGAGTGAAATCCTCAAAATAAGTGATAATAAAGAAACAGTAAAATAAACTAGCAAGCGGATCATCTAAAATCAAGTGGTATTAATCTCAAGGGATATATGGATTCAACTACTATAGGAAGAACCACTCTTTTTACTAAAAATCTTGGATATCAACTTAAGATTCTTCAAATCACCTCAGGGGTAGTACCATCAAAATACCTATAGGAAAATGCTGAAAATAAATTATTCAAGAATCCAATTACAACTCTAAGGTATAAATATATGAAAAAACCTCAAAAATTTTTAAAGGGAGGAATAAACAATGTGTAGACCAGTGTAAATGATGTGTAACATCAATTCCTCACTTGGGCATGTACTCCAGCAGAGCATGATCTATATATGACATTTAAACATCATTTATTACAAGAAAATCATGTGTACCCTACATGATGTAACTAGTATTGTACCTCACTTAGAATGTCCATGTATTATTTCTTTTCATTTACATCTACATGGTGTGGATCTCAAACAGGGTCTGTCTGTGTACTCTATATGGCCATGTGATTTTATATGGGAAGTCTATTCATATACATGGCTACAGAGCTAAGTATAAGTACACAGTTTGTATAAACTATATAATTTTTCACTTATAAAACTTTTCCCTCCCCAAAAGAGGATAACACATGTCATGTTTTCATAAACTACACTGCATGTGATATGTATTTCAAAATAAGAAACCCCTCAATTTGGGCAGAAACTCTGATTTCTCCCGAGAAGCTATAGATCAACCCTCAAGGGGTAATAAACTGTGATAATAGATATTTGGAACTAAAAATCATTAAATATATGTCTATATATGGCATAGATAAAATAATTTAATAACTTTTGGTGAAATATTTTGAGGTTTTTCGCATTTCTATGATCCACTGCTGCAACATGATGATTCCGATCCTCCAGAGATCCATGGTGGAAATTCCATTCATCTCTCTTTCTATCTATCTATAACTTTCCCTATCCCCATCCCTTTATATATTGGTTATAAAAACGAAGAATCCCATAGGATGGGTTTATTAAAAAATAAATAGGGGATGAGGGAAAAATTAAAGTGTAAAAGAAATGTATAAAAAGATAAGAAAAAGAAAAAGGGAAACAGACTCAACCCTTACACAAATATTTTGTTTGTGCCATACCTTTGAAAATACCCATTTTGATACATACATGGAAGATACAATCAAAATAATATACTCCATTTGAAAGGTATATCTCAATGAACATGTGAGAATAAATTTAAGTTTAATTAAATTAATATCAATCATTATTTATTCCATATAAATTTGAATGTCTCTGAATTTTTCAAAACTCATGTCCTAAGGTAAACACCCAATTTTGGGGCCAACTATGTGTTCATTAAAAACAACTTTGGTCATACGATATGTTTAAATGATCAATTTAGAAATATAAACATACACTAACAAAAATTCAAATTTCATCTCAATTTCACTATTTTAAAAAATGGGGCACCATTCAAAAATTAACATATAATCATTAATAAACAAAATTTATGTTAATTTTTTTGGTTTTTTAACTACCTTCATAAAAAATAAAATGAAACTTTAATATGAACTAATTTGGTAACATAATAATAAATATAATAATATATAAATTTGTCAATATAGGTTTTTTTGGTGTTGGGATATTATATATATATATATTTAATTTATTAATTATTGAACCACCATCAATTCATCAAAAATCTCAAAAACATGCTTCCTCCCAACTTCATCTTCATACATAATGTTTAAAAAATAATAATTAATTGGATTTTAGACACCATAAATTTATAAAACTAATCAATAATAGTACCAATAATAACACAGTAATTATAATCACTGGAAACAGAATGAATATGATCACTATAATTATAAAACACATATGAATGATCAAAATAATAAACACAGATGTGGAAAATCTAATGAATTTATATAAATAATGTATATTTATGAAGAGTATAGATGCAAATGGATATTATTAATATTAAAAATTATGTCATTATGATATACATATATTTTGTAATAATATAGATAAATTAAATTCTTCTATTTCATGATAAGTGGTAATAGATTTCTGCCTCAAATTAATCTCATTGAGTTAAATTTTTAAGATGAAGATAATTTATATTTTATATATAAGTTAAATTAGATATTTAATATCATAAAAATAGTTTATTAATGTTATTATATGATCATGATTAATAAATTTTTCTCTTAGAGGATATTATTCAATAACTACAAAATCTATAAGTGGGGTTTTCCGTCACAAATATAATTCTTTAGGAATCATGTTTCAATCACAAAATTTTTATTATGTATTATTCATATTTTTTCATGGATGAATTTATCCATGTTCTCAAGATATTTATGGTATTTATAATTATATATTTTCACCCCTCTATCATTTACTTTTAATTTAATATTTATGTTTTCTATTATGGAAAATCATTCTATGTTTTCGCAAGGAAAACTTTTGTTTAATTTCATTTAATATGAATATAAATATTATTACTAGAAGATATATATGTATATGGAACATATCCAAAAAGGTGTAATCACCCAAAAAAGTGGAACTTTTTAATTTAATAAATCATCACGGTGATTCATAATGATGGGTACAATGAAAAGATACCTGGTGAGACACTACCAGTGTGACAAGATTTACAATATTTATATGCTCTGATGAACATTGATGAAGTATTTTTCCTACCAATTCCAAAGTATATTTACAATTAATTCTATTTAATCAAGTAAAAATCATCTACTGAGAACCGAAATCAATAAAGGTACCCTCACCCCTATATTTCTTTGATATCGAAAAAACTAGTTACTTTGATAATACTCTATTTCTTACAAGTTAATTAATAGATTTTTACATAAACATATAAATTATTTTATTTTTTGGCTTTGTATTTTAATTTTTTAATTGAAAATATATCAATTACTATTTTTTATTTTTTTAGTGGTTCTTATGGAAATGTAATGAAATTTATTGAAGTATCATACGGTGAATTCAATTGACTTAATGAATTGATGAGTGAGGTTCGACATTATATATAATCTTGTTTCATCGACTATTCTCATGAGAGAAAACATTTTAGGTTTTGGTGTATTTCATTTCCCGTAATTGAATAACATATATACTATAGTCTCCGAGACATGTACAATGTCTTGGAGAAAGGCTTTTACAGTGATTTTTTTATGTTTAACATTAAAAATTCCAACATTCTGTGATAAATGGTTATTTTTATACATGGTTCCATTTTTTAATAGATATATCTTTCAATAAGTTCATTCAATAATGGATTTAAATTAATTATTTATTCTTTACATGTAACTTATTCCACGTTTTTTTATCAAAAATTCTATTTTATGTTATCCCTTACAGAGAATTAGGTTCCATTATTATTATTCATTACATTACACTGGAAACCAAGATAAGAAATATGTGTAACTTTCAGGGATATGATATATGAGATAATAATGGTCTAAATATGTGTTCATTATATGTTTGTGGTTTTTAAATATAATTTATTTTTTATCTAGTCATTCCATATAGCTATTATTTTTATCCTTTGGGAATGCTTCACGATGTACAAATAATTTAACATCACTATCATCTCTCTGTTTCTAGTGCCTAATATGTTATAGTTGGTACCAAAGTAATTTATTATAAATATTATGGATAATATATCTATGAAACAAGTAATATAACACAATTTCAATGAAAAAATGTCATGTTTTATTAAAAAAACACAAGAAAATATAGTAAGATGTTTATTTTACAATTTAGTTTATTATATTATTTATTTTTATTCCACTATATAATGATATTTAATATTGAGAGTAATGAGACCGATATAAACACTAATAGTCAATGTAGAGTTATTTCCCATGAAAAATTTATTGAATATACTATTAAGGATAATATATACATATACGTATTAAGATTTTTACTCATGGTATTTATAGATATTATTTTTCATAGAGAGTATCATGGTAATACACAACATCATGTAAATATGATGGATTACTTCATGTGATAATGTCCTATAAGTGTTTAATGGAAGTAATAAAACATTGGTATATAAAAATTGGAAAATTACCTAGAATAAATTTCCCTCACATTTTGATGTGTTGAAAAATCAAAAATTAAACATGGATGTCTATAATTTTAAAGTATATTCATGCCATGTATTGTTTGTAATTCAAAAAAACAAATGATTAATATGATATCAAGTTCATGGAATGTGGAATTTTCAATGTGGAATTATATTAATAATACATCACATGAGATAAAAATGTGGAAGTGGAAATTAAAATACATTATATATGAAAAAAAATTGGAGGAAATTTCTATGGATATAAGGATAACATTAATTTTATATCTAATCATGCTGTAGAATATTTTTTTGATCAGGATGAAATATTTTTTTGTTTCTTTTCTAAAGTTGAGAAATAAAAGGGAATTGGTCTCTTATAACATTTAATCATATGTGTATATAGTCATTATATAGAAGACTGATTAGCATACATGTATATTACATATTCTTATATGAATATTCAATACATTGCAAAAATACATACCCAGGGGCCATACTAGTTTGACTTTTGGATACTAAGTAAAAAAACATACAATATTGTAAGGGATATTAAAAATATTCCTTGAATATCATCCCATTTAGTAATATTCAAAAAGATAACCTACTTAAAGAATTTATTTATAAGATGGGGATATGAAACATATGAAAAGGTGATCTCAAATGCTCATTAAGGACAAATAAGGAAGATACACAAGCATAAAATGGACATAAGGGTATGAGATCATGATAATAACATTTGAAAACCATACCCTATATATAAAAGATTATAATACTGAGTATAAACATAAATATTGGAAGTCTATAAAAAATGAATCATAATGGATTAAGGGAACATGATCCCTAAGATCATGATATTAGTATAAAAAAATAGTTTATGTAATATACATAATTATATAACATTGTCAACAATTATAAATAGATATAGTTTCAATCGTTATATTAAGGATGTTATATAATTCTCTCACATAATCATATGGAAATATAATTAGGTTTACACAAAGAATTATGGAAATTAATGATAGCTCAACACATACCACTGTGACCATGTAATCAGGTTCACACATAGAATATTGAAAATGAAATGAGCTTCACACATAACATATTTACTCATGAGTATACCATATTTACACAATTAATTAGAGGGAGCCATAGCCCCCTCTAGTCACATAATAAAAATCATATGTATGTGTGAATCATGATCATAAAACATTAATCATAGTAGAACCCATGAAATAAAATTGGCTTCATAAATATTTTATCATATCATAACCTATGAAAAAGAATGTGTCCTAATAATAATTTAATAATTTCATCATATCCCAACCCATAAAAATAGAAGTGGGTTTCATATGATTTTTATCATCGAATAACTTGTAGAAGAGGAAATTGTTTAATAGTATTATTTTCATCAGAAAAAATTTAGATAAAAATAATAATGGAATCCACGGTTTATTTCCTTGTAAATAATAAGTTACACCAAATAATGTCAACACTTATTGTGAATTATATTTAATGATCATAGTGATAATTTCATGACTAAAATAAATTTTCTTTCAAATTAACATTTCCTCCAAATAAAAAAAATTTCAAAAAAAATTTCTTTATGAATAACCATAATAACCAACAAAAAAAATGTTTGATAATAATTTAAAATATTTCTTAAGATAAATAACCATTACTATTTAAAAAACAACATTTAAGGCATATATGTTTTTAAATAATATTATTTTAAAATATCTTTGAAGATGTATAAAATATATATTAAAAATCATGATGGATGTAAATTATGTTCATTTCATCTATGCTAAAACATTGATTCCTTTGAAATTTTTAGTAAAAGAGAAACCATCATTTAAAAAAAGATTCATTTTAAACATTTACATAAAATTTAAAAAATGGGAAACAATTTCGTTAATATATCATATTAGAAATTTCAAAAACATTTTGAAAACATTTATAGACTTTTTTTTGATGAAAAATATTTTTTCGACTAAAAGAAGAAGATGTTTTTTTCTTTAAAACATTCCCTTGAAATCTTGAGTAAATGAAGAGAGGAAAATTAATATAAAATAATTTTATCCTTAAATAACTATTGAAAAATAAAATTAATTATTTTCCTGATATATATATCATATAACATAATCATAAAAAACAAAATAACAAACAATCCTGATAAATGATGAAATTGTATTATAAAATATTTATGACTTGGTTAAAAAAGATTTATAAGTCCCATGATGGAATAAAATTGAAATATAAATAAAATATCATGATGACAAAAAATATAATGATATTACCTTTTAATGTATCTATATATACATATAAAAATGATGATAGGTTCATTATATAACACAAGTCGCTAGGAATGAAAATTGAGAAAAAAAACATTATGACATTGGTACCATTTGATTAATCAACCCCATGAAATAGGTATCCAAAAATTGATACGTAAATACCCATTATTTAAAGATTAAATAAATACATTAATGAGAATTATGTACACCACTTAGAATAATCATGTGGTGAATATGCCTTGGGTCTCATTGGAAATTATTGATTGATTGACATCCTCTACTGATTTGGTATTATTTTGAATCTTAATACCCAAAAAATATTAACATCAAGTGAATCATTTAATATCATGAAAATGAGTATATTTATGATTTATTGTATCAAATGGGATTTATATACATGACATAAAATAAATTAGTTGTGAATTTTATTATGTATCCCATAAATAAACAAAGCCATAAAAAACCCCCTACCACTTTAGTAATAATTTAAATCATAACCCACATAAATAAAAACATCAAATGAAACATTAAATATAATTATAATGAGGACATTAATGATGTTAAATGTCTATGGGTAAGTGAACAGAACAAAAAAATGTAATGAGTGGTGAACATTCATATGTCTCACAGAATTAAAAGAGATAATATAATTCACTTATTATATAAGTAATATTTTGAATCATAATCCCTAAAAAAGAATAAAAACAAATGAACCATTAAAAATTATGAAAAAGAGGAAATTCTGGATATAACATTTCAAAGGGGTAGTATATATAACACAATAAATAAAGAAGTGGTTAATTTTCATATTCTTCATAGAAATAAAATATATAATAGAAATCCATTACATTAAGTGCTGATTTCTTTCATACACACATGAAAATAATGTATAATAAATAAAATTTTATTTTAAATTTATTATATAACCATATTTATAAAATTAAACCATATATTATTTACTTATTATAATATATTTTTATTTATTATAAATTCATTGTTAAAATCATGTTCTATGTAATAATCGAGTTGTGTTTCATATATTTTTTGATATTTTATTTTTAGGTCCTCTTAATTTGATCATGAATCCATCATATCTAGAATTCTAATAGTCATTTAATAACAATATTTATAAAGAAATATTAGTTTTATGTCCTATCATGAATGGTCATTTTTATAAATTAAGTACGTTATGATCGTGGAGATGGTAGTCCATACATACGCATGAGTAATGATTCTATTTTCAATTATTACTATTGGAAGAATATTAATAAAATTTTAATATTCCATAACAATTATAATACCACAAATAAAGTATTATTAACTTAAATATAATTATAAATATAATCTATGTGTTATGGTGATGAAAAGAGAGTCACATCAATATGTGAAGGTGGTAGTCCATGTGTACAAGAATAACCTTATCATCTTTCAGTGAGTGAAAAAGGTTAGAATTAAAATGATATATATTTTTAATAATTAAAAATATGTTTTAAATAAAATATTTATTTAATATATAACACATTTATTCATTGAAATTATCTTTATTATCTCAAATGTGTATAATTAGTGAAAAATGAATCACATTGCTTCAACAGGGTACAGTCCTCCCTATATCTATGAGATGATATCATATCCCATAATAAATGAAAATTAAAAAGATTTATATAATATAATTTCCCCATAGGTATAATAATGTTTTAAATATCATATATATACCTCATATCCATCATCACACCCAAACATGATTGGTTGTAATGGGAAAACAAATAACATCAGTTCGTGAGGCGGTAGTCCACCATACAAATGAATACTGATTTCATTACCCATTTATAGAAGTGGATATGGTTTCAGGTAGTTAAATTACCATAAAATCAACTAAGTATATCAAATAATATTATTTTATTATATAATCATTTTTAATAACAATTTATGGTTGTGGAGGAAGAAATAAAAGAAAAATAAAGTTTGATGCATGATAAATGTTCTTTATGTATCCTCCTTAGGTTTTCACCAGAATCCTTCCTAAGATGGTGTTCTGCCAACTATAAAGATTATAGGTTGAGATAAGTTAATTTGGGATGGGATTTTAAAAAAGGTAATTAAGTTGTGAAGAAGAAATGAGAGGGGATGGCCTTTATAAGTGAAGTGTGTGGTATAATTGTAATTTTAGAAATTAAAAAGTTATGCCCACATTTTACTAAGGAAAAAACGCAAGATATTGTATTATTATCAAGATTAATACACTATAAGTTCCAAATATTTCAATAAAATATTTTTTAGATATGTTTAAGTCATATTACCCTTATTTTATTTATTTTAAACACTAGTAAACTCATTTTTATATTAATCTCATTAACTAATTTTTAAATTTTTTCTATTCATTATAGTCATAATTATATTAAAATTATTTTATAATATTAAATGAACTAATTAGAATGATTTAATTCAATTTTTAAAATTCAATAATTAGAAGTGGAAAAAGTTAAGATAAAATTAATCACATAGACATTATAAGAAATGTGGTTTTCGAAGAGAAAATGTTCAAAAGATTATAATATTTTTATATCAAAATAAATTTTGAAAATAATTCTAGTGACATAAATTATATTAATAGATATATAATGGAACTAAAATTTGTTTAATACCAAAATAAAATCCAATTTATCATTACAAATATTTTAAATGAACACGTGGGTTTCAATTAGAATTAAGTATTTTTTACTATTCATAAAAATTAATCTTTTCATAAATTTTTTAAAAAATAACCCTATGATAATTTCAAAGTGTTGATTTAAAACATAAATTTTATTTTGTTAAATTTTCATATAATAAATATGAAATAATACTTTAAATAAATATTTACCCAATATGAGATAAAACTGTCATTTAGAAAAACAATGTTTGAAGTAGAAAATTAAATTTATTCCAATATCTTATATAGAAAACCTATAATGAGAATTTTAAAAATATGATTGAATATATTATATATATTTCATTATGATAATTCACCAAATATTATTTGTTTAATTTATTTAGGTGAAATGCATTTCTAGGTATAAAAACAGTTTTTCAGAAAAAGAAATACTTTATTTTTAAATAGTTTAAATATTCATTTATAATTAATTGGTAACTAAATATTTCATTTTATATACAGTAGTAAACTTTATGTTTCCATAATTTTGTTAATCTTATCCATATAGACTTTTTAGATGGAATTGTGATATCTATCATAAAATTATATTTTAATAATTTTGCACGTTTCATTTAAAATAATTATTGTGTGTAAGGAAATATAAACTCAAGGTTTTGTGTATTGGAAAACATCAATAATAAAAAATTACATTAGAGAAAATATTTCAAAAAATCTTGGTTTGTCTTATTATCAAGATCCATTATGAAATAAGATGAGTTATCCAAGACATATTAATTATATGGAAATTTGTAAAAGAAGTGGAATAATCAGAATCATAGGAATAATATGGTTGTTAAGGGGGGAAGAAAGTAAGGTTGTGATTCCCCACTTATGAAAATAGTTGTAAGAATCACCCGGGGGATTCTTGGATGGGAATATGAGTTTGTTTTTTTTTGAGAAAAGGTCATTAAGTTTAGCAATAAAAGGGTATGGAAGAATCTATTGATGCTCGAATATTTAATTTTACAGATAGGGGAAATTATGTGAACCAATACCAAAAATTAAAATGGAATTTTACCTATAAATGGACAAGGGAGAAATAATAAGAATATGAGATTACCAAATCAAACATTAATGTTTCTAATGATTCGGTGGTACATATATTGATTGATGCCTCAATGTTAGATAATGTTTTATTTGAATACGGATCTTCTAATTATATTATATACTCTATCTTTCACAAAAACATTATCTATTTACCTACATCGATATTTAAATAGTTATCCATGGAGAAACTCTGTTGGAGTCTAATTAAAACAAATATATGTTTGGAAGTTCTAATTATGATGAATGGGCATACCCTATTTATAAACATGATTTCCACACAAGTTTTTGAAATTAATATAATAATTTAAATGGAATTAATTTCAATTTATGTTCAAAGAATTTATTACCAAGATAAGGATATTATGTTTCTTGATGGTGATGTAGAATATATTGACATCATAGGGGAAACATAATCACCTAAATCATGTTTATATCGTCCCTTAGTAGCACTACTTAATGAAATTATAGTTATAGGGAATGAATAATTGTAATTTATGGTTGAGGAAGATATCAATAAAATAATGGATGCACCTATGTTATAATAATTTATTTATTTTTCCTTAATAATCACACGACCTACAATAATAGTTCGATATTGAGTTCCCCATTGAACTCACTCCTGATTCACTGACTATAACTAAAACTCCAAATAGAACTGAAATTGTTTCAATGGTGGAGTTAAATAAATTATAGTAGTATTTGAGTGATTACATATTAATTCATCATAGTTTTTCACTATGGGGAGCCCATGTTTTCATCATAAAAAATAGGGTTTATTCCATGAGAGCCTACATATATTATAGGGGAATGTACCCACTAATGTAAATAATATGTTCCCTTTTCCATGTAATGATGACTTGTTGTAACCTCTTCGTAGAGCCTAATACATTTTAAAGACCAATATTTTATCCAATTAACTTTGGGTAATGGTAAATAAGAATGATACAATGAAATCATAATTTCAAGAAAGGTATAAAAATTATGAGTATATAGTAGTGTATTTTTTATAGAATATTGAACCATCTATCATCATGGATTCGATTAATAGTGTATTTATGGATTATTTTAAGGGTTGTGTGTTAGTATTAACTGATGATATTTTAATATAGTGTATGAGATATGAAGAGCATGCAAGTCAAATATAAATAACAATAAAGACACAAAGATAAAAATAATTATATGAGAATTATAGTTATTCTTAATTTATTCTTAATTCATTTTATTGCATTATCTACATTATTGATATGTGTGGAATATATTATGTGAACCTAAAGTTAATGGTTTTATGAGAATGTCCCACAATGACCATTATAATTGAGATATAATGTTTCTGATTCTTAGTAGGTTGCTATCAGTGTTTTATTTATGATTTCTCCTTGTTTACCAACAAATTAATCAAGTTAGCATATAATTTGGTTATGTGCATGTGGATAAAGGAATTTAAAAAATATTTTTTTAGTTAAAGAGAAGATAGATTCATGCATCACTATTAACTCTACCTTTAGTAATGTAAGTACTATTAATCTATAGTGATGTATCAAATAATGGATATAGTAGTATCATTATGTAGAATAATAGATTGATTGCCTATGTGTCAATGAAATTGAAAATACATTACGTGAAATGTAAAATTCATGTACTTGATTAGGAAGCTATAATATTTTTGTTAAAAATATAGATACTCTACCTCTATTTAAAAATTTGATAGATAATTATATACTATAATATTTTAATGTACAAATTTTCTTAGAAGGATATCAAAAAGAGGCAAAAAAGATAGTTGGAACTACTCAAGGATTCTGACGTCTCTATACACTACCATAATTGGAAGGAAACCAAGGACATTGATGCATTGAATAGGAGGTTCCATAGAGGTCTTACCATGTTGAGGATTGATAAGGATCTTGTATATAAGGACCCAGTAAAGATGTATTTGATGATTTATAGGTAAGGGGTAAATCATTCCTTTTCATTATAAGAGGATATTTGTTCTATCCATATAGAAATTAAATATATTAATGTTATAGGATGAACAAAACTCAAATTCTAGAAGAAAAAATTATATCATAAATATGTATAATAATTTAAGAAAAAATTTATAGTGGGATGTTATGAAGTAGAAAATCATAAAGTACACGTCCAGAATCAATTTATTCCAATGTTTAAATGAAAAAAGAAAACATCCTAATAGATTCATGAATCCTCTGTCAATATTGATATGGAAATAGAACAATGTTATAATGGATATTTTCATTGGAATAGAAAATACTCGAAGGATGAATGTTGTTATACGGGTCATTTTGATCATTATACTACGTTTTATCATTTCATATCAATAAGATAAGATTTACCACATGAGCGGATTTCCTCAAACTATATCAAAAAAATAATAAGTCATTATTTGGAAACAATATCCATTGTATCTAACCCTGATATTTGATTAACATAAAAATTATGGTTTATTATTTCATGGTATCTCATCATTGAAAACTATCTATGAGATACCAATCATAAATAGTCTAATGGCATGTCTGAAATGACCATCTAGATAATGAAAAACCTATTTAGATCATGTGTTCATAACATCCAATGAACTTGGGATCCATATCGACTATAAGATGAGTTAATATAAAACAATATCTTCCAATTGTGCATCCAGGTTACACAATATTATGTATTGAATAAGAAGAGGAGTCATTCTACAATCTATTGAGAAGATGTTGGGTAAAAAAATTATTTTTCCTAGATATTATGGATGATACAACTATAATATTTGGAACTAATCGAGATCATAATAATCATCCCACAGTATAAATATGTGTTATGCTTTTAATAAATATAATTTCATTGAATTTAAACTATATTATCATGTATTCTTAATAGTATGACCATGTAATGGAATTTTATGATTTTTTATAATGTTAAATTTACTCCAATTATACAATTGGAATATTGAAATATTATAATGAATTAGGGTTTTAGCGTACCGTTTGGCTATGCCTCTAAACCATTATAAAGTAAAATTTTTCTTCTATTTATAATTAATAAGGAAATGACATCTAGATATAGGGAGTGTTATCAAATATGAGGGAATAATTATAGAGGCTAATTTGTCGTATAATGAGGAGGATGTCCATATTCTTGAACCGAAATAATGTATTAAGGAATCAAGAACATCATTTGGGGAATATCAGTTAGAGAAATAAAAAATTTGAAGAGGCAACTAGGGAGCATATGGAAATTATATTGAAGGATTATCCATAAAAAATAAATATCCTAAACATACCAAAATATATAGGATGAAATATTTGAAGGGGGATATTTCATCACTTTTAAGACTCTAGTGTACCATCTAAATACTGTTTCTTGAACTATTGCATAAATGACCCATTTAGAGAGATTTTATTAAACAATTTATTTAAAATTTAAATATTATAATTTTATATTGACAAGAAAAATTACATTTCTAAATTAATTTTATTTTAAATAACCACATATAATTTTTTGATCTTTTTTGGAGACAGTTATTTTTTAGTAAAAAATTATGGATTTCATGAACCTCATAATTATTATAACTTTAGAGTTATTTAATAATTTTATATAAGCTAAGAAACCCTTTTTTATTCAAATATATATTTATGGAAAAATATTATACATTTTATAAAATTATTCGAACATAGAAAATGTATAAATTGTTTTTTCGAAACAATTAAAATGTCACATCAATAAACCCCCTTTATTAATATTTTCATTGAATCAAATAATATATAGTTATTTTATATTTATCTTGGGTTGAAATACAAAAAAATATTATTTCTATTCTAATAAATCAATATTGGTCATTAAATTCACAAACAAAAATAAATCTACATTAAATATTAATTTTACATTTAAAAACATTACTTATCTAAAAATAGTTGTTATACGATTAAGAATATTTATTTTTAAATAACATTTCACACATTATGTAATTTTATTTTAATTTTTTTTTTCAAAATTGAAATTAATTGTATCCAATAAGATAAAATGTTCAATCTTAATCATTATCATTGAAACTAATTACAATGACTACGAATAAATTTACAAGGTAAATGTAAAATGAAGAAATTGAATTTTACCGAATGAAATTGTCCTAAATTTTTTTATTAAAGTTCCAATAATTTAATTTATGAGAGTTTGATTGAAAAATACATGTTTTAATAAACTTTTGTCTCTTTCTAAGGCACTGAATCATGAATAGTTCCATGGATTTATTGAAAAATATATTAGCCTTCTAAAAACTGCCCTTACATTCACTTATAAAATTGGAATATATTCACCACATAATGAAAAAATACCCATTAAAATTTATCCTTTTTTATCTTATTTAATATACCTATAAAACTATACCATGAATAAAATCCATTTTAGAGTATGTTATCATAATACCTCCCAATTTAAGGATATTTTAAAGGAAAAATCATGTCCCTAACATGAGTATTATCAACTATATAGTTTTCTTTCTTAATTATCTTCTTTAATATTGGTTATATAAGAAAAAATATAATGATATTATAATCATTTTTATAATTTTATATTACTATAAAAATTTTATTTTAAATTTTTATTCATATAACCCATACATTAAGAAAAATGAAAGTGAGTGTCACCTGTTGTGCGGAATACATCCCCCCACAAAATAAAATGATTCATTTTGAGTGAACACATCACAGGGATAGATATAAGGACTAAATTAATTGATAAATATTTTTTACATTAGGTTTTTATGAAATCATTAATAACCTTATTAAATATAAAACCATCAAAATATAAAAATTTGATAAATTGTATTAAATTAGAAAACTATGATGATAATCCAGTATTCAAATTGTGTTGTGTTATATTATCCATTAATTATTAATATAATTCATTGTAATTATTATTTTTGACAATAATAAAAACCCAATAATATCATTGTACTCATTTTACTATGATATTACAATAAAACCACATCATAATCATTTATCAAAACCTCATGTTCAGGTTTGATTCATATTAACCACTTACTTGAACAATACATTGAATCTATACCATTAATTACTATGGGAACATAATACCTAGTATAAAATTACATAAATGTGTAAATGTTAATTTTTTTGGTTCATTTGATACTATATAATTATCTAATTCATCAATTAAAGAAACCCCATTTAATCATAAAAAAATAATAAAACATTATTATTATCGACTTAATCTGCAAAGATAATATATAAAAAAACTCAATAAAGGGATTTAAATAACCATAAGTATTAATATATAATAATTAAAAATAAAATTAGTTAATTATTAATAATATGAATTTAATAGCAATGAATATTCTCACAACTATTATGAAACACATCCAGACCAATAAAATCCTAATCAATGGTATGGAAACCCTGATGAATTATTATAGAGGTATACTATTTATAAAGATTTTAGATTGAAATGGATATGGGGATTATTATAAATTAAGTGATTAAAATATATATGGTTTTTATATAGACTTTAATGTGTGTTTTTGGATGTTAGGACAAGAGGTAAGGGGTTTCCTTAACAAATTCATCTCCTTGAGAGACATTTTGTAATATGCACATAATTTCATTTATAAGGTTATATAATTCATATTTTTTGATTCTATATCATTAAATGACTTTATAAATGGTATTTTAAGATCAAGTTCTAGTTATATTTTTCAAATAGTTTTGAATTTAATTTCTACCCAATCTATAAGTTGGGTATTACATATCAATTTTCATTTATTGGGACACATATTATAATCACAAACAATTTTACATGTTATCCCTTTCTCTTATTCCTTTGATTCAATTGTTACCTTTTCCATGGTGGAAAAATAATCCAATTTTTTATTAAGGTAAATGTTTTTGTAGTTCTCTAAGAAATACATGACTGTATAGATACTTGAAAGTAGATGAAGCGGTTTAATATAAGAATATTGGCGAAATAACCATGAATGGATTTGATAGATAATTGAATCAATCATCACCCTGATAAATAATCTTCGGGTCTAAAAATGATCACTTAGTGAGACATTATCAAGATATATTATATATAATATTTAGATGATAATAATTAAAAATGTTCAAGGAATTTTTATTGTTGTTTTTTGGTCTTATATAAATGAAATCTATTGAATATAATTATTATATTCCATAGACATCCAAAAATATTTAAGGTACCACCTTCCCAATATTTCTTTGATTATGTCACTAATACTTAGTGGGATGATACCCCATAGCTCCCATGTTGAATAAGGTATGTTCACCTAGAATTTCATATTTTTCTACTGAATATAGGAAACATTTATTTCCATACTTTTCAATATATACATAACCATATTTTATTAATTAATATATTCCAACATAAAAGGTCTGAATGTTCATGATAACTCTTATGGTGTATGCATTAGGTATAAATAAGTGATGTGTGGGTAACAATATTATAAATCACCTAGATGCAGTTATAGGTTTGAGGAGGAAAAATTGTTTGTGTTTATCTATTGGAATAAACCCCTAATAGGATAATGTATTTAATTAGGTCTAGACAAAAATTATTGTGACTTGGAATAAGTATTTGATAGTTAGTTTTTCAATTTTTATATTACACATTTCATTATTATGAGTAAAATTATTATTATTATCTAGGTATTTAATTGATGTCATTGATATATCATTCCCTTAGACATAGATGATTATGGATTTACATTTTTCATTTCTTATTTCTATTTCACTTATTCTATGTTCATTTCGTATAGTCATTCACTATATGATTCCCCTTACTGTGTAACTAAGATCCCCAATATATATTTTCCTTTCCCAAAGAAACCTAGAGGTAGAAAATGTGTAATTTTTAGTGATAAAATGGATGTTATAATAATGATCATGAAATTTTTTTATGATTCTTTTTTTGTTTTAATCTATAATTTATGTATGTGTCTAGTATTCCGATACTAATAAGCTATTATTTACTTAAATAAATCTTGTATTTTGTAACAATAATGTAATATAACCTAGTGTTCTAGGTTTCTGGAGTTCGTAATATTATGGGAGGTGCTACTGTGGGGAAAATTTATGTTATATCTTTATATATAAACATAACACAAGGATATCATTTACTAATAAATGTTAAATATTCTTGAATACATTTTAAATCATTAAAATTTTTAATTGATTCCATGGTTAGAGTTAAACAAACCTGAATATCAATATCCATTTTCTGAAGACGTGATCTAAATTAAATAAATATAATATTATTTATCAACTAACACTTTTATGTTCTCTATAAGAAATAAATGTTAAAATAAATGAACATTAAATTATATACATAGTATATATATAATTAAAATGTCATCAGGATTTTATTTTCAGTACATATTTTTGTGATAGATTTGTGATATCTTGAATTAATTTTTACATAGATGAAAAATATATATTCAAAAAATATATCCTTCCACAAAAAATCATGTTAAAAAATATACAAAATTATTTCCTATATTACGCCAAACATAGTGTTGTAGAAATAATTCTATAATAATGAAACAATAATTAAATAAATATATGTTTTGTAATAAAAAATTACAAGAATTATAAGATCAATTTCAATTAAAAATAAAACCATAACAAATGATTAGATATTAATATATATATTATTCATAGACTCTACTTTAAGTGTTAATGATATATTTTCCTTCCAACAAAATCATAGTTTCATTTTATATGAGATTTTAGATAAAATGAACGTATATACATTAAATAATTGTAAGGGTGTTATATAATAAAGGTAGCAAGCCATGGAAAAATTGTAGATGCATCATGGAATAGAGATTGATAAAAACATTAAATATAGAATATATTATTTATAAACCTGGCATAAAACAAATGAATGATATATGATATTTTTAATAATCTAGTCAAATATAAATGTCAAAACCTCTTAGGAATAACCCCCCTTCTAAGTCACAGTTCCATAATTCGTAAAGATACTATAAAGTACCATATGAATAGTACTTCTAGAGTTAAAAAATTAGAAACTTAATTTGTTCATATATCAATATAAACACTCAAATATCATATCATTTCCATAAAGTCAATGAAAAACATATATTATAGGCATACATGGGTGATTTTCATAATTTATACATATCTTTAGATAAATTATAATGGAGGACATATAGGAAATGTATGTCTGTGTTAATCTAGTGAATCCAATTCAAAGGACAAATTGATATACATATTTACACAAAAATCAATAAATTAGATAATAAGTAATTCATATTTTAGCGTACTTATTAGGGGAAAACAAAATGAACCCTAAAGTTTCAATGGATCAAATAAATGATTTATCAGTATAACAATCACAATGAAGAAATATTTTAATTAAAATATTTTCAATGTTATAATAATAGGCTCAAGAATTTATAATTATTATAATATTTGTTTTATATTTTACATATATATTATTATTCACAGGGATACAATACCTTTTAAGAATGAAATTATAGGATAATTTGATTTGATAATGAAGGTTTACTTCTACCAATATATAGAGTCACTTGAAGAAACTTATAAAATATAAATCACATAAATATTAAAAATATTTCTCATCTTCTAAATTCAATATCCATAAAAAAATAGATTCATAAGAAACATTTGGATTTACAGGATTATAACATATAAGAGTTTTTAAAAAATGATGGAGGATTTATTTTAGAAAATATATAAGTCAAGAAACAGGTCTTCAGAGAGGGTATAGAAAAATAAAATAAATATATAAAAAATAATTTATAAATAAAATTAAATAGATGTAATTAAATAATAAATTCAAATTTAAAAGTTCTTCTAATAGATGTTATTTTCGAATGGAGAGAGAGAGAGACTGATGAAATTCTCCCCATTTTATTACAAGTGTTAAAAATGAACACATTAACAAAATGTGAGATTATATCTCATATATTTTATAATCCATAAAAGCAATTCTAAGATAAGTATACATGAACTGAAAATAAAATTATTTGGAGAAAAGGCAATCTACAGTGAAAGGACTCAAGTGGACTAGACATATCACCTGACCCAGTACACCAATAGATCAAATGGTGTTTCTGTCCTCCATAGGATAACAAATATATTATGTCTATAAATAACATGTAATGGTAATTTTTTCACACTTGTATAATAATTTTACAAATTAGTGAAATAATCTATCAATCTCACATGAATAATCCTAACACTATACATACATATATAGAAAAAATTAGAACAAAATATAAAAATATAAACAATGAATAAGTTTAATTAACAACAATGAAAATTATAAAATGGAAAATATATAGCAAAAACATATATGTGATTATATAATATAAAATATAACAGGATACAATTTTAGATATTACACCCCTAATGATGAAAAATAGGACCCTTTCAACTATGATGTCATCCATGAGACCCACATTCGCTCACCACAAGAAATGTTCCTTACACCGACCAAGACGTACCCCAAAATAGAATCAAGGCTTATTCACTTGAGAGAATAATTGATAAAAACATACATAATTATACATCAACAAGCATAAATTGTTTGAGAGAAACATGCTTAGTAGGATTTCACCATAGATTTTTTGTAATTCAATTTATAAAACTGATCATAATAACTTGTTTGAATAGAAGATATATTATAGTTTTTTAATTCTCAATAAAAATAAATGAAGGAAGTTAAAAAATGGAATTATTAAATTCTCTTTAGAAAAATTGGGGAAAAATTATAATAATAAGGAATAAATAGTTTAAGGTCACAAGTTTCAACCATATAAATAAAAAATAACATAAAATGATTCCTTCAAACTGAAATAGGGGAATTCAATATTATATGAATAAATAACTAATTATTTCCCACATCTATTTGTCTAAAAAATATTTTTCCATTTCCTATTTATAAATATGTTTACATTTATTTTAAAAAATTCAATTCAAATCATTTTGACAAATATCATTAAAATAAATTTAAATTAAAATATTATGTAACAAACAGCAATGTACCCAAAAATTCACCAATTCTTATAAAATGTGTGATAATTCAAAATATGGTTCCATGTGATCAAGATTAGTATTGAGTTCCCATATTAAAATTGGAAACCCAAAATATTATCAAATAAGAACTATGAATCATTGGAAACACCCTAGGAATAATGTAAACCGCGATCAATCAAGAGACATTAAACCCTATGATTTCATTAACAAACCTGTAAATAACCTAGAAGTCCTACTTACCTATCCTAGAAATAATGTAAATAATGGGGCAGGTAAAGACCCAAAATTTCCATATAAATATTTTTAAATTATTATGGATTATTAAAAGTCTAAGAAAATTGATCGCAATTGATTCCGAGGCCCGGTGTTCCCGAAATAGATTTTTGAAATTTTTTTAAGGTATGTTCAATAAACGTATGGGATGAAATTTATATCATTTGAAATAGTTTATGAAATTTAAATATGAAGACACTTTTGAATCTACAACGCCATGATTCTCTTATGGGAGGCTTGAAATCCATCGTAGTAGGTCGGGTGAAAAACTTATTTTTGCCTTTTTTTGAAAGAAAAATAAAATAGAATGTTATCTTATTTTATTCTTCCTACCATCACTTGAGTAATAGTGACATTAACCAATGATATGGTTATGAATTTAACGAGGGACATTAAATTCCCGATTATATATTGTTGTATAACAACATCTCTTGTAATTAAGGAGATTCATTAAAGACACCATTTAACGAGCCTTTTATTGAAAGGGGATTTAATCTCTTAAATCACCCTTTTAAATTAAATCATAGGAATGGGTTTCAGAAACCAATGGGAGAACTCTGATAAAGCGCTGATGAAGAACCCTACTAATGAAGAATGGAGTAATTTAACCGGGATCGACGAACGCCAGCAACTTCCACGGACAAGGATTTTTCATCCACCACCACGACGTCCCCAATAGATCATGTGGTAGGGGATAATTAGTTAAGTATATATTTGATTAATTAAATTTCTACCACTTATTAAGATGATAAAGCAGATGGTGTAGGAAAAATGAACAAGGCTCGGATCCTCCTCTACTTTGTTGTTGTAAAGTTCACATAGGGATGAATTTTACAACTTGATAGAACCTTGAATCCGGGAGCCGTGCAGTGACGATGACATACCAGGTGGCTCGTTGGAAAAAGAAGAGGGGAATCCTAACCATCATAGCTCACCCGATGGCCCATAGAAGATCTGACGATGTGGCACCGGCGACCAGCGCCGACGACGAAGGTGGCGACTGGCTCCCACCAGCCACAGAAGGGGGAGCCAACGCAGCAAACTAGATGTGGTGGCCTTCACTCGGCTGGCCACATTGGTGAGGTGGCATGCCATTACACACCGCGGCGTGGTGGTCACGGCTTTGAAGCCACGATGGAGGTGAAGGGTACCCACTCCCCATGGGTCCCACTAACATGGGACGACGCCATGTGACGCCACCGTTTCAGAAGACCAAAGGGAGCAACAGTCTTTTTAGGAGGTAGACCACATGACCCTTCACGCAGGTTGTGCCAGCCTGTGGACCGAGTCGGTCCGCTGCCCGATAGGCCAAGCCCATGGCGTCCCAGCCGAACTTGGTCGGTCCACGTCCCATCCGAACCAGGCTGGCCCAGGCTGGTTCGGGATGGGCCGGGTTAGGCCCGGACCGGGTTGGGCAGACACGAACTGGGTCGAGTCGGCCCAGGACGGGTCTGGCTGGTCAGACCAGACCTGGACACCTTCTGGGCCCATATACCCTTAAAAGGATGTATCTTACAAGCATGAGGTCCATTTGATGAACTGACCATGGAGTTAGAATCCTTGTGATGAGATGAACCTTTTCATTTAGTGCACTTGGGTTTTAGTGAAAGTTAGAGTACGACCAGGTTGGATCGTACTCGAGTCCAAGTGGGCCATTGGCACTAAAATTCCTATAACACACAGATCAGGTGTATGATTGATGCATCGTATGTCACATTTGGACCCTTATGAAATGGAAGCCTTTGGGATACTCCTTTTTGGAACGTTGTGGTAGATGAGTCAAAAATGATATCTTGAGGAGCTGATTCAATGGAACTCAATCGCACCAGGGGCAGTGAATCATGTGGCTGGCTGTCAACTATAGAGAAACCATGTTTGGATCAAAATTATTGTTACCCTTTCTGGATCAGCATTATAGAGACCCTGTGTGGATCCAAATTATAGATCCATGTGTGGTTATAATTCTAGAGACCCTATGTGGATCACCATTATCGCGACCCTATGTGGATTTGCATTATAGAGACCCTATGTGGATCAGCGTTATAGTGACCCTGTGTGGATCAGCATTATAGAGACCCTATGTCAATCAGTATTATAGAGACTCCATGTGGATTATCATTATAGTGACCATGTATGGACTTGAATTATAGCGACCCTATGTGGATCAACAATATAAAGACCTTGTGTGGATCAGCATTATATCACCCATGTGTGAATCATCATTATAATGACCCTCTATGGATCAGCATTCTAGAGACCCTGTATAGATCAAAATTATAGTGACCCTGTGTGGATCAGCATTATAGATAACCTATGTGGATCATCATTATATCAACCCTGTGTGGATCGACTTTCTTGTGACCCTGTGTGAATGAGCAGTGCATGACCCAATGAGGAAAAGCCTTAGAAAAACCCTTCATAGATCAACGACATACGACCCTATGTGGATTGAAAATGGAACAACTTCTTAATAGTTCCGTTGTTGAAACTTACTAAGGGAATAAAATGATATCGCTTAAGACTAATCATCTTTATTCTGGAACACAGAGTTGTTTACATGGTTTGAGAAGAGTCTTTTGCTTTGTGATTTTTGATTGAGGTCATGGTTTGTGGTTTTCCATTGTGGAATTCATAGTGACCGTCGGGGGTCTCCGAGACCCTAATGGGTATTTTTATACTCACCCCTGCATGGGATTCGCCTGGACCTTGTTTTTCCTTGTGCAGACGACTAGTAGATCGGCTGAGACTATAAGAGCCAGGATGAGGTGGTACATAGAGGTGACAATTTTATATGGATAGATGTAGAGACGAGCAATACCTAACCTTTAGGTAGGAACATTGGTGGAAAATCTCAAGATCTATTTTCTTTTTTCTTTTGTAGTTGTATCTTTTTAGTTGGGATTTTATTCCAGCCCCCATTACATTAAGTACACACTTTTACTAATGTAGTTTTACTTTCTGGTTGCATCTTGTTGTGTTCTTGGGATGCGTGTATGTACAGGTTTAAAGGAAATTCCTTCCCATTTTAGGGATAAACCTTTATAGATCTAGTCTCCAAACCCATGTCTACAGAAGGTGGGATTGGGGTAGTCGCAGAATAGGCCCTGGGGGATGGGATGTGACAAAGTGGTATCCAAGGAGTCAGTTATAATGAAGAACTATGACTATGATCATTCAAATAGAACAAAAGTGTTATGTGTTTTTAGGGTGGTTTTCATTTCTAGGATTCCAATGTTGGTGCGGCTACCGACATATCCATACACAAAGACCCTAAATTATAATTTCCATCTTTGTTCATGAAAATGCTAATTGCATGTGTTTTGGAAATTTTTACTTTTTAATCTCTTTTGAGTCAGCTCACAAGTTATAAATTATTGTCTGTGGAGAACCAGTTTCCTTACAGGATGCCACTGCGTAGACAGCCAGCCAGGATTACAGAGAGATAACACGATGATGGCCCACCGAGAGAGGCAACTTTGGAGTAGGTCCCTCTTACTGGGTTGGCACCTTCGGGTCATGTACTGGAAGCACCACCATTTTGAGGAAAGAAATTTACACTAGCCCCACTAGTGTATGGTGCACGCCGGCTGAGAAAATTTCACGAGTTCTAGTGGTAGGGGCCTCTATGGTTTCGCGGAGAGACCGATCTCTAGGCACCTAAGGACTAGCTGGTGGCTGTGGCTATAGTTTTCTGCCTAGTTGGTATACCAGTAGATCATATGGTGATCCAATATACTAGCCTCTTCTGAAGAATAGTAGTGATATGGTGGATCCTAACGCTCCCGTAACATGATGAGGCGACCCTCAACTAGATGGACATCGAGAGCCTCTTCAGGGAAGAGTGTGTTTTAGCGACACTAGGCTATGTGTGTATTCAAGAGCTCCTGCACTTACAATAGGGTAGCCTAATAGTGGCCATGTACTCATAGAGATTCACTGACCACTTTCCATACTACAACTACATAGTAAGATACCCATTCATTAGGGACCAGACCTTTTAGCATGGTATCCTATGAGATATCTGAACGTCGATGATATCACTCAATATTCTGATGCATGTTGGAGTTCTTGATCGAGCGTTATTGGTGTAAAACTTCTAAGCTGAGCAGGCACTGACGATGAGATCCACCCCTGGACGACAGGTAGTCGAGTCATCTACAGTAGACCGTAGGTAGTTGATAGAGAGGTCCATGTGTGATAGACCTTTTAGAGTATGAACCCAAGATGTAGGGTTGGAGGTGAAGAGCTCACAAGGTTGAGCAAGCCAATAGATGAGAAATATGTGCTTCTCGTGCAATGGGCAGGGCCACAAGGCTCGTGACTGCCCGACCACTGTATCGATGACTAGCTGACACTTGAGGGACCACTGAGGCATAGGAAGATATTAATGTGAGGAGGCCTACATGGAAGAAGACTTGTATAGGAGCAGGTCGTGCAACAGGCAGTGGGAAGCGATTCAAGGTTCTACCACCACCACCTCAAGGCGGTCCTCCCTGACCTCATTGATTAGCCGAACATGGATGAGAACAACATCAGGTAGTTGAGTCCTATGACCATGGTTCTCCGTATATGATTTGAGGTACCGTTTGTTTCTACTCCACCTTAGTTTTAGTACTTATAACACATGTTCCATTCAATCATTCATTTCCACAATGCTCATTCTGAGGTCAAATATTCTAGTAGATCCATTCGCTCAATCATTATGATAAGATACTCTTACGGGATAGGATTCAATGATCACTCACTGGTGCTGGCAGAGTGAGCTTACTCTAGGAGGTGAGAGATTATCCTAGGATCTCTTAGTAGCAGCATCGAGGCCTTACGATTTCATCTTGGGTATGTAATGGTTATCCATGGTCCATGATCAGAGTGACTGTTTTAGGTGAAATGTGTGGTGTTTCCGTGAGGATGGGACCATGTTTTACTTCACCAGTGAGAAGGTACCCTTTTTAGAACATTATGGACTTTCTCAGAGGAGGTTGAAACTGATCACAAATCAGTTGGAAAGCCTTACCCTCAGAGCAGTTGACATGAAGAGTTTGAGTTATCTTGTAGTGTTTGACCAATCTATTGATCTCTTTCCTGACGATGTTCCCGAAAAACCTCCTCATAGAGAGGTAGACTTCTATATTTACATGATCCCTAGGAAAACAATGATATCTACACCATCATATCTGATGGATCTCATGGAGATTTGTGAGATGCGTGTACTGCAAGAGGACTTGCAGATGAAAGGGGTTCATAAGGAATAGTGTTTCTCCATAGGAATCCCCGATTTAGTTCTCTAAGAAGTCATATGGGAGTCTAAGGCTTTTTTTGTAATATCGGTGATTTAAATAGGTGACCGTGATGAACAAGTATCATCTCCCAAGGATTGATGATCACTTCAACCAGCAGAAGTGAGGTCAACGGTTTTCAAAGCGAGACCTCATATTAGGCTTTCATCAGCTCATTGTACATGTTGAGGACATTCCAAAGACTACATTCAGATTTTGGTATGGACATTATGAGTTCTTGGTGATTCCCTTCGGCATATCCATTGCTCTAATAGTGTTGATAGGGATCACGAAAAAGACCATCCATCCATGCCTTGATCACTTCGTGGTAGTCTTTATTGACGACATTTTGATATACTCAGCGTCAGAAGAGGTGCATGTCATGCACCAGTAGATAGTTCTAGAAACACTCATAGAGAACCAAATTTATGCCATGCACTCGAAGTGCCAGTTCATGATACGAGATGTCCCCATACTGGGTCATGTTATCTCACAGGCTAGAGTTCTAGTGGTTCCGGTGAAGAAAGTGGCAGTGCTTTCTTAGGACCACCTATTAGTGTGAAGAAGGTGTAGAGTTTCCTAGGATTGTGTGGGTACTACCAGAGATTTGTATTGGGATTTTTCATAGTTGGGACACCCTTGAACGCTTTGAAAATTAAGGGACATCACTTTGTATGGATGGAGAGATCGCAAAATTGTTTTCAGAAGCTGAGGTAGAGGCTGATGAGTGCTCCCATCTTGAGGTTACTAGTAGAGGGAATTGGGTATGTATACTACTGCGACACATCAAGGACCAGACATGGTTGTGTCCTGATGTAGGAGTGAGCAGTGATCGCCTACGGCTCATGAAAATTGATATAGCACGATCAGAACAATGCTACCCATGACTGGGAGTTAAGAGTAGTGTACTTTTTGTGGAATATGTGCGGGCACTACTTGATGGGTGAACAATTTACTATTTACTCTGATCACAAGAGGATATAGTATATATTCTCCCAGAAAGACCTGAACCTGATATAGCGGTGATAGATGCTGTTCTTTCCGGACTATGACTTCAAGATAGTCTATACTTTTAGGAAGGGGAATGTAGTATTAGATGCACTCATCAAGAGTTTTGGTCTACATTTGATGAGTGTGGTAACAGAGCTGTAAGACATGTTGTAGATTTCCATTCTGGATAGAGATGGACCAGCTTACCTCCAGTCTATGATTGTCACTCCCCCACTTCTTCAGTGAGTTCCGGAGTCACAACATGGGGACGAGGACTGTAAGGCCCAACAGGCCCAGATATTATCAGGACAGGATGCTGATATATTTTATGAATCTAGGGATCACTTCATCCCCTTCAGAGGATGCACCATGGTACCCGTGATGTTTCGAGAGGAGGTGTTGAGGGAGTTCCACACATCCACTTCAGTGTTACATCCTAGAGAGGAAAAGATGTACCAAGACCTCCAGCATCAGTACTGGTGGCCAGGGATAAAGAAATTAGTGGCAATTTTTGTATCTCATTGCATCACTTGTTAGTAAGTGAAGGTTGAGTGTTAAGTACCAGCATAAATAGCTCAACAACTTGAGGTACCAGATTGGCAGTGGGATGGAATATCCCTGGACTTCGTGATGTGGCTACCACATAAGTCCAAGGGCCATTATTCTATTTTGGTAATCATTGACCAACTCCCCAAGTCATCCCACTTCCTACCCATTTGAGAGAAGGGATTAGTAGAGAACATGGGACGCCTTTATGTACATGAGATTGTAAGGATTCACAGGGTGACATCGATGATCGTCTCAAATTGAAAAACATTCTTTACATACTATTTTTGGAAGGGATTACCAGAGGGATTCAGAAATCATTTAATATTGATCACCATATTTCATCCTTAGACAGATGGTCAGATCGAGTAGACCATACAGACACTCTAGTACATACATCGTGCATTTGTACTCAATTTTGGCTATAGTTTAGAGGACCACCGACCACTGGTGGAGTTTTCAGACAACAACAGTTATCACTCCACCATCTGCATGGCTCTGTTTGAGGCCATGTATGGATGACTGTGTAGATCACCTCTATGCTGGGTAGACCCTGGGGTATCGACACTTATGGGTCCAGACTTGGTACATAATACGATGGAGAAGGTGCAGATTATCCAGTAGCGGATGAAAATTTCATAGTGCAGGAATGAGTCTTATACCGATAGGAGACAGAGACCATTTGTGTTCAAATAAGGTGACATTGACTTATTATGGGTATCCACTCATCAAGGATTTTGAAGGTTTGGCTAGGGTTTTAAGTTATCTCTGAGGTTAATCAAACCCCTTCAGATCCTTAGTAGAGTACGTGTGGTGGCATATTGTCTAGCTCTTCCCCCACAGATGCACTGGGTGTATAATGTTTTCAATGTGTCGCAGATGAGGAGTTACTTGCATGATCCATTGCATGTTATTGACTAGGGAGAGTTGGATATTGACAATGGGGTGACATTGGATGATTTCTTGATAGAGATAGTGGATCAAGAGGATTAGTTTCTATGTGGGATGTCAATTTCCCTCGTGTGAGTTCGTTGGCATCCTGGAAATCTCTTGGAGGGCTCAAGGGAGATGGAGGCTCAAATACGTGCTCAGTTTCCCCATTTCATTACCTAGTTCATTTTGTAGCTTTCAGGGTTGAAAATAACTAAGGTGGGGAGAATTTAATGAACATGAAATTAATATAATTTTTTTAAATTATTTGGGATTATTAAGAGTCTTTAAAAATTGACGGCGCTTCATTTTGAGGCCCAGGGTGCCTGGGATAAATGTTTGAACTTTTTTTATGGTACGTTCCGTAAACATAAGAGCGGTGTTTTCTAAATTTTGAACCGGTACTTGTAATTGAAATATGAGGACATCGTTGAATCAGTAGCACTGAGATTCGCTTAAGGGATGCTTCACATCGACAGTAGTAGGTCGGGTGAAAAAGTTACTTTAGTGGACTTTTGAAAGAATAATAAAATAAAATGTTCTGTTATTTATTTCTTCCTACCATAACTTGAGTAACAGTGGCGGGACCCATGGAGATGGTCAGCCATTTAATAAGGGATATTAAATGCCCAGTAAAACATTGATGTATAACCACATCCCATGTAATTAATGTGATTAATTAATTGCACCATTAAGCAATCCTTTTATTGAAAGGAGGTTTAATATCTTAACTCACACTATTATATTAAATCTTGGGTGTTGGTTTTGGAATCCCATGGGAGAACTCTGATGAAGCACTAATGAAGAACCCTCATAATGAAGAATAGAAAGAACAAAATGGGATCAATGAACACAGGCGACATCCACGAACAAGGATTCTTCATCCACCATCGCGATGTCCCCAACGAATATAGAGGTAGAGGGTTTATTATTAAAGTTTATCATTGAGGAGTTAAATTTATACCATTGGTTAAGATGCTAATGTAGAGGGAACGACCCAAAAAAAAGGCATGGACCATTTCCTGCTTCGTTCTTGTCATGTTCATCAGGGGATAAATTTTCCAACATGACAGAACTTTGAATCCAGGATCCACGCAGCAACGAAAACATCCTAGGAGGCCCGTAGGCGTAATCATAAGGGAAAACGGACCACTAGATCTCACTCGGTGGCCCACAGAAGATCTGCCGATGAGACATCGGTGGTGAAGGTGGAGGCTGACACTCACCGGCCATGGAAGGGGGTGACGCCGCGTGGTGCCGCGACAGACCCGAAGGGGTGGCCAACACTTGACAAACCATGTTGTTGAGGCAACATTCCATCACATTCCACTGTGACGTGGCTGGGGCTTCAAACCCATGGTTAAGGAGAAGGGGACCCACTCCCTGTGGGTCCCGCTGACAGGGGACGATGACACATGGGGCCACCTTTTCTGAAGATAGAACTGACCATCGGTCTATTAGGTAGGCAGACCGCGCAAACCTTCATGCCGATCACTCTAGCCGGCTGCCTTAGCCTGTCACGGCCCTGCACGGCTGGGGTGGCCCAGGCCGGTCTGCAGCTCAGCAGGCCGAGCCTCCCATGTGCCTACCCAACCAGGTCGGGCTAGGTCGGACCAGACCCAGACCCCTTCCAGGACCAAATATGCTTAAAAGGCTGTACCATACAAACCAGACGTCTGTTTAACAAACCGTCTGCGGTGTTGGAATCCTTTGGATGATAAAATCCTTTTATGTTAATAAAATTGGGTTTTGGAAAATGTTGTATTACAGCCAGGTTAGATCGTACTTGAATCCAACCGGGCCCTTGGCACTAAAATGTCAATAACTCATAGACATGGCATCTGATATATGAACTATTTGTCTCGTTGGGACCCTTATGACATGGAGGTCCTTTAGGATAATCATTTTTTTAATTTCATAGAAGATGATACATGAACGATATCATGAGTAGAGGATTCTACAAAAATCAAGCACACTAGTTGTGGAGAATCTTGTGGCTAGTTGTCAATTATAGAGAGACCCTGTGTGGATCTACATTATCGAGACCCTGTGTGGAATAACATTATAGCGACCATGTGTGGATCAGAATTATAGTAATCCTATGTGGATCATCATTATAGAAACCCTGTGTAGATTAGCATTATACTGACCCTGTGAGGATCAACATTATAGTGACCCTGTGTGGATCAGCATTATAGCGACCTTGCGTGGATCAACATTAGAGTGACACCGTGTGGATCAGCATTAGAGTGACCATGTGTGGATCATCATTATAGTGATCCTGTGTGGATCAGTATTACAGAGACACTGTGTGGATCAACATTATAGGAACCCTGTGTGGATCAGAATTATAGCGACCCTTTGTGGATCAACATTCTAGAGAGCCTGTGTGGATTAGTAGTGTGTGAACCAATGAGGACCAGCCTTAGAGCGGCCCATTGCGGATCAGCATCATATGACCCTGTGTGGATCGACAATGGAACAACTTCTTCAAGATTCAGTTGTGGAAACATCCTAAGGTAATAAAATAATATCACTTAAGACTAATCATCATTATTCTTGAACAATGAGTTGTATACCCAGTTTAAGATAAGTATATTGCATTGTGATTTGTGATTGAGATCACGGTTTGTGGTTTTTCTTTTGTGGAATTTTGAGAGACCTTTGGGGGTCTCGGGGTCCCTACATAGTATTATTATACTCAATCTTACATGGGATTCCCATGCACCTTGTTGTGACTTGTTCAGACAACAAGAAACTCGACCGAGATAATATGAGCCTGGACCAGGCACTATACAGAGGTTACTCATTGACATGGAGAGTTGTGGCGATGAGCTATACCTTCCCTTCATGTAGGAATATATGGGGAAAATCTTAGGGGCTATTTTCTATATTCTTTCGTTGTTGTATCTTCTTAGTTGGGCTTGTATTCCGTCCCCCATTACATTTAGTACACACTACTACTACTACTACTAGAGTTTTACATCGTGGTTACATCATATTGTGTTATTGGGATGTGTGGTTGTAAATGTTTAAAATAAACACCTTTTCATTTTAGGGATATGACTTTTCGGTGCTAGTCGCTAACTCTTGGCCTATGGAAGGTGGGCTTGAGGTAGGCATGGCATGGGCCCCAGGGGATGGGTCCTGACAGGGCCAGCAAATCCACCAGAGGCCACACAACATATCTTATTCGAACTTGTCTTATATAAGCATGGAAAATTCACCAGTAATAACACACTAATTTTTTTCTCACAAAATTATACATATCCTTTAATAGAGACCAAATATTTCCATGACATTAATAAATGGTGGTGAAAAATAGAAGGACATTTGATCATTATATAATATAATTTCCAGAATTTGAACTACGTATTACATCACCAAATTAACCCTCATGTTAAGAGACCCTATTTTTTCATTCAAGCATGAGAATATTTTGTTAAAAATATATAAAATCCCCACATTAGATCATAGTGAACATTAGTTAAAATAAAATAAATGAGGCTTAGTTGATGTAAATCAGAATCATTATAAGGATTCATTAATGATGTGCTAAATGGGCCTTCATAAACACGCTTTGGATACTAGAGAATCATCCATCATTTCAAATCTGACATGAATCATCATTTGAAACTATGTCATGAATGTATACATTGAAACCTAGTTGGAAATGAATCAACATCTAAAAATATCTTTTAAAATGATCATGGATTATAATTATCTATACAAACCATTCAAATAAGCTTTTCACATCCACTTCTTAGAATTCATTAAATTTATAAAACTCATCCATTAAGAATAAATAATATAAAAACCCTCTTTAAAATAAAAAATTTTATTTAAAAATCTGTTTTGAAATATATAATAAAATTTTATTACAGAAATGATGAACAATAATTCATAATTTGAATCCTACAAATATTTACTTTTAAATTAAAGTGTATAATTATTTGGAAAACCCTTAGCATGATTGATATGGGAAGTGCATATATATATATATATATATCTTGATAATTTAATTAAATCAATAATGAATTTCATGAAATTTTAGATTTGGTAAATCACATAGAATACTTATCTATTTAGAATGGAAATTGATAACAACAATTCAAAATCAGGGGTGAATTACCAACCAATAATGGAAAATATTGTACTCTCCATAAAACCCCAATTCTCGATAATTAAATGTTTTCCAATACCTATAACAAAACTAAATAATGTTTATGTTATTCTAGAGAAGTAAAATTAATGTGAAAATTTGGAGGGAGAACAAATGAAGATTAAACTTTGAAAAATAAAGAGATTACCTTATTGATTCAATTGAAAAAAGGTACATGATGATTGAAATCAATAATGACGGCGGGAGAAACTCCCATGAGAACAACATAAGGTAAACTAGATTATGAGTGGAGTAAAAAACCCTAAAAACCTTAAAACAATATGGATTTAAATTGTGAAAAACAACATTTATAAAAATTATGTAAGATGCATTTTTTAGCCGTACAGTTTTCCAAACTACGTTCTAACCAAGTGAAGACATTTGAAGAAACCAAGACAGTGGTATATTTTTGCAGCATGGTTTTTCAAACCATGCTCCAACATAGAAAATTCATTTTTAAAACTACAACACCAGTGAAATATTAATTTGATATTTTTCACAATTTTTTGTACAAGCCTTGGGAGAAAACAAAAATATAAAGACCTGCATGGTTTCCATTGGGTTTTTAGGTTTTTTCTTTAACCCTTCACTGCTCATGGAGACTAACAGTGAAAATACAAAATGAAATAGATAGGACCATCCACCTAGGATTTCCCTTCATTTCTCCAAAACTATTCACACTAACCATTAAAAAAATGAAGAATTTTATAGAAACTCATATTATAATCCCATAATATCAAAAATTTAAATCACCCAAAATTAATATAATAAAAAAAATAATGACATGAATTTCTCAAAACATTCCCCACCATGAAAATTTATTACACAACAGAAAGACCTTGATAAATGAAAACATCAATTACACCTTAAAATCAATACAAATTAATGAATGTTGGGGTAGTGTTTGGGAGAAACATATAATGAACCATAAATATATAAAAATTAATCTTAATGAAATTTCAAAGGATCCATCATATTTCACAATTTATAGTTCAAAATTTCAATCAATACCAAATCAAAATCTATAATATGAATCCTTATAAGGATAAAGGATGAATTTAAGTACCCTTGTAATTTAAAATAAGTATAAAATATCAAATCCATAACAACCTAATAAATATGGTTAAAGATAATAATATCATCATGATTCCAAACATCCTCAAATGGCATTAAAAAATCAACCAATACAGAAACTTGAATCCAACTAAATTTCCATAGTGGGAGAACTCCCCAAAATAAAATAAAAATATAAAAAACCCGATCAAAAAATATTACACCGCATATCTAGACTACCAAGTTCTATTAATCAAAAAATATCATTTATATACCAAATTTTAATTCATCTTGTTCAACCCAATTTTTACTATCATTGATTACAATATTACTTGAAAATTTGGAATCACTTATATTTTAATGACAATTTAGGGTTACAGTTTTATAGTGTTGAGATAATGGTTTACTAATATAGGCTATTTATGTTGCATAAAATTTTCAATTTTATCTTATATAAGACACATCTTAATTCATAATAACTATTTAGAATTTGAGAAAACAATTCTCCACACATTATACTCTTCTAAACATAATATTTGGAGTACTATTAATCACTACTAGGGGAAATTTTAATATAAGAAGAATGATATAAAAATCACCTTAATGGATAATATATATCGTTATATATCATGAAAAAAATATTGGATAAATAATAAGATCTGAAACAAATGATAACCAAATAATTACATATAAATGATCAAATGAAAATGAATTAAATTTGAGTTTAAATAAATAAATGGGAATAAATACCGAATTGATATAGATGGATTGTATAATTCTACACATCTTGACCTTTATTATAAAGACGTAAACAAACACATAATTCTTATAACAAACATCACATGGAAGAAATAATTATTTACACTAAGGATGAAAATAAGGAATCATTCCTGAATTGGGTATGAACTGAGATAATAACCAAACCATTTATCTCATGAGACCAATAGAATAATTGAGTGTTTTTATAATTCCCTGCACTATCCTTCACTCATTTTTGTCCAATATATTCACTATGTGAATGAAATTAATTTCTATTAAATGCATAATCATATTTCCTTAACAGTTTTTAAACATATATATTTACATATAATCATACATAATTGAAATAATTTTCTATTCCATAAATAAATTAATAATTATAGAGAAAAATGTTATATGGTTAAATAACATTGAATCCATATTCTTGGGTAATTAATAAACATCGAAAATGGATTAAGAAGCACATAGTTTTCAATATTTTCCAAATCAATAAATAGAAAGCATTTTGATACAAGAATTCCCAAACTAACATGGATTATAGCTGTGGATATATTATTAAGTAAAAATTTCCCACAATAAATCAATTTATTGTTATAAAATTAAATTAACCTTAATTAATTGATGAATATTGGATTTAAGGAGGAAATGACTTAATATAGGAATCATGCTTATACATAGTGGATGATTATGAAAGAAAAGATAATAAATGGATTTCTATGAGAATAATCATCTAATGTAAAATATTGTGAGGGGATTTTGAATGCATTCCATGGAAAATAGATAATTCAATAAAAGTACATTGTATTTATTATTAATAATATATTAAAAAAAATTATATCCAAACACCCATATGATAATGGTAATGCATGAATAAAAACAAAATACCATACAATAATAATACAATTATGTTTTTTATTTTAATTATATATGATTTTAATAGTCTATTGGATTCAATAAATAATTGAAACGATGATGAGAAATGTCAAAACATGCCTCATGGACATAAAAATAGTTACAAATAACACCTATAATGTCGAAAATATTCAAATAAAATCCCCTTGTGAGATAAAATATAAAATAAACTGTTAAATACCAAGAATAATTTGGGAATAAAGATTTGAAATATTAATGTTCTATTATTTAAACCATATAATATAATAAATTGTGTATAACATAAACATGTATCATAGATCTAGAATTTGAGATAAAGAAACAATAAAACAATAAAATATTTTGATGGGAATCACATTCAAGTATATAATTTCAGAGGAAACATTAGATACCATGAGCACAAAGATTATAATGATAAAAAATATTAAATGGGGTATAATATACACTATAAAAAAGACAAAATGTTGTATATTAATAAATATGTCGTATGGGGTGGAAATTGAGACATGAAACTCGTTACTGAATTTATAACATCCACTAAAGAACATGAAACTCTTGTATAAAAAATTTAACAATATTAATTTCTTATTTTATTACCTTTATCATATTTATAAAATTTTATAGGAATACCTTATAACAATTTATTCCTAATGTTTTACTCAATTATAGTTTTTTTCAAACATATAATTTAACTTTATTTTGATTATTTCTTTCATACAAGTACTATAGTGATGGAGATAATTTATACTCATTGGTTCAAATATTATCAATCCCAAATAATGTAAGATACTAGAATCATGCTATTTCAATGATTCATCATATCCCAATTTTTTATTGAATGATAAATGTATGTTTGGTAAAAAATAAAATTCTAGAAGACCTGTTTAATCGTATTTAATGATTGAAATTTGATGTATAATTAAATATAATAAAATTACAAAAAGATATTAATTAACAGTTTGATATAATAATTATATAATATTATTTATTCATTCATGAAGTAAATATTACAATATCATTATCATATGTGTTCAAACCGACCAAAATAGAACCCTATTATAAAATTTTTTGGAGTAAAGAAATGTCTTTAAAAAATGTTAATATTAAATTAGAAGAAACATAAAAATTTGAAATAATTTTTTTTAATTTATTATTATGAAATTACATTAAGGGTTGACATGAAAAATGGGATTATTTATGTTGGGCTTGTATTGTATCGACAATACACTATAAATATTATTGATTTTGATGCTCACAAATACCATTTTTTATTTTAATAATGATATTAAATTAATTTATTTTATATAAATAAATATTCCTTATGTTCTTTATTTTTTTATTTATAATGAAGATTATTTTTTTCATGGAATATTCATCAATGTGATTGGAACTCTCTTAAGAATATTTTGGAAACATTGTTTATACCATAGATTGAAGAACGTAACGTACAAAATAAACTATGTGTTTGTATTAAACCATATTCTGAAAGATCATAGCGTATGGATAAAAAACTGATGTTTGGATGAATATTAACATTTGACATTGAGAAAAAGCATGTTTTAAGAACCTTATATATGTACGGAACCTTATGTTTGACAAGAAAATGTATAAATCATCAACATTAATTTTGTGATGAACCCCATATTGTTAACATTATGTTTAGAGAATTAACACTACATTATTGAAAACTATGTTTGGTATTTTTTCATTTTGTGAAAAAACATTACGTTTGACTTTTCATCACCAGAGATTTTAATTTTTTATTATATCATAGTTTCATGCAATGGTATTTATAGAATATCATCACGATTTAAAGATTGTTTTAAATGATTCAATGATTGTTACGATTGATTCATAGAATCATATTAAGTAGATAAATTATCTCATATTCTTAATGGATGTTATGAATAATCTGAGCTATCTTAGAAATTTTAATTTTTACAATTTATTAGGCGATTTTCATGGATCACGAATTGAAAAGTAGAATCTCTGCGTTATTTATCTACCGATGTATTTTTTCTATATATGTGTGTCTGATTCAAATAAGAATAAATATATCGACATATATATTGATCCATACATTGAGACATATATTCATGATTGAAATTGCACTCTTATGATGTTTTTTTACATATATACATGAACAATCGATCAGATTCCATTTTCTATAGATGAGAATACTGTGGTGATATATGTGTTTTGAATTTACTATTTAATGTAAGTATCACTACTAAAAATTCCAATTATAGAGACAACCATTGGCAGTCGCTATTGGCCTATAGAGACCACCTAGAGGCTGCCAATGGCGGTCACTGAAGGTGGCCGAGACCTCGGTCTATAGCGACCGCTCCTGGCGATCGCTGAAGGTGGCCAAGACTTCAGCCTACAACGACTGCCATTGGCGGTCGCTGCACTGGATTTTTTTTTAAAATTTCATGATACAAAAAAAACAGCATACAAATCATAAAAAATGAAAAACAAATCCAAACACAATAAACATCAAGATCATCTTAAACAATAAATGATAGACGTGCTTCAACGATCCACAACCATCTGATTTAAAAACCTACAATAAGATACAAATAAAACTAAACAAAACAAATGTAAATTTGACATCTTTATTCAGTTATTATATAAATATAATAAAATGAGATTTGACATTTCATGGGTGCTCTAATAATTTAAAACCACCAATTTAAGAAATGTTATCATTTTTGAATTTGTTTTTCTTATTTTGGGGTCTTTGCTTTAATTTAGGAAAGTGTTTTTTGTTGTCTTAAAATGAATGTTTTCTACATGAACCACATCTCTGATGGACATTCATTCTCCTCTTGCATCTCACAAAAAATATTCCTATCATTATCGTGCGGTTTTAGGTCATTCGGAGCACGTTTGCTCTGAATTCGACCGTGACACGCCGTTTTGGTGTTTTATGACTTTGGAAATGCGTTTCCAGTCACCGCGGTCAAACGACACCTCCGATTGATGTGTCGTCTATCCGAACATTTCATAATTCACTCCGTAGTTGTTGTCATCTGATTTCGTGGCATTCCGAGGTCGTTCGGGTGGTTTTGACCACCCAACGCGCCCTTTTAGAGCGCGCCGAACAGCTGAAAACGACACATTCAGTCGTACCACACGAACCGCACATCCGATGGATGTTCTGTATCCTCATTCATCTCACAAATAATATTACTATCGTTCTCATGCTATTTCAGGTCATTCGGAGCATGTTTGATCTGAATTCGATCGTGACACGCCGTTTTGGTGTTTTATGACTCTGGAAACGCGTTTCCATTCACCGTGGTCAAACGGCACCTTCGATTGATTTTTACTTATATATGATCATTTCAAAATTCACTCTGTGGTTGTTGTCGTCTGATTTCATGGCATTTCGAGGTCGTTCGGGTGGTTTTTACCACCTTACACGCACTTTCAGAGCGCGCCGAACTGCTGATAACGACAAATTTGGTCGTACAGAACGCACTGCACGTCTGATGGACGTGGCGTCTCCTCCTGAATCTCACGAATAATATTACTATCGTTGTCGTGCGGTTTCAGGTCATTCAGAGCACGTTTTCTCTGAATTCGACTGTGACACGCCGTTTTGGTGTTTTATGACTCCAGAAACGTGTTTCCGGTCACTGTGGTCAAACGGCACCTCCGATTGACATGATGTCTATCCGAAAATTTCACAATTCACTCCGTGGTTGTCATCGTCTGATTTCGTGGCATTCCGAGGTCGTTTGTGTGGTTTTGACCATCCAACGCGCCCTTTTAGAGCACGCCGAACTACTGAAAACAAAACATTCGGTCGTACGGCGCGCACCACACATCCAATGGATGTTCCATCTCCTCCTGCATCTCACAAATAATATTCCTATCAATCACGTGTAGTTTCATGTCATTCGGAGCATGTTTGCTCGGAATTCGACCGCGACACGCCGTTTTGGTGTTTTATGACTCCGGAAACATGTTTCCTATCAACGCTGTCAAATATCACCTCTGATTGATGTGCCGTCTTTCCGACCATTTCACAATTCACTCCGTGGTTGTTTTAGTCTGATTTCGTGGCATTCCGAGGTCGTTCGGGTGGTTTTGACCACCCAGCGCGCCCTTTCAGAGCGCGCCGAACTGCTGAAACCAACACATTCAGTCGTACCACGCGCACCTCATGTCTGATGGACGTGTCATCTCCTCTTGCATCTCACTCATAATATTCCTATCGTTCTCGTGTGGTTTCAAGTCATTCATAGCACTTTTTCTCTAAATTCGACTGTGACATGCCGTTTTGGTGTTTTGGGACTCCAGAAACACGTTTCCAGTCACCGCGGTCAAACGACACCTTCGATTGATGTGTCGTCTATCCGAACATTTCAAAATTCACTCCGCGGTTGTTGTTGTCTGATTTCGTGGGATTCTGAGGTCGTTTGGGTGGTTTTGACCACCCACCACGCCCTTTTAGAGCACGCCGAACTGCTGAAAACAACACATTCGGTAGTACCACGCGCACCACACATCCGATGGACATTTCATCTCCTACTGAAACTCATGAATAATATTTCTATCATTTTCGTGCGGTTTTAGGTCATTCGGAGCACGTTTGCTATGAATTCGACTGTGACACGCCGTTTTGGTGTTTTATGACTCCGGAAACGCGTTTCCGATCACCGCGGTCAAACGACAGCTCTGATTGACGTGTCGTCTGTCCGACCATTTCAAAATTCACTCCGCGGTTGTTGTCATCTGATTTAGTGGCATTTCGAGGTCGTTCCGGTGGTTTTGACCACCCAGCCCACCCTTTCAGAGGGCACCGAACTACTGAAAACGACACATTCGGTTGTACCACGCGCACCGCATGTCCGATGGATGTGCTGCCTCCTCCTGCATCTTAAGAATAATATTCATATCGTTCTGGTGCGGTTTAAGGTCATTCGGAGCACGTTTTCTATGAATTCGACTGTGACACGTCGTTTTGGTGTTTTATAACTCTGGAAATGAGTTTCTGGTCATCGCGGTCAAACGAAACCTCTGATTGACTTTCTGTTTATCCTACCATTTCACAATTCACTCTGCGGTTGTTGTCATCTGATTTTGTGGCATTCTGGGGTCGTTCGGGTGGTTTTGACAACCCAGCGCACCCTTTTAGAGCACGTCGAACTGCAAAAAAAGACACATTCGGTCGTACCACGCGCACTGCATGTCCGATGGACGTTCCCTCTCCTCTTGCATCTCAAACATAATATTCCTATCATTCTCGAGCGATGTCAGGTCATTCGGATCATGTTTGCTCTGAATTCGACCATGACACGCCGTTTAGGTGTTTTTTGACTCTGAAAACTTGTTTCCGGTCACTGCGGTCAAAAGGCACCTCTGATTGATGTGTCGTCTATCCGACCATTTCACAATTCACTCCAAGGTTGTTTTCGAGTGATTTTGTTGCATTACAAGGTCGTTCGGGTGGTTTTGACCACCCAGCGCGCCCTTTCAGAGCGCGTTGAACTGCTGAAAACGACACATTCGGTCGTACCGCGCGCACCGCATGTCCGATGGACGTTCTGTCTCCTCCTGCATCTCATTAATAATATTTATATCATTATCATGAGATTTGATGTCATTCGGAGCACGTTTGCTCTGAATTCGACCGTGACACGCCGTTTTGGTGTTTTATGACTCCGGAAATGTGTTTCTGGTTCCCACTGTCAAAAGGCACCTCCGATTGATGTGTCTTCTATCCAACCATTTCACAATTCACTTCGCGGTTGTTTTCATGTGATTTTGTGGCATTTCGAGGTCATTCGGGTGGTTTAGAACACCCAACGCGCCCTTTCAGAGCACACCGAACTGCTGAAAATGACACATTCAGTCGCACCACGCGCACCACACATCTGATGGATGTGCCGTCTCCTCCTGCATATCATGAATAATATTTCTATCGTTATCGTGCAGTTTCAGGTCATTCGGAGAACGTTTGCTCTGAATTCAACAATGAAACACGGTTTTGGTGTTTTATGACTCCGGAAACGCGTTTCCAGTCACCGTGGTCAAACAACACCTCTGATTGATGTGTCGTCTATCCGAACATTTCACAATTCACTCCTCGGTTGTTTTTGTCTGATTTCGTGGCATTCCGAGGTCATTTGGGTGGTTTTGACAACCCAGTGCGCCTTTTTAGAGCGCGCCGAACTACTAAAAATGACATATTCGGTCGTACCACCCACATCACACATCTGATGGATGTTTTGTCTCCCCCTACATCTCATGAATAATATTCCAATCGTTCTCGTGCGGTTTCAGGTCATTTAGAGCACGTTTTCTCTGAATTCGACCATGACACGCCGTTTTGGTGTTTTAGGACTCCGGAAATGCATTTTTGGTTACCGCGGTCAAACGTCACCTCCGATTGATGTTCCGTCTATCCAACCATTTTACAATTCACTCTGCGGTTGTTGTCGTGTGATTTAGTGGCATTCCGAGGTCATTCGGGTGGTTTAGACCACCCAGCGTGCCCTTTCAGAGCGCGCCAAACTGCTGAAAATGACACATTCGGTCGTACCGCATGCACCACACGTCTGAAGGATGTTCCATCTCCTCCTACATCTGACGAATAACATTTCTATCGTTCTCGTGCAGTTTCAGGTCATATAGACCACGTTTGATCTGAATTCGACCGTGAAATGCTGTTTTGGTGTTTTATGAATCCAGAAACGTGTTTCTAGTCACCACGGTCAAACGAAACCTCCGATTGACGTGCTGTCTGTCCGAGCATTTCACAATTCACTCCTTGTTTGTTTTCATCTGATTTGGTGGCATTATGAGGTCGTTCGGGTGGTTTTGACCACCCAACGCGCCCTTTTAGAGCGCTCAGAACTACTGAAAATGACACATTCGGTCGTACCGTGCGCACCGCACGTCTGATGGATGTGCCCTCTCCTCCTACATCTCACGAATAATATTATTATTGTTCTCGTGCGGTTTCAGGTCATTCGGAGCACGTTTTCTCTGAATTCGACCGCGACACGCCGTTTTGGTGTTTTATGACTCCAGAAATGTGTTTCCAGTCACCGAGGTCAAACGACACCTCCCATTGATGTGCCGTCTCTCCAAACATTTCACAATTCACTTTGAGGTTGTTTTCGTCTGATTTCGTGGCATTCCAAGGTCATTCGTGTGGTTTTGACCACCCAGCGCACCCTTTTAGAGCACGCCGAACTGCTGAAAATGACACATTCGGTCGTACCGCACACACCGCATGTCCGATTGATGTTCTGTCTCCTCCTATATCTCAAAAATAATATTCCTATTGTTCTCATTCGGTTTCAGGTCATTCGGAGCAGGTTTTCTCTGAATTCGACCGTGACACGACGTTTTGGTGTTTTATGACTCTAGAAACGCGTTTCCATTCACCGCGGTCAAACAACACGTCTGATTGATTTTCCATCTATCCGACCATTTCAAAATTTACTCCGTAGTTGTTGTCGTCTGATTTCATGGCATTCTGAAGTCGTTCAGGTGGTTTTGACCACCCTGCGTGTAATAACCCGATATTTTATAAGATATATTCTTTTTAATTTCTTTCATATCTTCTTTTGTACGATACACCAAGATTACCTTGCGCTATACGCAACACCGTATTAGGTTGCAGTATACGCAACACTATTCTTGGATCGTGTTACACACAATTTTGATAATAGTTATTCCACGCAACATTGAGTATATATATATATATATTCAAGGTATAAATGAAATATGGTTGGATTCTGTTATACGAAACAATGAAGGATTCTTGCACAACACGCAACCCTGACTTGGCTTGCATTACACACAATCACGACCTTCCTCTGTAGTGTGTGTTGTACGCAATACCGGGTTTTACTAAACAATGATATATTATTATAATATTATTATGAACTAGCGGTTATGAATAGTATTAACTAAATATTGAATTTTATAACATTATTATTCATCGTACACATTTTCTAGAACATGGTATAAGAACAAAATAATTTTTTTGGGTAGAATAAGTATTTTTCAAAAATGTAGTTTTTGCCGCCTTTTGATGGCGCACCCACTTTAAATCTAGTTATTGACATGTTTATAAGTTCAATTTTACAAAAATAAAATTATTATTTGGAATCAGGATATAAAATTTTACCTTGGATAAATTTTTCATATTATTCTGATAACTTTCATATTTTAATGAATAGTAAAAACACGCTATATTTTAATTAAAAACAACTTTTTTTTATCATAATAACTTATGTGGTTAAATTATAATATTGAATGGTTTTAAAGTATAAATAGAATATATTTTTACCATTTAATATAATGTATGTCATTATCATTGATTTTACATTGAATTTGTAGGTTAAATCAATTCAATCTTTTGCAATGTTTTAAACAAAAACCCATTTTCATTCAACAATGGGATTAATTTTAATTTAATTTCTGCATATTCTGTGTATTGAATTTAGAAAAATGGGTTCCATATTTGGAATCTGTGGGTCCAAATTATGTTAATAGGCTACTTTTTATTTTTGGGAATAATGAATAGTAACTACGGTAAATTTTATTTACCATAGTTAAAGGTAAATCGGGTAATTAAGGGTAAATATAATATTATAAAATTACCGTAACACATGCCAAAATTCTATTGAATGGATAAAAGTAGACTCATATCACCTAAGGGTCGGATTAGATTCATTTTATGGACTTTTGACCATGAAAATAATTTAATTATTATTAAAACCAAAGAAAGTGACAACATGTCACTCTCTTAAATCTTATAAGTATAATAATTTTAATTTAGTGATAAACATCCTAAAACATCGAACATGAATAGTCTCCAGAAATCGAATAAAATTATCCACATCATGATAATTTATTTAGATTTTTTAGGGACTAAATAATTATCATTAATGGTGATACATTAATGATACAGAAATTATTTATGAAGTGAAAAATCAGTAATATAGTTTTTATTTAAATAATAATACCCATTAAATGGCCCAAAAACCTGACCAAAACTTATTTCTAGTGTATATCTATACCATAAGCATATAATGACCTAATATATAACCGTTTGGAGTCTTATAAAAGTTATTATGACACTTATATTATTTTATTTTAAATGATGCCAAAGTTGCCACCTTCGTAATTTAATAAATATAACAATTTATATATTGTGATTTTAAGATGATAAATTCAAGTAAAAGTATTATTGTGAAAGGTAATAGATTTATCTTAATTATAGGATTTTATTTTAAATTTTTATGCAAAAATAAGTATATTAAATAATTATACAATAATGTTGTAGTAATTATTTTATTAAGAGATAAACCAAATAAATGGTTTTAAAAATAATAAAATGATTATTATATGAACTACTTAATGTTCTCCACTAATTTTATAGATACATATGGCCTTTTATAAATCTATTAAATCTTTTAGTTCGAACATATATTCTGTATATATTTTATTTAAATTCATATAAATGAATAGTGTCAAAATTGACACTATTGTTATTCTATAAAAATAACATATTATAAAATTGTTTAAAAATAACAACAATATTTAAAAATTATAAATTTACATTTATATGGTCAAAAAGGTTATAAAGTATCCAATTATGGACAATTCACAACAAATATGTAATTGTTTGTTATAATTTAAAATTTATAATGTTATTACCACAAATAAAATAAAATTGATTAAGTAAGGATAAATCAAGTTGATAATGTTTAAAATAATTTTCTAACATGTCTAAATTTTATTGGTTGATGATATTACAACCCTATATCATCTTATATTAGAATATGAGTCATTTTTGGAGGTTTTTAAGTGGGTTTAGATTTATTATAAATTAATATTTTTAAGAATTCCAAAGGTGCCCCTCTCCCCCCTTATAAAAGGGCACCTCCTCCCTCTCTTCCTCAAATCAATTTGAGCCTTTAAGCTCGGCCAAAACCTTCCCATTTACCTTCTAAACTTCCCTAGAAACATCTTATAGGTCCTGGTCTTCTTCAAAGACCAATTTTAGTTCCCTAAGAGGAGGATTCAAAGAGGCGTGTCAAAGAAGAGGTAATATCCATTACCGATTCTTTCAATTTTCATTCTTCTTAAACTTATTATTCTTTAGTTGTTTCATTATGAAGTAATAACATCAGTATCAATAATATACTGATATGTTATTATAAGTATCAAACAACCATATTTCACCATTTATACATCCTATGGAAAATGAAATCACCGCGTGTGCGTACGTACGGAATACCGTCTCCACGCCATGGTGTAATCTATTTTCCACCACCACCTTACATGGATGGGTATAATGGTGAAAGTAATGAATATATATGATTATTGTAAAGTTATATTGATTCTGTAATATTATACATACACTTTAATAAAATTCGACGATCATGGGAATGATATCATCGCTCGTGCGTACGTACGGAATACCGTCTCCACGACGCGATGAGATTCACTCTCCATGATAACCATTCAAGAATGATTATAAAGTATATATAATAAGTAATTATAAAATATATGACATAATAATGCTACTTGATTTTTGTATATATATTTTTATTTCATATACTTAATTCCATTCAATTCAATAATGAAACGAAAACAGCATTCATGCGTACGTACGGCCTACCGTCTCCATGAATGGTGTATTTATTTCCATTTATCGATCTATTATATATATGTATATTATGAATATATATTATATATAAATCATGTTTTATATTCTGAAATTAAGTAATCATGATCTAAGTAATCATATGAATAATTACAAGTCAAAACACGGACGACAAATGAAACGATTTTTCCCAAAACACTCTTTAACATGGAATATACAAAAGAACGGGTAATATAAAGTCATAAGTGATACATATATGATAAAAATGAATATGATTATGTAATAAGTCAATGAAATTATTTAAATCATTATACAGGAGGTTTGGATACGTACGAATCATATCGGACCTAAGGTAAGAGATAAATTTTGCAAATCTCATTTTTATCCGAGATTGCTTATGCGTAAGTATTTACTGGGGTTTATTACTATCGTCCATGTACTTGTTTTATAAAAGTGTATTCATGTATTTTTAAATTCCTTTTTACCCATTTTTACTTTTACCTCATGGTATGGAAGGAATCTTTCTTTTATTTACCCTACAAGGTACTTTTTGACTTTTCCGAAAAAAGTACGAGAAGAATGTTTTTTTAACTTATACGGCATGAAAGGGTTTTTATGGTTTTATAAAGCCTTATTTTCATGAAGTTTCCTCCAAAATATTTCGTGACTATTTTCAACAAAATATAATTCTTTTAAAATTGCATGACGTTTTGTGAAAAGAAATTGATTTTGAAGAAGAAAGGTTATTTTCCTCAAGAATTCATTTCAAATGTTTTATCAAAACCATTTTTCATATAAGATGACATTATTTCATATGTGTATGTTTCAAGTACAATGTCTCTATGATTTACATGGTCTCACTTTTCTTATTATGAAATGATATCCATTTCTTTTATATGGATTATGTGATGATGGGATGATGTTTATGAAACCCATTTTATTTATTGGGTTATTATGAATGATGTATGTTTATTTTGTGGCACAAGTAAGAATGATTTCATTATGAGATGGGTGGGACCTATATCTCCCTCCAATGAATTGGGTAAACATTTATATCTCATGAGATAGACATGGCTGGAACGACAAATTAAACCGGTTCAGTATTACAGGACTGGAACGAGGAGTGAACTCGATTCAGAAAGGGACTTTGTCCACAAAGATGGTCTTGGTAGTAATGCCTTGGCTAATATGGAAATCATATCGTGTGCTTAATGGTTTCCACAATTACATGTTTTATTCCCATGCTATTTTATCATTCTTAATGTTTCTTTATGTTATATTCCATACATACTTCCATGTTTTATGTCATTGCTCAAGCTTTTGATGTTTAAACATTATGTTCATGTTTTTAAGTTCAAATGTATATGGTATGTTTTATTTTATCCATGCTTACCCTTACTGAGCATTTGAGCTCACCCTTTTTATGTTTTCTTTTCCCCAGGATATAAAGAAAGGTTTTTGGTAAGAAAAAAGGGGAAGATCTTTATGGGAGATGTTGAAGATCTTTCACCACGATTAGAAGATTACATTCCAAGTTTCCAAAGACACTAAACTATTACGGTCCTTATGTGTCTGTTTTTGTTATGTATTAAGTATTCTGAAAAAGTAATGTAATGTTCATGTACGCTAAGATTCAGGTCTCTAAATTTGGTATTAGAGGAAAGGTTTAGTCAACCTTTGGAAACTAGGATGCGAAAACGTTAGTGAGATCCCTAGAGATATTTCTAAGGTATGTCTAGGGATATCCTTAAGGATAAGTATACGTATAGGATATAGTCTTAGAACTACGGTAACGATCAAATAATTTAACCTAAGATGTTAGATATTGAGGGTACTTCCCCTTTACTATGTTGTTTTCCCAAGCATGATTTTTTTCCTCTCACACTATTCTTTCTGGGTTTTAGAAAATGGCTGGAAACAGGAAGATTCATGATAATGGAGGATATGACGGACAATGGAATGATATTCTTCATGAGAAATCAAATGAAATGGGATTTGGAAGTCCAAACATCGTTATTATTCCTAATCAGCAATCTCATAATATGATTAATAATCTAAACTTTGGTAAGTTTCCCGACTCAGATAATAAGAGAAGGATGGAGTTTCATGATGATCATAGAGGAAAGAAAGTTCAATTTCCCTCATGTAAATCATGTGGGAAGAGGCATCAGGGATATTGTTTCAAAGGAACTGGAAGATGATTTGGGTGTGGAAAAGAAGGACACAAAGCCAGTAAGTGCAAAGGAAAAGGTTCAGTTAACACCAGGGATGAGGATAATGGTATTGCTACGACATTAAAAATGGTTAAATGTATTAAATGTGGAATGTATGGGAATTATGCAAACAAATTCCCTAAGGGAATGTCTCATGAAAAGAATCAGTACAGTCGTATGGGTAGTATTTATGTTGATGATGATGAAGAGACTACAAATGATATGTGAGATGAAAGAATTGTTGAAGCTCGGTCAATGGTTTAAGAAGGTAGTGGAATGATTACATGTTTATCAAGTGTAATGTTGTATAAGTAATCTCATGGTACTATGGAATAAAGAGACATCTAAGGATTGTTACACTATTGTCTTTCCTTGATTTTTGAAAGTGTATGATTAATGGTACCAGTATCCATGAAAGGTTATTCAGATATTTTTGGAATGTAGATGATACGCGCATAATGAAGGGATAAGGAGAAAATTAAATGTTTGATAGTATTCATGAGATCATGACTGATATAAGGAGAAGGTTATATCATGGGTTGAGTATATAGAATTTTTGGATTTGGGTATGTGGAAAGAGTTAACTTTTTACAGCATTCATGTTTTAACGAAAGTTTAATGGGAGTTCATTTTTCAAGAGAATACATGATTAAGGTATTCAAATGATTGGAATGTGACCAACAAGATATATGGGGGATAAATGATGGTATTCACATGATTGGTAGATAACCTTTCTAGTAATTGTTTTCTTTATACTATGAGCTTGGACCAAAGTATTTTAGATAAGCTTAAAGATTGGAATAGATTATGTTGTACATAAGTTATTATTGTTTAAGGATAGAACTTTTTTTTTGATATTATTGATGGGATGTTATAGTAATGTAGTTTTAGAAAAAGTAAAACCTGCAGGTTGGGCGACAACCCATCGCGTCGGACCAGGCTGTGGGAATCGAACCCACAACCGAAGTGCGACTGACCTTTATCGCCTACCACTAGCCTACAGGAAGTCCCTTGTTAGTAGAAATAGGTTTTATTTTATTAAGCGGTATGATATATGAAGTATAAGTTCATTTTTAGAACCATATACGATTAACCTAACCATATGATGGACTTATAACTTTTTCTAACCTTTTTTTTGAAATAGATGGAATGACCCATCATTCTATCACATGATCTGCTAACACATCACGAATAAAAAATTCAACTTAATTTCATTAAGGGATTAAGTGGAAATTGTTCAATTCACAAACAACAGTGAGATTGTACCAAAATCAGGTAAGTATTTCTTTTAATTCATCAACTTTAGGGAAATGATCTTGAAAACCAAAAATGTTGTCTTAGTGACCTTATATCCGATGAATCAGATGGTACCTTAGATCATTACAAATCTATGGCTTTGTGATTGTTGGCTTTTTCATAGCCATGTTCTCTACCACTCTCTATCAGAACATGATGATTAGATTTCTCTTCTATATCCATATTTTCACCTATGTTATCCTATGTGGAAACTCAGTGATTGGTTTATTTGGGTAACTGTTACATTTCATACATTAGTTTATAAAGATAAGTTTTGGTATTCCTTTTTACGATGTGGGTTTCAATTAAAGAAACTTTCGATAAGAAAACCATTTATAACCCCATGGAATTTCGAGGGTGAAATTCATTTTAAGGGGGTAGAATGTAATAACCCAAGATTTTATAAGATATATTCTTTTTAATTTCTTTCATATATTTTGTTGTACGATACACCAAGATTACCTTGCGCTATACGCAACACCGTATTAGCTTGCAGTATACACAACACTATTCTTGGATTGTGTTACACACAATTTTGATAACAGTTATTCTACGCAAAATTGAGTATATATATATATATATATATATTCAATGTATAAATGAAATATGGTTGGATTCTGTTATACGAAACAACGAAGGATTCTTTCACAACACGCAACTCTGACTTGGCTTGCATTACACGCAATCGTGACCTTCTTCGATAGCGTGTGTTGTACGCAATACCAGGTTTTACTAAACAACGATATATTATTATAATATTATTATGAACTAGCCGTTATGAATAGTATTAACTAAATTTTAAATTTTATAACATTATTATTCATCTTACACTTTTTCTAGAACATGGTATAAGAACAAAATAATTTTTTTGGGTAAAATAAGTATTTTTCAAAAATGCAGTTTTGCCGCCTTTTGATGGCGCACCAACTTTAAACCTAGTTTTTGACATGTTTATAAGTTCAATTTTACAAAATAAAATTATTCTTTGGAATAAGGATATAAAATTTTACCTTGGATAAATTTTTCATATTATTCTGATAACTTTCATATTTTAATGAATAGTAAAAACACGCTATATTTTAATTAAAAACAACTTTTTTCATCGTAATAAATTATGTGGTTAAATTATAATATTTAATGGTTTTAAAGTATAAATAGAATATATTTTTACCATTTCATATAATGTATGTCATTATCATTGATTTTACATTGAATACGTAGGTTTAATCAATTCAATCTTTTGCAATGTTTTAAACAAAAACCCATTTTCATTCGACAATGGGATTAATTTTAATTTAATTTATGAAACTTCTGTGTATTGAATTTGAAAAAATAGATACCATATTTAGAATCAGTGGGTCCACATTATGTTAATAGGCTACTTTTTATTTTTGGGAGTTATGAATAGTAACTATGGTAAATTTTATTTACCATAGTTAAAGGTAAATCGGGTAATTAAGGGTAAATATAATATTATAAAATTACCCTAACACATGCCAAAATTCTATTGGATGGATAAAAGTAGACCTATATCACCTAAGGGTCGGATTAGATTCATTTTATGGACTTTTGACTATGAAAATAATTTAATTATTATTAAAACCAAAGAAAGTGACAACATGTCACTCTCTTAAATCTTATAAGTATAATAATTTTAATTTAGTGATAAACATCATAAAACATCAAACATGAATAGTCTCCAAAAAGATAATAAAATTATATATATCATGATAATTTATTTAGATTTTTTTAGGGATTAAATAATTATCATTAATGGTGATACATTAATGATGTAAAAATTATTTATTAAGTTCAAAATCAGTAATATAGTTTTTATTGAAATAATAATACCCATTAAAAGGCCCAAAAACCTGACCAAAACTTTTTGTTAGTGTATATCTATACCATAAGAATCTAATTACCTGATATATAACCGTTTGGAGTCTTATAAAAGTGATTATGACACTTATATTATTTTATTTTAAATGGTGCCAAAGTTTTCACCTTCATAATTTAATAAATATAACAATTTAAATATTGTGATTTTAAGATGATAAATTCTAGTAAAAGTATTATTGTGAAAGGTAATAGATTTATATGCATCATAAGGTTTTATTTTAAATTTCTATGCAACAAATAAGTATATTAAATAATTATACAAAAATGTCGTAGTAGTTATTTTATTAAGAGATAAACCAAATAAATGGTTTTAAAAATAATAAAATAAATTTTATATGAATTATTTAATTTTCTCCACTAATTTTCTAGATACATATGTCCTTTTATGAATCTATTAAATCTTTTATTTCTAACATATATTCTGTATATATTTTATTTAAATTTATATAAATGAATATTGTCAAAATTGACACTATTGTTATTTTATAAAAATATCATATTATAAAATTGTTTAAAAATCACAAAAATATTTAAAAATTATAAATTTGTATTTATATTGTCTAAAAGGTTATAAAGTATCCAATTATGGAAAATTCACAACAAATAAGTAATTTTTTGTTATAATTTTAAATTTATAATGTTATTACCACAAATAAAATAAAATTGATTAAGTAAGGATAAATCAAGTTGATAATGTTTAAAATAATTTCCTAACATATCTAAATTTTATTGGTTGATGAGATTAAAACCCTATATCATCTTATATTTGAATATGAGTCATTTTTTGAGGTTTTTAGGTGGGGTTAAATTTATTATAAATTAATATTTTTATGAATTCCAACGGTGCCACTCTCCTCCCTTATAAAAGGGCACCTCCTCCCTCTCTTCCTCACACCAATTTGAGCCTTTAAGCTCGGCCAAAGACTACCCATTTACCTTCTCAACTTCCCTAGAAACATCCTAGAGGTCCTGTTCTTCTTCAAAGACCAATTTTAGTACCCTAAGAGAAGGATTCAAAGAGGCGTGTCAAAGAAGAGGTAATATCCATTACCGATTCTTTCAATTTTCTTTCTTCTTCAACTTATTCTTCTTTAGTTGTTTATATATGAAGTAATAACATCAGTATCACTCATATACTGATATGTTATTATAAGTATGAAACAACCATATTTCACCATCTATCCATCCTATGGAAAATGAAATCACCGCGCGTGTGTACGTACGGAATACCGTCTCCACGTCGTGGTGTAATATATTTTCCACCACCACCTTACATGGATGGGTATAATGGTGAAAGTAATGAATATATATGATTATTTTAAAGTGATATTGATTCTGTAATATTATACATACACTTTAATACAATTCGACGATCATAGGAATGATATCATCGCTCGTGCGTACGTACCGAATAACGTCTCCACGACGCGATGAGATTCACTCTCCATGATAACCATTCAAGAATGATTATAAAGTATATATAATAAGTAATCATAAAATATATGACATAATAATTCTACTGGATTTATGTATATATATATATTTATTTCATCTACTTAATTCCATTCAATTCAATAAAGAAACGAAAACAATGTTCATGCGTACGTACGGCCTACCGTCTCCATGAACGGTGTATTTCTTTCCATTTATCGATCTATTATATATATGTATATTAGGAATATATATTATATATAAATCATGTTTTATATTCTGGAATTAAGTAATCATGATCCAAGTAATCATATGAATAATTACAAGTCAAAACATGGATGACAAATGAAACGATTTTACAAAAAACACTCTTTAACATGGAATTTACAAAAGAACAGGTAATATAAAGTCATAATTGAATAATTTATGATAACAATGAATATGATTATGTAATAAGTGAATGACATTATTTAAATCAATATACAGGAGGTTTGGATACGTACGAAGCATATCAGACCTAAGGTAAGGGATAATTTTGCAAATCTCATTTTTATCCGAGATTTTTTTATTCGTAAGTATTTACTGGGGTTATTGCTATCATCCATGTACTTGTTTTATAAAAGTGTATTCATATATTTTTAAATTACTTTTTACCCATTTTGACTTTTACCCCATGGTATGTAAGGAATCATTCTTCTATTTACCCTACAAGGTACTTTTTGACTTTTCTGACAAAAGTACGAGAAATTTTTTTTTTAACTTATACGGCATGAAAGGGTTATTACGGTTTTATAAAGGCTTATTTTCATGAAGCTTCCTCCTAAATATTTCATGACAATTTTCAACAAAATATCCTTCTTTTAAAATTGCATGAGGTTTTGTGAAAAGAAATTGATTTTGAAGAAGAAAGGATATTTTCCTCAAGAATTCATTTCAAATGTTTTATCAAAACCATTTTTCATCTAAGATGACATTATTTCATATGTGTATGTTTCAAGTATAATGTCTCTATGATTTAAATGGTTTCACTTTTCTTATTATGAAATGATATCCATTTCTTTTATATGGATTATTTGATGATGTGATGATGTTTATGAAACCCATTTTATTTATTGGGTTATTATGAATCATGTATGTTTATTTTGTGGCACAAGTAAGAATGATTTCATTATGAGATAAGTGCGACCTATATCTCCCTCTAATGCATTGGGTAAAGATTTATATCTCATGAGATAGACATGGCTGGAATGGAAAGTTGAACCGGTTCAGTAATACAGGACTGGAATGAGGAGTGAACTTGATTCAGAAAGGGACTTTGTCCACTAAGATGGTCTTGGCAGTAATGCCTTGGCTAATATGGAAATCATATCATGTGATTAATGGTTGCCACAATTACATGTTTTATTCCCATGCTATTTTATCATTCTTATTGTTTCTTTATGATATATGCCATACGTACTTCCATGTTTTATGTCATTGCTCAAGCTTTTGATGTTTAAACATTATGTTCATGTTTTTAAGTTCAAATGTATATAGTATGTTTTATTTTATCCATGATTACCCTTAATGAGCATTTGAGCTCACCCTTTTTATGTTTTCTTTTCCCCAGGATATAAAGAAAGGTTTTAGGTAAGAAAAAAAGGGAAGATCTTTATGGGAGATGTTGAAGATCTTTCCCAACGATTAGAAGATTACGTTCCAAGTTTCCAAAGTCACTAAACTATTACGGTCCTTGTGTGTCTATTTTTGTTATGTATTAAGTATTCCGAAAAAGTAATGTAATGTTCATGTACGTCAAGCTTCGGGTCTCTACACTGCGCGCCCTTTTAGAGCGCGCCGAACTGCTGAAAAAGACACATTTGGTCGTACCGTGCACACCACATGTCTGATGGATGTTCCGTCTCCACTTGAATCTCAAGAATAATATTACTATCATTCTCGTGTGGTTTCAGGTCATTCCGAGCGTGTTTGCTCTGAATTCAACCGTGACATTCCGTTTTGGTGTTTTATGACTCCAGAAACGCGTTTCTGGTCACCGTGGTCAAACAGAACCTCCGATTGATGTTCTATCTATCCAAACATTTCAAAATTCACTCCACGGTTGTTTTCGTCTGATTTCGTGGCATTCCGAGGTCATTTGGGTGGTTTTGACCACCCAGCGTGCCTTTTTATAGCGCGCCGAACTGCTGAAAACGACACATTCGGTCGTACGACGCGCACCACACGTCTGATGGATGTTCCGTCTCCTCCTGCATCTCACAAATAATATTCCTATCATTCTCATGTGGTTTCATGTCATTCGGAGCATGTTTTTTCTGAATTCGACCGTGACACGCCGTTTTGGTGTTTTATGAATCCGGAAACACGTTTTCAGTCACCGCGGTCAAATGACACCTCGGATTGATGTGCTGTATGTTTGACCATTTCACAATTCACTAGTGGTTGTTTTGGTCTGATTTCCTGGCATTCCGAGGTTGTTCGGGTGGTTTTGACCACCCAACGCGCCCTTTTAAAGCGCGCCGAACTGCTGAAAATGACACATTCGGTCATACGGCGCACTACACGTCTGATGGATGTGTCATCTCCTCGTGCATCTCACGCATAATAATCCTATCATTCTCGTGCGGTTTCAATTCAGTCGGTGCACGTTTTCTCTGAATTCGATCGTGACACGCCGTTTTGGTGTTTTATAACTCTGGAAACGTGTTTCCGGTCACCGCAGTAAAAATACACCTTCGATTGATGTTCCGTCTGTCAAAAAATTTAAAAAATCCCTCTACGGTTGTTGTCGTCTGATTTCGTGGCATTCCAAGGTTGTTCGGGTGGTTTTGACCACCCAGCGCACCCTTTCAGTGCGCGCCGAACTACTGAAAACGACACATTTGGTCGTACCGCGCGCGCTGCACGTCCGATGGACATGCTGTCTCCTCCTGAATCTCACGAATAATATTTCTATCATTCTTGTGTGGTTTCAGGTCATTCGGAGCACATTTTCTCTGAATTCGACCATGACACGCCGTTTTGGTGTTTTATGACTCCAAAAACGCGTTTCCGGTCACCGCGGTCAAACAGCACCTCTGATTGATGTTCCGTCTATCTGACCATTTCAAAATTAACTCCACGGTTGTTGTCATCTGATTTCATGGCATTACGAGGTTGTTTGGGTGGTTTTGACCACCCAGCGCGCCCTTTCAGAGCGCCCTGAACTGCTGAAAACGACACATTCAGTCGTACCGTGCGCACCACACATCCGATGGACGTGCCGTCTCCTCCTGCATCTCATGAATAATATTACTATCATTATCATACGTTTTCTCTGAATTCGATCGTGAAATGCCATTTTGGTGTTTTATGACTCCGGAAATTCCTTTCCTGTCACCGTGGTCAGACGACACCTCCAATTGAATTTCCGTCTATCCGACCATTTCAAAATTCACTCTACGGTTGTTGTCGTCTAATTTCTTGGCATTCCGAGGTCGTTCGGGTGGTTTTGACCACCCAGTGCGCCCTTTTAGAGGACGTCAAATTGCTGAAAACGACACATTCAGTTGTACCACGCGCACCGCACGTCCGATGGACGTTCCCTCTCCTCTTGCATCTCACGCATAACATTCCTATCATTCTCATGCGATGTCAGGTCATTCGGAGCACGTTTTCCTTGAATTCGACCATGACATGCCGTTTTGGTGTTTTTTGACTCTAGAAATGCGTTTCCGGTCACTGCGGTCAAAAGGCACTGCCGATTGATGTGCCGTCTATCCGACCATTTTAAAATTCACTCCACAGTTGCTGTCATGTGATTTGGTGGCATTCCGAGGTCGTTCGGGTGGTTTTGACCACCCAGCGCGCCCTTTCAGAGCGCGCCGAACTGCTGAAAACTACACATTCGGTCGTACCGTGCGCACCACACGTCTGATGGACATTCCATCTCCTCTTTCATCTCCTGAATAATATTCATATCCTTCTCATGCGGTTTCAGGTCATTCAGAGCATGTTTTCTCTGAATTCGACTGTGACACGCCGTTTTGGTGTTTTATGAATCTGGAAACGCGTTTCTGGTCACTGCGGTCAAACGACACATCTGATTGATGTGCTTTCTATCCAACCATTTTTCAATTCCTTCCGCGGTTGTTTTCGTGTGATTTCCTTGAATTTCGAGGTCGTTCGGGTGGTTTAGACCACCCAGCACGCCCTTTCAGAGCGCGTCGAACTGCTGAAAACGACACATTCGGTCGTACCGCGTGCACCGCACGTCCGATGGATGTGTCGTATCCTCCTGCATCTCACAAATAATATTTCTATTGTTATCGTGCGATTTCAGGTCATTCAGAGCACGTTTGCTCTGAATTCGACCGTGAAGCACCGTTTTGGTGTTTTATGACTTTGGAAATGTGTTTCTGGTCACCGCGGTCAAACGGTACCTTCGATTGATGTGCCGTCTATCCGACCATTTCACAATTCACTCTGCGGTTGTTGTCGTCTGATTTCGTGGCATTCCAAGGATGTTTGGGTGGTTTTGACCACCCAGCGCGCCCTTTCAGAGCACGCCGAACTGCTGAAAATGACACATTCAGTCGTACCGCGCGCACCGCATGTCTGATGGATGTTCCGTCTCCTCCTGCATCTCATGAATAATATTTCGATCATTCTCGTGCGGTTTCAGGTCATTCGGAGCACGTTTGCTCTGAATTTGACCGTGACACGCCGTTTTAGTGTTTTATGACTCCGGAAACGCATTTCCAGTTATTGTGGTCAAACAGCACCTCCGATTGATGTTCCTTCTATACAACCATTTCAAAATTCACTCTGTGTTTGTTTTCGTGTGATTTCGTGGCATTCTGAGGTTGTCTAGGTGGTTTAGACCACCCAGTGCGCCCTTTCAGAGTGCGCCGAATTGCTGAAAACGACACATTCGGTCGTACCGCGCGCACCGCATGTCCGATGGATGTGTCGTCTCCTCCTGCATCTCACGAATAATATTTCTATCGTTCTCGTGCGGTTTCAGGTCATTCAGAGCACGTTTTCTCTGAGTTCGACCGTGAAATTCCGTTTTGGTGTTTTATGACTCCGGAAATGCGTTTCCAGTCACTACGGTCAAACGGAACCTCCGATTGACGTGCCATCTACCCGACCCATTCACAATTCACTCCTCGGTTTTTGTCATCTGATTTTGTGGCATTCCGAGGTCATTCATGTGGTTTTGACCACCCAGCACGCCCTTGTAGAGCGTGTCGAACTACTGAAAACGACACATTCGGTCGTACCGCGCGCACCGCATGTCCGATGGACGTGTCGTCTCCTCCTGAATCTCAAGAATAATATTATTATCTTTCTCGTGCGGTTTCAGGTCATTCAGAGCATGTTTGCTCTGAATTCGACCGTGACACGCTGTTTTGGTGTTTTATGACTCTAAAAACGCGTTTCCGGTCACCACGGTCAAACGGAACCTCCGATTGATGTTCCGTCTATCCGACCATTTCACAATTCACTCCACGGTTGTTTTGGACTGATTTTGTGGCATTCCGAGGTCGTTTGGGAAGTTTTAAGCACCCAGCGCGCCCTTATAGAGTGCGCCGAACTGCTGAAAATGACACATTCGGTCGTACCGCGTGCACCACAGGTCCGATGGACGTTTCGTCTCCTACAGAATCTCAAGAATAATATTCCTATCGTTCTCGTGCGGTGTCAGGTCATTCAGAGCACGTTTTATTTGAATTCGACCGTGACACGCCGTTTTGGGGTTTTATGACTCTTGAAACGCGTTTTTGGTCACTGCGCTCAAACCGCTCCTCCAATTGACGTGCCATCTATCATAAAATTTCAAAATTCACTTCGCGGTTGTTTTCGTCTGATTTATTGGCATTCCACTACATGAAAACCGCCGCGAAACACATTTTCGGGCCGTCATTTCGCGGTGGTTTTAAGAACCGCCGCGAAAAAACCGCCGCTAAACGGCAAATTTATTTTTTTTTTAATTTTTTTTAATTTTTTTTAATTTTATTTGAGGATTAGCGGCGGTTTTTTAAAAAACCGCCGCGAAATAGCGGCGGTTTCGGTAAAACCGCCAATAAATGAAATGAAAAAAGAAACGTGAGAAACCCCGAAATCACTAAAACGACCATAACTTTTGATCCGGGCGTCCGTTGAAGCGCCACGACCAGTCAAATCGAAGCTCATGAAGAGATCTAGAGGCACATATAATCAAAACCGTGAGACGGTCTAAGGTGTGGAAGATATTAGAGTTATAAGAAAGTTGAAAAAAGTTCTCCAACTTCAAACGACCATAACTTTCGCTCCGGGTGTCCGTTTGGGCTCTACCACATATCAAATCGAAGCCAGCGAAGAGAGCTACGCACTGGTGCGACACAAGCTTGCTTCTGCCAGGTTTTTCGACCCCAATAACCCCTCCGAAGGCCTTCAAAACCCCATTTCCGTCACCGGTGTCCCGTCGAACTTGTCTTAAAACAGACCTAACTTTCAATCCGCGTGTCAGTTTGGCCTCCTCAACCTGCCAGATCATAGCTCGTTCCATGAGCTTCAGTTTGACTGGTCGCGGCGCCCACATGCACTCCTAGATCATATGTTATGGTCTTTTTAGTGGGTATCGGGTTTGTTATGTTTTTCAGTGTCTCGTTTCTAGCACCTGTTCTCCGTCAGCTTTTTTTAAATAGCCATAACTTCCGATCCGTCTGTCCATTCAAACTCTTTCACCTTTCAGGTTGAAGAGTGTTTCAGGATCTTTGATTTGACAGGTCGCGGATCTAAAACGGACTCTCGGATCATAAGTTATATCCGTTAATGTGAGTCCAATGTTTTTGTCTCTTTATGACCGTTTTGACGTGTTTCCATGGTAGCTCCATTTATTACTGTTTATTTGGGTTTCCATGACTTTTTATCTTTATCAATGGTTTTTTATGGGTTATTATGATGGTTATGTTGAATTATTAAGGAGTTTTCTAGAGTTGTCACGAGTTTTCATGCGTTCTCATTTTTTATAATGCCTCATTCTTCATATGCTTCTCCATCCTTTTTTATGCGTTTTCATGATTTTTCATCCCTTATCACGCCTTTTCATACTTTTTCATGTGTTTCCTTTATTATTTATTATTTATTATTTATGATTTATTATTTATAATATACATTAATTTATTTATTATCTATTATTTGTAACTGGTTATTTATTATTTATTATTTATTATTTATTAATTATTATTTATTATTTATTATTTATTATTTATATTTATTTATTATTTATTTTTGTTTCTTATTTATATTTATTTATTATTTATTATTTATTATTTATTATTTATATTTATTTATTATTTATTATTTATTATTTATATTTATTTATTATTTATTATTTATTATTTATTATTTATATTTATTTATTATTTATTATTTATTATTTACTATTTATTATTTATTATTTATTATTTATTATTTATTATTTATATTTATTTATTATTTATTATTTATTAGTTATTATTTATTATTTATTATTTATTATTTATTACTTTTTATTTATTGTTTATTATTTATTATTTATTATTTATTATTTATTATTTATTATTTATTATTTATTATTTATATTTATTTATTATTTATTATTTATTATTATTTATTATTATTTGTTATTTGTTATTTATTATTTATTATTAATATTTATTTATTATTTATATTTATATTTATTTATTATTTATTATTTATATTTTTTTATTATTTATTATTTATTATTTATACTTATTTATTATTTATTATTTATATTTATTTATTATTTATAATTTATTATTTATTATTAATATTTATTTAATATTAATATTTATATTTATTTATTATTTATTATTTATTTTTATTTTTATTTATTATTTATATTTATTTATAATTTATTATTTATATTTATTTATTATTTATTATTTATTATTAAATTTATTTATTATTTATTATTTATTATTTATTATTTATTATTTTCTATTTATTATTTATTATTTATTATTTTCTATTTATTATTTATTATTTATATTTATTTATTATTTATTATTTATATTTATTTATTATTTATTATTTATTATTTGTTATTTATATTTATTTATTATTTATTATTTTCTATTTATTATTTATTATTTATATTTATTTATTATTTATTATTTATTATTTATTATTTGTTAGTTATTATTTATATTTCTATTTATTATTTATATTTATTTATTATTTATTATTTATTATTTATTTTTATTTATTATTTATTTTTATTTATTATTTATATTTATTTATTATTTATTATTTATTATTTATTATTTATTTATTATTTATTATTTATATTTATTTATATTTATATTTATATTTATTTATTATTTATTATTTATTATTTATTATTTATTATTTATATTTATATTTATTTATTATTTATTATTTATTATTTATTATTTATATTTATTTATGATTTATTTTTTTATTATTTATATTTATTTAATATTTATTATTTATATTTATTTATTATTTATTATTTATTATTTATTATTTATATTTATTTATTATTTATTATTTATTATTTTCTATTTTCTATTTCTTATTTATATTTATTTATTATTTATTATTTATTATTTATTATTTATATTTATTTCTTATTTATTATTTTCTATTTATTATTTATATTTATTTATATTTACATTTATATTTATTTATTATTTATTATTTATTATTTATTATTAATTATTTATTATTTATTATTTATATATATATATATATATTTATTATTTATTATTAATTATTTATTATTTATTATTTATTTATTATTTATAATTTTCTATTTCTTATTTATTATTTATATTTATTTATTATTTATTATTTATTATTTATTATTTATATTTATTTATTATTTATTATTTTCTATTTATTATTTATTATTTATATTTATTTATTATTTATTATTTATTATTTATTATTTATTAGTTATTATTTATTATTTATTAGTTATTAGTTAATATTTATTATTTATATTTATTTATTAGTTATTATTTATTATTTATTATTTATTATTTATTATTTATTATTTATTATTTATTATTTATTATTTATTATTTATATTTTATATTTTTTATTATTTATATTTATTTATTATTTATATTTATTTATTATTTATATTTATTTATTATTTATATTTATTATTCCTTATTTATTATTCCTTATTTATTATTTATTATTTATTATTTATTATTATTGAGTTTATATTTATTATTTATGTATTATTTGTTTTTTCAATTAATATATATAAGTATATTAAATTCTGTTTATTAAACACATGGCGAGCTTGCTGGAGTGGTAATGTATTTGGAAAATATGCAAGAGGTTAGGGGTTCAAATCTCACCAAACGCAGAATTTATTTATATTGCATGTGCATGTGCATGTGCATGTGCATGTGCATGTGCATGTGCATGTGCATGTGCATGTGCATGTGCATGTGCATGTGCATGTGCCGTCTATCCGTCCATTTTACAATTCACTCCACAGTTGCTGTCATGTGATTTGGTGGCATTCCGAGGTCGTTCGGGTGGTTTTGACCACCCAGCGCGCCCTTTCAGAGCGCGCCGAACTGCTGAAAACTACACATTCGGTCGTACCGTGTGCACCGCACGTCTGATGGACATTCCATCTCCTCTTTTATCTCATGAATAATATTCCTATCCTTCTCATGCGGTTTCAGGTCATTCAGAGCATGTTTTCTCTGAATTCGACCGTGACACGCCGTTTTGGTGTTTTATGAATCTGGAAACGCGTTTCTGGTCACCGCGGTCAAATGACACATCTGATTGATGTGCTGTCTATCCAACCATTTTTCAATTCCCTCCGCGGTTGTTTTCGTGTGATTTCCTGGAATTTCGAGGTCGTTCGGGTGGTTTAGACCACCCAGCACGCCCTTTCAGAGCGCGTCGAACTGCTGAAAACGACACATTCGGTCGTACCGCGTGCACCGTACGTCCGATGGATGTGTCGTATCCTCCTGCATCTCACAAATAATATTTCTATCGTTATCGTGCGATTTCAGGTCATTCGGAGCACGTTTGCTCTGAATTCGACCGTGAAGCACCGTTTTGGTGTTTTATGACTTTGGAAATGTGTTTCTGGTCACCGCGGTCAAACGGTACCTTCGATTGATGTGCCGTCTATCCGACCATTTCACAATTCACTCTGCGGTTGTTGTCGTCTGATTTCGTGGCATTCCAAGGATGTTTGGGTGGTTTTGACCACCCAGCGTGCCCTTTCAGAGCACATCGAACTGCTGAAAATGACACATTCAGTCGTACCGCGCGCACCGCATGTCTGATGGATGTTCTGTCTCCTCCTGCATCTCATGAATAATATTTCGATCATTCTCGTGCGGTTTCAGGTCATTCGGAGCACGTTTGCTCTGAATTTGACCGTGACACGCCGTTTTAGTGTTTTATGACTCCGGAAACGCATTTCCAGTTATTGTGGTCAAACGGCACCTCCGATTGATGTTCCTTCTATCCAAACATTTCAAAATTCACTCTGTGTTTGTTGTCGTGTGATTTCGCGGCATTCTGAGGTTGTTTAGGTGGTTTAGACCACCCAGTGCGCCCTTTCAGAGTGCGCCGAATTGCTGAAAACGACACATTTGGTCGTACCGCGCACACCGCATGTCCGATGGATGTGTCGTCTCCTCCTGCATCTCACGAATAATATTTCTATCGTTCTCGTGCGGTTTCAGGTCATTCAGAGCACGTTTGCTCTGAGTTCGACCGTGAAATGCCGTTTTGGTGTTTTATGACTCCGGAAATGCGTTTCCAGTCACTACGGTCAAACGGAACCTCCGATTGACGTGCCATCTACCCGACCCATTCACAATTCACTCCTCGGTTTTTGTCATCTGATTTCGTGGCATTTCGAGGTCATTCATGTGGTTTTGACCACCCAGCACGCCCTTGTAGAGCGCGTCGAACTACTGAAAACGACACATTCGGTCGTACCGCGCGCACCGCATGTCCGATTGACGTGTCGTCTCCTCCTGAATCTCAAGATTAATATTATTATCTTTCTCGTGCGGTTTCAGGTCATTCAGAGCATGTTTGCTCTGAATTCGACCGTGACACGCTATTTTGGTGTTTTATGACTCTAAAAACGCGTTTCCGGTCACCGCGGTCAAACGGAACCTCTGATTGATGTTCCGTCTATCCGACTATTTTACAATTCACTCCACGGTTGTTTTTGTCTGATTTTGTGGCATTCCGAGGTCGTTTGGGAGGTTTTAAGCACCCATCGCGCCCTTTTAGAGTGCGCCGAACTGCTGAAAATGACACATTCGGTCGTACCGCGTGCACCACATGTTCGATGGACGTTCCGTCTCCTACAGAATCTCAAGAATAATATTCCTATCGTTTTCGTGCGGTGTCAGGTCATTCGGAGCACGTTTTATTTGAATTCGACCGTGACACGCCGTTTTGGAGTTTTATGACTCTTGAAACGCGTTTTTGGTCACTGCGCTCAAACCGCACCTCCGATTGACGTGCCATCTATCATAACATTTCACAATTCACTTCGCGGTTCTTTTCGTCTGATTTATTGGCATTCCACTATAAGAAAACCGCCGTTTAGCAGTGGTTTTTTCGCGGCGGTTTTTAAAACCGCCGCGAAACACATTTTCGGGCCGTCATTTCGAGGTGGTTTTAAGAACCGCAGCGAAAAAACCGCCGCTAAACGGCAAATTTTTTTTTTTTTTTTTAAAAAAATTTAATTTTTTTTTAATTTTATTTGAGGATTAGCGGCGGTTTTTTAAAAAACCGCCGCGAAATAGTGGCGGTTTCGGTAAAACCGCCAATAAATGAAATGAAAAAAAAAACGTGAGAAACCCCGAAATCACTAAAACGACCGTAACTTTTGATCCGGGCGTCCGTTGAAGCGCCACGACCAGTCAAATCGAAGCTCATGAAGAGATCTAGAGGCACATATAATCAAAACTGTGAGACGGTCTAAGGTGTGGAAGATATTAGAGTTATAAGAAAGTTGAAAAAAGTTCTCCAATTTCAAACGGCCATAACTTTCGCTCCGGGTGTCCGTTTGGGCTCTACCACATATCAAATCGAAGCCAGCGAAGAGAGATACGCACTGGTGCGACACAAGATTGCTTATGTCGGGTTTTTCGAAACCAATAACCCCTCTGAAGGCCTTCAAAACCCCATTTCCGTCACCGGTGTCCCGTCGAACTTGTCTTCAAACAGACCTAACTTTCAATCCGCGTGTCAGTTTGGCCTCCTCAACCTGCCAGATCATAGCTCGTTCCATGAGCTTCAGTTTGACTAGTCGCGGCGCCCACATGCACTCCTAGATCATATGTTATGGCCTTTTTATTTGGTATAGGGTTTGTTATGTTTTTCAGTGTCTCGTTTCTAGCACCTGTTCTCCGTCAGCTTTTTTTAAATGGTCATAACTTCCGATCCGTCTGTCCATTCAAACTCTTTCACCTTTCAGGTTGAAGAGTGTTTCAGGATCTTTGATTTGACAGGTCGCGGATCTAAAACGGACTCTCAGATCATAAGTTATCTCCGTTAATGTGAGTCCAATGTTTTTGTCTCTTTATGACCGTTTTGACGGGTTTCCATAGTAGCTCCATTTATTACTATTTATTTGGGTTTCCATGACTTTTTATCTTTATCAATGGTTTTTTATGGGTTATTATGATGGTTATGTTGAATTATTAAGGAGTTTTCCAGAGTTTTCACGAGTTTTCATGCGTTCTCATTTTTTATAATGCCTTATTCTTCATATGCTTCTCCATCTTTTTTTATGTGTTTTCATGATTTTTCATCCCTTATCACGTCTTTTCATACTTTTTCATGTGTTTCCTTTATTATTTATTATTTATTATTTATGATTTATTATTTATAATATACATTAATTTATTTATTATCTATTATTTGTAACTGGTTATTTATTATTTATTATTTATTATTTATTATTTATTATTTATTATTTATATTTATTTATTATTTATTTTTGTTTATTATTTATATTTATTTATTATTTATTATTTATTATTTATTATTTATATTTATTTATTATTTATTATTTATTATTTATTATTTATATTTATTTATTATTTATTATTTATTATTTATATTTATTTATTATTTATTATTTATTAATTACTATTTATTATTTATTATTTATTATTTATTATTTATTATTTATTATTTATTATTTATTATTTATATTTATTTATTAGTTATTATTTATTAGTTATTATTTATTATTTATTATTTATTATTTATTACTTATTATTTATTATTTATTATTTATTATTTATTATCTATTATTTATATTTATTTATTATTTATTATTTATTATTTTTTATTATTATTTGTTATTTGTTATTTATTATTTATTATTAATATTTATTTATTATTTATATTTATATTTATTTATTATTTATTATTTATATTTTTTTATTATTTATATTTATTTATTATTTATTATTTATTATTTATATTTATTTATTATTTATTATTTATATTTATTTATTATTTATTATTTATTATTTATTATTAATATTTATTTATTATTAATATTTATATTTATTTATATTTATTTTTATTTATTATTTATATTTATTTATAATTTATTATTTATATTTATTTATTATTTATTATTTATTATTTATATTTATTTATTATTTATTATTTGTTATTTATTATTTATTATTTTCTATTTATTATTTATTATTTATTATTTTCTATTTATTATTTATTATTTATATTTACTTATTATTTATTATTTATTTTTATTTATTATTTATTATTTATTATATACTATTTATATTTATTTATTATTTATTATTTTCTATTTATTATTTATTATTTATATTTATTTATTATTTATTATTTGTTAGTTATTATTTATATTTCTATTTATTATTTATATTTATTTATTATTTATTATTTATTATTTATATTTATATTTATTTATTATTTATTATTTATATTTATTTATATTTATATTTATATTTATTTATTATTTATTATTTATTATTTATTATTTATTATTTATTATTTATATTTATATTTATTTATTATTTATTATTTATTATTTATTATTTATATTTATTTATTATTTATTTTTTTATTATTTATATTTATTTATTATTTATTATTTATATTTATTAATTATTTATTATTTATTATTTATTATTTATATTTATTTATTATTTATTATTTATTATTTTCTATTTTGTATTTCTTATTTATATTTATTTATTATTTATTATTTATTATTTATTATTTATATTTATTTATTATTAATTATTTTCTATTTAATATTTATATTTATTTATATTTACATTTATATTTATTTATTATTTATTATTTATTATTTATTATTTATTATTTATTATTTATTATTTTTATATATATATTTATTATTTATTATTTATTATTTATTATTTATATTTATTTATTATTTATTATTTTCTATTTCTTATTTATTATTTATATTTATTTATTATTTATTATTTATTATTTATTATTTATATTTATTTATTATTTATTATTTTCTATTTATTATTTATTATTTATATTTATTTATTATTTATTATTTATTATTTATTATTTATTAGTTGTTATTTATTATTTATTATTTATTATTTATTATTTATTATTTATATTTATTTATTAGTTATTAGTTATTATTTATTATTTATTATTTATTATTTATTATTTATTATTTATATTTATTTATTATTTATTATTTATATTTATTTATTATTTATATTTATTTATTATTTATATTTATTTATTATTTATATTTATTATTCCTTATTTATTATTTATTATTTATTATTTATTATTATTGAGTTTATATTTATTATTTATGTATTATTTGTTTTTTCAATTAATATATATAAGTATATTAAATTCTGTTTATTAAACACATGGCGAGCTTGCTGGAGTGGTAAAGTCTTTGGAAAATATGCAAGAGGTTAGGGGTTCAAATCTCACCAAACGCAGAATTTATTTATATTGCATGTGCATGTGCATGTGCATGTGCATGTGCATGTGCATGTGTCGTCTATCCGACCATTTTACAATTCACTCCACAGTTGTTGTCATGTGATTTGGTGGCATTCCGAGGTCGTTCGGGTGGTTTTGACCACCCAACGCGCCCTTTCAGAGTGCGCCGAACTGCTGAAAACTACACATTCGGTCGTACCGTGCGCACCGCACGTCTGATGGACATTCCATCTCCTTTTTTATCTCATGAATAATATTCATATCCTTCTCATGCGGTTTCAGGTCATTCAGAGCATGTTTTCTCTGAATTCGACCGTGACACCCCGTTTTGGTGTTTTATGAATCTGGAAACGCGTTTCTGGTCACCGCGGTCAAACGGCACATCTGATTGATATGCTGTCTATCCAACCATTTTTCAATTCCCTCCGCGGTTGTTTTCGTGTGATTTCCTGGAATTTCGAGGTCGTTCGGGTGGTTTAGACCACCCAGCACGCCCTTTCAGAGCGCGTCGAACTGCTGAAAACGACACATTCGGTCGTACCGCGTGCACCGCACGTCCGATGGATGTGCCCTATCCTCCTGCATCTCACAAATAATATTTCTATCGTTATCGTGCGATTTCAGGTCATTCGGAGCACGTTTGCTCTGAATTCGACCGTGAAGCACCGTTTTGGTGTTTTATGACTTTGGAAATGTGTTTCTGGTCACCGCGGTCAAACGGTACCTTCGATTGATGTGCCGTCTATCCAACCATTTCACAATTCACTCTGCGGTTGTTGTCGTCTGATTTCGTGGCATTCCAAGGATGTTTGGGTGGTTTTGACCACCCAGCGTGCCCTTTCAGAGCACGCTGAACTGCTGAAAATGACACATTCAGTCGTACCGCGTGCACCGCTTGTCTGATGGATGTTCCGTCTCCTCCTGCATCTCATGAATAATATTTCGATCATTCTCGTGCGGTTTCCGGTCATTCGGAGCACGTTTTCTCTGAATTTGACAGTGACACGCCGTTTTAGTGTTTTATGACTCCGGAAACGCATTTCCAGTTATTGTGGTCAAACGGCACCTCCGATTGATGTTCCTTCTATCCAAACATTTCAAAATTCACTCTGTGTTTGTTGTCGTGTGATTTCGTGGCATTCTGAGGTTGTTTAGGTGGTTTAGACCACCCAGTGCGCCCTTTCAGAGTGCGCCGAATTGCTGAAAATGACACATTTGGTCGTACCGCGCGCACCGCATGTCCGATGGATGTGTCGTCTCCTCCTGCATCTCACGAATAATATTTCTATCGTTCTCGTGCGGTTTCAGGTCATTCAGAGCATGTTTGCTCTGAGTTCGACCATGTAATGCCGTTTTGGTGTTTTATGACTCCAGAAATGCGTTTCCAGTCACTGCGGTCAAACGGAACCTCCGATTGACGTGCCATCTACCCGACCCATTCACAATTCACTCCTCGGTTTTTTTCATTTGATTTCGTGGCATTCCGAGGTCATTCATGTGGTTTTGACCACCCAGCACGCCCTTGTAGAGCGCGTTGAACTACTGAAAACGACACATTCGGTCGTACCGCGTGCACCGCATGTCCGATGGACGTGTCGTCTCCTCCTGAATCTCAAGAATAATATTATTATCTTTCTCGTGCGGTTTCAGGTCATTCAGAGCATGTTTGATCTGAATTCGACCGTGACACGCTGTTTTGGTGTTTTATGACTCTAAAAACGCGTTTCCGGTCACCGCGGTCAAACGGAACATCCGATTGATGTTCCGTCTATCCGGCCATTTCACAATTCACTCCACGGTTGTTTTTGTCTGATTTTGTGGCATTCCGAGGTCGTTTGAGAGGTTTTAAGCACCCAGCGCGCCCTTTTAGAGTGCGCCGAACTGCTGAAAATGACACATTCGGTCGTACCGCGTGCACCACATGTACGATGGACGTTCCGTCTCCTACAGAATCTCAAGAATAATATTCCTATCGTTCTCGTGCGGTGGCAGGTCATTCGGAGCACGTTTTATTTGAATTCGACCGTGACACGCCGTTTTGGGGTTTTATGACTCTTGAAACGCGATTTTGGTCACTGCGCTCAAACCGCACCTCCGATTGACGTGCCATCTATCATAACATTTGACAATTCACTTCGCGGTTGTTTTCGTCTGATTTATTGGCATTCCACTACAAGAAGACCGACGTTTAGTGGTGGTTTTTTCGCGGCGGTTTTTAAAACCGCCGCGAAACACATTTTCGGGCCGTCATTTCGCGGCGGTTTTAAGAACCGCCGCGAAAAAAACGCCGCTAAACGGCAAAATTTTTATTTTTTTTATTTTTTTTTAATTTTATTTGAGGATTAGCGGCGGTTTTTTAAAAAACCGCCGCGAAATAGCGGCGGTTTCGGTAAAACCGCCAATAAATGAAATGAAAAAAAAACGTGAGAAACCCCGAAATCACTAAAACGACCATAACTTTTGATCCGGGTGTCCGTTGAAGCGCCACGACCAGTCAAATCGAAGCTCATGAAGAGCTCTAGAGGCACATATAATCAAAACCGTGAGACGGTCTAAGGTGTGGATGATATTAGAGTTATAAGAAAGTTGAAAAAAGTTCTCCAACTTCAAAGGGCCATAACTTTCGCTCCGGGTGTCCGTTTGGGCTCTACCACATATCAAATCGAAGCCAGCGAAGAGAGCTACGCATTGGTTCGACACAAACTTGCTTCAGTCGGGTTTTTCGACTCAAATAACCTCTCCGAAGGCCTTCAAAACCCCATTTGTGTCACCGGTGTCCCGTCGAACTTGTCTTCAAACAGACCTAACTTTCAATCCACTTGTCAGTTTGGCCTCCTCAACCTGCCAGATCATAGCTCGTTCCATGAGCTTCAGTTTGTCTGGTCGCGGCGCCCACATGCACTCCTAGATTATATGTTATGGCCTTTTTAGTGGGTATCGGGTTTGTTATGTTTTTCAGTGTCTCGTTTCTAGCACCTGTTCTCCGTCAGCTTTTTTTAAATGGTCATAACTTCCGATCAGTCTGTCCATTCAAACTCCTTCACCTTTCAGGTTGAAGAGTGTTTCAGGATCTTTGATTTGACAGGTCACGGATCTAAAACGGACTCTCGAATCATAAGTTATCTTCGTTAATGCGAGTCCAATGTTTTTGTCTCTTTATGACCGTTTTGACGGGTTTCCATGGTAGCTCCATTTATTACTGTTTATTTGGGTTTCCATGACTTTTTATCTTTATCAATGGTTTTTTATGCGTTATTATGATGGTTATGTTGAATTATTAAGGAGTTTTCCAGAGTTTTCACGAGTTTTCATGCGTTCTCATTTTTTATAATGCCTCATTCTTCATATGCTTCTCCATCCTTTTTATGCGTTTTCATGATTTTTCATCCCTTATCACATCTTTTCATACATTTTCATGTGTTTCCTTTATTATTTATTAATTATGATTTATTATTTATAATATACATTAATTTATTTATTATCTATTATTTGTAACTGGTTATTTATTATTTATTATTTATTATTTATTATTTATATTTATTTATTATTTATTATTTATATTTATTTATTAGTTATTATTTATTATTTATTATTTATTATTTATTATTTATTACTTATTATTCATTATTTATTATTTATTATTTATTATTTATTATTTATATTTATTTATTATTTATTATTTATTATTATTTATTATTATTTGTTATTTGTTATTTATTATTTATTATTAATATTTATTTATTATTTATATTTATATTTATTTATTATTTATTATTTATTTTTTTTTTATTTATATTTATTTATTATTTATTATTTATTATTTATTATTTATATTTATTTATTATTTATTATTTATATTTATTTATTATTTATTATTTATTATTTATTAATAATATTTATTTATTATTAATATTTATATTTATTTATTATTTTTTTATTTATTATTTATATTTATTTATAATTTATAATTTATATTTATTTATTATTTATTATTTATTATTTATATTTATTTATTATTTATTATTTATTATTTATTATTTATTATTTATATTTATTTATTATTTATTATTTATTATTTATTATTTCTATTTATTTATTATTTATTATTTTCTATTTATTATTTATTATTTATATTTATTTATTATTTATTATTTGTTAGTTATTATTTATATTTCTATTTATTATTTATATTTATTTATTATTTATTATTTATTATTTATTATTTATATTTATTTATTATTTATATTTATTTATTATTTATATTTATTTATTATTTATTATTTATTATTTATTATTTATTTATTATTTATTATTTATATTTATTTATATTTATATTTATATTTATTTATTATTTATTATTTATTATTTATTATTTATTATTTATATTTATATTTATTTATTATTTATTATTTATTATTTATATTTATTTATTTATATTTTTTTATTATTTATATTTATTTATTATTTATTATTTATATTTATTTATTATTTATTATTTATTATTTATTATTTATATTTATTTATTATTTATTATTTATTATTTTCTACTTCTTATTTATTATTTATATTTATTTATAATTTATTATTTATTATTTATTATTTATATTTATTTATTATTTATTATTTTCTATTTTCTATTTATATTTATTTATATTTACATTTATATTTATTTATTATTTATTATTTATTATTTATTATTTATTATTTATTATTTATTATTTATATATATATTTATTATTTATTATTTATTATTTATTATTTATATTTATTTATTATTTATTATTTTCTATTTATTATTTATTATTTATATTTATTTATTATTTATTATTTATTATTTATTATTTATATTTATTTATTATTTATTATTTTCTATTTATTATTTATTATTTATATTTATTTATTATTTATTATTTATTATTTATTATTTATTATTTATTATTAATTAGTTATTATTTATTATTTATTATTTATTATTTATTATTTATTATTTAAATTTATTTATTAGTTATTATTTATTATTTATTATTTATTATTTATTATTTATATTTATTTATTATTTATTATTTATATTTATTTATTATTTATATTTATTTACTATTTATGTTTATTATTCCTTATTTATTATTCCTTATTTATTATTAATTATTTATTATTTATTATTATTGAGTTTATATTTATTATTTATGTATTATTTGTTTTTTCAATTAATATATATAAGTATATTAAATTCTGTTTATTAAACACATGGCGAGCTTGCTGGAGTGGTAAAGTCTTTGGAAAATATGCAAGAGGTTAGGGGTTCAAATCTCACCAAACGCAGAATTTATTTATATTGCATGTGCATGTGCATGTGCATGTGCATGTGCATGTGCCGTCTATCCGACCATTTTACAATTCACTCCACAGTTGCTGTCATGTGATTTGGTGGCATTCCGAGGTCGTTCGGGTGGTTTTGACCACCCAGCGCGCCCTTTAAGAGCACGCCGAACTGCTGAAAACTACACATTCGGTCGTACCGTGCGCACCGCACGTCTGATGGACATTCCATTCCAACTTCAAACGGCCATAACTTTCGCTCCGGGTGTCCGTTTGGGCTATACCACATATCAAATCGAAGCCAGCGAAGAGAGCTACGCACTAGTGCGATACAATCTTGATTTTGTCGGGTTTTTAGACCCCAATAACCCCTCCAAAGTCCTTCAAAACCCCATTTCCGTCACCGGTGTCCCGTCGAACTTGTCTTCAAACAGACATAACTTTCAATCCGCGTGTCATTTTGGCCTCCTCAACCTGCTAAATCATAGCTCGTTCCATGAGCTTCAGTTTGACTGGTCGCGGCGCCCACATGCACTCCTAGATCATATGTTATGGCCTTTTTAGTGGGTATCGGGTTTGTTATGTTTTTCAGTGTCTCGTTTCTAGCACCTGTTCTCCGTCAGCTTTTTTTAAATGGTCATAACTTCCGATCCGTCTGTCCATTCAAACTCTTTCACCTTTCAGGTTGAAGAGTGTTTCAGGATCTTTGATTTGACAGGTCGCGGATCTAAAACGGACTCTCGGATCATAAGTTATCTCCGTTAATGTGAGTCCAATGTTTTTGTCTCTTTATGACTGTTTTGACGGGTTTCCATGGTAGCTCCATTTATTACTGTTTATTTGGGTTTCCATGACTTTTTATCTTTATCAATGGTTTTTTATGGGTTATTATGATGATTATGTTGAATTATTAAGGAGTTGTCCAGAGTTGTCACGAGTTTTCATGCGTTCTCATTTTTTATAATGCCTCATTCTTCATATGCTTCTCCGTCCTTTTTTATGCGTTTTCATGATTTTTCATCCCTTATCACGTCTTTTCATAATTTTTCATGTGTTTCCTTTATTATTTATTATTTATTATTTATTATTTATTATTTATAATATACATTAATTTATTTGTTATCTATTATTTGTAACTGGTCATTTATTATTTATTATTTATTATTTATTATTTATTATTTATTATTTATTATTTATTATTTATATTTATTTATTATTTATTTTTGTTTATTATTTATATTTATTTATTATTTATTATTTATTATTTATTATTTATTATTTATTATTTATTATTTATATTTATTTATTATTTATTATTTATTATTTATATTTATTTATTATTTATTAGTTATTATTTTTTATTTATATCTATTTTTTATTTATTATTTATTATTTACTATTTATTATTTATTATTTATTATTTATTATTTATTATTTATATTTATTTATTAGTTATTATTTATTAGTTATTATTTATTATTTATTATTTATTACTTATTACTTATTATTTATTATTTATTATTTATTATTTATTATTTATTATTTATTATTTATATTTATTTATTATTTATTTATTATTATTATTTATTATTATTTGTTATTTGTGATTTATTATTTATTATTAATATTTATTTATTAGTTATATTTATATTTATTTATTATTTATTATATATTTTTTTTATTCTATATATATTTATTTATTATTTATTATTTATTATTTATATTTATTTATTATTTATTATTTATATTTATTTATTATTTATTATTTATTATTTATTATTAATATTTATTTATTATTAATATTTATATTTATTTATTATTTATTATTTATTATTTATTTTTATTTATTATTTATATTTATTTATAATTTATAATTTATATTTATTTATTATTTATTATTTATTATTTATATTTATTTATTATTTATTATTTATTATTTATTATTTATTATTTTCTATTTATTATTTATTATTTATTATTTTCTATTTATTATTTATTATTTATATTTATTTATTATTTATTATTTATATTTATTTATTATTTATTATTTATTATTTATTATTTATATTTATTTATTATTTATTATTTTCTATTTATTATTTATTATTTATATTTACTTATTATTTATTATTTATTATTTATTATTTGTTAGTTATTATTTATATTTATATTTATTATTTATATTTATTTATTATTTATTATTTATTATTTATATTTATATTTATTTATTATTTATATTTATTTATTATTTATATTTATTTATTATTTATTATTTATTATTTATTATTTATTTATTATTTATTATTTATATTTATTTATATTTATATTTATATTTAATTATTATTTATTATTTATTATTTATTATTTATTATTTATATTTATATTTATTTATTATTTATTATTTATTATTTATTATTTATATTTATTTATTATTTATTATTTTTATTTTTTTATTTATTTATTATTTATTATTTATATTTATTAATTATTAATTATTTATTATTTATTATTTATATTTATTTATTATTTATTATTTATTATTTTCTATTTCTTATTTATTATTTATTATTTATTATTTATTATTTATATTTATTTATTATTTATTATTTTCTATTTATTATTTATATTTATTTATATTTACATTTACATTTATTTATTATTTATTATTTATTATTTATTATTTATTATTTATTATTTATTATTTATATATATATATATATATTATTTATTATTTATTATTTATTATTTATATTTATTTATTATTTATTATTTTCTATTTATTATTTATTTTTTATATTTATTTATTATTTATTATTTATTATTTATATTTATTTATTATTTATTATTTTCTATTTATTATTTATTATTTATATTTATTTATTATTTATTATTTATTAGTTATTATTTATTATTTATTATTTATTATTTATTATTTATATTTATTTATTATTTATTATTTATTATTTATTATTTATTATTTATTATTTATATTTATTTATTATTTATTATTTATATTTATTTATTATTTATATTTATTTATTATTTATATTTATTTATTATTTATATTTATTATTCCTTATTTATTATTCCTTATTTATTATTTATTATTTATTATTTATTATTATTGAGTTTATATTTATTATTTATGTATTATTTGTTTTTTCAATTAATATATATAAGTATATTAAATTCTGTTTATTAAACACATGGCGAGCTTGCTGGAGTGGTAAAGTCTTTGGAAAATATGCAAGAGGTTAGGGGTTCAAATATCACCAAACGCAGAATTTATTTATATTGCATAGGCATGTGCATGTGCATGGGCATGGGCATGGGCATGTGCATGAGCATGGGCATGTGCATGTGCATGTGCATGTGCATGTGCATGTGCATGGGCATGGGCATGTGCATGGGCATGTGCATGGGCATGGGCATGGGCATGGGCATGGGCATGTGCATGGGCATGTGCATTGGCATGAAACGTTCTGCGACGGTTTTGAAAACCGCCGCGAAACGTTCTGCGACGGTTTTGAAAATCGCCGCGAAATAGTTTCCCGACGCTCGATTTAGTGGCGGTTTTTCAAAACCACCGCCAATAGATTTAGCGGCGGTTTAAACCGCCGCTAAATGCCTTTTTTGCCGTAGTGTTCCGAGGTCGTTCGGATGGTTTTGACCACCCAGCGCGCCCTTTCAGAGCGCGCAGAACTGCTGAAAACGACACATTCGGTCGTACCACACGCACCACACGTCCGATTGATGTGCCGTCTCCTCCTGCATCTAAAAAATAATATTCCTATAGTTCTTGTGCGGCTTCAGGTCATTAAAAGCACGTTTCTCTAAATTCGACCCTGACACGCTGTTTTGGTGGTTTATGACTCCGGAAACGCGTTTCTGGTCACCGTGGTCAAACGACACCTCCGACTGACGTTCCGTTTGTTCAACCATTTCACAATTCACTCTGTGGTTGTTGTCGTCTGATTTCATGGCATTCCAAGGTCGTTTGGGTGGGGGGGTGTCCGGGGTGGGGGGGCTTTACGGGGGTGGGGGCTGTCTGGGGTGGGTGGTGCTGTCCGGGGGTGAGGGGTGGGGGTGGGGGGGGGGGGGGGGTGTACGGGGGTGCAGGGGGATCTCCGGGGTGGGGGGGGGGCTGTCTGGCGGTGGGGGTGCTGTCCGGGGTGGGTGGGTCTGTCCGGGGGTGAGGGTGGGCTGTACGGGGGTGCGGGGGGGCTGTCCGGGGGGGGGGGGCTGTCCGGGGGGTGCAGGGTGGGGGGGGGGCTGTACGGGGGTGTGCAGGGTGGGGGGGGGGGGCTGTACGGGGGTGTGTGTGTGGGGGGGGGGTGTACGGGGGTGGGGGTGGGGGGCTGTCCGGGGTGGGTGGTACTGTCCTGGTTGGGGGGGGGTGCTATCCGGGGGTGCGAGGTGGGCTGTATCGGGGGGGGGGGGGTTGGCCGGGGGTGGGGGGGCTCTCTGGGGTGGGTGGGGCTGTACGGGGGGGTGAGGGGGGGGGGTGTCCAGGGTGTGGGGGGGGGGGGGTGTGGGGGGTGTACGGGGGTGAGGTGGGGGGGTGTACGAGGGGGGGGGGGGTGTAGGGTATGATCTAATTAGGATCAATCGGATTCCACCCTAGTTTTCGATAGAAATAGTTTTTTAAATAGTCCCAGTATACTCAATTTAAAATAAAACATAGAAGGATATATCATTTTAAACGAAAAGGCCCAACACTAAACCCTACACCTTGGCAAAATAGGCTCCAATGTACTTCATTTATAAAATCATTTCAAAGGTATTATCACATTTAATAATACAAATATTGCGTCAGACCAACATGATACCCCCAAATCACAAAAAATATCACTAGAAACCCAACCTATACATCAATAACAACCCCACCAGTAAAAACAAAAACACACCTCGTGAATATGATGCGTCTCGCATGGTCATCACTGCTACCTCTATCAGGTTGGCCAGGGGCCTACAAAAAATAAACATTATGAATATTTTCATAACAAAAATAATTTAAATTAAATAATTAAATACAGTATAAACCTGCGTCATATGATCTCATGGACCATCACCTGGACGCATATATTCTCGCAGTACTCTAACCTCAGCGGTCAATTGCGCATTTGCCTCCTTGGAAGCGCACAACCGTGCCTCGAAATATGACAACTACTGTGTCATCTGAGTAATAGCAGGACGGACAACCGCAGCGCATGATACTACAAAATGAGGAATCCATGTTCCATAGGTCAAACTATATCCATGCCCGTCCCGACCAATAATGCGATGAAAGATCTCATCCCTTCGCATGGGAAGCTGTCGCTGGTCCTCTGGCAAATGTTCTAACTCAGCTTTAAATTGAGCCTGTGAAATATTTAAATATATATACATGTATATGTTAATATACAGATTTATGTAAGTATTGGTAAGTACAAGCACTTATTATCAATGCTGCAACCTCTAGATCATTGTGATCACGAGTCCTCATCCACACCGACATTTTATCAGTCGATGCACCTTGCTCCCGCCACTGTATATGAATAGAATATAAACACAAAACAATATTAATTAATAAACTATAAAATGAATAATAAATACCTCATGTCGGATCTGAGACATGTAACGAGTCCTGAGCCTATGAGGTGGTCCCTACAACTCTCGATTCTCAGAATGGCATGCTGACACCTTCTACATTCAATTCATTCAAATTTCAAATAAATCACACATTCATGAAAATATATATTCACCAAAATAAATATACAAACTACAACACCCTCAGTAGACTAATATGCAACCAAGTCACTCCACTGAGCCTAGAGGACACCTCTCAGGACTTTTTCCAGAATGTTTAGGGCACCCACATTTGGTACACAGTGGTCCCTCTTCACTTTTCCTCTATAGTATTTCCACATCTTACGACATTTGCTCATACACACAGGCCGAAACTCTTCGGGGAATACTTTCAAATTTTTCTATAAAGAAAAAAATCACACATATTAGTATTGTTTATACATAGAGAATATAGTAAAATGGTTTCTTACCTGAACCTCCCTCCAATGATGATCTAATGTGTCCTGAGGGATAGAAGCCCAGTCACGCGTGGTCAATGGAAATTGATGTGGGTCACGTATGATATGACCCAACAGAAGAATAAATGTAGGGGCATTCAGTCCCACATGATGAAATACCTCATCAAATGAAACATCAATCGTCGTGTTGGAATTCCATGATAAAATGCCACGACCGGGGCCTCTCTTGCGAGAGGAAGAAGCAATCGAGTCTGATCCTGTTGAAATTTTATATATAATTTGACAGATGTTATAAATATATATATATATATATATATGTTTATCAATTACATAAAAAATAGAGACAATGACATTCAAACATACCTTTACCCTGAGTCATAGATGCCTCGAATGGATGATGTGGATCTGCTGCCTCTTCCCCTGACATTCCTGCTGTCATAGAAAACATTAGTAAGGGGACTATCCAAAGGTTCTAAAAGATAAATTGTATTGTTCTTAAAAAAATCAAACTTGTATAATTGTTAATCAGACAAAAAATGGATTGAATAATTTGTTGTGAATGAATTTTAAAAAATCAGAATGTTAACAAAACAGATATACAAATTATGTACAGAACCAGTCAATGCATAGCCAAATTTAAGATATAATTAATAAAAATTTAAGCAGCACATGAACCAGATGAAGAATACATCAAAGGGAAGATACGACGACAATAACATCAATAAACCAAGATTAAAATCACCCTAAATATTTATAACTAAATAAGCTTCCAAAAGTGAGGATTAAAACATACAAGGATTTATAAAATGGTTAGATAATTTATGATATCCTAGGACATTCAATACTGAATAGCGGGAAAACAATCATACCTTTCATTAAGCATGAAAATCGACAGTTTCTCCTTCAACAACCCCTCTGACCCAATAAATATCTTCTTCACGTTGAACTACAGTATGTTGATCAAGATGTTGGTAAACAAATGGAACAGTCTTGGGTTCATCTTCTTCAAATAAAAACACTCCTCGCTGAGACATTTTGACAACAACTTTCCAACTTGGATCCGAAGGCAAAGTAATGGAGAATACTTGTTTCGCTTGTGATGTCAAAATGAAAGGATCATTCTCAACTCATTCATTATTTCTGTATAACATATAGTTAAAATTCACTAATGAAAACTGATATTGATCGAATTTACATCCACGCACTGAATCGACCCAATTACACTTTAATAAAATGTACTTCAAACCGTGTGTGTATAAAACTTCAATGATGTCTATCAATTAACCATAGTAATAACCAGAATTGACAAATGGACAACCGATGCCACTATTTTGTGTTGCTCGTTTGTGGTTAACATCTTTAATGCGAAATTGAAAACCATTAGCATCAATAGCTTTATAACGACGAGCCGTTATAGATGGACCCTCATCTAGTTGGATAAATACTTTAGTTAGCGCGGGGTCCCCTCACTCCCTCAGCTTACGAACCTACATACTTTATAAAATTCAATACTGATATATGTAGAAAGAAATTAGTATAATACTTCACTCATAATGAAAACCAATTTATACATACATAATTCTTGAACCAATCATGAAATGACGCATAATGAGATTGTTGAATTTGTAACTCAGTCGCATGATACATGTCTTCTTTTATCTCGTTAATGTGTTTCCTATAAATGATAACGCGATGTTTAAATGATTAACTCATGTAGACAAAACAAGTAAAAGTTATACAAGCACATTGATAAGAAACTTACTGCATTAATGGTTCAACTGGTGAAATATTGAACAAGATATATCGATGTGCTTGTATCCACTTGATGTTGTCCATATCAAATGTTGTTCCTTCTCCGACTGGACCATCATGAATCCGAGAGGGCTTATCTAATTTTGATTCAACATCTGTAAGATATTTTGAACAAAAAGTAGTACACTCATCCATCAAATAACCATTGGCTATTGATGCCTATGGATGAGTTCTATTGTGTACAAATATTTTAAATCACTCATTCGTTGATTTCTTAAACAAAGCTATCTAAAAAAATTACTCATCTCAATCAACGGCTGAACAACATTGGGGGATAAACAATCACAAATTATGATTGGAATCAACTGCTGAAGTAGTATGTGATTGTCATGACTTTTCAACCCTTTCAATGTCTTGCTCGTCAGATTCACACACTTTGAAATATTAGAAGAGTAACCATCAGGAACCTTGACCATCTTAAAAATGGAAAGAAATGTCTCTTTCTCCTTTGTAGTCATCGTATATTGTGCAGCAGGCATATTTGCCTTATTTCCCTCAGCTAACTATAAATTCCACTGTTTCCTTAAACCCATTTCTTCTAAATCATGGCGGGCATTAACAGGGTCCTTTTATTTTCCACTGACACCTAAAATGGGCCACAATATGTTATCACAAACATTTTTTTCAATGTGCATGACATCCAAATTATGTCTCAACATGTTAGTTTTCCAATACGAAAGAATATAAAAAATGATTTTCTTTTTCCAATTGTGACTACACTTCCTACCCGCAACACAAATATTACGTACTGGATGAGCCACCACATCCTAAATTTCATATACCATGCAGATGTTTTCTTCCTCAATCTGTGATAACATTTCGACTTCTGTCATGATCTTTGGTGCAGGGCTGAACTTTCTAGAACCATAAAATGCCACTCTGTCCTTTCTGAACCTGTGCTGAGGGGGGAGAAAATGCCTGTGACCCATGTATGCCCATTTTTTGGAATGTTGAAGCCATACAGATTTTTACTTTTATTGCAACAAGGGAAAAAAATTCCCCTTTCGTACTCCAGCCTGATAAATTTGCATAAGCTGGGAAGTCATTGATTGTCCACAATAAAGCAGCATGCAATTTGAACGTTTCATTCGTTTCGTAGTCATAAGTCATCACACCATCACACCAAAATTCATTCAACTCATCAATCAATGGATGAAGGTAAACATCAATCTTATCCCCCATACTTTTAGGTCCATCAATAAGAGTGGAAAGTAATATAAATTGTTCTTCATACAAATCCACAGAGGAAGATTATATGGAACCAACACCACCGGCCATGTGCTATGAGTTGAATTAACCATAGACTTGAATGGATTGAAACCATCTGCTACCAATCCCAATCGGACATTACGAACATCTTTAGAAAAGTCGGTATGCCTCGTATCAAAATCCTTCCATGCATGAGAGTCTTCCGGGTGGGTTAACATATCACTTTCATGAACTCTTTCTGCATGCCATCTCATTAAATTATAAACTTTAGATGACATAAAAAATCTTTTCAGCCTCAGTTTAAGGGGAAAGTAATGCATTTTCTTTAAGGAAATCAGTTTCCCCTATATCGCAATCTGACTTTGATGAGTCTTATTTCCCATGTTCTCTTTCCACCTAGAAGCACAACAAACTGTACAAATATCCAAATGGGAAGTTTCCTTTCTAAACAACATATAGTTTTTTGCACATTCATCTATGGTCTCATATGTAAAACCTATGTTCTCTGTCAACCTACAAGCATAGTAATATGACTTGGGAATCTTACCGTCGATAGGAAGTACTTTTTTCAATAACACCAAAAGCATGTCCAATGATGTGTCTGACCAATTATTCCAAGTCTTCAAATGCAACAACTCCACGATAAACAAAAGTTTATTGTAAGAAGTACATCAAGGATATAATTCTATTTTCGCATCATCAAGTGCTTCATAAAACCTCCTCGAATCACGATATGCACCAAAGCGAAGATTTATCTCATAGGTCTCAATATTCTGGATGTTAATGCCTTCAGGATCAAACCCATGTACCATTTCAGTAAGAAGTTTATGCATTGGATCATTCATCCTTACATCAACATCCATCTAAGCTGCATCCGTATTTTGACAATGAACATATTCTTCTCCATGACGAGTCCAACTCTAATAATTTTTCAGAAATCCAATAAACAATAGGTGCTCCCTCACAGTATCTCGTGTGAATTGATATCTGTTAGCAAATTTTCTCCAGGGAAAACTAATATAGTCACTTTCAAATCCTTTGGTGAAGTCAATAAACTTCATAATGCCATTGAAATATTCTCTAGATGTTTTATTTGGAAGATCAATCCAACTCTTATCCATAATAATATTGGTATAAAAAATATTTAAACAATACTTATTACATTTGCATTTTTTCAAATAAACTATATTAAAAATAAATACTAATCTTTTGTTTATGAACCATTGATAAAATAATAATGTAAGTGAAAGCCCATGTCAGACCTAATTGCACTACATACCTGGAAGGGAGGGGAGCCTAAGGCAGTGCTGTGAGGGAGTGGGGAGGTAGAGAAAGGGAGTCGGAGCCAAAGGCGGTGTAGCGAGGGAGGGGATGGGAAGCGGCGGCAGCGGCGGGGAGCCGGAGGAGAGGAGGCTGTGAGGGGACGAGGGACAAACAGCGAGGGGGGGGGATGTCTGGGGTGCACAGAGGGGTGTCCGGGGTGCGGGGGGGGGGGGGGGGGGAGGGGGGGCTTTCGGGGTATGAGGGGGCATGTCCGGGGTGCGGGGGCCCTGTCTGGGGTGCGGGGGGGGGGGGGGGGGGGGGGCGAGGGTGGAGGCCGGAGGTCAGAGGGGTAGGAGACGAAGGGGGCGGAGGCCAGAGGGAGGAGGGACTCCGGAGGGGATCAGAGGATGACTGGAGGGCGGAGGGCGACAATTTTTGGAGGGCGGCCGAGCACGCGGCGTGGCTGGGTGGTAGGGGAGGGCACGCAGGGAGGGCAGTGATAAGGGGGGGGGGTGTTAGGTCAAGGGAGATGGTGGGGGGGGGGGGGGGTGCCGAAGCCCTAATTTTTATTTACAAATGGCAGCGACCGCCATTGACGGTCACTATTGGGTACCTACAGCGACCGCCAAAGGCGGTCCCCTTGTTAGGGGGATTCAATGCCCAATATTATAGTAGTGTATGTTTATTCTATTCATTTATATTTTTATATCAAATATATATATTACAACTGGATTGCTTCGGAACAACTCTTTCCTAAATAATTCATTTTCTAAAGAAGAATATTCATTTAATATTAGTTGCGGGTTCTACTATGTAGTTAAACCTGAATCTTTTTAATCAGTATATATTTATTGAGAGTTTCAAATGATCATAAAAAGTTTTGGGGAGTATTAGATTCTCGATCTACAGTTTGGTTTTTCAGTTCTCTATTGAAAAACCAGAAGGCTCTATTTATAGATTTATTGAAAAATGTGTCAATATTCTGCACTCAGTTGTGGATTGGTCTTTTTATATGAGGACCATACTACTGAAATTCACCAACCTTGCATAAAGAGTAATTAGTGGAGTGGACTATTAGATCTTTATGCCTTGATACACAATAAACAATAGTGTCTATATTTTTGTTTTTATCCACTGCTCATAAATTCATATAGAAGATAAACATTGCTTACCCGCATAATCATCAGTCAACACCAAAAGGATGAATTTTGAATTATTATTCAAGGAAACAATTCACCCCATCTTTTGTATATTTTTATATTCAAACCTAACAATTGATATAAGAGGAGTGATTTTAAAAAAAGAACCAATAATCTAAAAGCATAAGGTGTATACAAAGATAGAAATGTATGATAATAGATAAATAATGCCAATGGTTCTTGCTCCTTATTTAAATGGTGAATAATATGGATGCTAGAAATAACATATGATTATATATTGGTAGATTCGTGGATTCAATGTTTACTCTATGATCATTACACCTTATATAATTCCTAAAAATCTTGAAACTCGGAATGCTGCTACAGAGGCTGAGTATGAAATGATTTCTTAAGCTATGAATGCTCTTATTTATTTTCCTAGAAAAGATAAATTCAACCATGTCTCATTATTTCATACTACTTATAGAATGGGGAACACCATTGCGGTTTCTTATTAAGGAACATACAATGTAAAAAAATGAGGTATGCAATAGAAAAACTAAAATTTGAGGCATTCAGAATGTTTGACGGTGAAAGTATCACTCATACGAATGGAAGGATTACATATATTATTAATAATATTATATCCTTAGGTAATCTTATGAAACAAGTAGATCTTATTTTGAAATTACCTAGAGTATTACCAACTAAATGGAATGGTATATCATCTACAATTTGACAATAATGACCTATCAAAATTCATTTAATGAGAGAATTTATTTGGAAACTAACGATGTATGAAGCTGGAATACAATATAAAGCTGAAGATCATAGAGTCTTATTAAAGAGGATAATACTTCTCTAAAGGTAATATCTCAGAATCGAAGAAAATGAATAAATCATGAAATTAGAGATGAAAGGAATTCTGATAATTATGACTCTGAAATGGAAATGGCTCAATTAGCTAGAATGTTTTGCATGTTTTATATAATGAAAAGATGATTAAGAAAACCATTAAAAAGGGATGAAAAAAGATCCAAGGGAAGTTAGATGCTATAAATGAAATAAATTAGTTCATATAAGACATGTTTGTCCCTACCTAAAATCTGAAAAGATAAATACCAAAAAGACATATCATAAAAATGATGATTATCAATATAAAGGAAAAAAGAGCAATAAAGGATTCTTGGAGTGTTTCAGAAGTCTTTAGAAGTTCATCAAATTCTAATATAGAAAAGGAAGAATCAAATATGAGAGAAAATATTTTCTTTAGGTAGATGAAGATAAGGTACAAACCTGTTATTCATCTGATTATGATTTTGATTCAAATAATCAAATAATAAATTGGTTGCCTACATCAACATGCTATAAGGAAAATATGACTCCTTTATAAAGAATCACAAATATTTAAAGAATATTCACAATTCTAATTATAGGGGAATGAGATGTCTTACTTAAACAACATAAAGAGTTAATTGAAAAATTCATCTAATCTACTAGAAACTGTTCTGACCATGAAAATAAGATAAAATCATAACAGGATAAATTAGAAACTTAGAAAAGTGATTCTCTCTTCATTACAAAAGGGAAAAATATTCATAATGAAATTTTTGGTAAAAATTTCATTAGAAAGAAGAGATTTTTTATAGCAACTATGGGTAGAAAATCTAATATATGTAAGACTTATTTTTTCCCAACCAAAATACTATTACATATCATTAATGTTGAACAAGAGGACATATGAAAAGAATATTTTATTTAATAAATCCTCAAACAATTGGAGTTAAAAAGGAATTTATTTCAAATATATTATCTGATGAAAATGATATGAGTTATTGAAAAACAAAGAAGATCTGGATTCCCAGATCTTTGATAGCTATCACTGTTGTACCTTAGAGAACATGGCTACCAAATAAAACTCTTGATTAAGTTTCCATTATAGGAAAAAAGTCATAGAAAAGAAATGATATATGGTAAATGGGCAGTTTATGCTCCATGCATGTGAGTGGAAACTCATTAAACATCAATACAAACACTCAAATAGATGGAGGTATAGTCACCTTTGGTGACAATGTCAAAGGAAAGATAATTGTACATGGAATAATTGGAGATCCAAAAACCGTCTCAATCAACAATGTACTATATGTATGTGATCTATAGAAAAACCTGATAAGTATCTATAAACTCTATGATGATGGATATTATGTGGATTTTATATCAATTCCTCCTCTGTATTTAATGTTAAACAACTTTAGTTTAGTGCACCAGGAACTGATAATGTTTATACTTTGGATTTAAATTCCTTTTCAAAATAGAAATTTAATTGTTTAACAGATAAGATAAACGAGTCATTGATATAGCATAGGAGTCTTGGTCATTGTATTATTTATTCTTTACATAAATTATCTACGAAATAGTTTGTTTATAATTTATCTAGTATTAATTTTGATAGTGACAGGTTTAGTGATTAATGCCAAATTAGAAAGAAACACATTTCTTCTTTCAAATCTATTAACAAAATTTCTACATCAAAACTTCTAGAACATATCCACATGGTCTTGTTTGGAAAATCAAGAGTAGAAAGTTTTTCAGAAAAATCATATTTATATGTTTTATATGGTGATTATTTAAGATTTACAAGGGTCTTTTTTCTAACACCTAAAATTGAAGCTTTTACTATTATTGATTTTTTTTAAATTGATAAAAATGAAATATGTTTTAAGATCATTTTATTAAGAAGTTCTCATGGGGGAGAATTTGAGAATTTGGGATTCTATTCCATTTATTTAAATTTGGGAAGTAAACACACTAATTTTTCACCAAGATCACATAAAAAATGGAATTGTTGAAAGAAGATACACAACTATTCAAAAAATGGACAGGACTACACTGAATGATTAAATTATTCCTACCTACATATTTGAAGAAGCTGTAATAACAACCTTAAATATTATGAATAGATTTTTAATTCATACTACTTTCAAAGTGACACATTATGAGATTAAGAATAACATAAATCATAAGGTAATGTTCTTTAATGTTTTTGTAAGAAAGGTGTGTATCCAGAAAACCATGGATAATCTTGGTAATTTCGATCCAAAAGTTGATGATGGAATATATTTAGGATATTATGCTACCTATAAAGCCTATAGAGTGTTTAATAAAATTTCAAGGATTGTTGAAGAATCAGTTCATGTAATGTTTGATGATACAAGACCTTTTATTAAAGATAAAGATCAAACTGATGAAATTACTTACTCTTTTAACAACACAAGATTTGAAATCTGAAAAATGATTTTGAAAAAAACATAAATAAAATTTAGTGCAGTTCCAAAGAACCTGATAATGATGAACATAATAGTGTTGTAACTAGAAAGTCTAGAACCCAAAATAATAATCCTTTAGAAACTATAATAGGATTCCTAGACCAGTAATAACATTAGAGTAAATATAGTAAACATAGTTGAATTACCTTCTTTTATATCTCAACTAGAACATAAATATTTTGAAGAATCCATAGAATATGTGAGTTGGATATTAGCAATGCAAGATGAGTGGAACAAATTCAGAAGGGATAATGTTTGGGAATTAGGTGAAAGACTATCAAATTATCTAGTCATAGGAACTAAGTGGGTATTTTGAAATAAAAATGATGATCATGGTATTATAAATAAAAAAACATATAGATTAGTATCTAAATGTTATAATCACGAAGAAGATATAGATTATGATGAATCCTCTTCCATTATAGCTATATTAGAACCAAATTGAATTATTTTAGAGTATGCATAACATATGAACTTTAAATTATATCATATAGATGCTAAATCTACCATTATAAGAGTATTTTTAATAGAGGATGTTTATGTTTAACAACCTCATTGTTTTTAGAATTTTAAAAAACTAGATTCTATTTTTAAACATACTATTGCTCTATATGGCCTTTAACAAGCACCTAGTGGTTGGTAGGAATGATTAACTTATTTTATTTTACAAAATGGATTAACTATTGCAATGTCAAATCCAATTCATTTTATGAAAACCATTTATTATAATATATTATTAGATCAATTCTATGTTGATTATGTTATTTTTGGTTCAACCAATAGAATTTTTTTAATGATTTTCCAGAACTTATGCAAAGAGTATCTGAAATCAGTATGATGGGAGAATTGAACTTCTTTTTTGGATGTAAAATTTATCAAAAAGATTATGGAAATATTTTAAACAAATATAATGATATTTCTAATTTATTGAAAAAGTTTGTTCTTGAGAACAACAAGACATAAAAAACTCACATGTGTACAATTATAAAACCTGATTTAGATGAAGCTTGAAAACCAAGGTACGCCAAGTTATATAGAGGTATGATTGGTAGTTAATTATATCTTCCTTCTTGAATACCTTCTATTATATCATCTTAATGTTTATGTGATATATTTCAAATAAATATTAAATAATATCATATTATTTTTTTTAAAATGATTTGTATATATTTAAAGAAAAATGTTTTTAGTATATTATGTATCTAAAAAATCCGGATTATAATTTTATATAATATTCAGATACTAATTTATGAGGTTGTAGTGTATACAGAAAGAGTGCCCCAAGTACCTTCCTCATTCTAGGAAAAAATTTAGTATCATTGTAAATTAAGAAACAACATTGAGTTTTCCTGTGTATAGCTGTGGAAGAATATGTATCTATATGAAGTTTTTGAGAACAAGTATTGTGGATGAAAAATAGACTAATGGACATTAGATTAAATTTTAATATTCAACCTATATTATGTGATAATAAAAGTTCTATAAATATCTCAAAAAATCAAATAAGTCATTCAAGAACTAAGCATATTGATATTAGGCATCATCTTCCATGTGACCATGTTCCTAAAAAGGATATATCATTATAATTTGTAAATATTGAATATCAACTAGCTTATATTTTTAATAAACCACTTCCCACTATATGATTTGATTTAATTTATAGGGAGTAGAGTTTATTTAATTTTTAAATAAATTTTAATATTTTTAAACATTTTAATTTAAATGGTTTTTTATATTATATATTATGTTTACATATTTATTCTAGTTTATTTTTGTTAAAATTATTTACTGATTACTTTATGTTTGATTTTATTTAATTTTTTTCTTCACTATATATTTTAGTTAATTTATTTTATCTTAAATTTATTCAGGACATGACTTCTAAATTATTTTAATAATTATATTACGTAATGAAATAATAAACTAGGAACTGCCAGAAATGTTTTGATTAGCTAACCTTTTCATATCTCAAACCCTTTTTGAATAATGAAATCTCATTTCACCTTCATCTACCATGGTTTACCAATGTTTACTTTAAAAACAATAGAACCTGAAAACCATAGAGTATTCATTTCCAAGAAATCAAGAAAACTAAGAGAACTGGATAAGGTGAATCTAGTGACACAAATCATCATAATTTTTCTGGAAGAATAATTCTCAAGGGAAAATTAGTTGATTTTAATGGCTCTATCAGAAAAATCGACTAATGAAGCAAGCATTAGTTTTTCCCGTATTAGAATCAGTGATTAATGAGGAAAACATAGAGTTATTTAATTAGGTAGAACTAAAATTTTTCAATAACAATTATTATTTTAGTTTTGAATTTCTAAAGATAGAGTTTTTACCAGTTTTCCAACTTGAAGATTCAGCTATACATGAAGAAAAATTGTTGATCAAATATGAAAATGTGGCTACTGAAATTGTTGATAATTTAATTTTTTTTTTCTATTTTTAATCATGTAGATGAAATACATAAATGTAAAAATAAAAACAAAATAGGGTTTCTTGAAATTTTTCATTTTTCGAGTGAATGATCAAATGAAAAACTAGTGGAGAAGTATCTAGAAATGTCTCCTTCAAGAGCATTATCAATTTTTGGAATTTGTTCAATCACAAATTCTTGATGAAGTGACATCTGATTCAATAAAAAATCGGGTTGAGGGACTTGTAATTATTTTTAATATGTATCATGAAGTGAATTTAAATATTCAAAAAGATTTTGAAATTAAAAGGAAAATGTTACAAGATATAAAATAATTTTTTTTCCAAGAAATAATTTAACGATTTCAAGAGAGAGATGTTAAATTAAGTTGGAAATATAAAGTGTGAAGTTGTTTCTAAGTCATACATTGCAGATCTAATGTGGAATTCGGAATGTCAATTTTATTCAATCAAGAGTAGGGTTGGTAAGTCCAGTATATCTATCTCTACTCCAACTACCAATCCAAATCCGATTTGATTATTTATGGAAATCACCTAGTCATCTTATATATGAATGATTATCTTCACAATCCCATTTTATATAGTTCTACTTTATAAATTCCATTGGGAAATCAAAAATTTATAGTAGACCAACAGACACATAATGAAATAGGTATAACATTTCTACTGAAAAGATATACAATATTGTTTGTTCAGTTTATGTAACAAGAGTGATGTTTTCAAGACTTTCTAAAATCCAATTTTGTGGTGAATTTTTGAATTAGTCATGATTCCGGAGTTTTGATTATCCAGTTGGTTGTTGTTTTATGATAAAGTTATGGTTATAAATGGTAGTTGAAATATATGATTGAATCTGCTCAAAATCCATAGAAACATAACTGAGAAAACTCATACACAATCTTTTGTAAACTATCTATTTTAGTTGACTAAACTTGTTTCCTATTCATACTGATTATTGTACGTATACAATTTTATAACTGTAAAATTTTCATATTTTTATTTTTGAGTACTTTATTTCATATTATTTTTTATTTATGTCTCAATAAAAATATATAGTCTTATTTATTTAAACAAATTATTATTACTTTCACATACTGATCTGTGAAAAATTAAAGGTATTTTAATCATTCTCTACTAATTTTTCATCTCATAAAAGGGGGAGAAATATAGATAACAACATAATTTATTTTTATCAAAATAATTATATAAAATGAAATTGTGAATTATTTTATTTTAATTATTTACAAAATTATGAAATCTATTCTTAATTTTATGGGTTTTGTGATCATAAAAAAGAGGGACATTTTTGGGCATGTATTGTCTCTTAAATAAACATTAAATATTATTGATTTTGATGTTCAAAAATACCCTTTTTGATTTACTAATGATATTAAATTAAAATTATTTTAAGAAATTAATATTCTTTATGTTTCTTTATTTGGTATTTATATTCAAGATTATTATTCTCATGTAATATTCATGAATGTTTTTAGAACTGTCTTACGAATATTCTAGAAACATTGTTCATACTTTATGTTGATGAGTGTAACTTAAGGAATAAACCCTATATTTTTATTAATCCTTATGCTTAAAGATAACTGCATATGGATAAAGAACCCTATGTATGTGTGGTAATTTACATTTGAGAAGAAAACATATGGATCATAAACCTTACTTTTGTGATCAACCTAATGTTTTCAATGTTACGCTTGGAGAATGAATGCTACGTAGTTGAACCGTATGTTTTGTATTTTTCATTTTGTGAAGGAACCTTATGTTTGAATTTTCATCACCAGTGATTAGAATACCAATTTTATCATAGTTTCATGTAATGTATTAATGGGATATTAAGACAATTTAAAGAAAGATTTGGAATGATTCAAATCTAATTATTATTGATTCAAATAATCATAATAAGTAGAAAAATTCTATTATATTCTTAAGGGATGTTACAACCACTCTAAGCTATCTTATAAATTTGGCTTCTTACGATTTATCTAGACATTTTCATGGATATGTAATTGAAAAGCAGGCTATCTAATTTATTTATCTTTCTATGTGTTTGTTCTATATACGTGTGTATGATTCAAAGAAGAAGAAATATATTGGAATATATATTAATCCATATATTGTGACACATTTTCACAATTGGAACTACATTATTGTGATGATATTTTACAGATCTGCAACAGTAATTGACCAGACACTATTTTATCCAGAATATTCTACAATTGAGATATAAATGATTTGAATTTTTTATTTATTGTAAGTATACTACTGGGATTCATTTAAGATTTTATTTCAAAGATATATTTCAACTTGATCGCTTCAAAACTGCTCTTCCCTAAAGTAACTATTTTCTGAATAAAAAGTTCCATCTAACATCGGTTTCTATTTATACTTTGAATTTTAATAGGAACCTTTTTAATCATATCCATTTATTGAGATTTCAAACTGATTGTACTCAATTGTGGTTAAATATCAGATTCTCGCTCTAAGATGTGGTTTTTAGTTCTCTTTTAAAAAACCAGAAGGCTCTATTTTTATCCTTATTTTTAAAGGTGTCAACCATTGCACATAGTTTTGGATTGGTCTTATGATACGAGGATCTGAATTTTGAAATTCACTAAACTCCCAAAGAGAGTAATTGGTGGAGTGTACTATGGGATCTTCATGCCATGAACCACTATAAACAGTTGTGTTATATATTTCTGCTTTTATCTTCTGATCAAAAATTCAAAAAAAATAATAACACTTCTTACCCACATAATCATCAATCTAAATCAAAAATAAGAATTATGAAATATTTTTGGAAGACACAATTCAACTCCTCTTGTGTATACTTTTATATTCGGAATTAACACCTTATTCATGGAGGTGGTAGTCCACATGTATCCATGAGAAACATTAATATTTCATGACAAAGGTATGGAATGAAGGTATATGATAAAGTATAATTTTATAATTATAATTGTGCAATAATTAATTTAAAATCCATCATTTTTACTAGCTAGGTTGATGAGAAAAGACCTACATCATTTAGTGGAGGTAGAAGCACCTTGGTAAACCTGGTCGATGTTATTTAATTTTATAAGTGGATGGAATGGAATGAATTATTGTTTATAAATTAATATAATAACATTAAATTATATTTAAAAAACTTGTGTAATTATACTAGGGGTATAAAATAAGTATGGTAGAGAATAATTATGAAATGACGGATAAAGATTAAGGAACAATCACACAAAGATCTTAATATTTTATTAGAAATATCCTTGGAAAACGAGGCATGAAACTATCTAATTGATACCATATGCTTAGGAACATGAGATAGGCCTCAAGGGTTAGAACAAAATGAAAATTTTCAGGGGTATATTCTAAATAAATTGGGTAGTATGAAATGGTTGAAGTGAACCCATTTTATATGTCAAGAGAATAGTAATATTGACGTACTCCAAACCTTGTGATGATGTAGTGAAACTATTAATGGGTTAATGGATCCAAAAATGGAAAATAATGATGTTTGAAATGATATTAGTCTAGTAAAACCTCTAACAATAATATTACATGTGTCTAAAATATTCTTTATGTCTATTACCCGTATTTGTTTTTTTTTATTTTACCATTTCAGTTTTTAACATGGTAACTACTTTTTATCTAAGTAAATAAATTTTAAGGACTAAAAATAAATTTCTCCTTATTATATGTTTCTATATAATTCATCTAAAAATTAGGTACATTTTAAAAATAGTTTTTCTATTTTTATGAAAAAATAATTTTAAAATTAGAGCATTTCATGTGTGAAACTAGTTTAATAACACGTGAGATTTTATACATAAAATTTATGTATAGTATAATTTTAATAGTGTTTTTATTTTTTCATAATATAAAATTATTTTAAAAAAATATCTAGGTGTTTTAAATCCAAACAAAACCTAATTTTATGACACATAAAAATTATCAAGAGCATAAAATACCCAAAACAGTTTCATTTCTTAGAAAATATAACATTAGTATATATAGTGTTAAATTAAACATACTTTATATGATTTCAAATTATTATTTTTAAATTAATAAATTTACATATTAAATATGACTTTAATAAAGGTATTTTTTTAAAAGTATTCAAGTATTACTTATTGTTTGAGAAATCCATAAATGTTATGGATTTACAAAACACATTATTTTTCAGTATTAATTTAAAAATAAATTATTTCAAAAAAACAACTAAAAATAATTCAATGATAATATTTTAAATCTAAATAAAATAACAAGTAAATAATTACAAATTTATATAGTAATTTTTTTGAATTTAAACATATAAAAAAAATATAATTAAAATTATTTTTATAAGAAAATAAACTTTAAGATATTAGGTGTTTATATCATCATTTAATATAATTTACTAATTAAAGTATTGTTAATATATTGATCATATCAACAATAAATTTTATCCATATTATATTTAGTTTCTATGATATAGGTATGTAATATATAATTTTTATAAGAATATATTTTTATTACTGAAAATGATCCTATTAGTTATCTAGAAAAACTAATTTAATTTTATCATTGACTTGGTGTTTATTATAATGTTTTTTATATAAAAATAGTTCTCATAATTTATTTTACTATATTTATTAATTATAGATCTATAAAAAAATTTAAATGGTTATATAATGTTCTAGGGTTCAATGTGTTTCAATGTTGTCTATGATGAAAGCGATCATAAAAATTACATTTCATCTGAAAAATAATTTATTAATTCCTTGTACTATATTCCCCCTTTAAATAAATTTTATTTAAGCTGTTTAAATTTTCAATTAATATCAATACTAGTAAATGGTATCTAAAATAGAATTAAAATTGATAATAGAATGAAAATTAGGTGTCTACATTAATATCCTAGATATGAATAAGAAACAAACTGTTTCCCATAATACAGTTAAACAATTGTTTCATATTTTCATTGAAACATATAGCTTCACAACCTTATTTTCGACACATTTTTAATAATATATTTAATTTTAAATATTCACCTTTGTTATTCCTACAACATTTTTTAAATGTAAAAAATTGAAACTTCTTTATCATATTTTTCAAAAAATTTTATGAAGCTCAATCCTTTACTTATTTTCTGTGTCGTGGAATTCAACTATTTTGATATTGATAATCATAATTCATGATACCTATTTTGGAATTATCCTAATATTTTATACTCTATTTCATATCATGTTTTGATTCACTTTTGTAAAATATTCCTTGTATATATGGAATATATTATTAACTTGGTTCATTTCTACATCATTCATTACTAATACCAAAACATGTTTATCATGATTGATGAACAATTTTACCATACACGAATTATTTTAAGATAATTTTATGAAGAATAAAACCTAAAAATTAATTTCAAATATAAAATAACACATTATCTATAATTTTAATCTAAATAACTTTCAGTTCAACTATGAGTTTTATTGGTATGGTTTTATTATATTCCTTAAAAAAATACATTTACATAATTAATGATTCGTAATGGAATGTTATATTAATGTGTTAAACCAAATCATATCACAATGATGTTTCTAGAAAATTGTAGAATCTTTCGAACACTCATCATACCTCTATTGAAGATCTATTTGAAACTAAAAATGCATTTTCATGGTGGTTACCCATAGGTTCATCTATACCGTATCCTTATCTACATATCAGTATACAGAAAGGTATGTAATTTCTAGGAGAATTAACCAATATTTACTTTACCAATATTTGGGATATTACCAAATAAATTGAGTTATCCCTTAGATTCATCCCATGTTTTTTACAAATTATATCTTATCAAAATCCTTATAAAATTAAAAAATGCAATATTACCTCAACAAATCTAAAGTATTATCTTGGACTTTTAAATTATCATCATCCATAACTTATCATCAAGTGATAATAATTAAAAATATTAATTTATCTTCAAGTGATTAAAAAATAATCTATAATGCTATTTAATTTATCCTTGAACACCAACGGTGATTCCCCAGACCCTCACTCTCATGTTCTAGTGCGTATAAATAAATTATTATAGAGTCTGACATTAAAATAAACTAGAGTGAAATAATTCATACCATCTATAATTAAAATATTATAACAAATATTGATTCACATATATTCAAATGAAATATTAGTTTCCTACCTTTATAAAGTTATAAAAAAATTAAAATTATTAATGATCATGTATTTCTCATCAAATAGAATTTTTTACACTACATATGAATATACATATTTCATAATATGTTTTTGATATATCACAAAAAAAATTATACAAAAAATGTTTTCCAGGAATATCATTTTTAATAAATATCATAAAAATCAATGAAAGTATAAAAAATATGAATGTTTAGATAAGATGCTCAAAAAGAAAAAATATATATGAGAAACTATAAAGGTGAAAACTTATCATGGAAAAATATGGTTGTAATGAAATGATAACAAAAAAAATCTACATAAATGATCATATAAATTTGAAACAAGCCTATAGATAAAAATATAACTAAATTCATGAAGAATAATATTTGAATTCATGTTATTATAATGCATAATATTAGGAATATTTATCTTCACCATCAAGGCATCACCCCATACATTATTATTACTTCCATGATCATAGCCTAGACATCATATTTTCTATCATGGATACAATCATGACAACATGCCTATATAGGGATTCCAGACACCAAATACTAAAATATTTTGTCTCATGAGACCAAATAATGAATTGGGGGGATATATAATATCGGGTCCCACCATTCATTTCTTTTGTACCACTACATTAACCATGTGAATGATATGAATATCAATTCAATCAATAATAACATTTCTATACAAACAAATAACAATCCATATTTATATTCAAACATATGGGGTATAAATATTTTTATCTAGTAAATTAATATAATACACCGTGACAAAGGAGGTGGATGGTTAAAGAATACAAAATCAAAATTCATGGGTAATTAATAAACATCTTTACTATAATAACATGTATATTGGACGAAAACGTTTCTTTTATAAATAAGTTTAACAACATTATATTTTATCATATTTAAAAAAATGTATTGCATAATGGTTAATACATTCATTAAAAATATTACCAATCAATGCATGTATGGGCATCCAGGTGAATTCCCTTCAATGAAATTGAAAACATGGTATTCACATAAGAAATTTGTTTGAAGAAGAGTCATTCTTATATGTTGTGATTGATTTGGAAATAAAAAATACAAATGGATTTGTATGAGTTTAATATCCCAAAGGAAATTAGAATTTTAGGATATATAATATACTTTATGGCCCATATATACCCCTCATAATTTAAATAGCTTGTTTTTTGGAATCATATCTCAATGAAGAAAAAATGAGATTCCAATAGCCTTATGAAAACTGTGGTGTACTAATCAAATGAACATACCATGATATTAAAATATAATTTAATTAAAGATATTAATTATGAATGAATTTGATATGGTATTTAATACACCATATAACATAATACATGTTATAAAAAATAAAACATGTCTTGTGGAATTGATAATATACAAATATAACTTCTCGCCTTAGAAATATTCAACCACAAAACCCTTGATGGATATAATTTCAATGGGAAAATGAAATTCCATAGATAAATATATAATAATGATATAAAATATATAATGTATTTTTAGTATACCATAAAATTTATAACATGGTGTATAATATAAACACGTCTCAACGAAATGAAATTTTTGAAAAACAACCCAAACGATATTAGAATCCTATGAATCATAACCCCTTAATGGATATAATTCCAAATAAAACATTAAATACGCTGAATAATGCTAGGATCATTATAAAAATTTGAAATTAGGATTTATATTGACTATAAAAAATAAAAAATTATCTACTAATTAAAATGTATTACGGGGTGAAAATTGGGACAAATTACCCTTCTGCTATTTTTTGAATTATACTAACATGATTGAATATCCTATAAAAAATTACAATCATAATAAATTATTTTATAAGATTATTTACATATATTTTTTAACTGTAAATTTTTTTAATCCATGGATTTATAATATATTACTCATTTGTCATTTATTTCCATCATAATGTTATAGGAAATATTTATTTTTGTGTGTACATAATTACCATAATTATCGAGTCAATTCAGACATATTTGTTCAAATTTCATCATTTATAGATAATATAATTTACTAGAATTTTTAGAGATTAATCATATATATATTTTATTTTTTAATGATAAATTTATGTTTTGCGATAATGGAAATTGTGAAGAATACGTTTCATTGTGTTTAATGATCAAAAATTTATTTATTAATATGTCCATAAAATATCATTTAATGTTTATAAAAAATAGATATATTATTATTAAAAGATACAATTATAATATAATATTCCATAATCAGTTATGATGTACATATTATAAGATCATTTTTGCAGGTGGTAAAAATGACCCATACATGAGTGGGTTATAATGATTTAATAATGAAAAAAAATTATAAACAATGTTAATATAATTATTAATGAATCTTAAATATATAAAACATAAAATTTTCCATGATTAGTTAATTCCTATAACCATCCATATAGGGTGGGGTGAATAAATAAATTCCTCATTGGTAGAGGTGGAATTACGCACTTACGTTTGATTAATTATTCCATTTCCCAAAAATTGAATTGGAATGAGAATATGCAATAAAATAAATTTTGAAAATAATAATTTTATCAGAAGATGGTTAATAATTCATCAAATTAATAATTTTATCCATTATTGGGAGGTAGTGGGTGTAAATGAAGATCATTTGTTTGTAGAGATGGTAGACAACTCATATATATGATTGTTGTTGTTTGATTTTTATTATTAGATAAAAAATGAGAAATTAGAATTGAACCATTAACATAAATGTTTTATAATATGTTAATTATAATATATTCCTTATATTATGGTATCTATAAGATGTTTTTCTTAGAACTATTAATAAGAAAAGGACATGGTGCAAGAAATACACACGTTGAGAACACTAGATTCCACATCGAAATAACAATGATAATAGAAGAATTACGATATCTACTATAGAAAATAAAATCATAAAAATTAGAGAGGATTTTAGTAGGAGAAAAATATAATAGTTTGATGAGTAATATGGATGTAAAATGTGTATTATTATGTGGTGGAATTGATCACATTCTATAGGTGAAGAGAAGGATGAATTTTGAAGTACCCATTACATTTCAATATTGAAATGAAATTATTCAATGGTAAATGGATCAAAATGTGGTGAATACTTATTTTTAAAGTGATATATGGTGGAGAAAATAGATTCCACTAATTTTTACAGAAAGTTTAAAAATGTTTTGACTATTTTAGAACATGATTTTAACATTTTAACATTTTCCAATTTTCCCATGTAACATAATTTTTTACTATGTGATTTTATTAAAGATAATAACAATAAAAGGTGAATTATTATATAAAACAAAAATATTTATCAAAAATTTTATATCTTTATTATTAATGTGCATTTATATGTGTTATGAAAATTCATTTTAACATGATATCCTTTCATGTGTAAAAACTCATTCTTGGAAAATTGAAATTTTAGGCTTAAAATATATACATGGGATAAATTTTTAATTAAATTGACATTCATATTATAAAATTTTTAGTCAAAAATTAAATTTTATGTCACATTTAGATAAATCTAAAAAATAATTTTTCTAAAATAATTTTTAAATAAAATTAATGATCAAATTATATAATTTTCCCATAATTTTATACGACATTTAGAGAAATATAAAAAATAATTTTCCCATAATAAATTTTAAATAAATATAATGATCAAAATATATATATTTATTGGAAAATATAACTTATATTTATAAAATGTTAAACATAGGATTTATAATTTTATTATTGTATTTTTAAATCAATTATTTTATTATTAGTTAAATATTTTATCATGTAAAATTGTTTATATGTTTTTATGTTGTTCTTGAATCCTGATATATCAATAAATCTTATAACATTCATTAAAAGTATTTTTTTAAATATTCACCAGAAAGTAAACTATTTTAAAAAGATCATAAAAAATCATCTTCTAATAATGTTATTAATTAAATTAAAAAAATTGGCCAATTTGGTTAAATTAAAATTCAAAAATTTGAAAATTAACTTCCTAATTTGGACATAAAAATATACTATAAACATGTTTTCAATGAAAATATATTTCAAAATATTTCGCATTCTCATTTCATATCTATTACTTAATAAATTATTGTTAAATTATTATTTATATTAACAATATATATCAGCCTAAATATATATATATATATATATATTAAAAAAGTCATACAAATATTTTTTTTGAAGAATATACTTTGAAACATCAAATAATTGTATTAGTTATTTAGAAACATGTTACCTCCCGGAATTGGATGGCACATAAACGGGTTCCCCAAGCTGGGTGGGCCACATGACCTCAAGCGCATCATCCCTAATACCAAATGTTGCTAACAAGTAGAGAGGTCCTAAGTTGTGTCCGTGGAGAGACAATGCCTTCATTACCAAAGTGTACCACAACTAATGGGTGTAAATATCAATAAATAATAGAAGAAATTAATGTTAACAAAAATCACATTGGAAAAGAGAGATCCCTGTAATAATAAATGAAATGACTGGATTAAAATCAATGCATATAATAGCTAATGATTGTATGTCATGTTATAAGTAAACTAGAAAACAAGGATACAATACAATAAACATATTATGTTCCACAATGTATAATGGAATAAAAAGAATATCCCAATAATTCCAAACTCCAGATCAGTCATTTTTTCTATCTAGATCAATAATAAATAGAATAAAATAAAGTGTTTGAAGCCATATTTTCCCCTTTGTCAAACCTCCTACCATTTAATATACTCCGAGTACTAAATGAGGTCTGAAAAGGGTGTGAGATAAATCTCAATGGGCCAATACCAATGGTTTCTGTAAAATCTATCTCATGTAATGGAAACGTAATAGTATTTGAGAAAGAAAATATAATATCAATTTATCTAAATACCCAAGTACCTTATTCATCCATCAGATGGTGTCTGAACATGTAACCAATTCTTTATTTGATTGTTTCCAAATTATAAAATAACACATGTTAAGAATAGTTAGGGTTCCAAGTTATAACAATGAATCCTATAATGATTTTTAATAGTAAAGTCCCAAGGTAATAAAAAAATGACATAGACTTCATGGGTTGTAGACTCTGTAATAACTATATCCTGGCTTGAGGTTAGAGTGTTATATTAGGATCATAGTCCCATTATTTCCACAATGAGGCACCTACCTAGTCCAAGGAGTTCATCCAAAGTAAAATAAGGCTATGTAATGACTGGGCTCAATGGGATTTAACCATGGAAAATATTATTCAATGTTATATCTATGAAGTGTATCAAACACATCCCATAATGGTATTGAAGGGATCCTACGGTGTCATACTGGGAATCCAAATAATTTACAAGGATCGAGATCTAGGTGGGTCTCAAACTAAGATGTCTGAACCCTTGAATCAAATTGAGGATCCCAACTATTCATGGAATTCTCTGAATAGAATCCAAGGTGAGATCGAGTAAGGAAATTCATGTTTTAGTATAAAGTCACGAAATATTTCATTTGGTGCATGCCTTGACTTTTATTAGTATGATATATCCAAGTATCATGAAACTATTCATTTAATACATTTAAGGCATAATCAATAATCAGGGTTCATTTTTCTACTATCCATCAATGTGGTAAGGGGTGATACAGATATACAACTTACTATTCATTTACATTTAAGGCCAAGTCATATTCTTAGTATACTTTCCAATTCATATTTCACATTTTATTATCAAAATGAAGTGCTTACCTTAGGTGGGTCAGGTGGTGAGAATGCTTGGTACTTTACATTATGAAATACATAATATAAATCGATCCATTTAATATAAAAATCTATCCCTTAGAGTGGTCAAGCCAAGGCATGCCCAAAAGGTGTCCCAAACATGTCAAAACACTAAAGAGAAAAAATTTCATAACATCATACATAGGATGGATAGGGATGTGGGAGTAACCACCAAAAATTAATTACATATATTGAAAGATCATAACCATATGGTTCTAACAAGTATCACCATGGAGCATTAATTTTATAAATGAAACCTAGTGAAATTGATGGGGGCCACACGCCAAATCCGAAATAAAAAAACTTTAGTGATGAGTTTCAGACCACGCACATTAGGATTATATGACTCTCCACATTCGATATTGATCCTTGATTTGTCTCAGATCAGAGTTGATATTTGAATAATAGAAAAACTATCATTCCCTGACATCAAGGTTGAAAGAAAGAGAGAAGATGAAAGGATTAATTGGAATCGATTACATACTTTTTCACATCAAATGTGCTGAATGGATGCTCTAATAGATCAAGGATGAAATATATCTCTTGAGTCCAAAATTATATCTTTAAAGGTTACCAAAATGAGAACCATGGAGGTAAATCTCACATTATCTCTGATTAGGGAAGAATGAGGGAAGTTAATGTCACCATTAAAGGAAAAAGGAAAATTTACCCTTAAAATAGCATGTGCATGGTTAGTCCACAATATTTGAAAAATCTTGCACAAACCATTCTAGAGTACTAGAGAAAAATGGATGCTCCCACAATTAGACTACATTTCTTGGAACCAACCATGCAAGTTGGCTCTATATGGAAAAAATCATATGCATAGTTAGTCAAACTATGCGGAAACCATGTACGAACCATGTGACTTGGGTAGTTTCTCTAGAATGATTGATTATGAGCTTCAACAATTCCCAAAACATAATTGATACCTTTACTAACCCATTATGAAACTATTTTAGGTCCAATGTAAATATTTAGACAAAAATTTAGGGCATCATATTTCCATTTAAATTCTGTGACTGGACGAAGCTCTAGTAATCCCGCATGCCTAAGGTGCTCCTTCTTCACATGCTAAATGGTGGAACACCTAGTTATAACGATTTCAATCTGATGTTTCATCCTAGGATACCAATACTGACATCGCATGTCCCATTACATCTTTGATTTTCCTTGATGGACAACACACTGAGAGGTGTGTGATTATTTCATCAACTCTTCTCTCATATCCTTAGGAGCCTAGATATGTCCAAATAGATACATGATGTTTTCTTTACCCACATACCAATGTAGAAGAGGGTTATCTATTGATATAATCTCATGTATTACCAAGATTTTAGGATCTAAAAACAATATAATCATGACCATCTCAAGGGGGGAAGAGATAACTGTCAAGGAAGAGAGATAAGACAAATTGTGACTATCATGAAACTATAAATACATCTCAGAAATAGGTCCATCAATTTCTATTCATCACAATATTCTCATACGGACTGTGTTTGATTTTTTCTGACATAATGCATATGAAACTACATTACCCTTCCCATGAATATAGGCTAGCTCAAAATTAAAGTATTGTCAATATTTCACCCATCTCGGTTGTCTGAGGTTCATTTCATGCTGCCAAAATTTATATTTGAGGCTCTTGTGGTCCCCATACACCCAAAAGTTTTCACCCATCATAGAATGTCTCCAACAATGTAAGGCATGAAAAACTATTACTATCTCAAGGTTCTGTTTCGGGTAGTTTCTCTTATGAGTTCTCAATTGTTGAGATTCACAAGAAATGGATTTGTCCTCCTATAATATAAATTATCCTAGTCCAATTCTTGATGGGTCATAGAAGATGGTATAACCTATTCCTACCTCTGGAAGAGTCAAAATTGTTTCTGAAACAAGCCTATCCTTTCATCTCCTCAAAGGCATTATCACATCATTCTGACCATATAAACTTTATAACATTCTTGGTAAGGCTAGTAAGAGGTGAATAAAGACCTAAGAAGTCTATTATGAAATTCAGGAAGTATCCACCCATCCCTAAGAATCTCCGTATGCCAAAACTTTTTATGGGTTTCTTCCATGAAACTACAAAACTAATCATTTCATGGTAAATAGAAACTATTGATTCTAAGATAATATGAAACAAGAAGTAAACTTTTTCAATCCAAAAGTTTCACTTAACAAACTTCGTGTAATGCTTATTCTCTCTTAGTGTAATCCTAACAATCACAAGATGATTGGAATGGTCGCTATGAGTGTGAGAATATAACATGATGTTGTCCACAATGACCCTGAAAAAAGATTTCAAATAGGGGTGGACCACCCTATTATCAATGACATGAAAAAAGGGAACATTATTAAGACTACACAGAATAAAAAGGTACTCATACAGACCATACCTTCTATAGAAATCCATATAAGGTATGTAAGATGGTTCGACTCACACTTGATGATAACATGATCTCAATCAAATCTTAGAGAAGTTCTTTTTCCCCACAGATCTGGTCGAAGAGATCATATATTCAATGTAGTGGATATCAATACTAGACTGTAATTTGGTTCAACCTCTTGTATTATACACAAAGATGTATATTTCCATCGTCTTTTTAGAAAAAAAACAACTACCAAACCCCAAGAGGATGTGTTGGGCTGCGTAAATCATTTTTCCTCTAAATCCATTAAATGATACATGAGCTCTTAAAGCTATGTATGTTCCATCCCATTCAGAAAAATAAAAATTAGAGCTGCGCCTAGAACAATCTCATTTTTTAACTCTACCTCACTCTTAAGAGGTAGGATATAAAAATAATCGGAAAAAACATCCCTAAAACTGTAACACCCCGAGATTTTATGAAAAATATTCTGTTTAATTTTATTAATTTCTTGTGTTGTACACTACAACAAAAGTATCTTTCACTACACACATCCTTTACTTGGCTTGCATTACACGCAATTGTGACCTTCCACGATAGCGTGTGTAGTACGCAATACCGAGTTTCACTAAATGAGATATTATTATAATATTATTATGAACTAGCCGTTATGAATAGTAATACCCACTTTTTGAAATTTTATAAATTTTATCTTTCAAAACGGACTTCAATTTTGGATTTGGAATATCGAAATTAGCTTAGGGTGAAATTTTGGTACTTTTCGGATAACTTTCATATTCTGATGAATAGTGAAAATTACTAAATTTTAATTAAAAACAACTTTTTTAATCGAAATAATTAATAGTGATAAATTATTAATTTGAATGGTTTTAAAGTATATTTATAATATATTTTTACAATTTAATAGAATATTGGTCATTGGATGTAATTTCACATTTAAACCAGTTATAAACAAGTGTCAATCTTTTGATAGTTATTATCTCTTAAAAACACGCTATTTGTTTGGACGACGGGAATTATTTTTTAAATTAGTTAATGTAACTGATATGTTTTGAATTTGATAAAATAGACATCATTTTTGAATTCATAATATCCAATATAGCTTAGGCCTAATTTTTGGTATTTTTCTGCAACTTTCATTTTTTGATTAATTGTGAAACCACTAAGTGGTAGTTAAAAAAACTGAATTTTTCATAAAACGTAATTTTACTGCTTCTGTGAGTGGAATTTTGAAAATCCGAGAGACACAGTTAATATCAAGGACTAAAATGTGGTTCAATGAGATGAAAATAATTTTTGGTGAATAGTAACTTTTTACTTTTTTTTACCACGGTTAAAAGTAAATATTGTAATTAAGAGTAAAAGTGTTATTATTATTACCCCAACACATGTCCTAATTCTATTTTGTAAGTTTAATTAGACCAAAAACAACCTTAGGAATAAAATATGACCATTTAGGCCCACTTGGATTAGATTAGGACATTTATTATCAATTTATTTAAAGAAGGGTTAAAATAGTTAAAATCAAAGTTTAATAACTAAATCATTTTTAATATAGGGTTATACATAAGATAAATTCGACTATAAATATTAATTAGAAAGATAAAAAGATTTAAAAAATAATGGTATTTTATTTGTAATTTTTAGACTTAAAATATTTTAATTTATTTATGATATAATGATGATGCAGTAATTATCCTATTAATGAAATATTGACATAATTGATGTTATAAATACCCAAATAAATTTAATATGAGACTTTTTATGAATTAAAAAAATTTAATATGTTAATAAGACACGTTAGTATTGATTTAATTAATTTTTTTCGAACTAATCATTCTGTTATGATTTTCACAAAAATCAATTACCAAATAGTGTCAAAATTGACATAAAATAGTTTTTAAAACAAATATTATATTATTAATTGTTATTATATTCCTAAAAATCTAAGGTTCGGCCAAGATACTTATATCATGATAGGTGTATCATTAATGGACCACTTGGGGGTCTCTTGGATTTATATGGTACGTTTATTAACTATATAATATAAAAATACAATGTGACATGGTAAATGTCAATCTAATTAACTAAGAGTTAAAACTAAACGATAAGGTTAATATAATGACCTAAACTTGTCTAAATTATATTTTATTAGAGACTTTAGACGCATCCCCACCTTATCTTCTAAATATATCAATTTAGAGCTATTAAAAATCGAATTTGACTTTATAATAAAATAATATTTTTAGTTATTCCAAAGGTACCCCTTTCCTCCCTAATAAAAGGGCACCTCCTCCCTGTCTTCCTCACACCACTTTGAGCCTTCATGCTCGGACAACCCCTGAAATATTATCTTCTACACTTCCCTAGAAACATCATATAGGTCCTGGTTATCTTCAAAGACCAATTTTAGTGCCCTAAGAGGAGGTCTCAAAGAGGCGCTTTAAAGAAGAGGTAATGTCCATTACCGATTCTTTTAACTTTATTTCTTCTTCAACTTCTTATTTTTTAGTTGTTTCATTATGAGGTAATAAAAACAGTATCAATAAAATATTGATATGTTATTATATGTATGAAACAACCATATTTCACCATCTATCCATCCAACGGAAAACGAAATCACCGCGCGTGCGTACGTACGGAATACCGTCTCCACGCCGTGGTGTAATCTATTCTCCACCATCACCTTACATGGATGGGTATAATGGTGAAATTAATGAATATATATTATTATTGTAAAGTGATATTGATTCTGTAAAATTATACATACACTTTAATACAATTCCACGATCTTGGGAATGATATCATCGCTCGTGCGTACGTACGGACTACCGTCTCCACGACGCGATGAGATTCACTCTCCATGTTAACCATTCATGAATGATTATAAAGTATATATAATGAATAATAAAGAAATATATGACATAATAATGATACAGGATTTATGTATATATATATATGTATGTCATTTACTTAATTCCATTCAATTCAAATGGGAAACTAAAACAGCGTTCATGCGTACGTACGACCTACCGTCTCCATGAACAGTATATTTCATTCCTTTTATCGATCTATAATATATATGTATATGATGAATATATATTATATATAAGTCATGTTTTACATTCTGGAATTATTTAAATCAGGATATAAGTAATAATATCAAGAACGACAAGTCGAAACACATACGATAAATAAATTGATTTTACCCAAAACGCTGCTTTAACATGGTATTTACAAAAGAACGGGTAATATAAAGTCATAAGTGAAACATATATGATATCATAAAAATTAATATGATTCTGTAATAATTAAATGACATTATTTAAATCATTATACAGGAGGTTCAGATACGTACGAAGCATATCAGACCTAAGGTAAGGGATAATTATTCCAATCTCATTCTTATCCGAGATTGTTTACTCGTAAGTATTTACTGGGGGTTATGTTTATTATCCATGTACATATGATCTCAAAATGATTTATTAAATTTTTTAATTTTCTTCCATGTATGTTTAATACATTTTTACCCTTTTCTTACTTTTACCACATCATATGGAAGGAATCGTTCTTTTGTTTACCATACGAGGTACTTTTTTGACTTTTCTGGAAAAAGTAAGAGAAGAATGTTTTTTTTAACTTATATGGCACGAACAGAATTTTACGGTTTTATAAAGCCTTATTTTCATGAAGCTTCCTCCAAAAATATTTCATGACTATTTTCAAAAAAATCATTTTCTTTTAAAATTGCATGATGTTTTGTGAAAAGAAATTCATTTTGAAGAAGAAAGGATATTTTCCTCAAGAATCCATTTCAAGTGTTTTATCAAAACCATTTTCTGTATAAGATGAAATTATTTCATATGTGTATGTTTCAAGTATAATGTCTCTATTATTTACATGGTTTCAATTTTATTATGATGAAATATCCATTTGTTTTATATGGATTATGTGATGATGGGATGATGTTTATGAAACCCATTTTATTCTTTGGGTTATGATGATTGTTTTAAGTTTATTTTGTGGCACAAGTAAGAATGGTTTCACTATGAGATTGGTGGGACCTATATCTCCCTCCAATTCATTGGGTAAAGATTTTATATCTCATGAGATAACATGGCTGGAACGGTAAGTTAATCCGGTTCAGTGTTACAGGACTGAAACGAGGAGTGAACTCGATTCAGAATAAGACTTTGTCCACTAAGATGGTCTTAGAAGCAATGCGTTGGCTACTATGGAAATAATTACATGTGCTTAATGGATGCCACAATTACATGTTTTATTCCCATGCTATTTTATCATGGTTTATGTTCCATTATGATCTATGCCTTATGTACTTCCATGTTTTATGTCGTTGCTCAAGATTTTGATGTTTAAACATTATGTTCATGTTTTTATGTTCAAATGTATATTGTATGTTTTATTTTATCCATGCTTACCCTTACTGAGCATTTGAGATCACCATTTTTATGTTTTATTTTCCCCCAGGATCAAAAGAAAGGTTTTATGTAAGGAAACAAAAAATGGAAGATCTTTATGGGAGATGTTGAAGATCTTTCACCACGGTTAGAAGACTACGTTACATGTTTCCAAAGACACTATACTATTACGGTCCTTGGGTGTCTGTTTTAGTTATGTATTAAGTATTCCGCAAAAGTAATGTAATGTCCATGTATGTCAGGCTTCGGGTCTCTATAGTTGGTATCAGAGGAAAGGTTTAGTCAACCTTTGGAAACTAGGATGCGAGAACTTTAGTGAGATACCTAGAGACATTTCTAAGGTATGTCTAGGGATGTCCCTAAGGTTAAGTATAAGTGTAGGTTATAGTCCTGGAATTGCGCTAAAGATCATAGAATTAAACATAAGATGTTAGATATTGAAGGTACTCCCCCTTTATTATGTTGTTTTACCTAGCATGATTTTTGCCTCTCACACTATTCTTTTTGGGTTTTAGACGATGGCTGGAACTCAAAGGAACCGTGTTGATCAATGCAATGGACAATGAAATGATTGTCTTCCTGAACAAAAAAATGTTATGGGAGATGGAGTGCAAATTCTTATTTCTATGCTTACAAAAGCTATGAATCATTATGGACTTCCAAATGAGCAGAGAAGGGAACAATATTTTATTGAGTCCTTCATGAGGAAACATCCAACTTCTTTCAGTGGGTCTTCTGATCCACTTGTTTCTGAACAATGGATCAGTACCACTGAAAATATATTTTCAGTTCTTCAATGTTCTGAACATGATAAAGTCATCTTAGCAGTATATCGTTTGTAAGGTGATGCTGATCAATGGTGGAATCTTATCAAGAATACGAGGCCAAGAGATGAAATTGAGTCCATGGAATGGGACGAGTTCAAGAACTTATTTTTCAATAAGTACTTCTCTCGTATTCTTCGTACAAATATGGAGAAGGAGTTTCTTGAACTAAAGAAAAAGGATGATGAATCTGCTGGTATATACGAAGTGAATTTTACAAGGCTTGCAAGGTATGCATCTGGCTTTATCATCTAACCTGAAAGTAAAGTTGATCGATTCATCAGTTGCTTAAAACCAAGTCTTTGAAGGGAATTAGCTATAAGAGACTTCAGTAGCTATGAAGAAATTGTGTGTTGTGCTATCAAGGTAGAAATGGAAGTTGGGGTCACATATCCATCCCATGGTTTTGACAAGAAACCAAAGATGGAGTTCAAGGAGAAATCTCAGAATAATGGTGAAAAGATGATGAATGTTTCCTTATGCTCAATGTGTGGAAAAAAGCATGGTGGAGATTGTATTAAAGGGACTAGAAAATGTTTTATGTGTGGAAAAGAAGGTCATCGAGCAGATGAGTGTCGAAGTAATGGAAAATGGGTTGCTAATGATGTGAATAAAGAAAAGACTGCAGAGAACACACCACCAACACTTCAATGCTTCAAGTGCAAGGAAATGGGGCATTATGCTAATAAATGACCTAATCCAAGGGTTAGTGATGATCGACATGAGAAAACACTTAAGGTAAAGGAAAAAAGGGAAGTCACATGCGATCACTATTAGCGATGTTGAATATGACAATGATGTGGTGGAATGATTAAGTGTTTATGTAATGGGATTCCAAAATAATGTTGTATATAGTATCGTGGAATATTGGAATATTTATGTATTGGTCTATTGTGGTTTTCAATAATTTTATGGTACCTGTAACCATGGAAAGTGATTGAGATATTTTTGGAAAGAATATGATATTCACATAATGAAGGGATAAGGATAAAATGAAATGTTTGATAGTATTCATGAGCTCATGACTGATATAAAGATAAGGTTATATCATGGTTTGGGTATATAGAATTTTTGAATTTTGGTATCATTCATTTTTTTTCACTAAGGTTTAATGGGTATTCATTTTTTCAAGAGAATACATGATTAAGGTATTCACATGATTGGAATGCGACCAACAAGATATATGGGGGATAAATGATGGTATTCACATGCTCGGTTGATGACATTTCAAGTAATCGTTTTCATTATACTATGAGCTTGGATTGAAGTATTTTAGATAAGCCTAAAGATTAGAATAGATTATGTTGGACATATGTTAGTATTGTTTAAGTATAAAACTTTTTTCGATATTACTGATGGGATTTTATAGTAATGTAGTTTTAGAAAAAGGAAAACCTGCAGGACGGGCGACAAGTATAAGTCCATTTTAGGAACCATATATGATTAATCTCACTATAGATCGACTTATGTATATTTAATAACTTTTTCTAACCTTTGGTTTGAGACAGATGGAATGACCCGTCATTCTATCACATGATCTACTAACACTTCACGAATAACAAATTCAACTTCATTTCTTTAAGCGATGAAGGTGAAATTGTTCAAGGCATGAACAACAGTGAGATTGTACCAAAATAAAGTAAGTATTTATTCTAATTCAATTTCATCAACTTTAGGGAAATGATCTTGAAAACCAAAAATGTTGTCCTAGTGCCCTTATATCCGATGAATCAGATGGTACCCTAGATCATCACAAATTTATGGCTTTGTGATTGTTGTCTTTTTCATAGCCATGTTCTCTACCACTCTCCAACAGAACATGACGGTTAGATTTCTCTTCCATGTCCATATTTTCACCTATGTTCTCTTATGTAGAAACCCAGTGATTAGTTAATTTGGGTAACCATTACGTTTCATACATTAGTTTCTAAAACCAAGTTTTGCTATTCCTTTTTACGATGCGGGTTTCTATTAAAGAAAATTTTGAGTAGTAGACCATTTATAACCCCGGCGAATTTCGAGGGAGAAATTCATTTTAAGGGGGGTAGAATGTAACACCCTGAGATTTTATGAAAAATATTCCTTTTAATTTTATTAATGCCATGTGTTGTACGCTACACCAAAAGGAGCTTGCACTACACACATCTCTGACTTGTCTTGCATTACACGCAATTGGGACCTTCCATGATAGTGTGTGTAGTACACAATACTGAGTTTCACTAAATGAGATATTATTATAATATTATTATGAACTAGCCGTTATGAATAGTAATAAGAACTTTTTGGAATTTAATAAATTTTATCTTTCAAAACGGACTTAATTTTTGGATTCGTAATATCAAAATTATCTTAGGGTGAAATTTTGGTACTTTTCGGATAACTTTCATATTTTGATGAATAGTGAAAATTACTATATTTTAATTAAAAACAACTTTTTTAATCGAAATAATAAATTGTGATAAATTATTAATTTGAATAGTTTTAAAGTATATTTAGAATATATTTTTACAATTTAATACAATGATAGTAATTGGATGTAATTTCACATTTAAACCAGTTATAAACAAGTGTCAATCTTTTGATAGTTATTATCTCTTAAAAACACGATATTTGTTTTGACGAAAAGAATTAATTTTTAAATTAGTTAATTTAACTGATATGTTTTGAATTTGATAAAATAGACATCATTTTTGAATTCATAATATCATATATAGCTTAGGCCTAATTTTTGGTATTTTTCTGGAAATTTCATTTTTTGATGAATAGTGAAACCACTGAGTGGTAGTTAAAAAAACTGAATTTTTCATAAAACTTAATTTTACCGCTTGTGTGAGTGGAATTTCGAAAATCCGAGAGACATGGTTAATATCAAGGACTAAAATGTGGTTCAATGAGATGAAAATAATTTTTTGTGAAGAATAACTTTTTACTTTTTTTTACCACGGTTAAAAGTAAATAGGGTAATTAAGGGTAAAAGTGTTATTATTATTACCCTAACACATGTCCTAATTCTATTGGATAAGTTTAATTCGACCAAAAACAACCTTAGGAAGAAAATATGACCATTTAGGCCCACTTGGATTAGATTAGGACATTTATTATCAATTTATTTAAAGAAGGGTTAAAATAGTTAAATTCCATGTTTAATAACTAAATCATTTTTAATATAGGTTTATACATAAGATAAATAAGACTATAAATATTCATTAGAAAGATAAAAATATTTAAAAAATAATTTTATTTTATTTGTAATTTTTTTACTTAAAATAATATAATTTATTTATGATACATTGATGATGCAGTAATTATCCTATTAATGAAATATTGACATAATTGATGTTATAAATACCCAAATAAATGTAATTTGAGACTTTTTATTAATTACAATAATTTTATATGTTAATATGGCATGTTAGTATTGATTTAATTAATTTTTTTCGAACTACTCATTCTGTTATGATTTTCACAAAAAATCAATTACCAAATAGTGTCAAAATTGACATAATATAGGTTTTTTAAAAAAATGTTATATTATTAATTGTTATTATATTCCAATAAATCTAAGGTTATTCCAAGATACTTATATCATGATAGTTGTTTCATTACAATACCACTTGGGGGTTTTTTGGATGTCTATGGTACGTTTATTAACTATATAATATAAAAATACAAAGTGACATGGTAAATGTCAATCTAATTAACTAAGAGTTAAAACTAAAAGACATGGTTAATATAATGACTTAACACTGTCTAAATTCTATTAGATGAGAGGATTTAGACCCATACCCACCTTAGCTTCTAAATATATCAATTTGGAGCTATTAAAAACCGAATTTGACTTTATAATAAAATAATATTTTTAGTTATTCCAAAGGTGCCCCTCTCCTCCCTTATAAAAGGGAACCTCCTCCCTCTCTTCCTCACACAACTTGGAGCCCTCACGCTCGGCCAAAACCTGCCAAATTCACTTCTCCACTTCCCTAGAAACATCCTAGAGGTCCTGGTCATCTTCAAAGACCAATTGTAGTGCCCTAAGAGGAGGTCTCAAAGAGGCGCTTCAAAGGAGAGGTAATGTCCATTACTTATTCTTTCAACTTTATTTCTTCTTCCAATTCTTCTTTTTTAGTTGTTTCATTAGGAGTTAATAACATAAATATTAATAGAATAATGATATGTTATTATAAGTATGAAACAACCATATTTCACTATCTATCTATCCAATGGAAAACGAAATCATCGTGCGTGCGTACGTACGGAATACCGTCTCCACGCCGTGGTGTAATCTATTTTCCATCATCACCTTACATGGATGGGTATAATGGTGAAATTAATGAATATATATGATTATTATAAATTGATATTTATTCTTTAGTATTATACAAACACTTTAATACAATTCCACGATCTTGGTAATGATATCATCTCTTGTGCGTACGTACGGACTACCATCTCCACGACGCGATGAGATTCACTCTCCATGTTAACAATTCATGAATGATTATAAAGTATATATAATGAATAATAATTAAATATATGACATAATAATGATACTGGATTTATGTATATATATATGTATGTCATTTAATTAATTCCATTCAATTCAAAAGGGAAACGAAAACAGCATTAATGCGTACGTACAACCTACAGTCTCCATGAACGGTGTATTTCATTCCTTTTATCGATCTATAATATATATGTATATGATGAATATATATTATATATAAATCATGTTTTAAATTATGTAATTATGTAAATCAGGATATAAGTAATAATATCAAGAACTAAAAGTCAAAACACATTCGATAAATAAAATTATTTTACCCAAAACACTGGTTTAACATGGAATTTACAATAGAACAGGTAATATAAAGTCATAAGTGAAACATATATGATATCATAACAATGAATATGATTATGTAATGAGTCAATGAAATTATTTAAATCATTATACAGGAGGTTCAGATACGTACGAAGCATATCGGAACTAAGGTAAGGGATAATTATTCCAATCTCATTCTTATCCAAGATTGTTTACTCGTAAGTATTTACTGGGGGTTATGTTTATTATCCATGTCCATATGCTCTCAAAATGATTTCATAAAATGTTTAATTTCCTTACATGTATGTTTAATACATTTTTACCCTTTTCTTACTTTTACCACATCATATGGAAGGAATCGTTCTTTTGTTTACCATACGAGGTACTTTTTTGACTTTTCCGGCAAAAGTACGAGAACAATGTTTTTTTGACTTATACGGAACGAACAAAATTTTACGGTTTTATAAAGCCTTATTTTCATGAAGCTTACTTTAAAAATATTTCATGACTATTTTCAACAAAATCCTTTTCTTTTAAAATTGCATGATGTTTTGTGAAAAGAAATTCATTTTGAAGAAGAAAGGTTATTTTCCTCAAGAATCCATTTCAAGTGTTTTATCAAAACCATTTTCTATATAAGATGACATTATTTCATATGTGTATGTTTCAAGTATAATGTCTCTATGATTTTCATGGTTTCAATTTTATTATGATGAAATATCCATTTGTTTTATATGGATTATGTGATGATGCGATGATGTTTATGAAACCCATTTATTCTTTGGGTTATGATGAATGTTTTAAGTTTATTTTGTGGCACAAGTAAGAATGATCTCAATATGAGATTGGTGGGACCTATATCTCCCTCCAATGCATTGGGTAATGATTTTATATCTCATGATATAGACATGGCTGGAATGGTAAGTTAATCCGGTTCAGTGTTACAGGATTGAAACAAGGAGTGAACTCGATTCAAAATTGGAATTTGTCCACTAAGATGGTATTGGAAGCAATGACTTGGCTACTATGGAAATCATTACATGTGCTTAATGGATGCCACAATTACATGTTTTATTCCCATGCTATTTTATCATTGTTTATGTTCCATTATGATCTATGCCTTATGTACTTCCATGTTTTATGTCGTTGCTCACGATTTTGATGTTTAAACATTATGTTCATGTTTTTAAGTTCAAATGTATATGGTATGTTATATTTTATCCATGCTTACCCTTACTGAGCATTTGAGCTCACCCTTTTTATGTTTTATTTTCCTCTAGGATCAAAAGAAATGTTTTAGGTAAGGAAACAAAAAGTGGAAGATCATTATGGGCGATGTTTAAGATCTTTCACCACGATTAGAAGACTACGTTCCAAGATTCCAAAGACACTAAACTATTACAGTCCTTGTGTGTCTGTTTTAGTTATGTATTAAGTATTCTGCAAGAGTAATGTAATGTCCATGTATGTTAGGCTTCAGGTCTCTACAGAAACAATCCAATACTAGAGGGAAATAAACGTTTTATAAACCATGGTCCTCTATGAGGAGATTTTCAGTTTTGGCGGTCACTCCACCCAGGACATGATGCTCTAGAAAATCTCTACCAGCCTTGACATCCCACTCACCCTTATGTAGGTTACGGCTACCCACTGGTGACATAAACAATAACCTACAACGATAGTAGTATTCAAAAACATGATATTGATGCAACCAATCCATCCTGAGAGTGGCATTGAAGCCTGTAATATCATGAAAAAAGAGGTGCCATACGAAAGGGTAACTTCCTAACTCAAGGGGATAGTCCCTACTATGGTTCATTCTCTATGTACATACCCCTAATAGTGTATTTAGAGTGGTTACACCATAGTGATACTGTATCTCAAGTCTATGAAATTCCATGATAGATACAAAAATAATAGGGTTTGAAGCACATGTATCATACAAAAGAGATACAATTGTAGATTTTATAAGAATAGTACCTCCTACTGTATAAGGTCCCAAAGCATGATCCTCAGGTATCGGCTGTAGTGCATTCAACTGGCCTAATCCATGGCCCCATGTAACAGAGAGACTACAACAATTATAACTTTTTTACTGGAACTTCTAGTGATTGGGGGTCTGGTTACCATAACTAATAGCTCCTCCATGGATAGACATCCTATTATATTCCAACTCCCCCCTGATGCCGCATTAAAGAACCTGATCCTATATGTGTAGCTGGTGTGGCTCCTTTTCTACATGAAGCTGGTGAAAAGGTCTTGGAAAAACATTGGAGAAGCCCCATACGTCCAAAAGAACTACACTGCAGTAGGTCTCAATCGCAATGAGTCACTGAATTCCCATATCATCCACACTGATGAAACACTTTAGATCTATAGAAATAGGAACTCTAGTTATCACTACCTTGATAAGAGACCTTGAGAGAACCTTTCCTACCACTAGAAGAACTACTAGTCTGAATTGGCACTGATACTATAAACCCATAACTTTTTTCTTCCCTCAGGATATTCGTAGTGATATGATCATTATTGACTATTGTCGAAAAGATAGTCATGCTATGGTCATTCACCTATGCATGTATGGTGTACTGGAGACCATACTCAAAGCATCAAGCACATGAAATCTCATCACATGACAGAAGAGGTCCAAAGCGTTTCAACTCTATTAAATGTGATGAATATACCATAACTAAAATATAGCCCATATTGAGATTCATGAACACTCTATCTATATCAGCTCATAGTTTATGATGAAATAACTAATCATTGAAATCAATTTTTAAGTAACCTCATATCTTACCTCGATGGTGATCAGACTGGGAAACCACATCCCAAAAATGTTGGGTCGAGCCTCAAAGCATGTATGTAGTAATAATGAATATCTTATCTTGAGGGGTTTCCATATTCACACATATAGATGTGATATCTTCTATACAATACTAAATCTCTTTTTGACTGTCATCCCGTGATAAGGTATAAGGATGATTCTACTAGAATTCCAAAGTCAAATCAGCCATCGTAGTTGCACGTCGTGGATCTCCATGAATGGACTACATCAGATATAGGGAACTAACACAAAATTTGGAATCAATAACCAAATTAGGTACATAAGGTTGTTCTTTGAGTAGCACTTCTTAAGGTAAGACTAGAATCTCAGGGCCCACCACGTTTAGATAATGGTGGTCTCCACCCTGGTGTATGATATGAAGATGTCATGGTGCCATTGGTCTACAATAACCAAGTACATGCCTCAGAACAAGCTTATGTAGAAAGATATAATCACTAGCAGAAGATGAACGTAAGAAAACTCACTACCAAATGCATACTGTCCCAACTACCCACATAGGCGACCATAAATTAGTATGTTCTCAAGTATAAGTTTCATTTATTTTAAATTTAATTACCATGTTTACTCCTATAATAGTAATAAATAAGAGAAGACATGATAAGGATGTACAACAATCATATATTAGATTTCATGACTTACTTTACAAGGAATATCCATTTTGATGAATCAGTGCCCATTCAACTATCACAAGAAACGACAACCCTTTATTTATCACATAGTGTATTTATATAGTAAATTACTCATCCCAACCCATTAGGGACCATAAACCTCATGAATTCAGTCATGCAATCACTCAATCACAACCAACACTAATACAAGAATAAGATAAATATCACTAGAACAATCAAGAATCATAGGAATATCAAGCAATGCAATGCAGCGAAATGCACATATATGGCATGAAAATATACCTGACATGTGAACTCCAGGTTCCTATAATGATTCAAGAAATAATGCTCTTTGACTTTATATCATCGAGCCAAGGATGAAATAATTTCTCAACCAGAGTAAAAATCAACAACTCCCGAGAGTATATGCATCACCCAATTGTGAAATAAAAGAAACAATAGTAGGAAAATGTAGAAAAATATGTATAATTTAGGAAACATGGTTTATACCTCGAATATGGGTTCATGACGCCCAAGAACGACTTATGAAAAAGTCCCAAGCATACCTAATCTCCAATCTATTGTTTTTAAATTTTAAATCAATAAAAAAAATTCCTATAACACCAATTTTTGATGTACTAGACCCCGATGCCACAAAAATAAGTTCCCAATCCTGATGGGACACATGTGCTCATCTACACATCCTCGAATTCCAGAGGCTACTGATTATCAACGTGATCCTAGGATGTGTCTGTGTGTTGATGATTCCCTCATTAACAACATGTGGCACAAAAGATGGATGTAAATATCAGTAAATAGTAAAAGAAATATTTGTAAATTGATGGAACAATGTATCATAGAGACAACAGTAATAATAAATAAAGTAACGGGAATAACATCCAAGAAAACAACAATTGATGTGATATTTCATGTCATTAGACAACTATAAAACATGGATACAAGATAGTAGGCATAATATTTTCAACAAATTATAAAGGAATCAAAAGACAATCCCAAGAATCCCAAACTCCGGCTCGGTCATTTTCAATCAATATCCATACTAAACAGCAAGCAATCATGTGTTCACAATCGTATTATTCACTTTGTCATCACTTGAAACCATGTAATCTACTCTGGGTACCGAATGGTTCCTGGATAGTGTGTTATATATATCTCAGTGGGACGCCACTAATGGTGTCTATAAAATATGGCCCATGTAATTGAAATGTAACAGTGTGGAAGCATACATATATAAAGTAAATAATTACAATGTAACTAAATACCCAAGTACCTGCTTCAGCCATCGGTTGGTGTGTGAATGTGTAAACAATTAATTATTTTATTGTTACCATTTTATAGAATATCACATGTTAAGAATAGTTAAGGTTCCAAGATACAACGAGGAAACCTATAATGATGTTTAATAGTGAAGTACCAAGGTAATAAACAAGGAAACATAGACCTCAAGTGTCACCAACTCAGTAATAACTGTATCATAACATGGGGTATGAATGTTATCCATGGGCCAGAGTCCATGTATTTACACAATGATCTCCATAATTTGTCCAAGAATTTCATCCAAGGTAAAATAGGTATAAGTAATGAATGGGCCCGATATAATTTAACCATGGAATCTACTTATATATACTGGATCCATGGAGAAAATCCAAAGAATCTTGTAATGATATTAAAGAGATCCTAAGATTTCATACTGATAATATAAAGAATAAACATGGATTAGGATCTAGGTGGGTATAAAACTAAGAATTCTAGATCTCTGACTTTGAATTGGGTTCCCATGTGCTCATGGCATTCCCTGATCTTAATCCAAGAGGAGATCGAGTCCCTCCATTCCTGTATAAGTATGATGTCATGAAATATTTCATTTGACTGAAGCCTTTCCTTTCATTAGTGTGACATGGTCCTATAGCGTGCATTCTTTAATTTAATAAATTTAAATAATATTCCATAATCAAGGCTCATTATTCTACCTTCCATTAATGTGTTAAGGGGAGTTATGTATATGAATCCTACTATTCATTTACATTCAATACCAAATCTTATTCTTAGAATACTTTCCAATTCATATTCCATAATTCATTGTCAAATTGAGGTACTTACCTTTGGTGAGTCATATGGTGAGCTTAAATGGAACTTCCAATTATTAAATTCACAATATAAATAATGATATTTAATATAGATAATATTAACCTTATAGTGGTCAAGAGAAGGAACACCTGAATGGTGGTTCAAACATGTCAAAACACTAATTCGAAGAAAATGAAATAACATCCTACATGGGATGGATTGTGTTGTGGGAGTATCCCACAACAATTAATCACATATATTTAAAGATCATAACCATACGATTCTAATGAGTATAAGTATGTCACATTAAATCAATAAATGGAACACTATGAAATCAGTGGTCCCCACATGACAAATACAAAATCAGTGAACTTTAGGGATGAGTTATATACCACCCAACTTATGTTTGTATGGATATCCTCCTCTGGTATTGCCCCTTGATTTGGTTTGGATATGTGTATGTCTATGAAAAAAAGAAAAACGCTCACACACTGATATTTAGGTTTAGAGCTTGGGAGAAGAGGAAAGGCCTAGAAGGACTCGAGTACATACCATTATACATCCATCATGATGAACAGAAACATGAACGTATCATAGACGAAGGATATCTGTTGATTCCTACATTAGATCTTCTAAGTGCTCCAAAATGAGAGTCATGGTTGTAAATATTGTATATTCTTGGATTAGGGATGAAATAGGTAGGATAATTAGATCATTAAGGGGAAATAGACAATTGACCCATAAAATACCATATGCATAGTTTTTCTATATGGTTTGAAAACTATGAACAAGTACTCAGGAAAGAGGGGTGCTCACATGGTTAGGCCGCAAAACGCTACACCAACCATGTGAGGTGGATATGTTAGGAAAACCGTGAGCAAACCATGCGACATGGCTAGTTCCCCCCAAAAGATGGGTTCCAGGCTTCAAACATTACTAAGACACCCCTGATGCCTTTATCAACCCATTATTCAACCATATTAGGTCTAAATTAATTATTTAGACTTAAATTTATAGGATCCATAAGTGAGTGAAAAATTATGTTCTTACAAAAACTAATTAAATTTTATCAATTATTTAGTATTAATGTTGAAATTTATTTTATTTATAATGATTTTAATTTTTTATTTTCCAATATTTTCCCCCCTAATTATTCGGCTCCTTTTCAGCTAATATATATAATCCTCCATGGTTCATAGTGATTCGAGCGTATGAATCAATCTACCAAACACATTATGTTTTAAAGGAAATATAACATAAAATATTGGGGGTGTTACATAAAATCCATAACATTCCATGAAAATAAAAAATCATACCATATAGAAACATGTCTCAATAAGAGACAACATGGTTCCATCCTTAGGCCATTAAATGATGTCCTATAACAACTTGAGTCCAATATCATTAAACATTACCTCATAGTGTCCCTGATAGAAAATATTAACTAGATTGAAACACTTGTAACACTGTGAATTTTTATAGACCATAGTTATCCATGAAGAAACCACATTCCACCATATTTTTAAATTTCTTAATAGAAAAAAATTTACAATTCTCACCATTAATAAAGTATCAATTGGAAACTACCCCATGAACAAAAAAATTATCCATGTATAACCTAAAAGAACCACCATTACTTAATATAATTTAAAAAGGAATTACATGATTGTATCAAGTAAATGTTACCTCAAAACATAAAATTTCCCAAACTCATCATGAAATAATATCAAATAAAATCATATACCAAAATAAAAACTTACTCCAAAAAATGTATGTAGAACCATCCTTATAAATTCATCAATAATTATAATTATCATTTAAAAGGAGTACCCAAATCCACCTAATAATCCTAAAAATAAACATTATTTGTTTTCTCCATTCATTAAAATTAAAAAACTGACCACCATACCACCAAAATTTGAATACATTTCCCACTACTCTATTCAGAGTTACTGTAGGGTGAAGAAAAAGAATACGACCACCACAATAGAAAAAAAATCTACAATTTCTAAAATATATACATGTGACTTACATCAATTATAATTATAAATAAAGAATAACAGGTCATGTATCCATAAAAAAATAAATCACACCATATGTTTGTCACAGTAGAAAACCATTGTACAAAAAATAAAAAATTAAAAAATATAGTGAAACATATTTTTTGATAAAAAGTATTCACTAAATTTGATTCTAAAAGTAATTTTAAAATAGAATCATTAATTTTTATACAACTTAAACACTTTTCGAAATATTTTTCATATATTATAAAACTCATAATAATATTTATATCATTAAAATTTCGAATTTTAAAACATTTTTGAATCCAATTTCACAAAACCAACCACAATATTTAAATAATAAAAATAATTAAAACAAAAACCAATTTTACATAACAATTATATGTTGTTATTCAAAAAAGATCACGTTTTAAATGTATTAGAAAGAATCCTGATTTTCATTTTATATTAACAACCAGTTATTAAATATGAAGCAATATATATATTTTTCCCTAAATTCCATGTTAATTTATTTTTTAAAGAGCCCATACATTTTTTATATATGAATAATGATTTCATTTAAAACCCTAAAAATTTCCCTGATATTTTCCTATTCCATATATAGAAGATGTTTTCAATGTAAACACATAATCCAATCACTTCATAAATAAAACAAAACCCAATCCCAAAAAAATATATAGGAAAACTACCTTAAATTAACACTCTTATTAGGTATCACAAAAGTGTAGTGAAATTATAAAATAAAAAAAAGATTTAGAACTATGAATTATTGGACACCTGGTTTGAAAAAAAACACCATAATAGATATTGTTTTTAAAACATTTTAATAATCTAGATATTAGTAACTGTATAGTTTTTCATGATTTTCAAGAGAACATCAAACCATTGAATTTATTTCAGTTTACCTATGAAATTTCAAATCAAACCCATAGTCAACTCATACAAGGATTGTTAGGATCAAAATACCACAACCAAAAACCTCACACTATGAAAATAATAAAACTGTAACCCTAATATGAACTACCCATGGTAACTCATCTTTCATCCTGAAACATGGTGATTATGAACCTATTATAAACTATACCCTATAATTATAATGAAAATACTTATCATCATTATATATAATAAAGTAATTTAAAAAGTGTGCATCTAGAACCTAGACCCTCTTAATAACACAAACTCTGATAGCATTTGTAATGAACTAAAAAGGGATGTAAAGTCATGTTATAAGACGTACTATTCCACTAGATGTAATATATTTTTCCAATCTCTAAGGGAATTATAGTAGTTCATAGGTTTCATAAGCATGCACCAAAAAATACTATCACCATCTCATAATAAAATGAAGAAGTAGTACAATAAACTGATAATTTATCACGAGCATTCAAGATATTGGGAATCCATGAGTATCAAATATATAGATACAAAATATAAACAAGCCTAAAAATAGTAAACATTAATAAACCATTAAAATGTATAATCAATTACAATAAATAGGAATAATATTGATTAATAATAAAAAAATGCATCTGGTAAAAATTGACGATACAAAATTAAAAAAAAAGGAGAATAGAACCCAAATAGAGCATATGTTATCCATATGACCCATTATAACACACTATCACCATATATCTATCAACATTACAAAACATTCAACTAACCAGAATAGATATATATGCAACAAAAATAATATAAATAAAGTAAATACAACCATGTACCCAATGTGCATGTGGGGTGTGATAGAAATGAGTCTTTCACCAAATATTAAATGAAATTATATTCATAAAATAGTTAATTAATTATAGTTTGTACATAAGATAAAAAACTGGTATTATTATCTCAATAAGATGTCATAATATACATGATTAAGAAAAATGTCTTTAAACAAGTGGAATTAACACTTTAAAATCACAAGTTTCAAACTGTTGTTTAGAGTGAGTGTTTCAAGAGGGGGACAATTGACTACCGAATAAAAATTATGTTAAAAATGTATTAAAATTAAATCCACCAAAAATTAAAAATCATACCAATTAACCAATATAGTATGTTGATATAAGATTTAAAATTTAAATTATTTATCATAATATTGATTAGGTATCAGGTAAGATTATATATAATATAATTTTTTTTCATGGAACTAAAATTACATAATAAAATATTAAATAAACACTAAATATGATAAACTATGAATTTAATGGGTTTTTTCAATTTAAAATAGAATCCTCTTTAAAGAAAAGAAATAAAGTAAAAAAAACACACACAAAAATTAAAAAAATATGTATAGTCTCAAGATGAGACATATTTCTCTCCACATGGTAATCTCCTCCCACTAATCAATTTATATAAACAAACTATTGATCCAAAAGCAAGATCATGTACTATAATATTAAACTAATTGTCCTGGTCTAGCATGACCTCTTCAATAGTTTTAGTGGGAGTTTTAATAATTTTTTTTCAATTATATATTTATGGAAACATATGGGAAACATGAATAAAATATGTTGAGAAAATATATATGTACCTTTTGGTTCAAATTATGAGATCATGTTTGTAGAAAAAGAGTATACACACACTAATCAAAATTTAAAGCAAAATATTTTTGTTGGTAAATTAAAATGTGTAATGTATAGTGTTTTCTTGTCTGTTAGGATATAAAGCTCATGAGTCCTTGAAATTTATTTGAACTTAGTCTTGATTCATGTTTAAAAATTTTCATAAAAATTGAGTGTCATAGTCGCCTTTTTTCTTGACTGTAAGAAGGCAATGGATACATGATGTTCTTTTGTTTCCTCAATCAACACAAGAAAGATGTATCAGGTGAGATATTATAGTTCTCAGAATAATTTCCATCTCAATTCACATGTGAGTCTCTCTATGTGAATCTACTTGTTATATGCATGAGGGTGTTTTCTATCTCTTTTATCAGCAATAATAACAGTTCAGAATATCATGATTCTTTTATCCCCTTATATTGCATGTTTGAAATGATGTTTAATGAATTATCAAAAATATTTAATATACAATAATTAAAATATGTTTTAGTATTAAATTATAATAACTAACTGTTAAATATATTTTATTCAAAATGATATGTATAAGAATAGCATTGATGAGTCATTTGAATGGATACAATACCAGTGTCTAATTATAGTAGTGACTCAGAGTTTGGCGGTGACTTAGTGTGTGGTAGTGAGATAATGGAATGGTGTCTTGATCATGTGGTGAGACAACATGGCCGTGATTACTTGGAATTGTGACACTTTTCTTGAAGTATCTATGTATTCCAATGAGTATTTTTAGTGGTGAGATCTTATGGTAGTGATTAACAACCTGGAATTATGTCAATATTAGTGTGACACATACATTTTTAAATTCCCATCATATCATAGACTCATTGTGGATGATGATCACCCGAGTATAAATATGATTCTAGATCTAAGTGGGGATTCATTCATGATGGTGTATCTTGGATATTTTTAGACTTGGGTGATGTTGAGATATCCTTGGTGGTGATAATTATCAAGCGTTGAGACTTTGTTGGTGATGTCTCATATATGGTGTTGAGTCTTTTGCATACATAACCAATCTTTCTTACAATCCATATTATTTTGTAAAATGGTAAAAGAAAACATAATGCTTATTATAATCATAATAAATATTATTGTTCAATTATTAAGACAATGAGTTCAAAAATCTTCTACTTTTTGCTGACAAATAAGTCCTGGGATTTTATATAAATTTGTAAGGTATCGAAGGAAAATAAATATAGAGAGATGTTACGAAGAATCATAGGTAGATTAATATATATATGGAATAAAATAAATAAAATTCATAAATAAAGTACACAAATATTCCCTACCTTTTTGGATTATCAAAATGTAAAAAATAATTTAGAAAATGTAAGATAATAGGAACAACATAAAAAATGAAAGAGAAATAGAATATGAAGAATATTAAAATTCCCATGAGAAAATTCAATATAAATATAGCCAAAAATATTTTCAAAATAAGTTATATAAAAAATAACATTATGGATAAAAATTGTACTCAATGTCCATTAGAATTTGCTCAAGGGTAAAAATGAGATTTTACCTTGTACTTCTCTAAGGATAAGAAATTCTCACATAGAGTTCAAGAGGAATAGTGGTTGAAACATCTATTAGATATGATGTAAGATGAGTTTCTATAATAAAAATAGGTCTGAGGTGCTATAAAAATTATATAGGATATAAGGAAATAGGCATGTATCAAGCACAAAAAGTTGAAAGTGGGATTTTGTTAACTCATGGTTTGAAATACTCTAGATCTGTAGAAGTAGGAGTCAAATGGGATATAACATGAATAACATCATGAGATACAACAACAGTAACATGAACATGAATAAATGGATTTATCTAATTCAAAAAGTCCATTGTTATGTTTCCAACCCTCTCTATTTGTCTAACGTGGTCTTCATTATCTTAAAAAAGAGAAAAAAGATGATTCTTGTCCTTAAATTGAAAAACTTATTCTTTAAAGGATCATGTGATTGGAGGCATCTTAAAATTCTCAGTCATAAACATGAAATTGGTATATGGGGAATTCTTAGTATATATCCTAGATAGATAATACATTGTTAAGTTGGTAATAAACTCTTTATCAGAATTTATTTCCCTAGCTTATTCATTAATCAAATTGAGAACATGATCCTTGTTATATCTTATTGTACTTAAGGTTTCATGATGTTTTCCAATAACATCAGTTGTGTTACTAGCTAAAATAGCTCTAATCTCTTTCCTGATAATTGATCTATGATATTCGACATTAACAAAAGGAGGAGGAAGATCACTTGAGTTTTATTCCATAGAATAATGAGTTTCAATTATCTAAATAAAGTCATCAATAGAAGCTAAAAAATATTAATTCATACCTTCCACAATAGATCTCAAAGACACCAGCTCACTGGAAAGTCTTTTATTCTCAATTTTAACCTCCATGATATAGTGCATCATGTCTAATTTAATGTTTTTGTTTACTTATTAAAAAATGTATCCCGCATACAGTTCACTCATCCTAGTGAAAATAAGTTCTTGATTTCTCAAATTCAAATCAAATTCTAAATAAAATTATCCACATAAATAATCTATGTCACCTTTTGTGAACACATAAACATTAATAGGAAGGACCATAAAAAATAGGATATGAACATTAATAGAAATAAATAATTCAAGAAAATAGAATAGTCAACAGGATTAATCATTGATCCTTCAAGGTCACATTCTTATTTAATGGAAGGATCACCATTCATTGGTGAAGTAACCTAATACACACCCCAATATTAAGACATGGCTTCAATATATATTTCAAAAGGATTATAAAGAATCTCAACCACTTAAGACATTGTAGATGTAGACACAAAAACCAAATGACCAATAGGGGATCATTCAACAACATGAGTCTAAATAGATCTATGCTCAACAAAAACATTTTCAACTTCCACATAATCGAACACATGCTTCTCATTAAGAGAAACAACTATCATATTCTCAATAATAATTGAATTAGAAACTATCAAACCATCTAAAATAGAAAATGTATCAACTCCATAAACCTGATAAGCTATATGATTACCTGGGGATGGTTCCCCCTAAACATATTCATCTCACTATTCTGTATTGGGCAGATCCACATCACCAAAAAATATAGGCCTCTATTATGATCTGGAAACATAAACACCAGGAAATATAAGTAGATCTTAAGGGATCACAATATTCTCTCTTCTAATTTTCCCACTATAAACCACATGATATGATCCTCCATCATAATCATCATCATCATCATTTTAATCTTCACATACATTTCCATTTCATCTTCATATTCTTCATCATTATCATCACCATATTCTTTATCTAATTTAGAACAACTCCTGAAATAATATTCTCTAGAGACTTTGGTGTCTTCCTCATCAATGATTATCAATTTGTTCATTTTAACGAGAGACCTAGGTGGACTAGGGTCTCCAATATTAATAAAAGGATATATAGAATATAGGACAGGTTCACATCGTTAATGAGCATTAAATCCCATATTATCTCTTTCATTACCAATATCACCTTATTATTTATCATCATAGTTAGAGTTATTAGAAGTTTCATCAAGTTATAGGCAGGGTTAAATCTGATTATTTGGTCTAGAAGGATGCTCTACATGTTTAAAAAATAAAAAACTTTTAACATTTAGCTCCCCATTTATTTCTCTAAGGGTTTTGTATGATTTTCATTATTCTGTAAAATATTTAGTGATGTGGAATCCATAAAAACCCACAATAGCTACTTAATTTTCAGTAACTGGTCCTTAATATTTTAATATAGAAGAAATATTATTAGAATAGATAATGAAATTTAATCATGAATTTGGCTTCATGATTTCCAACATATGGAGTATAAGATATCTATATTGATTTATCTTTTCACCCAATTTCATTACAAAAAATATTTATACATCCTGTTACCTCCTGGTAGAAAAGTCACCCATTATTGGATAGATCATATACTTTATAAAAATGAAAACTAACCAAAATTGACAATCCAAAATGGAAGAAATAGGCCTTTAAACTATTCCTAATTAAGGTATCTTAGTAAGAAAATAATTCAAAAAAAGTAGTCACTGTCTTCTAGAATGGTTCACTGATAATCTTAAAATATACCATCATCTGAAACATTCATAAATTCATTCCACTTGAATGAGGAGAAAAAACATTGTAGCTATTTATTCATGATCATATCCAATATAATATTTATTCAAAATATAGCTCTACAAACTGTTAAAAATATTATACCATACTAGTATAAAAAGGTCACTAATTTGAAGAGACCCATTCCATCCATCATTGGTGTTGTGTAGCCTTGAGAACTATTGAATTACTAAATGGAATCCATTCTTGTTGAAAATTTTTTTTTCTGGAAAAAACAATAACTTTGAAACCACGACATTCATTAGTTCTAATGCACCAGGATTACATATATCTCATTTTTGTTTCCTTAAAGGATGTCACTCATATAGGGAAGAGTCTAAAGGTTATTTAACACTATACCTGGAGGTCAACTAAATTGTATTGTTTGAATTTGAAATAAATATGAAAGGATGGTAGAAATTTTTGGAGATAATTATAGAACAGGGATCAATAGAGAACAGTGTGAATAAATAGGTGCATTGAATCATGAAAAAGTATCACAATTATTTTCATTTTATATTTTATTGATTTGTAAAATGAAAATCTAAAATTAGGATAAGAATTTATATTGAGTAATAATATAAACCTTATATAAATATAGAATTTCAAGAAAAAACTATTGGTTTAAAACATATAGAAGAAACAATGAAATTGAAAATGTAATAATAGAATTTTCAAATAGCGAGAAGTATCAAAATCACAATGGTGAAACATTATAAATGGCGTTTCATAGAAATAGTGTGAATTTAAACAGTAATTCATTCAATATGTTGAGATGTATCTATAGTGGGACATACCCAGTAGTAAGATATACCCAATACTAACACACACCAAGTGGTAAGACATACCCAACAATGATAAATTGAACGTTGTGTCATAGAAAAATTAACATAACTGAAATTTATTATACTTTATTCCTGTTATATATAATTTATTCTCTCATAATTAAAATTCACAGGGAATATGTAAAAAACATAATGATTTGTACCATTATATTCAAGAGTAAAATTTTCTCAATGAAAATGTTATCTAAAAAGCGACATCAAACATCAATATTTTTTGTTCTATAATGCAATAAAAGATTCATAAATTTTTTTTACAATGGAATTTTAAATGTTTATAGGGACATGTAATAATTGATATCCACATTCTAGTAATTTGTGGTTCATCATCAAAATTTCTCCACAGAAACTACTAATAACTATGTATTTTTCTTTACTAGTAGACAATGTAGTAGAATTTTGTTTATTACTACACCATGAAACTAAAGAAATTCCAAAAAATGTGAAAAATTACTAAATTTACTTTTCTATGTAACACAATTCCAAAAAAATCACCATATAAACAACCAACTAAATCAAATTATTGTACTATTAGGTTTAACAATCCAAAATTGGTAGTTTATTGGCGGTATTTGATTATTATTTTTACAACAACCAACTATGACTCTATTGGATATTCTTGAAATACATCACACATAAAAAAACTAAACATAATATCAGGTTTTCTTTTAGAAAGGTATATAAGACGTCCAATCGTACCTTGGAAAGTATTTTGATCCACGAGTTTCCTATATTTAATAAGATCCAACCTACAGGTGGTAATGATAGGATTATCACCATTCATAGTTATTTACTATTTAAAATGTATTAAAATATACTTAGTATATTTATTATGATTTATAATAATTCATTCTCTGTTTTGAAAAATATGATAATTAATAAAGAGTTTGATTTCACCCAATAGAATCATTCCAAATTCAACTAGTCTGTCCTAGTTTATTTCAATAATTCATTGTTCAACTACTGTGTTTCTAAAAAACCATTTAGTTTATAAAGTCAAGGATACATTGGTTCTATCAAAAATATCTCATAAATCATTTATTTTTAATATATTTAATTATTCTTGGATATTTGTTACCCATAATTCATTATTACTTTAATCATTGATGTTTATTGGTTCTAGATGTGAGAAAAAATATTCTTGTTTACCATGATTTTTAGAGAATCACTATTCGACATATCTCTATCCATGTATCCAAATTTATAATCGAATGGATGCTACTTATCTGTTCAAAATACTCTAGTAAAGATTTGTTAGTCGCTTTAGGGTCTTCAACAGGACCGAGTTTTGGTAACGGATGTTCTGGAAAAACATCTTTACTGGATGATTTTTCTTGCTATTTTATAGCTAAATCATATTGCCTTGAATTTATGTTTAGAGAAGATAAATTAACCTCATGATTTCTATTGAGGTCTCTGACTCACACGGATTTGTCTCTATATATTTTACAAGAACATACTCTTCCGTATATAAGGTTATTTTATTGAAAACTATATAGTCTATACTAGAGGATGAGTATCCTTGGAAAAACTCTTCCTCACTTTTGGAGGTATATTTTTCTATATGATTATTAGTTTTAATAATAAAGACATTGAATCAAAATCTAATGTAATTAAATTTATTATTTTTTTATTCCAAAGATTATATGGGCTAATTTTAAAAATAGGCCTAATTTAAAAACAATATATTATGTAACATGATTTATTTAAAACCTCTTCAAAAAAGTAGAAATGTAAGTTATATTCATTTAGCATACTATGGGAAATCTATTGAAGGGTTATATTATATATTTCTATAAATCTATTATTTTAATGGGTCCTATGAGAAAATATGTTATGACTATAGCAACTTTGTGAGTAAAATCAATCAATGTCATGAATTTTAAACTCAAGTCCATATTCACATATCAGGGTCTTAATTATAAGTCCATCTAAACATCCAAAATAAATATAATACATGGTAAACTATGAACATGATTCTATTTTGTGAGATATATTTAACCCCCATGTATATCTAGAAAAGTCATATTCTAGTACAACACATAGCACATCCCATTTAGACTTGATACTATGGATTTTCAAAATAAATCCAGACGAACCAACTAAAGAGGTTGAGAAGTTGAAAATTATTTATTTAAAAGAAAATAAATATGTTTCTATTTTATTTTTTGATAGGGTTCATAGACTGTCATTTTGGAACTATGGTTATGGTAGATACTCAACTAAACTATTTATAATAATATTTTTATGTGAGTGAATATTTCAATGGCCTAGTATTCTATGAAAATAAAATAATTCTAATGAAAGGCACTAAAGGTGGAATCATTTTGAAAAATTAAATAACTATGATAAAAATAATAAACAGTTTTATTCCTTATTGAAGTAAAAACCCATGGATTTTATTGAAAAAACCCCTCAAGGTATCATTGATGCAATTTTCGGTTGGTTGTGTTTGTTTTTCTAAAGCCAGGGCCAAAGCCTCATTCTATTATTCAAAGAATATGCCTCTTTAGTGTTGGTAGAGGGAGACCCATTACATAGACTGATGGCCCAAGGCCATATGACCTGAATAGATGGCTTGAAAGCATATTATTTAGCCCAAAGGACCCCTCAGTGAACAGTACTTGCTACAATACACGTGTTGGTATAATACCACCACCACTACAACGCTGATACAGTGCCCTGCTACAGTACCGAGGAATATTTTCCTTGCACATATTTGATCCTTGGTCTTTTGGATGCCAAGAAAAAGCCTGTACAACTTGGGTACATGCTCATTGGCAGGTTGATTGTGTTTGTTGACAATGAGGGCCTCGATGTTTTTATGTTTACAAGTTGGGTTTATAGGTTCCATTTATTGACAAAGAGGGCATCCATTATGATTTTTCTTATTCATGAGATGTTTTTGAAAAACCAACATTGATAGAAGAACCTCAACAAAGGAATGAACGTGTTGGAGGTAGTACAAAAATGGAAGATACAAGAAACCTCTATTTTCTAGTGTCTTCTAATTTTTTGGGCTGGAAAATTAGAAAACTGGGAGATGTGTTTTTTTGAAAAGGAAGGTGCACAAAATATATGAGTGGTGTTTTTCGTGCAAGAGGAGTTTTGAGATTATAAGCTCAATATTTTTAAAAGTCATGAGGTGTGAAAAATATTGGACTAGTACGTGAAATACAGTGTTGTGCAGAAAATGTGTTTTTCACACTCGAATATGATCACACACTCAAGGAAGGGTTTTCGCGCTGGGGTTGAGTTTGCCTAAATATATGAAGTTACCCATTATTCGGTTTACCTCAACACTAAGAGAGTATTCGAGGTCCGGCACTCGATGATGGAGTACGCAAGGGAGTTGTGTCTAAATGACTAGTTTGTGCATAAAAGAGGTTTTTTTCATGTAAAGAAAAGGTTTCCCGTAAAAGAAGACAATTGTGCATAAAATAAGTGTATACGTGTAAAGTGAAGGATGAGCATAAAAGAAGTCTATTTCATGTAAAATAATTGGTTCCATGTAAAATAGATGTTGTTCCAAAAAGAGAGTTTGTATTAAATCAGGGAGTTATGAAAATGGCCCAGTGAAGGATATGTGTAAAAATTAGAGTTGCCTAATACACTCAGTGCAAAGTGTGATTCATCTACAGGTGAATGTTGGACGTTAAAAGATCATCTTTCAATAGTTAAGGATGCATATTTCATTATAGATAATGAAGGGACCTAAAATTCCATAAACTCTGAGTGGATCCCGTATAAGAGTAGTGATCAAAGGAAGAGAAAGATTGTGACCCTTTACACCAGTAGTGACCTAGAGAAAGAGAAAAAGAGAGTGACTCTTGGGAATGTAGTGAGCAGACTCTAAATCTTTGTAAAGGTAGTGAGCATGGGAGTAGAAGATGTTACCCGAACAGTTTATTCATTATTGGCACATGACATAGTGAAATTGGTATAAAGGCACAAAACCATTATATTATCCTTGGACGTAGCCCAGTGCGGGTGAAAAAAAATAAAAATTGATGTGTCTAATGCATGATTTACTTTCTGTTCATATACTGTTATTGTAGAAAGAGAGAATTGCGTTCTTTTAATGAGAGAACAAGATCAAAAGGTGATATAGTTTTAATCAGTCACACCCTTATTCACCCCCCTCAAGGAATTCAGCCTAGTGGACCTAATATCTTCATTAGAATCAAATAAATTACATATATCAAAAGTGGGACAAACCCAATAGTGAGATATACCCAATAGTAAGACATACCTAATGGTGATACATATCCAAAAATAATAAATTGAATGTTGAGTTATTGAAAATTAAGTATAAATAAAATTTATCATATCATATTCATGTTATATATAATTTATTTTCTAAGAATTCAAAGTCATAGTGAATATATCTGCAAGATAATGTTTTGTACCATGTTATTTAAGAGTGACATCACCTTAATGAATTTTTTTCTTCAAAATCGATATCATACATATATATATATATTTTTTATTTTAGAATGTAATATAATATTATTATAAATGATTATATCAGAGGTATTTTCAATGTTTATAGGGACATGTAATAATTTATATCCACATTCAAGTAATGTGTGTTTCATCAGCAAAATTTCTCCACAGAAACTACCAATAACTATGTATTTCTCTTTATTAGTAGACAATACAGTCGATTTTTGTTTCTTACTACACTAATAAAATAGGTACTTGCCTAAAAAGTTACACATTTCAAAGGATAATTTCTTATCTAACAAACATCCAAATAAATCACCATCCAAACAAACTAATAAATCAAATTCTTGTACTCTTAGATAAAACAAACCTAAATTGGTAGTTTATTTAAGGTATTTGACAATTATTTTTACCACAACCAAGTTTGAATCATTAGGATTTTCTTGAAAGAGATCACACATAAAATACTACATATAATATCAGGTTTTCTAGTTTTATGGTAGAGAAAACATCCAATCATACCATGGTAACTAGTTTGATCCATGAGTTTCCTAGATTCCATACGATCGAACCTGTAAGTGGTATTGATAGGATTATCACTACTCATAGTTACTTATGTGTTAAAATATTTTAAAATATATTTAGTATATTTACTATGATTTATAATAATTTATTCTTTATTTTGAAAAATCAAAAAATTAATAAAGAGTTTGAGTTAACCCATTAGAATAACTTCAAATTCAACTAGCATGTCCTTGTTTATTTCTATAATTCTTGGCTCAACATTTATGTTTCTAAACAATCATTTACTTTATATATTCAAGGATACCTTGGTCTTATAAAAAATCTATCATACATTTTTTTTAAATTTTTATCTAATATTGCATATCCATTACTAGTAATTCATCATTAATTAAATCATTAATGTTTATTGGTTCTATATGAGAGAAAAAATCCTGATGTTCAGCACGAATTATTTGAGAATCAATTGTCGATGTACCTATATCCATGTATCCAACTAAATAATCTAAATGAATCTACACAATTTATCAAACAACTCTAGAAAAGAAGGGTTAGTTACTTTAGGGTCTTCAACGAGACCAGGTTTGGGTTATGGAAGTTCTGGAAATACATCATATCTGGATGATTTTTCTTGTTATTTTACAACTGAATCATGTGTTTTGGAATTAATGTTTAGATAAGATAAATCAACGTCATGATTTATAATGTGGTCTCTGATCCCCGTGGATTTGTCTCTGTTGATTTTACATGAACATAAACTTTCGCTGTCATGGTTATCTTGATGGAAACTCTATAGACTTTACTAGAGGATGAGTATCCTTGAAAAAAATTCAACCTCACTTTTGGAGGAATATTTTTCCATATGATCCTTAGTATTAATAAAAAATACATTGAATCAAAACATAATGTATTTAAACATATGTTTTTTTATTCCAATGATTATAAGGGATAACTTCCAATATAGTCCTAATTAAAAAACTATTAATGATGTAAAAAGATGTATTTACAACCACTTCCCAATTGTAGAAAGGTATGTTATATTCATTCAGTATATTCTATAAAATCTCATGAAGTGTTCTAATATATATTTCTAATAGTTTATTCTTTTGATGGGTAATATCAGAAAATATTTTATGACTATAGCCATTTTATGAGTAAAACCACTAAATGTCATGATTTTTAAACTCATGTCCATATTCAATTAGCAGGTTTTTAATTATAAGTCCATATAAACATCCAACATACATATCATACATGGTAAACTATGAACATGCTTCACTTTTATGATCTATAAATAACACCCATGTATATCTAGTAAATTCATCTATTAGTACAAAAATATAGTACATCCCATTTAGACATAAAACTATGGATTTTACAAATAAATCTAGTTGAACCGACTAAAAAGGTTGAGAAGTTGAAAATTCTTTATTTAATAGAAAAGAAATATTATTATATTTCTTTATTTGTTAAGTGTCACAGACTCTGTCATTTGGGAACTATGGTTATGGTAAATAAACAAATTAACCATTTATAGTAATATTCCTAAATGAGGGAATATTTAAATAGACTAATCTTCCTTCTAAAATAAAATAATTCTTATGAAAGGCACTAAAGATGGAATCATATTGAAAAATTATATAACTATGATAAAGAGAATATGCATTTTCATTCCTTAGAGAATTAAAAACAAAATCTTCTATTGGGAATAATCCTTTAAGGCATCATTAAATCATTTTTTGGGTTCGTTGTGTCTGTTGCAAAGTGGGCCTCGATGATTTTTTATTGATCAGTTGGGTTTCTAAGTTCATTTTGTTGAAAAAGAGTTCATCCATTGTGATTTTTATTTTTCAAGAGATGTTATTGAAAATCCATTATTGACATAAGAACCTCAACTAACTAATGGATTATCTGGAGGTGGTACAAAAAGGTCAGATACAAGGAGTTGCTGTTTTCTAGTGTTTTACAATATTTTGAGAAAGAAAATATGAAAATAGAGAGATCTATTTTTGGAAATGGAAGGTTTGAGAAATAGAAGAATGGAGTTTCTTGTGCAAGAGGTGTTTCAATATCAGAAGCTCTAAAATTGGAAGAGGCATGAGGTTCTTGAAATATTGTAGCAGTGGAAAAAATATGGTGTTGTGCCGAAGATGTGTTTTACACGCTCGAATAGGATTACGCACTTAAGGAGGGTTTTTTTCACATCAGTCGAGATTGAAAATAAATATGATGTGACCCCCTCATTCGATGTACATCAAGACTTAGAGAGTATTTGAGATCTGACACATGAAATTGGAGTACGCAAGGGAGTTTCACGTAAACGACAAGTTTGTGCGTAAAAGAGGTGTTTACGCGTAAAGAAAAGGCTGCAGGTAAATGAAGGCTCATGCGCATAAAAGAAGTGTATCCACATAAATCTAATGATCTGCATAAATGAAGGATGTTGGGCGTAAAATAATTGGTTGCATGTAAAATAGGTGTTCCACGAAAAGTCGATTTCGCACAAAAGTAGGGAGTTACGCGCCATGCCCAGTGAAGTATACGCGTAATAATTGGAGATTCTCGGTACACTCAGTGAAATGTTAGATTCATCTGCATATAAGAGTTGGAAATCCATAGAACATATATCAATAGTATACTATATGGATTTCATTACAAATAATGAATTGATTTTCAATTCCATATGCTGTGAGTGGATCCCTTCCAAGAGCAGTGAGTGAAGGAAGAGGTTGAAGGTGACCCTTTCCACTAACAGTGACCCAGAGACAAAGGCAAAGGGAATGACTCTTGGGAATGCAGTGAGAAGTCTCTAAATCTTTTTAAAGGTAGTGGGAATGGGAATATAAGATCTAACTCGAACAATGTATTCATTATTTGAACAATCCATAGTGAAACTGGTATAGCGGCACATCGACATTGTGTTCCCCTTGGACGTAGCCCACAGTGGGTGAACCAAGTAAAAATTGATGTGTCTGATGCATGATTTACATTCTCTTCATATACTATTATAGAAGAAAGAGAGATTTGGGTTTTTTTAATTATAGAACAAGGTAAAAAGGTGCTATAAATTTAATTTTTCATACCCTTATTCACCCCCTTAGGTTATTCATCCTTGGGGACCTAATAGATTCATTAGAATAAAAGTAATTACATGTATCAAAAGTGGGACATACACAATAGTGACATATACACAATAGTGAGACATACCTAATCATGAGAAAAATCCAAAAATGATAAATTGAATGATGAGTTATATAAAATTAAACATAAAAAAAATTTATCATACCTTATTCATGTTATATATAATTTATTTTCTCAGAATTCAATGTCATATTGAATATATCAGCATGATAATGTTTTGTACCATGGTATTCCAAAGTGACATCACCTCAATGATTTTTTTCAAAAAAATCAATATCATACATATATATTTTTTATTTTAGAATGAAGTATAATATTATTATAAATGATTATAGAAATGATATTTTCAACGCTTATAGGGACATGTAATAATTTATATCCACATTCTATAAATGTGTGTTTCATTAACAAAATTTCTCCATAGTAACTACCAATAACTATGTATTTAGCTATAGTAGTCGAAAATGTAGTAGAATTTTTTTTATTACTACACAAAGAAACCAGAGACTTGCCTAAAAAGAGACATATTACAAAGGTTCATTTCTAGTCTAACACACATCCAAATAAATCACCATCTAAACAAACAAATAAATAAAATTCTTATAATCTTTAGTAAAACAAGCCTAAAATTGGTAGTTTATTTGACGTATTTGATAATTATTTTTACCACAAACAATTTTGAGTCTTTATGATTTTCATGAAAGAGATCACACATAAAAATAACTACACATAATACCATGTTATCTAGAATTATGGTATGAAAATCTTCAAATCATGACATGGTAACTTGTTTGATCCACGAGTTACCTAGATTCAATACGATCCAACCTATAGGTAGTAATGATAGGATTATCACTAATCATAGTTATTTCTATGATAAAATTCTTTAAAATATATTTAGTATATTTACTATGATTTATAATAATTCATTCTTTATTTTGAAATACCATAAAACTAATAATGAGTTTCAGTTCACCCATTATAATCATTTCAAATTCAACTAGCATGTCCTTGTTTATTTGTACAATTCTTGCTTCAACTACCTTGTTTCTAAACAACCAATTATTTTATAGAGTCAAGGATCCCTTTGTTCTATACAAAATATCTCATAGTTCATTTTTTTTAAATTTTTTAAATTATTATTTCATATCCATTACCAATAATTCATCATTAATTTAATCATTGACGTTTATTTGTTCTAGATGAGAGAAAAATTCTGGATGTTCACCATGATTTCTTAGAGAATAATTTTGTTGATGTACCTATATACATGTACCCAACTAAATAGACTAAAGGAATCTACTTAATGGTTCAAAAAACGCTAGAAAATAGGGGTTAGTCGCATTAGGGTCTTCAATGAGGCCGGGTTTGGGTTATGGAAGTTATATAAATACATTATAACTGGATGATTTTTATTTTTGCTTTATAGCTGAATCATGTGGTTTGTAATTAATGTTTAGTTCTGATTAATCAACCTTATGATTTCTAATGTGGTTTTGGAATCATGTGGATCTGTCTTTGTAGATTTTACCAGAACATACTCCTCCGCAATTATGGTTATTTTTTTGAAAACACTATAGAAATTACTAGAGGTTGAGTGTCCTTGGAAAAATTCATCCTCACATTTGGAGGTATATATTTTTATATGATCATTATTATTCATTATAAAGACATTTAATCAAAATATTATGTAACTACACTTATAATTATTTTATTCCAAAGATTATAAGGGATATTTTTAAATATAATCATAATTGAAAAACTATTTATGATTTAATAGAATGTATTTACAACTTCTTCCCAAAATTATAAAGGTACGTTATAATCATTTAGCATAGTCTGTGAAATCTCTTTATGTGTTCTAATATTTATTTATAAAAATACATTCTTTTGATGTGTCCTATGACCATAGATGTTTTGACTATATCCATTTTGGGAGTAAAGTCATTCAATGTCATGATATTTAAAATAATGTCTACATTCAATTCATAGGGACTTAATTATATGTCCATATAAACATCCAATAATCATATCATACATGGTAAACTTTGATCATGATTCAAGTTTCTGGCCTAATAATAACACCCATGTATATATGAAAAAGTCATCTACTAGTAAAAAAACATATTATATCCCATTTAGACTTGAAACTATGGATTTTCCAAATAAATCCAAGTAAACCAACTAATGAGGTTGGGAAGATAAAATTTATTTCATTAATATAAAAGAAATAATTTTTTATTTCCCTTTTTTATAGGGCTCACATACTTTGTCACATGGGTACTATGGTTATGGTAGATACTCGAGTAAACCATTTATTGTAATATTCCTAAGTGAGGGAATATTTCAATGGCCCAGCTTTAATTTAAATGAAAATAATTTTTATTAAAGGAACTAAAGGTGGAACCATTTTTTTAAAATTAAATAATTAAGATAAAAAAGCATAAGGATTTTCATTTCTTAGGGTAGTAAAAATAGAAGCTTTAGTTGGGAAAATCTCTCAAGGCATCATTGAAGCATTTATGGGCTGGTTGTGTTTGTTGACAAAGAAGGCCTTGATGTTTTGTTTGTTGAAAAGTTGGGTTTCTAAGTTTAGTTTGGTGACAAAGAGTGCATCCATTTTTATTTTTCAGGTTAAAGATATGTTGTTTACAATACATGATTGATAGAAGAACCTCAACAAATGAATGGATGATTGGTGGGTGTTACCAAAAGGGAAGATACAAGGAAGCAATTTTTTCAAGTGATTTCCAAATTTGTTTGCATGAAAATTGGAAAATGGAGAGACGTGTTCTTGGAAAAAGAATGTGATCAAAATAGAAGAATGGGTTTTTTTCGCACAAGAGGCGTTTCGAGATCAGAAGCCCAAAAAATGTAAAAGGAAACAGGTGTATGAAATATTGGAGTAGTGCGCGAAATATTGTGTAGCATGGAAGATGTGTTTTACACGCTCGAATAGGATTACACCCTCAAGGATGTTTGTTCACATAAGGGATGAGTTGTCATATAAATATGAAGTGAACCCCTAATTTGGAGTAACTCTAGACTTAGAGTGTATCTAAGCTGTGGCGTGCGAAATTGGAGCATGCAATAGAGTTGGGCGTAAACAATACGTTTTCGTTTAAATGAGGTGTTTGTGCATAAAGAAAAAGTTGTGAAAAAAAGAATACTATTGCGCATATAAGAAGTGTATTCTCATAAAACCAAGGATGTGCGTGAAGTAAAGATGTTTCACATAATATAATTGTTTGCTCGTAAAAGAGGTGTTGTGCAAAAAAGTGGATTTTTCACAAAAATATGGACTTACGCGCATGGCCCAGTGATGGTTGCATGTAAAAGTTGGAGTTTCCCATTTCACTTGGTGAAAACTGAGATTCATTTACGGGTGAATGTTGGACTTCAATAGATAATCTATCAATATTTAAGGATTCATATTTCATTAGAGTTAATGAAGGGACCTAAAAGTCTATAAACTGTGAGTGGCTCTCTTCTAAGTGTAGTAAGAGAAGGAATATAAAGATGGTGAATCCTTCCACCGACAGTGAGTCACAGAAAGAGGAAAAGGAAGTCACTCTTGGGAATGCAGTTAGCATACCATAAAGCATTTTAATGGCAGGAAACGTGGCCATAGAAGATCTAGACCAAACAACGTATTCATTATTGGCACAAGCCTTAGTGAAAATGGTACAATGACACATCGTTGTTGTATAATCCTTGGATGTAGCCCATTTTTGGTGAATCAATTAAAAATTGTTGTGTATCATGAATGATTTACATTCTGTTCATATAATATTATTGGATAAAGAGAGAAGTGTGTTTTTAACAACAAAACAAGATCAAAAGGGGTAGTAGTTTTAATTACTAATACTCTAATTCAACCCCTCTCTTAGGGAATTCAACATAGTGGACCTAATAACATCATTAGAATCATAAAAAATACAAGAAATGTTATGTTATTTAACATGAAAACCATCATTACACAATTGTAAGATTTTAGTTTGGTTGTACTTTATTCCATCATAAAAAAATACATTGGAAATTAAAAGTAAATTGATGTTACCAATTTTTCAAAGGGTGATGATTTTCCTTTTAGAATTGTCACCAAGAGTGAAATGACCAACATAAAACGTTATTAGGGTTTTGAATCTATAATTGTATCCAATCATATTTCTTTAACATCAAAATTCCATCTAACAAATTATTTTATATGAGGTCATCACGTTCTTTTCCTACAAAAAATTATAAAAGGAATGATTTTGGTACCTAGAGTTTCATTGTTCTAGATTTGTTATAAATTAGGGCTCTATGAACCCATATTTTTCTAATAGGTCTAATATAAAAATAATGTATTATTTTTTATAAAAACACATTTATTATTACTCTAGAACAATAACCTATAGTAGAGTATATTTAATTATATTTTGGTAAAAATGTGTTACAGACAATTGTCCTCTTTCCATGTTGATATCCTATACCTAAAACATAATTAGAAATAATATATTTTACTAGAATATATGTAAGAGTGTCTCTACCATCTTTAAGTCTTTATAAATCCCTCTTATGTTTTTTATATGAAAATTAATGTTCATTATTCTCTTTTATTATCTAAAAATATTTTTCTTTATCAACAGATAAATTATATTTAATATTTGCTGATAAATAATTATGTTTTTTAAGAGATTTATATATATCCTAAAATTCATTAATAGTGTATTATAACATATTATAACACTAAAAAATTTCTTCTTGAGACAATTCATCATCATTATTTCATTTTCAAAATTATCCAAATAAAGAATAATAAGAGATTCATGAACCTAAAAGGAATTAGTGATGAAGCACATGATGTCTCGATTAAAATTCACTTCATGAGTAGAGTTAGAATCACATGATATTTCTTTAGAGTCACTCCATGATTCATTCATATAAATAATAAGCCTTAGGTCAATTTAATTATTTTTAATTTTGTATTTTGGGTTTGGGAAGTCTTCTTTAACATGCCCTTTCTTTTATAAAACAAGTAATTTCATTAGCATCTATCTTCCAGTACACTTTGAGTTTCCTTTACCTTAACTCATTCATTTATAGTTTAGATTTTTGAAAAAAAATTATTATCCCTATAGGAAATACTAAATCATCTGTCTAGATGGGTCATTTCCTCATCCTAGTTTGGAGGTGATTCACTTTCCCTAGAACATACAGCTTGTATCTTTTAATTTTCTATACATTTTTCTGTAGTATTAAACATGAAATCTAATGAATTTATTTGATTCTCATCATCTTTTTCTTAGGTGAATTTCAAATCCTCTTCATTCATTATTTTTTCCCCAATCGTATCCCTGAATGGTAGATTACTAATGTCACATGACACTCTAATTGAAACAAATTTTCCTCTCCGTCATTCTGGAAGGAATATTAGTAATCTCATAATATGATCTTTATCAGAAACTAAATTTCCCAGTGCGATCATAGTGATCTAAATTGCATTGAACATGAGATATATTTCATAAATCAATTCATCAAACTTCATATTAAACGTATCATACTTAATAGTATATGTATTATATCTCATTTTATAGACATCATTTTTCTTTCCCGAGAAATAGCTAATGTGTCCCAAATATCATAAATTGTTTTACTAGAGAAAATTCATTTAAATATTTTATATCCTAAAACAAAACAAAATATAATTAAATAATTTTCAAATTTTATTACTGAATAACTCACTAGAATCATCCCATGTAGTTCTAAAAGTTTTACATAAGTCATATTTATCCTGAATTAAATTCCAAATCTCAAAACCATTAATGGTATAATAATTTTCATTTTTATCTTCCACTATGAATGATTATTACCTTTGAGAAAAAGAGTTCTATTAGTAGAAGAACCTTAATTTGTATTATCGATTTAATGAATTATATTTATAACAACCATAATTTTTATATCTATAATGGAAAAATAAAAAGATATTAAAAATCAATTGACAAAAATGATACCGAATCTTATCGTATGATATGAAATAGTGGTCAGAGTGAGTATCTCAAGAGTGAGGTGAATTGAATTCCCAATAAAGTTTCTGTTAAAAATGGATTTAAATAAAACCCCATAGTAATTTTAAATTATCCAATTTTTCTAAAATTATTGTTTGAAATATGTTTTAATCATTTTGAAAGTTCAATGAAGATTTATTAAGTCTTCAGTAAAATTGTATTTAATATTATATTATCCTTTGAAATCAATTTAATTAATCAAAATCATATACAAATAAAATTTTTGTTAAACCGTCAAAGTAGTGGATTTGTTTTTGAATTTAAAACAGAAAGTTTTTTAAAGAAATTAAATAATTTAAAACAAATGGATATGTGGTTTTGAAAAAAATTGGTTTATTCTCAAGAATATACATATCCCTATCATCTTTGAAATGACTTACTTACATAATATTTATAAAATAAACTTTTCATCCACAACCTATATTGGGTCTTACAATACTATACGAACATCCCAGGACACACATGACTTCTTCCACAATTTCAATGGTATAAAATATAAAATAGTTCACAACCAGATTTTTTCCACAACACATGAAAAATAGAAAAATAAGTTGTTGATAATATATCTTAGTTTATTCCATTTTAAGTAAGGAGAAAATTTGTATACAAAATTGATAATACACACACTACTTGTACCATAAATCTAAAAAAATAGATTGAGAAAGTAAAATATGTAAAGGATAGTTTTTTCAGTCTCCTATGATCTACAACTCGTGAATACATGAATTTTTTTAACTAAGGATTTAGTTGATTTTAAAAAAATGTTTCAAAAGAGAGTGATGTAGTTTCATTGTTTTTTACTGCTGGAAAACACTAGATAAATTATGTGATTCTTCTTCCTCAATTTATTATATGAAATATGTATCAGTTAAAATATTCTGGATATTGAAATAATTCCCATCTTACATCACGTGTGAAACTATCGAAGTGTATCTGCTCATTATATGCCCAACAATGCCTTCTTCCACTTTTATAAGCCAAAGTAGTGTTTCAGAAAATCCAGATTCTCTCTTCTCCTTGTACAACCTGATGGACATGACCATTAAGGAAATATTTTCAATATTTAATAAAAAACCACTAAATTAAGTTTCATTATTAAATTCTAGAAACTATACATGAGAAGAATTTAATTCAAAAAGATATGTAAAAGAACAATGGTAGTGAGTCTCTAGAACAATGAAAATGGCGATGTCTAAGTCTAATGGGGACTCATAGTCTGGAGGTGACTTAGACTCTATTGAAAAGACATTAGATTGGTCTGTTGACCTAATGGTGAGTTGAATTGGCCCATATTCCTTGAAATAGTTACACATTAATGGTGGTGTCTAAGTATGGAGGTGATCCATTTGGGTGGTGAGAACATCTGGTAGTGAGTTTGGATCTGGCGGTACGTCTGGATGACAATGAGTCATAATTTTTCAAATTCTCATAATAGTAATAGAGTATTGTTGATAGATTGGAATCCAAAAACATACCCTATTATAGATCCCATCGGTGGGTCTTTCTTTACTGGTGTCTCAAGGAGATGTAGAGACATTGGTTACTATGAGATATCCTTGGCGATGAGACTTTCCTGTTGGTGTGAATTTACAGGTGGTGTCTCATACATGTCATTGAGTCATTTCCAAACATTACCAAATTTTATTATAACATGTCTTATGATATAGTATACAAACAGAATACATATAGCTCATTATTATAATATCAAACATGATTTGGTGATCATTAAAACAAGGAGTTCAACAAAAACCAATGGGTTGGACAATATTTTTACCTTAAATATTTCTTAAAAAAATAAAATGGTTTTTCATGTTAAATTAAATAGTATCTATCCCACCTATTTTCTTAATATAATTTCTTTTAAAAATATGATATTGACAGAAATTTCAATTTCATTTATATGATACACTTTCAAAAACATTATAGAATCATATTTCAAATAAAATAAAATTAATATTAGAAAGAAACAAAAATATAATTGACCCAAATATATGAATCATGAAAATTGATCATAAAAAAAATCAAATGATGGTTTCATGTTTTTATGTAAAATCTAAGATAAACAAACTAAAATGTTATACCTTAAATAATATCTTCCACAACACATGAAAATTTATTTTGTATAAATATAGTTTATCCGATTTTGGAAGTTTTTTGTAACATTTAACATGTAACATCATCTGTTGAATGGTGTGAGTTCTGGTTATTTATAATATTAGTCTTCCACTATTTAATTTTGTTATATGGTATAAATGATTCCACTATTTGTATGTTATTCCTCTATGTTACACTCATTTAATGAGGGAATATTCTCCCAACTATAATACCAAGACCATAGATGCTAGTCCCCAAACTCTGTAATTAGGGAAGTTGCTCTTGAGGCAATGCGGCCATGTGTGCCCAGAGCACTATTGAATGGAATCGAGGTTTAGAAAATTACAAGTTGTATTAGAGGAGTCATTTCTAGTTTTTTTTTGTTTGATGAAAATATTCTAGGATAGGAATGAAATGGATTTAGGTAATAAGTTGTGCCCAAGACTAGCTACACTATGTATTGGGAAATTCCAAATTGCTTCTAATTGAATTGTTGATTTTTGTATTTTGAGCTTTAATAGTATATTCGATTTCACAATTCTGTGATGCACATTTGTTTTGTTCTTATTAATGACATGCTTGGGAATCTATAGAGTTCCAAACCGATGATATGTGGGAATTATATATCATGCATCATATATGAACTTATTATAAATCACATTCCATGCATAATTTTCATTCAATTTAGATGGAATTTTTGATTTCATGTTGTTTTGATAGATGTCATGATAGATATTATTACCTTTGTGATACATATATTGGTACATTTTGTTGTACAGATTAGATGGGCACCAAGAATTGTTCCATGATGTGTATGGTCCATTTTGGAGAAGAAGTTGGCGGATCATATTCTGGATATAAGGATTGTTATGTTAGGATGTGCTATAGGGGGGTGCCATGATTCGACTCATAGGGAGTATGAGCCCCCACATATCATAATTTGGTGTACCATTGGTTTACCATTCTAAAAGGGGATTTTATAAAGTTTGAACAAAAATGGAAATGAAATGAAACTAAAAAATCCTTTTGTTTCAGATCATGACCAGACCCGATCATAGTAGTGGGATTTTGGTATTATCATTGGTTGGTTTAACACCTAGAACTGAACTGTGGGAAGACATATGGGTAGGTACATAGCGGATGTTTTTTACCTTTCATATTTTTCATCTAAAATTATGAGCTGTGAACATTGAAATTGTGCTTGAAATTGAGGCATATGTTAGGAATTATAGAGTCATTCCATCCTGAAGACATCAGGATGTAATTAAGGAGGGTGGAGATGATCATTAACCTGAATTGGTAGGCCATTGGCTACCAGTGTACCCCCAATTTTTTTAGTTGTGTCACTAGATATTATACCATATGTATATGCTACTTCACTATTATCTAAAGGAATTTTGAGGTTTATAGAAAACATTTAGGGGGAAAAAAACCTTCCATGTATAAGAATTGATTGTATGAGTTTTCCAATTGTAGAATCCACCCATGAATTTAGTGGAAGGTGGAACTCATGCTGTCGAGTCATGGCTAGAGGCAATGCATTCAATCTTTGAGAATTTAGAGATTCCCCCTAATCATGAAATGTATGTTTTGTGTGATTCCTCCAATAGATGGTGGGATGTGATCACTAATGTGGAGCTCCATTGGGATACTGAAATATATTAAACATTATTATATGATTACTTCTATCCTGAGATTCTTAGGGCCAATAGAGCCTATAATTTTATGCATATGTAGCAGGTTTCTTTTTTCGGTTATGGAATATTCAGGCCTTTTTACTCTCTTATGATTCAAACATATTTTGATTTCTGAAAATTTTTTGGAGGCTAGGCGATTTGAGGATGGTCTCTTGTATGAAATATGATCATAGGTAAATTTCTACAGTTTGACTACTATTTTTTAGATAGTGAATTAGGCAATAATTACAATGTGTTATCTAAAGAAATATAAAGGTATGAGCCAAGGAATTTCAGTACATAGTTCAGGTATTGTATCAACTGGTAGTGGGAAGCATCATATAAATCTTCCACATAGTGAAAAAATATGTCAGAACATATCTTCAAGTAGCCAAGTGAAGTTCCACCAGTGTGTTAGGCTGGGGAATAGGAGGCCACAATGTCCTTTAGACCCAGTCAAGTGTTTATTTTGAAAAAATATGGTTCATATTCAATACATCTGTATGAAATTTACACCAAAAGATAGCTAGAGAAGGTCTACACCGACCCCACATTCAGGAGAGGGGTTTTTAGATTCTCACTTGCGTGGGAGCTAGACTTCACAATAGTATGATGATTCTTGACACTCTATTTGGGATTAGGATGGATAGTGTTCATCAATGCAGGGAGTGCCATATTAAGGTTGTTGGGTGTCACATTTTATGGGACCTCGACATCCTTGTGATGAAATTTTTTGGTATCATTCTCAGGATGGACTTTTTAGTTACATTACATGCCTCTGTTGATTTCTATTATTGTAGGGTGAGTATTAAGTCACTAGGGGTAAATCATTTTTATACATGGGTGAATGAGATTTCCAAGAGAGAAAATATGGGCTCAAGTATCATTGGTTGTGTGGGATGACAACCCAAATATAGGTTTTATATCATGATGAACATATAACATGTCAGATGTGTTTCCCTCTGGTAGATTATCATTTCAGGGACATCTTCCTGGATGTATTTTTAGGTTTACCACAAGTGTGGGTGGTAGGGTTATCTATCGAGCTAGTGATAAGAGATACACCAGAATCAATTCATACTTAAAGGATAGTTATGAAAGGGTTGAAAAATCACTTTAGGCATATAAAGTACATAGAGGAAAAGCGTTTCATCTTACCGAGTCCTTCTTTTGGGGTTCTCCACACCTTTTTTCAGAAAATAAGGACAACATTATTTGGATATTCATGGATTATTATAAATATAACCATTTGAATGTTAAAAACCGGTATCATTAACCCCTGATAGACCATCTCTTTAACCTGATCCGAGGTTCTAGGGTTTCCTCTAAGATTCATTTGAGAACTGGTTATCATTATGTGTGTATTAGATCATTGTACACACCATATATATCCTTTTCGAAGAAGGTATGGTCTGTATGAGTTTTTGGAAATGTTTATTAGCCCCACAAACATTAACAAAGTATAATTGGAACATATTAACTGAGTGTTCCATAATTTTCATGACTCATTTTTTTGTTTTTTTAATGCATGATATCTCGGTGTATTGTCAAAATCGTTATGACCATGCCAAATATGATATGATCATTTTGTGTACACAAAGAAAGCATCTATTATATGCTAATTTCTGAAACTGGATGAATTAGATTAACTTCTAGATTCACAACATCTCAGAGGCTGGAGTATCATTACACCTTGAACAATTGAGAGAAATTGATTCCTAGGATCATCCCAAGAACATATTTGAGCTGAAGAGTTTCTTAGAGATGGTTGGTAACTAAAAATTGTTCATATATGACTTATCACATTTAATATAAATATTTAAGGGCTTGAATAAAAATATGACTGAAATATGTATGGATAGGTTCCTCTGAGATAAATTTTAGGTGTAGAAAGGGAGATTGACATCACCACGGATACTAAATTTCCCGGATCCAAGAAAGAGTTACATTGTGTACTGTAAATCATTAGGTATCAGGGTAGGATAAATTCTTATACCAAGGGATCAATTCAATGCATACGGGTCTCATCAGTTGATTCCACATGATAGGAATTACCCAATGCTTGATATCATGTTGGCTGAAGTTTTTTATTCATTATGTTGTTTGATAAATTACTTTTTATTATTTAATTTTGTGGTGTACACATACCACAAAATCTAGAAATTTGTATTGACACACTGTGATATGAATACATGGTAGAAAATGTGGGTTAAACATAATTAGTTATTCAACTTAGAGCTAGAATAAACAACCTATAAAGACAATGAAGTTGTTGATTCATTGAGTAGGATGACTAAGATACAAGAAGTTCAGTCAGCTTGTAGTGAGGGGAATCTTATGGAGTTATTCCTTGAGATGCCTTTTTGGGGCGCACGACTGTGAGGGGAAGACATTTAATTCATCCTTACCCATTACATCTACCCTAATAGATAGAGTGAGGACGATAGATCTATGGAATTTTGATGGCCTTGTAATTTCATAGAGTGTGGAAGGTGTGGAACCTCCTCCTAGTTAGAAGATAGGTGTGGATGAAGTTTTGTGTTTTCATGGCCATGTATGGGTTTCAACATACGTGCGTGAGGATATGATGCTGGAAATTCATGTTTGTCTATAGCAGTGCATCCAGGTTTCACAAAAATGTGTCAGCATTTACTTCGTCAATATCGATGGAAAGTCATGAAAAGGGTTGTAGCTGGTTTTTTCATGAGCTGCTCCACCTAAAAACAGGTTAACGAAAAAAATCAATCACCAGCCAAACCTTCATAGAAGCTAACCGTTCACGAGTTAAAATGGAATTATGTATCGATGGAGTTTATGATGGGTTTACAAAATTTTCCATGAGGTAATGATTCCATTGGTGTTATTGATGACAGGCTCATGAAGGTTTCAAATTTCCTTCAAATTAAAGAAACCATTATTGTTGATGATATAAGGTTATTGTTCATCTGTGATATTTTACTACTGTATGGGTTCCAACATTTTATCCTTTCATATGGGGACACAGATCTTACATATCATTACTAGATAGGTCTAGAGAGGGTGCTAGGTACATAGGTTCTTCTGACTGCAACATACTGCCCAGATAGATGGACAGTCTAAGAGAACAATTCGGTTTCATGGGTAAATTCTTGAGGAATGCATCCTAGATTTTAGGGGCTCTTAGGAGAGGCACATACCACTGCTTGAGTTTTCCTATAATAATAAATTTCAGCCTACTATATATGTCGCATATTATGAGGATTTATATAGAAGTCCATTTAGATCACACATATGTTGGATGGAGGTAGAAGAGGCAACTATAATGGGATCTTGACTTCGAGAGGGGAAAAATAAGGATGTGTAGTTGATTCAGAAGTGGGTGGATACTGTAATGTCTCATAAAAAATCTTACACTGATAACTATAGATGACCCATTGAGTTTGAGGTAGGTTATCAGGGTTTCCTCTATGTTTCACTGAGGATGGTACACAAAATGATCAGAATACAAGGTAATCTTTCTCCTAAATATTTGAGGACATTCGAGATTCTAGAGAGAGTCTGGCCGGTTTCCCATCAGTTTGAGTTACCTCATAGGTACAGGGATGTGCATGATGTCTTCTATGTTTCTCAGTGAGGTGATACTATCCAAGAATAAATCCTGATTTTTATCCCAAGGAGGTTGATTTATAGGTAGATGCATCCTTTGAGGAGAATCCTATACAAATTGTGGATCGTAGCATGAAGGTTCTCCATGCCCAGTCAATTATTTTAGTATTCTTTCTATAGAAGCACATCTGAGTATAGTATGTGACCTAGGAGAGAGATGCCAATGTATGATTGTAGTAGCTGATTCTTTTCTAATAAATTTATTCACCCCCATGAAAAGGGCGATTCAGGACCAAATTGTTTTAATGAGGGAACATTGTAAGATCTCAGTTCATCTTTGTGGTATAGATCTTTTGTTTTAATTTAATTATTAGTTTAAATGATTAAATGTGACCTAATGTGAGTTATTGTTGGGGTCATGGAAGGATTGGAGGTGTGTGAGGCTGGTTTAGAGACCAAAACTATATGTTTTGGTGTTTTTTTCAAGGTTCACTATTAGTGAAAACTATGTGGGGAAGTCTGCGCGGTTTTACTAAACTGCATGAGGTTGGAAAATGGGGGCCTATAGGTCACATAGTTTAGTAAAATTGCATGGGAGGAGTTTCACGACTGTGCAACAAGTTCTTCAGTTTTTTCAGAACATGGCAGAGGCTTTGTGAATGGTTACCATGCAGTCAGTAAACTATATGAGGTAACCATGCCAACATACCCTTCCTCTTGCAGTGATCATGCAGAATGACACACAGTTAGAGACAAAATAACCTAAACCATGTGACATAGATTATTTTGGTGATGTTTTATTTTTTCCTATAAAACTCTTATAAATTAAAGATAAAACCTCCCCTCTCTTGATTCATAGCAGAGGACATGAGGAGAACCCTATTTGTGCCTATTATCCATTTTTATCCTCTCTCCATCCAACCACATATTCGAATGTGGTTCTTATTCTTGGATCTCCAACAATAATTCCTTGATTCCTTTTTAGTGCTACATGATTCTTCTACATATCAATTGTGATATTAGGATTTATGATCATATTCCCTAGTATCTTTTTCTTCATTCATTCTTCATATTTAACACAAACTTGGGTAAATATGAGCATGATATTGGATGATCTATTCGGCATGATCCTAAGATAGGTGGTATCATGACTTTCACTATTTGTCAAGAATTTTAAATATTCTGGTGTATCATATGCCCATTTTTGGGGTGCCAACATTATTTATATTTGAACCATGTTTTTTTCAGGTTGTTTTTTTGGTAATTGAATTGGAGTTTAAAAAATTGACATAGGTTTTATACCTTGATTAAGGGCCACCCCATGGGCGAGTTCCCTTGGATGACTGTTTACGGCCCTTTTGGCTAAGACACATATGCGAGATGCCTTTGATTCCCTTTTATTAGATGTAGAAAATGAAATTGGATGTTAATGGGATTAAAATAGTGATAAATTTTAATTTAATTGGTTATTATTATTGGATGGTTCTATTTCCCCTTGACCCTTGTATACCTATGCTTTTTTAAGCATGTTTGGAATGAATTTATACAATTTTGAACCTGCCAACATGAGTTAAACAATTTATATTCCATGTAGTAGTTTAATTTACATGTGATGTTTATTAAAAATATTCCCATGCGATAAAATGAAATTCCAATCCATTCAGGGTGGTCCTAGCTTAACACACCCCATAGTGGTGAGTTATATTATATATTTCTAGATTTGACCATACTAGGGCTAATGAAATTTCTCATTGAATGTTTTATGGTCAAATAGTAATTAGTCTTGGGTGAATCATGTATTCTCTTTGGAATTTCATGGATGATATCATACGACTATTTTACTTTTCACCTTGAGTGAACCATCAGAATGAATTGGAAGGGATCAAAAGGTAAAATATTTTTTAAACATGAGTGAACCATAGATCCATTGAGCGATTCCATGGATAGGCTCATAGAGGCTCTACTTATTTGATGAGTGAATCTTGGATCCATTGATTGATTCCATGGATAAGCTCAAGTGGAATTTGACAATATTTCATGAGTGATACTTGGTAATATCTTATAAGAAAACCAAGTGCGACCTCAATGACTTGAGCTTATATGACACCTAAAGTGAAATCGGGTTCTTGAGAGGTTCACTGAGAGAGGATTCTAGGTTGTTCAGGGATTTTCACCTGGAGTGATTTTTGATTTTCATAATAGTAATTTCATGTACGGGATCCGGTTATAAATGAATATTGAATTGGAATTTTTAGAACATGTATATTAAGATAATGAAAAAGCATTGATTCGACCATCACTATTTTTTTCTTAGATGGAATTATGAGGCTTATATTTTTATTACAGTTATAAGGGGGATGTCGGGCATGATATGGACTTCAAGAAATTTTAATACAATGTAATTGAATTGTTAAATGGTTAATTAAATGAATTGTAAATGGAAACTGGTTCTTGTAGGTTTTTTACTTATGTATACATCCTAGATTACTACTTTAATTATTTCACATTTCATGTTATATATACTCACTGGTAGATTGGAACAGATCTTGGGTGGTTGTGTACTAGGATTTATGATCACACCCTATTTGGGTTATGTTTTGGACCCAAAAAGATTATATTATTATAGGTATTTATAAGGAAAAGCGCCCTACTATAAGTACTTGATATGAGGATTAAGAGAAAGAGAGTATGGGACCAAGGTGAGGCATGTGATGCTTCTGAGATTATTTTTCATCTTCTGTAATTTTGGAACATGCATTTTATATGAATATAATGTAACATGTTTTGTTTATTTTAAAGAATGTGTAACATGTAGAATAATCAATTGTATGATGTTAATTCCAGTTATTTATACTATCAGTCTTTCGATGTTCAATTCTGTTATATGGTATTAGTGTTTCCTCTATTTGTATGTTTTTTTCTATGTTACACTCTAATAATGATGTCATAGTCTCCAAACTATCACAACTTGGCCCTCACTACAAGTTATAAACCTGTGGTATTGGGGGAGATGCTCTTGAGGCCATATGGAAAAATGTGCTCAGAGCACTATCAAATGGTATCTGGGTTTGAGAAGTTACAAAATTTAATTGAATAACAAATTATATAAAATTATCTCAATTAAAGTAATTTATTTCCCCCCCAATGCCTCTACATTACCATTCAAAAATAGTTGGTCATACCATATTTATATTATATAATGAGTATGATCAAAGTTCATACTATCCCTTATAAAGGATTTTCAATGCATTGACCCACTATATTTATTCTTGAGATACCTCAAATCTATAAATATGAAATTTTATATTATCCATGTTTTGAAATAAATTTACGAATTTGGATAAAAATATTTTCCTATAATAATATAACAAATTGTATTTAAGAATAAATTATAATGGATATGTTTCATTGAAAAATCAATTGTAACTAACGTATTAATATTCATATAGTTCATATAATATATATTATCAATTAGAATGATTTGATATCTAAGATATAGATTTAATAAATCAATTTAGTTTGACTGACTACCCCACGATTTTATATTGGATTCAAAAAATTATGTAGTGCTTAGCTAATGAGATATGTTTTATTTATTGAATAAATGGAAGGGTATTTTTATAATAAACATTTATGTATTTATTTTTAATTTTATGTCATAATAATGTAAAAAAACTAACATAAAAGAGAATTATATCTAAATAAAATAAAACCGATATTATAAAAATTATTGTATTTAAGTTAAAATAATAGCACTCATAAATTACTTATTAGAATATTGTACAATAGACTATGAGTTCCATTAAACGATCATGAATATTGAAATAATACAATATTAATTTAAGTTAAAATTGATTCGTTAATAAATCATAAATAATTAAATAAAGTTAAATATATATGAAATGAGTCTATGAATATACTCAGGGTCGAATGATAATATATTTTTCTTGTTTTATAGTATTTATTTTCCTATGAATTTTTAGTTTTATTGTCTCTTTCAATAAACTAATGTGTAATTTCTATCTTATGAAAAATATAACAGAAGAGTTTATTTCATAATTAATTATTTTTAGTCTATTAATGATTTTTTTAGAAATATTGTTGGACCTTGTGACATTTTTTAGATACATGGATGAAATGAAATTTATAATCACCTAATGTGTGTTTCATCAATATAATGAGTTTGAAAATATAAGACACAACATTGTATTTAGATTTAGTTTTAGATATTTCAAAAAATTTAACTTCTTCAATAACCCTTAAACTAATGTATTTTCATAAATATTACATGTTCTACAGTTACTCAATTTATCTTACATTAAGACACTATTCATTACAATAGAATAAATGAATGAGTTAAAAGGCCATGTTTCATAATAACCAAATCAAACATGTGACATACTATTGATATAAATAAATTTTTTCAAATGAACCTAAGTGATATTTATAAGGGATTTTATTAAAATGTTAACCATATATTTAAAATAAATATAATTTAAGGTATGATGATTGATAGTTATAGAAAATTTAAAGTCATACCTCTATAGTGTGATTATTCCACTAGTTTTCCTATTTTATCATTCATACATTTATTGTAGTAATTTTAATAACATAGGTACCCCTAACACTATCAACTACAAAATGTTTTAAAATCAATTTTGATTATTTGAATAGATTAATAAAATATAATTTTTCATATTTAAAAATTAATGGAATTTTTTTACTTCCCCATAAAGTACATTTCAAATAATTTTTCATTAAATTTGAAAACTACCACATGTAGGATTATATGTATAAAATAATAATATCATAAACATAATTTTGATATATGCAAATATATTTTAAAGACCCTTTGATAAAATAATTTGCTTATCTTTTCCATCAACTAAATAACTATTTAATTAAAATGTGATGAGATTATCACAAATATCTCAAGTTTCGTTTTTTAAGGAATAAATTAATTTATAATTATTGAAAAAATTATTTCATAATTGGTTATTTTATATTTGAGGGTAATTTTTATAAACAACCTTACAAATCCAAATATTAAAAAATATACTATTGAAAACCATATCATAATGGTTGAATAAAATGTGATGCTTATGTTAACATCATTATAATGGATTCATGTTCAATATATGGTGTAAATGATTACTTATAATAATTCCATTATGATTTATTATACACTTATAAAACCAATATAATATTATTTATATAATGAATATGATAATCATCCAATTTATTTTTGGCTGCCCTCTTAATTAAAACATTAAGATAGTATTTTTGAAATTTAAATTTTTCCCAAAACTTTTTTTCCTGAAACATTATTTAACTATCATGATATGGATATTTTGATGTAAATTGTGCTTCTATGTCGGAATGTTTTGTGGCTATGATTATAGACGATGATGTTGACATTATATATGGTTCAAGGATTTAGTGGTCAGTGTTTCTATGGTGTTAATTTTAAATATATTATCAGTATTCATGTCTATTGAAAGTGAATTAGGTATTAAAAAATATAAATTTGATGGTATTCTCTTTTTATGGGAGTGACTCTTGTTGTTCTACTGGATATGTGGTTTTATTTTATATTTTGTCTAGTTTTTTATTTGAAATGTTTATTTTTAGGAGGGTTAGACCTCTATAAATTGTATTGTTCATTGAAACCAACAATAACATAAAAATTATGAGAATTTTTTCTTTAGAATAATCATATAAATCATATTAAATGTAGAGTTATTTCTATTAGGTAGTAAGTTTTTTCATTTGGGATAACATTATTATTTACTAGGAGGTGCTTTTGGTTTTTATTTCTTGGATCTAGTTTATATACTTTAATTTATTAAAAATATTAATTATATCGTTATGTAAATATATAATAATTTTATTTATTTATTAATTTTCTTTATCTTTTAGTACTAATAAACCACTTATATTTCATTAATAATATCTTCTGAAATGATATTTAGTTCATATTGTGTTATGTAATATTGATTCTTAACAAAGACTCTTACTGATTATTGTTTTACATTCCTTCATTATCAAAACTAATATGTTTTTTCATATTGATGGATCTTATTGATATAATATATTCCAGGTATTGGAGTTCATGTTTTGGTCTACACAATGTAATGGTTAATGGAGACATATAGTATACTAACATAAAATTCCACTATAAAAATCACTTATTTTAAGGGTTTTAAAATATTTCACAAATATTCATTTTTGAAAATCTCATCATATATTTTATAAATAATTTTCAAAATATAATTGTATAATATTTAATTTAAATTTTCACTACTATATTAAAACACAACATTAGATCATTTAATGAAAAATTTATTAGAGTTATTTAAGGTTACACTACTAAAAAATATTGTTTGGTAAACCCTGATGAAAACATGTATATTCTCTCATTATTGTTTATAACATTGTATTTTTTATCCTAAAAAATTAAATCACCATGGGTTTTCTGAAAATTTTAAATTTATAAGTATTTTTGTTTAATCATGTTCTAATAAAAACCCCATTAATTACATAACACGTTATAAAAACTATTTGAGCCCAAAAAATATTCAAATGTATTTGTTGATAATAGTGTAAGATATTAAAAGAAACTTAACATTTTAAATATATTTTCAGATAAAATATATGGTTTGGGTCATAAAACATGTGGTATAATAATTTAATCTCAAAGCAAATTTCATTCCAATATTGTATATTATATAATAAATTTATTTAAAGACCATTCTAAATTTGGTCCATAAAATTATAAAATGAAAAATTAATAAAATAGAATAGGGATCCAATCACCAGTAATATTTCTAAATAAAAATAATTGCAACCCTATTTTTGAAACACCATTTCTGTAATATTATACTAATCCACCACCATCCACCAATTCCACCACCCCCATTAATTTTGAAATAAAAAATTGCAAAATTCTCACTAATACTGTAATAATTTCATTAGAATCCATATTAATTTAAAAAATAATAAATACAATGATGAACCCATAATAATATATAAAAAGGATAAAATTCAAAGGATTTCCAACTTATCCAAATAAAGAATAAGGAACTCACATTAATAAAAAATCTACTAAACAACTATTAATTTGGGATGAGATACTATTTACATCTCTTGAACTTGGATTTCTATATTACATGAAAAATTGTGAAATCAACCATTTTTTTCTATAGTAAATTTACTATTCTATAATATAGTAAATCTATGAATATATTCTAGGAAAAATATGATATAATGAATATAAATATGAGTTTATTTACATCAAGAACAATGAATTCTATATTTAATATGATATGTGAAATAGAAACACATTGATGAAAATCACAACATTCACATACAAGAAAAATAATAATGGGGGAGAAAAATGAAATGAATTAATCAATGGAAATATTAGAATAAATTGAAACCAAAATTATTCTATATAATATACTCTGTGGATGAAATCTATGATATAGATTTTTAGTAAGAACTAATGAGATATGTGGTCTGTTAAAACATCCTAGATCTAAGAAATAATAATTCCAATGATGAAGAAAAAATTCTATTCATTGTATAACATCCCAAGAAACCAAAACTTGATATAAAAATAAGATTCCATAAATATTGGGAAGTTTTATTTTCTAACACCTACACTATAAAGTAAAAGAAAGAATAATGGGGAAATCATCTAAAAACAAGATAGGTTAGATATCTAAAAAACCAATTAATATTTTATGAGTGATTAAAAAAGAGTTTATGATATTCTTTTACATTAATAAATTTTGTTCTTTATTCACTATTTTATAAAATTAATCACATTATGTTACATAATTAATAGAATAGATACACTATGAATATACTTATTTAGAAACAATATATAATAAAATTCATGATTTTAAAATCCATGAGCCTATTCTCTTCTCAGTTCAATTATACTAAACCCAAATGGTTCTCAAGATTAATCTGAATCTTAGAATAATAGAATTTATATTCAACATTATTGAGATAAAAATCAATATTGATGTATTTTGAATAATTTTTAATGATAATATTAGAATAATTCTTGAAACTGAAAAATGAAACACTTTGTGGTGCAAATAATATCATATTGGACAGCTGTATAAATTAAAATTATAATACTAGTTTCTTTAGTATTAAATAAAAAAACAAAATTATTTTCATTAGGAAATTTTCTATATAATTCATTATTTTTATGATCATCTTAGTAATTTTGATGACTATTCCTTTTTAATAAATTACCCTATATGAATTAATATTATAATGTAGTAGTATCATATTGTAAATTTATAAATCTATTCGAAAATCAATATTACAAGGAACATATTCAAAAATCTAATAATTTAATATATAATAAAATTACTTTACTTAACCTTATTATAAACGGAATACTATCATTCTTCATATATGTTCTATAGGAATAATTTTTAGTAATATCAATGTTGTTAAGAAGAATAAGATATAATCCCTCAATAAAGAATTTCTCTAGGGGATATCTGAATTACAATATAATATTATCCTTTTCTAATATTAATATCTAAATAATGAATAATTATGGAGATTCATTCATCTTGAAAGGAATTTGATTCAATCAAGAAGAAAATGAAAGATGATCAACCGAACTTACTAGCATTCCTCATTTAATCTGTATTTTTTAGAGATTAGAGGAATATGTGTAGATCAAGGTGTTAGGTGTTCTTCATTGGTTCTTCTAAATGCATTGAAAATATAAAAAAAGGATTAATAAATTAACCCCTTAAATGAATAAGGATTTCAATATAGAGGTGAATATTCTTCTTATATTTTAAATTAATTAAAAATTAAACATAAAAAGATCCACTCTTTATTTAAGTATTATTTTATAATATATTTGGTGAAATTTCTAGGGTAATTATGTTCAAAATTAAGTAAATTATAGGTTATACATTTTATATAAAAATAATGAATCTATTTATTATTGAATACACACATCCATTAGGTCCAGAACCTTCAAAAAAGCCTCTAGACCATGAGAAAAATTTCTAGAACAAATTAGTAAATCTATTATTAAATAAGAATATATGTAAGAAATATAATTAGAACCTCAATGCTCAATTTCTAAATATAATTATCGATCAATACATTTCAATTTAATCATACCATATAAAACTTGTCCATGAATACACAAATGGAGTAATGAAATATCGTGATCCCTTTCAAAAATAAATATTTCTATGGATTTATCTCACATATGAATTTATTCCTACATTATATAATATGAAAAATAGTTCAATTTTATGTTTATGTGTCTATCAACCTCTTGATCATAACTACTATTCAGGAATGATTCTATGATTCAAATTGATTTTTAAATAACTATAAGATCATGTGAAAGAGAAAACATATAATTCCCACACTTTAATAAAAATTGAATTATATAACTAATCATGGAGTATATGGTATTCCAATGAGTCTATTTGATTTTTTATACTAGGGTAATTTATCAATATTAAAGGTGTAATTAAAAAATTTCCAAAATATTGAGAAGTTCATTTTATGATTAAAAATATGATGATATGTTAGATTTGGACAATGATTTTAGAGATTAAATATATACTGAATAAGTATTTACATTGAAATATGGAGAATATCATCGAAAACTTCAAATTTTGTTGAATATTGGAAAATTTATACATTGAGGCCCTTGTTCCATCTTTTATTATTACACCGTGTGAAATTATTCTCATAAAGTAATAAATATGATAGATTATTTTTATAAATAATGTAATTAAAACCATCCGTTAATTTTTGGTGATAACTTTAACTAATTTATTCTCTGATAAAAAAATAAAATAATGAAAAAATGGTGACAAGCACTGGATGATTTCTCTAGTTTCATGATATATGAATTATCTAGTGTTTATTTCATTATGACACATTACATTTAGAATAAAAATAATAAAGTAATAAATTTAATTATGAAAGGGAATATGCAATGTAATATGTTGGGATGTAAATCTAGATTGAATAACTATATCCCAATTTTTCACTAAAAAAATAAAAATCATTATTAGGGTTATACAAAATTTAGGATAATATAACTTCCTAATAATCCCAATATATTTAAATGAGATTTGTTTCATATAAAGGATACCAATAAATAAATGATTTATATTTGATGTTTCCTATTTGTCAATATCTAATATTGAGGGGGAATTAATATCCATAGAGTTCCATATCATTATAAAATTAATCAAGATATAAAATATTTAATAATTTAATTTATTAAGTTGTCATACAAATATTGGGAATAAGTAATTCCTTGCTATCTATTGGGAGATGAAAAGTAATTCCAATACCTATTGATAATAGGGTGAAAATTATAATTCATATTTGTGTTATTTCCTGTAAAAAATTATTAGGAAACCTGAGAGAAAGTGTGGGTTCATAACATTATCATTGATCATGATGGTTGTATAATTTGATCCCATGTAGGACAGCCTGAATGGACCGAATTCCTTATTTTCTATTTTTTCTAGATAATCCCCCTTTTTATGTGTTTATGGGGAACCCGTAAATGACCCGTAGGCCCAAGTAATAAGGCTCAACATGATTTGAAAATACATGACCCGAAGACCCAGAGGAATACCATGCCCAATACATGACCCATAGTCCCAACCCACTAGAACTTCCCCTCCCTAGCTTCTGCATCATTGATCACCTAGCTCCCCACCTTTCATTGCGGATCAGATTTCATTTCCCTATACAAAGCGGCACGCTCCTGCTTGGCATCCAAGAGACCCATGTTCAAAATGAGAAATTCTCCTATAGTAAAGGATTATCACAATGTTTTTGGTAAGGAACCTCAATATATTCCTTGTGAATTTGGTGTTCTAAGTAGAGGGGATTAAATATATATTAATTCTAATAAAAATTCTCATATATTTTCTTTATAAAATACTTTATTTAAAAGGGACTAAATAGTTTTAGTTATTTAGGGGATGAGTCACTAAAAACATGCATATGTGAGGCAGAAAATGGAAAAAGATCATTGGGAAGTTCAAAAACAGAGGAAAGATATTCCATCAGTTAGTTTAGTGGGGGTGTCTTTAGTTGGTAGATATTATTCCTATATACATATATCATCGTAGATGATATGATGTTTTTGATCAAAATAAATGATATTTTTGATTATTATCAGTGGGAATCTTAAATGAGAGGGAAGGAGGTGTGATATCTAGTTGTGAAATTTATTTATTCATGGCACATAAAAGTCCAAAGTTAGAACCACCATAAGGATAACCAAATTTACAGTCATGGTCAACCTTATGGGGAATAACATAGGGGGAATCCAATTTTCTATATAATTTTTATTCCTATAATTAAATTGATAATGGGATTTTAGATAAAAAAGAATGAAGAAACCAATATTCAAATTACAATGAAATATTTTCCAAAAATGTTTTTTATTCAAATTTTTTTGATGTTTTCTCATAGCAATAACACGTTGTAAATCCATTTAAACACATATATATTTAATAAATTGATTGTTTTATGAAATTATACTAGGAAATATCGATTATAATCACATTATGGGAATCTATAATACCTATTAGAATTGTTGTAGTTTTTAAAGTTGGGGGAGGTTTATTAAATAGCTACACACTAAAATCACATTTTGAACACGCCCAATTTATAAACAAATATCCATTGGAATAATTGTAACACTCTATTATCACATTAAATTAATTCTTATGTCCAAACCTTGGAATAATCACCATAAAAATAGTTTAATACTACCGTGGGGGTGATCTAATATCCTAAACATAGATAACTATCCTGGTACCCTCTATGAATTAATAATATTACAGAATATATCCAAATGTGTTAAACTAAAGATAAAAATAATTACCATAGTTCAATGGGGGTACTTAGTATATTATTAAAACTAACTATGAGCTTATATTAAAATAATTTCACTTAAATAGAGAGTAGGTGACAATGGATAATTTTTGTTGGCTAGGGTAAAAGGAATATCATACATTCGTATTTGTTGGGTAATGTGAAAATTACAAATGTCATGTTTCTCTAAAAGTAGTGGATGATGAGTAGTATATGGTGAAATAACGTAATACCCTATCCCATGTGAGGGGTTTGTCTTGATGTTCTCCTTAATTTATGTCTTAACAATTTAATATAGAATTTTAAAATCCCATATCATGGATACAACCATGGTGATTCATAAAAAAATTAATGGTTATTTTGATGAAACATTTTCAATACCTGTACATCATGATGTGAATCCATATTTGATTCATTACTTTCATAATGTATTAGTTTAATAATAAATGACTAATGGTCCTTCTTTAAAAAATATTAATAAGGGAGAAATATATATTCATTTTGAAGGATTGAAAAATGAGGAGTCTAAAAATGAGATTAAGGAATACAATTAGAGTTTAATTTTGAATGAATATATTATATTTATTTAGGATTAAAACATTAATATATTTTCAATAAATATTTCAATAAAATATGAAAAATAAATTAAATATAATCCATTGAAATGTTTCCATTAAAGAGAAGTTCATAACTTCTGTAATAATTATTTTATGTCAAAATAGATTGATAATAATTATGATTGTGATTAATTGAGTATGATTTCTTTTTGTTCAAGATAGTGAGTATATTTTTATTATTATTTATAGTGAATATGAGTTCTCTAGTAAAATGGTGGAAGGATAAAAAACACATAATTCTTTCTGAAAGTGAAATTGATGGAGTTTCATGTGAAAAGAACTAAATATATAATGGTAGTTATTATTTGTTGAGGTTGTCAGTATATATTTCTACAACAACAAAAATTTGATCAGTTTATCACCTTTTAACAACTATTGTATATTAAATAATTTTCAAATAAAAAGGAAAAATGATTCGTGGTATGTAAAATAACAATTTCATAATTGTGTTCAAGTGGGTGATCTTTTAGTGGAATACTTTTTTTATGTATTAAATGAATATTTATTAAAATAATAGATGATAAAAAAATTATAAATGATGATGTAAAAAAATAAGTTCATTATAGTATTTTTGACCATGATTTTATATTGATGGGTAATCATCGGTAGTTTATAATAGCGGACTAGTGTACAGTCAATAGCAGGGTTGGTAGAATGAATCAAAAGGAGAGAGACCAATGGCTAGGTGGATGTTATTTTTATATGTAGGAGATGATTCATATAACACAAGGAAATTGGATTAGTGATTAGGTCATTAAAATGACACAAGGGTGTGGATGGGTTATATTTACATAATGTATCACTACTAAAATCATGTTTTTAAAATCACTATAAATGGATTTTTTTTCTGCGCCCCTTTTAATTCTGAATTGGGAATCACCTTTAAAATTCAGTCACTTTTATTTTTTATAAAATATAATGAATAAATCCATTAATACCCTGAGTCTTTTTGAATTTTTTCTTTCAATGAAAATATTTTTCTTCGAAATCTTGTGTTACATGCAATGTGTTTATCATGTGTTACATAAAATAGTGAGTTTTTTCAAACCATTATATATTGTGTATATGGTTAATTAAAAATAATTATTTTGAACTAGGATTTGAAAATAACAATATAATTATTGATATTTTATTATTATATATTAATTATAATTATTTTTTAAAAATCACACAGATTATTAAAAAATAAATTAAAATGTTTCGAAAATACTTTTTATCAAAAAAATATTAATTTATTTTTGTAAAAATTAATAAAAATAAGTTTAAAAAATTTAATAAAATTAATATTTAAAAATAAATTTCATTTTTTCATTGATCATATAAAAATTACCTTATGGTGTGTTTTTATGATTTTTCTGAAAGGATTTATTTTTTTATAGAATGGTGAACAATATTGAATTTTAATTGAAAACAATATTTTTATATAATTTAATTATAATGGACAATTATATTTGAAATTTTTTTTATTATAAAACTATTTTATTTTTAAATATTTTAATAAAAAAAATCAATGGAATTAAAACCATATTTAACTTCAATATAAAACCATTTTTACCCTCTGAGCATTTTCTCCTTAACAACCTGTTTTCTGATCATTCCTATGGGATTAATATTAATATCAAAATTGTCAATTCTGTAAACAGAATTTTGAAAAATGGATTCCATTTTTTAATCATAAAAAAATATTTTATCTAATAATTTCTACATAATTTTTTGACAACATTTATAGTAAAAACTATAAAAACTATTTACCATGGTTATGACAAAAAGTGGTTTATCAAGGCTTAGACTAAAATAAAAAGGGTTAAAATATAACCCAAGACCAATCTAAAACCCAATGTGTGGACATATTTATACATTATTTCATTAATTATATATAAGGGACCCTGATTTTATCATTTTAACTTGAATAACACAAGGGTTGAGTCCTTTCTCTCAAACAATTAAAAATGTGCGACTCAGAACACTTAGAAAATGAAAACATTTATCTTATCATAATCTCTCCTTAAATTTCTTTTCAATCATCCAATCCATACACATGAAATATTTATAAAATCAGTATTATCATCATATAATTCTTATTATGGTAATTAATCTACTTGGAAAATATTTTTGTATAAACCTATAGTGGTTACCTAAACAAGAGATAACGTTAATCAAATAGTTTTTTTTATTTGTTCCTCCACCCATTAAATTATTATTATAACATGCCGATATATCATCATCGGTATGTTAAACATATTAATTTTTAATAAGTTATGTTCATTCCCTATAACCTTCTACACCTCTATCAAATGGGGGAGCATAATCATCGTTCATGTGTACAGAATACTTCTACCACTTGAACCTGTGTCATTCATGTTTCCACTACCTCCACTAAAGGATGGAAAAAATAATGGATTTATTATATAAATATATTATATTTATGATATTATTATTCTCTATATTTTATATCACACATACATTCATGCTTTACATTTTTTGGAATATGATAATTTCACTAATGTGAATGGTGGACTACAACCTCGCGAAGCAATGTGATTAATTGAAGCTTTATAAGGAAGTTATTAGGGTCGGTGTTAATGAAAATATTATATGTATATATGATATGAAAATTATATTTTAATGATAACATTTAAATTATCTTTATTTCATTTAATCTGCAAATATGGAAATAGCGTTCAATTTTATGTACGAATTATAATCTCCACGAATGGTGTATTTCATTTTTAATTAACAATTTTATGGATAAATATAAATGGATATATAATGAATCTATATGATATTTTTATCTTCGTTAAATTTTTGGGAATGATGAAATCATTATCAAAGTAATATGATATAATGTAACAAAGTAAATCATACATGATAAATAAGGCAGTTATTATCGGAAATGTAACTTTATCGTGGAATTATTAATAAAAATATAATAAAATGTAATAATAAAACCATAAATGGTAGGATGTATATAAATATGGTGTTTTAATAGATTTATTAAAATATTATATATTATATATGAGGTTTGAACATGTTTGATAGAAGTCAAGACTTAAGTTAAGGGATTTAGGAATCAATTTTCCTTCATTGAGGCATACATTATGTCATACAACAATATTAATTCATTAGGTATATAAAAAGACATTTTTTCTTATAATATAATGATTTTATTTAACCTCAATATATTTTACATTATATTTTATATTATTAATTCATGGGGATTATGATAGAATGTTACTGTGGTATTGATTTTATATTACAGTTTTTATCGGGATTATTTTGGATTATGCTTCTGATGGTAATATATTAAGATCCATAAATTGAGAAACTTGTGAATTATAATCTGAACTCTTTTTTAAAGTCATTTTCATGTACTAGAATATTTTTACACTCTTTATTAGTTAAAATAACTAAGAAAATTCTTTTAAGTAAACATAACATTATTTCTCTCTTTGGTCAGAAATTAGTTTTCATCTAAAAAATATAATTTCTAAAAATTATTCATAAAATTTTTATTATTATCAAATAATTTGTAAAATAAATTTCTACCAATTTTACATTTTTTATAGATTTTTATTCAAATTAATATTCATAGTATTTTCTAAATAATTACCATTTTTACTGAAAATGTGAACTGAATCATTATATTAACATGTACAGTATAAAAAAATTAATCCATTATGATGACCATTAAATTATTTGAATATTAAGTTATATGTTTTCATGGTTTTTAAATGAGAAGCTTTTCCAAAATATTATATGTTTGTAAAAAAATTATTCAATGAGCAAATAATATCTTCCTGAAGAAATGATTTAAATGATCACTCTAAATTATGTTCCATGTTATATTACATCTATTTTCATTACCTATGATCTACTAGGGATGTAATACAGGGGTTGAATTAATATTAGTTATTGGAATAGTATTTGTTTATGATGGAATTATTTTTATTAAACCTATATCTCTTCTATGGGTTATATAATGATATAAATCTTATGAAACCCACTTCATTTTCAATGAGTTGTTGTATGATAAAAAGATGAAATTATTATGAAACCTATATATTTTCAATATGTTATGATATGATGTAATGTTTATGAAACTTATTTCATTTTACATTGCATGATATGATGAACGTTTTATAATCCTTATGAACACATAAATATGGATTTCATTATGAGATGGTTGGGATAAACATCTCCCTCTAATGGGTTGGGTAATGATTTATATATCATGAGATAGAAACTACTATAATAGGGTGTAAAACCAATTTAGTGTGGGATGTTGTCAGCTATGATGGTATTGGGAGTGAACCCTAACTACTATTATGGTGTAGAGAGTGAACCCACTTCACACAAATATGATTAGAAATGAGCCTTGACTAATATGGAAATGATTTTTATTCATATGCATGTTCAAATATTTAATGTCTTATTCCAATGTAATTTATTAATGGATCATGTTGTTTTATTTTACTATGCTTCATATCTAATGAAATTTGAATATTTATTCCATGAATCATTGTTATATTCTTTAATATGAAGGTTCTGGTTTTAAAACGTTATTATCAAGTTCTCATACCCTCATGATCATGTTATTATTATGTATATCCCTTGGTAACCCACACAAATAATCTAAAATCTATTTTTTATGATTCATTTACCCAGACTATATTGAAATTGATTCTATATGATATATCTCAGAAGTGTTCTAGTAATAAAGATTATAGCGTGAGATGATGTAGTTTACTTATATACCAGTTGGTTTGGTTTCAATGATTTTAGAGAAAATAAACTATTATTATCCTGAAGAGTGTGTTTTTCTAATGTATTGAATATTTATCATAATTGATCTCATATCATTGTATGTTATCCCTCGATCAAAATATTTTTTATCATTAGATATTTTTTGTTAACAATTTTAAACTAGGATTTGAAATCCATAATCTGGTCCCTATGGGAATTGATAAGGATATGATTATGGTTGATTCAAAGTTTAGGAAAATGTCTTGAAATTTTTGTTATTGATATATTTATTGGGTTATGAGAAATTAAATCCCCATATAGATACTAAAATTGGATGTGGATCCACCATAGGGGTGCGCAGGGGTAATAACTCAAAAAATGGAACAATGGGATGAAATCAATCATCACCTAGTGCCCTAAAAAAGGCATTGTGGCACATATGGTTTGAAACCCCCAGGGGATATTCATTGGAAATTCAAAAATTCGTTATAAAAAGTGATGATGTATTTAAATAGAATACGATATTTAATAGCCTAGGATAAAACTAATTTTTCATAGATTAATGAATAAGGTATCATAATTTAGATATCGTCTAAGTGTTTTTTCATGATTATGTTGTTCCCCATCATGAAGACTCATTATTACACAGTGTTTTTTGTTTTTAGTTAATATATTGAACCTAAAATAACCATGTTAATGTTGACTGAAACTTAAAATGAAATGAATGTACACCTAATCGTCCAAATGATATGAGAGATGAAATGAAAAATCTCACTGATATTATCACAATACATTATCAATATATGAATGATTCCAGACAACTAAATGAAAAATAGATTGTAAACAATATATTGATCCCATCATGAGGAAATATGAACCTTATTTTAGTTTTTATTATGATCCTCTAGCTTATGAATATTCTATCTGCACCAATAAATAATTATTTCCAATTATTTAGTTTTCATTTGATGAGAAATTAATTTTTGAGGTTTACCATTAGGAAGGTAAAGTGGATAAATGGTGGAATATTATAAAGAATACGAGTTAATTGGATTAAATTGTATTCATGTATTTGAACAAGATGAATAATATATTTTTTCAATAATTACATTTCTCATATTCTTCAAATGATAATAATGACGGAGTCACATGAGCTGAAAAAAATGGTTGTTGAATGTGTTGGTACCTATAAATAAAATATTACTTTTATATTAAGGTACACTTCAGGTACATCCATCCAACATAGAAGTATAGTTGTTCTATTCTTCTATGACTTCAAACCAAGTCTCTAATGGGTGTTATCCATAAGAGTATCAAGTAGTTATAAAGTGATTATTTATGTTCTGCTAATGTGTAAATAGATGGCAGAGATAAGGGTCAATATAATTTATTTTCATAATAAGAGACAATTTAATTTAGTGGAAAATATATTAACTGTGGATAGGAGAAGATGAGATTTCATTTATGATCTATATTTTGTTATAAGCATAGAAGAAATTTTCATAGGGGTAATATTACATTTTTATGTGTGTATGGGAAGTTCGATGGGAAATTGATTTCTGATGCGATGGGAAGATATTAGCTAATGATGATATTATAGGGAAAATTGAAGAGAATGCACCACACACACTCTAATGATTCAAATTCATGGAGTATGAGAACTATTCTAACAATTTACATAATATAGAGGTTAATGATGATGATCAAAATTAGTAAGATTTTAATTAGAGATACAATAGGAAATATCATGTTATAACTATTTATAATGAGGGTTGAGATGATGAAAAGTTGAAAGGCGCACTTATCATCAAATCTAAAACTTTTAATGTCTTATTTGAATCTAGATTTACCGATTCATTCATATATGAAAGATTTTATATTTGTATAAAGGTTCCCACAAAATGATTAGATAAGGAATTCAAAGTGAATAACCATAATGGTAGGATGTTTCATCTAATGTATATGTTTCTTATTTTTTTATATGGTTGGAATGTTATTCCCAAAAATCTTTTTATTATTCTTCTTATAGATTTTGATGTCATCTTACAAATGCATTTCATTCCTATAAAAAATACGACATAAATTTTTCAGAAATGGATGTCATGTTTGATATTCCATAGAAACCAATGATAATATATTACTTTGATGATAAGTATAAACATTTGATTGAGGTTAAATCCATTGTATGGGTATTAATTTCCAATCATAAGTGGTGTTTCTCTCAAATAGTTGGGTAGGAACTCAACAATGATGAAATGCATACTGTGTAGGAATTTTTTATATATTTATAGAATAATTTTCAATCCATCCACCAAAACATGAATTTGAAATCTCTATATAACCCATTATTGAAGCCACACCAATATCATGAAAACCCTATAAAATGACCTTGATTTATTTGAATGAATCAATGAATAATCTCTTAGAAAACCAGGAAAATGATTCATTTTTCTATGTGTGTCTCTTATTGGTTCACCTTTTTTTTAATGAAGGATGGATTAATGTGAATCTACAATTATTATTGGTGTTTAAATAAGATAAAAATCAAGAAAATTTATCTTCCTCCCTGTATTGATGGATTTTTTAATCAACTATATATAGCTCAATACTTTTCAAATATTGACCCTTTTTTTGATATCACGAATTTATTGTCATGAAGAAGGATATAACAAGGACCAAATTTTATACAAGGTGTAGAATCTATGAATACATAATGATGACTTATATTCTTAAACATTCCCCAAAAATTATCATGGATTTAATGAACAAACTCTTTAAAGATTACCTTGTTCAACTGGTGGAAGCCTTTATGGATGATATTATTATCTACATAAAGAGAAACTGGGAGCATGATGATCACTTGAGTAACATACTAAAAAACTTAATTAAGGGGAAACTATGTATGAAATTTAAAAAATAGTATTTTTACTGAAAATGGATTCATTTACCATTAATATAATTGTAAGATATGCTATATTAGTATATTCATCAAAGGTAGTGGCTATTAAATGTTATACCGGACAAACAATATAGAATAAGATCCATATTTTTCTTGGTTTTGTTAGTTATTATTGATGGTTTTTGGAGAATTTTTCATGACTATCTAATCCTCTGATGAAGGTGACTTGGAAGGGTACCATGTTCCTATGAATAGATGAATGCGATAATAGTTGTGCAGAATAGAAGTTATCATTAGTTAACACACCTCTGTTTACATTACCATGCAGTTGATAATTGGTTTTAATTTATGGTGATGCATCCCAGATGGGATGGGTATGTTCCCTTATGTTTAATGATATGGTTATATCTTATGCCACACGATAACTGATGATTCATTAGAATAATTTTCTACCTCATGATTTGGTACTATATAGTGTATTTTTTGAATAAATGTTATATATGGATTATCATTATGGAGAAAATAATGATATATATACCAATAAGAAATGTTTAATGTATATGTTCACCCAAAAAGAGTTGCACAAGTTCCATGGAAGATGGTTAGATATGATTAGGCACTATGAATGATCAATACATTACCACCCTGGGAAACAAAAATAGGTAGAAGATGCATTGAGATAAAAGGATCATGATAGATTACCATATATAGTGATAAAAAATGATCTAATATTTTTGGATTATCAAACGACGGATAAGTAAATCCAAAAGTAATGATGAGAAAAATTATCTTTTGAAATTAAATGTTCAACCATCTATCCTTGTGATGATTTAAGAGGTGAAGGAGGAATATTTAAATCTACTAAATATTGTTAGAAATGTTTTGATTAAAACCTTGATCATTATCGAATGACAAGGTTTTGGAACAGATTATGTATCATTCACATTCCATACATAAAGGAGTTTAGATAAAGGTTATTTTTATTTATTCTCTATTTATCTGGGATATATGAATATTTATTGATATTTTAAGGAGTATTTATAGTGGGATGGAATGATGGGAGATGTAGAAGTGTTTTTATCTCTTTTGATGGTTTGTTAAACCATTATGTATTAATTTATAAAAAATTATTGTATGATACATCGATTTCCCTTTCAATAATATAAATGGGAAAAAATAACCATGTATTTTTTCACTCGACTCTACAGAATATCTAAAGAAAATAATGCTATATTGGGTGTAGTGGACCACATTACAATGTTAGTACACATCATCACTATTATAGAGTTATTGTTTCTGGGTCAGCTATAATGGTTATAGATTATGGAAGGTTTAATGTTTCATAGACTACCACATTTTGTTGCATCCGATCAAGATCTGTGGTTTCTCTCTTGTTCTAGTGAATTATTTTTAAATTTATTTTTACGGATTTTATTTTAATCATTATGTATAATCCTCAAAAAATTTATAAGTACAATAAAACAATTAAAACTATATACGACATTTTTATGTCTTATTCTTTTGATATCAAATGAAGTCCGGATAAAAACATTCCTCTTATTGATACTTCATAGAACAATAGCATTCACTTTTGAATTTAGATGGACCTTATGAATCACTATATAGAAATAAATGTATAGATTCACCTATCTGGAATGAATTTGGATAAATAAATAAATTAAGACTCTAGATTACAGAAAAAATGGTATAGAATGTTAAATCCATTCAGTAACATATCAAGGAATCTTTGTGTCAGTAGAAAAGTTATCCCATTAATTGATGACATGATATTCACATTAAAGATTCAAATAAGGTGTTCCTAAAAATTTATCTATGGTATAAGGTCATGATATTTTGGAATAATTGTATAATAATACCTAGGTCAATCTGTCACTTTTAAATTCTTGATCATATCAGGATGGTAGACCGTAACTTAACACATCCACCATACCCTTCTCAAATCCATGACTTATTCCATTTATCAGCCCAGAGGAAGCACATAACTAACCCATCACATGTAAATAACCAAGAGTCCATTGAAATTTGGAAAAATATTTCTTATTCTGATCAAATGCTAGAGACTCTGGATCATATAGTAAAATTTCTATGAAATAATTCCACCCACTATGTTAATGTTTTTCGGGTAATCCCCCTATTTGGAGAAGCTATGTGGGATGATGAAAATATAATGAGGTAGTAGTATACTGATTTTTATAGCAATGTGATTATTTTTTTATGATAAAATCATTTTACTGGTGTAGAATGATTCACTATTAGTTTGTTTAAATTATTATTTTCAAATAATTTAAATTTCATTGATATCTTGCATTACATGAAACACTATGTTTATATTGCATTACAAAAAATAATAAGTTTAAATAAACCATCATCTATTATTTATATAGTATTTAGAAATATTAATTATAACATATCCATTTAAATTAATGATATAAATATTAATAATTATATTTAAAACATTAATTATAATTGATTTTTAATAAACAAATATTGATTAAATGTACTTACTATTCATTAATAAAACTAATATTAAAAAAACCTTTTATTAATTGTTTTTGTGAACATTAATAAAATTATTGTTTCAATATTTATAAATCTTTAACAACAATAATTCATTTTTGAGGTCCTAATTTCAAAATTAACTTATGGTTAATTTTTTTGAATATTATGAAACGTTTTATATTTAGATGAATAATAAAAAATATTGAAATTTTATTGAAAACACTATTTACAATTAATTAATTTATAATGTAAAATATAATTTTAAAGTGGTTGAAAATTAAAATTAAATCATTTATACATACATTAATACAATATAGTTTATTTTAATCAGTATCATTTTCTATTTCTATATACAATCTTTGTAAACGTTTGGGTATTTTCTCTTCAAAATCCAGCTTTCTCATCACATCTCTGAGATTAATTTTAAATTAACAATCTCAAATTATTTGAATAAAAATTATAAAAAATATTAATTATTTAGAACAAATATAAAATAAATAATATAATAATTTCAACAATTTTTTTGATCCAAATAATGTGTAAAAGAGTGAAAAAACATTACTACAGTTATGATAAAAATGGGGTTACTGATGGGTTAAATAAAAAATATAACGGTAAAAATTACCCAAAACATGTCCCAAACCCATTTATGGACATATATAAACATTATCCATTATTTTATTGGAAATTTTTCCTTTTTTTAACCTTGAGAGATGAAAAATCATGGGTGGATTTCATTTAATAAAAAAATTACAAATGTGTAACTCACCACACTTATAATCAATGGTCCATTTTACTCCTTGATTCATTCCATAAAACCATATTGGTTCAACAAATACATTCCTAAATAACATTCCAAATTACATCTTCCCATCCCAGAAGCCTTTCTTTGTACAAAAAGTTATTCAAAGAGGTGTTTTGGGGTAAACCTTATGAGTATTCCCAAAAAGGTAACCATTAACACAAATTTTTATTTTTTATCCATCCACCTACTTAAGTTATTATTATTAAATGATGATATTATGAATAATTTATATTACATATAATTATATGTTTTATGTTTTGTTAGTTACCTAAAAACAACTCCACTTATATCAAATAGGTTACAAAATCATATTTCTTGTGTACAGTGGACTACGACTCCACGATTTGATGTCATTCATCATTATATTAATAGCTATAAATTATTGAAATAATTACGGATTAATATTTATATATTATAATTATGAAATTATTATTATTATATAATAATAAATTGAAACATACATTTATACATTATATTTTTTTGGGAATGTAATAACATCGCTCATGTGTACGACATACTACCATTATGTGAAGCGATGTGATTCATTCATAATAAAAATGGAATTCATTAGGTATTGATTTAATGAATATATATTATATATATGAAAAAAAATCATTAATTCGAATTTATCATATAAATTACTATATATCATTTTGATGAGAAAATTAAAATAGTCTTCATGTGTACACATGACCTCCCATCTCAATGAACAATGTATTTTAATTTATATGACTAAATTTTATGGATTACTATAAATATTTATATACTGAATATATATGATATTTATATTGTTTTATAATTCTTGAGCTGATGAAATCTTGATCAAATTAATAGGACTAGAAATGAAAAATTAAAATAATGATAAAAATAAAGCAGTTATTACCCAAAACATAACATTAAGACGAAATTATTAATAAATGGGTAATACAAGGTGATTTGAAAATCATATAAGGTATGAGATATATAAATATGATATTTTAATATTCTTATAAGACAATAATATTTGTTATAAAAATATTTGAATGGGTAAGATGAATTTAAGGATTTATGTTAAGAGATTTTTTTCTCCATTATTCTACTTGGAGACATATCTTATGTTATACGCCTATATTCCATCATGAGGTGTACATAAAAACCTTTGAAATGAAATTTTTTGTATTTATTTATCCTAATTATATTTTTTTCCAATTTTATGTTATCACATCGTGGGGATTATGATTCAATTTTACCAATGTGATAATGATTTTATGTTATGATCTCATCGTTCCACAAGATTGTTTAAGATTATGTTTCCAATGATAAAATATGATAATCCATTAATAAATTTACTCTGAAATTTTATTATAATAGGTTTTTTGATGATATTTTAATTTAATATTACCATTTTACAATAATGTTTTACTTAAAATAATTGATAAAATATGTGTATGAAAACCAAGTATTATTTATCTCTTAAGTCGAAAATCTATTTTCTTCTAGAAAAGATTTTTTATAAATATGATTTCATTTTTTACATTATCCAATGATTTTTCAATATAGTCAATAAATTTTTTAATTTTTTTATAATTTTTTTAAATTTATTTTAATGTTTTTTCCAAAACAATTATATTTTTCATTTACCTAAACTGTTTAAAGAATAATTGTTTTAGTGTGTATGTAATGGATTAAATATCAAGTTAACATGAAAATTATTTGATTTTAAAATAAATTTATAATTTTTCAATTAAAAATATTGTCCCAATTTTAAATTTTTTAAAAATTATTTTTTAAATATAAAAGGATATTTCCATCATGAACTATTTTAAATGACTGTTCGAAATTATCTTCCATATGATATTCCATCAGTCGACATTACCTATGTTTTTCTTGGGTTATTATCCAAAGATACTATACTTATTAATTCCCCTAATGTTTTTTCTTTATGATGGAAATATATTTATTAATCTTGATTCACTTTTATTGGTCATACCATGATAAAATTCTTATGAAGAAAGCTGATTTTTCAATGGATTATTGTATGATGAAATGATGAAATTCATATGAAACATTTCTGTTTCCTATAGGTTATGATATGATGGAATGTTTATGAAATCAACTTTTTTTCATGGTTTATGATATCTTGAATGTTTTATAATCTTTTGGAACACATAAATTTTGATTTCATTATATTATGTGTGGGATATATATCTCCCTCCAATACATTGGGTAAATATTTTTATCTCAACTAAAATATAGGAATAGAATGGGGAGTGAACTCAGTTCAATATGGGAATTATTCTTCTTGGTTGTTCTTATGAGTAAACCTTTATTACTACTATTCTTTTGGGAGTAAAAAAATTTCACTATGACATCCTTGTTGATTAGCCTTCACTATTATGGGTATAAATTTCAATGCATATGTGTCAGAAAAATTCTATATCTTATAACAATGTTATTCCATCATATTTTTTTTGATATACATAATATTAACGGCTTATAAGTAACCCATAATTAACAATTGACTCAACATTATGATCTTTTATATGTAGGGAAAATGGTTTCCAAGTTATGTTTAGGTTCTCATTCCCTTATGATCATGTTATACTCATATATTTCTGTTGTTTGAATGTATTCTGAATCTGAGTTCACCAATTTATAAGTTTCCTTTCCTTAGGTGATAAATAAATTTATTACATATGCTATTTTTATGATTCTTTCTTGCTATAAAGATCAAAGTGGGAGATAATTAAGTTTTCATATGGGCCAGTTTTTTGTGTTTCTATGATTCCAAATATATTAGTCTATTATGATCCTCATGTTTGTGCTTCTAAAATGTGGTCAATATTCATAATAAATGGTGTAATAATTATTTTAGATATTCCTAGGTATCTATAAACATCCCATTTATCAGTTATAAGAATAATTGATAATAGTAACCTTTATCATTTGTTTAGTTATTATAATGGTGAATATTACATATTCTAAAAATTGACTATATAAATGTGGAACATATCCAATGAGGGGTAATCACCTTTAAAAGCATAAGTTTGTAATTATATCAATCACCACCCTAAATAATTATGAGGGGGAATGTGTCTAAATAAATGTTAAGACACACCTAGTGCTTTATAATATAGAATACTCATATGCTCTATATTAACCATGAAGAATTATTTTCCTACAATTAACATTGTCTCCTAACAATTAAATCAATTAAATCCAATCACTATCTACCATGGATAATACAACACATTAATATTACACTCACCAAATTATTTAATTGATATGGGTTGAACCGATTACATTACTGATACCCTGTGACTTCCATATAGAGATGTTCTCTTAGACATAAAAATTATTATTCTAATTGGGGAAATATTTGATTTATTTATTTAACAATATATTTATTATAATTTTTTATTATCTTTCTTGATCCTATAGGAAGGGTATGAAATTTTGTTAAGACACTTATGGTGATTTAATTTTAATTAATGAAGTTAGGAGTGATTCCCATAATTACATAACCCCTAGATTCATCAAGGGGCCTCATGAGAAAAAATCTGTTGGGTTTTGGTGAAGTCCATTCCCCACAATAGGATAATTTCTAGACTACCATCCCATTAAATAGCATTGTTTTGTGGAACATTTTGTTGAGATAGATTTTTGGATTTATAACATTAAGATTTCAATTATTACGAGATCAATTATTATTAATGTACATGTTATCATTTCGTTTAAGTGATATATAATTCCCACTATTATAGATGATTATGGATTTATATTCCTTATTCATTCTTTCTATAACACTGATTCCATGTTTATGTTATGTAAACATCTAGTTCATGTTACCCCTTATTGAGCATCAGATATATTGGTATGTTGTATTTCTTTCCATAAAAACCTAGATAAGGACTTTGTGTAATATTTTAGGATATGATATAAGGGATAATGATGTTCTCAAAATATGTCAATGTTTTGTATAAATTATGAAAATGCAATTTATGTGAGTATCTAGTCATCAAATACATCTATGTTTTTTGTTTCTTTGGGAAGCCTTTTACAATGTACTAATAAGATAATATCACTACAGTCTTTGGGATTCTAGAGTTCAACGTGTTATAGTTGGTATGAATGTATCTTTAGTATCAACTATGTGGATAGTATTTAGAAGAACCAAGTTAGATAATAAAATTATAATGTAAGATCATCATTTTTTCGTGATAAAATTTTATAAAACATAGAGTAAATTTTATTTTATAATTAAATATATTGAGTTAATTATTAGAATTACATGGTTTATAGATATAAATTAATGAGAGGAATGCAAATTTTATCAACACCCATAGTCCATGTGGGGATATTGACCAGGAACATTTTAATGAATCTAGTGTTGATGATAACCTATTTATAGACAAATTTTCAATGTTAATTATGGGTTTATATATATTTTTGTTTCACAATAAGAATATTACTGATCTACAACATTTTGTATCTATGATTGATCACTTCACGTGAGTAACTCCTTTAGCATTCAATATAACTACTAATCTATTGGAACCTAAACAATAGAATTTTTTTTATAGAATATCATTCTCATAATGGAATGTATTTAAATTGAAAATAATATAAATGAAAGTATATCATTTTAATGAAAAATCAATCCAAGTATGATAACTAATTACAAACACTAAGATAGAATATTAGATCAATTTCATGTAATGGGAAAATTTATCAGTTGAATTATATTAATAATACATGATTCATGAGAAAAAAGTGGGAATTTAAATGATGTTCCCTAATATTAGACAAAATGGGAGGAAATGTTGGTGAAAATGAGGACAACATTACTATTATATATTTTCATACTGTAGACTATTTACATTGAGCAGAAAAGAATCATTTTTTTATAGTTTATGGGTTAAAAATGAGCGAGAATTCGGAATTAGTCTCTCATAACATTTAATCATTAGTGGTTATAGATTCTGTAATGAAATATCATTTTCATACATGGATATTATATCTTTTTAGATGAATATTCAAAAAAAATTGAATACACACACTTAAGGGCCGTAATATTTTAGTGTCTTTCGATTCAAAGTAAACAATCTTCTAATTTATTGAATGATCTTAAAAATATTCTGAATGTATCAACCCCATAATTAATATTTAGATACATAACTACTTAAATACATCCACTATAACACGAGGAGAGGAATCATAATGAAAGGTGAGCTCCGATTCTCATAAATGGTAAACATGGAAGTTATTGAAGAATATCTTGAACATATGTTTTTATGGAAATGATAATAACCTTTTAAAACTACCCCCTACATATTAAAAATGGTTATATTGACTTATTGAATAATGATTGGAAATTTCAAAGACATGAAACATAACTCAATCAAAGAACATGATCAATGAGAGAACATCATTTGTATAAGACTGAAGTTTGTGGGATACACATATTTTTATATCATTTTTGACATATAAAAATATATAAAAGTAAAAATTTAATGTTAAGGATGGGAAAATAGGGCCTAACATATAATTATGGACATGAAATCATGTCGATGCATAACATTATAAAAAATGAAATATAGGTCCACACATAATATGGTGAAAATTTAATCAGTTTCATGTAATATATTTTGATCCTGAAATAAGGTACCCAATTAATATCTAAACATGTAAATAGGTTTACATATAACATATTTACAAATTAATTTTCCAACATTCCCCAATGTAGCTGACGGACCTACAGGTTCCACCAGTCCCTTAATGAAAATCATACATATGTGTAATACATGATCAAAAAACATTCATCAGATCATAACCCATGAAATGAAATGGTATTCAAAAATATTTCATCATATTATAAAATATACAAATGATATAGGTTCTTTAATAATTTTATCATTTAATCCTAGCATAACCAATGAAATTAAGAAGTGATATTCCAAATAATTTTGTCATTTTATAACCTTCATAAGAGAAATTAATTTTTTAAACACAATTTCAACATAAACTATTCATATAAAGAATAATAATAGTATCCTTGGTTTATTTATTTTGAAAATAAATAGTTTATTTGAATGATATCATCTTAGATAGAGAAAAGTTTTAAAACATCAGTTTGAATATTATTGAGGGAAATAAATTTTCATTGAAAATAAATTTTTCTTAAAATATAAAAAAATTCCAAATATACTTCATTTAAAATAAATATAATAACATATAATGGAAGCATTAAAAATAATTTAAAACATTTATTAAAAAATGGAACCCATCTAATTTGAAATTTTTTCATAAAACACTAATCATTTTGAAAGTAATTTTCTTTTAAAACATCATTGATAACATTTATAGTCATTTAAAAAAAAATATTGTCCATAAAAGAGGTAAATTATTTTCATTAAATATATGTTAATAAATATATTTCTTTCAAATTTTTAGAAAAATTCTATCCAAACATTGAATGAAATAAAATATAAAAATTACATTTAATTTTAACGAAATTAAAATATGGGTAATTGTTTTTAATAAATCATTTGAATAATGTTTAAAAACATTTAAAATAATTTTAGAAAACATGGTTTTTGATAAAAACCATGTTTTTGACGGATGAAAAAAATATATTTTTTGTTAAAAATATTATTTTGAAATATTGAGTAAATAGATGGAGAAAAATTATAGGAAAAAATATATTCTAATGAAATAAGTACATAATAATAAAATTGAATAGTTTCTTGATAAATTTGTTATAATATTTCGTCATCATAAGCATAATACCTAACAATCCGAATAAATGATGAGATTATATTATAAAATCATTACAACTTTGGGTACTCTTTAGTTGTTTGACCTGTAAAGGAATAACATTACATTAAACATAAATATGATGATAATAATTAAATTAATTCTATTACATGTAAAATTGGTTTTATATACACCTCAAATATGAATAGAGGTACATAAAAAATCATATTTTTTAAGGAAAAGATAATTGATTTTAAAATTTCATACCTATCTGGAATATTTTAAAAATTCAAAACCATAAAATAGATATCCTTAAATCGATATGAAAGTAATAATAATTTTAAGGATATTCATAATAAAATAAATTCCTGAGAATTATATACCAAAAAATAAAATAATCATGTGGTGAATATGGTTTTTGTTTCAATGAAAATTAAAGTTGGATTTAAATCCTATAAAAAATTTGTAATATTTTGAATCATAATCCAAAATAAGTAAAAACATAAAATAAAACATTTAATATAATTAGAAGGATTATATTAATTATATAACAAGTAAAATTGGTATTAAATACACCATGAGAAATAAATGACTGGTTAATTTTCATATTTCTACTAGAATATGAAGATAGAATAGAAATCCCTTAACACAATAGTAATCTATTGAATCGTAATACCCAATAAATAATAAAATTAAATGAAGAATTTTATAAAATTAATAGAGTATATTCATTATATAAAGTGTGAAATGGTTATTATATACTCCTCACAAAAGAAAAGAGTGGTGAGTTATCCCATTTATCCCAGAAATAAAAGAGAGAATAAAAATACCTTAACTATTTAGTAATTTCTTGAATTCTAATACCCCATAAATAATAAAAGAAAATAAATCATTGTATATAATTAAATTGAGGAAATTCTTGATATAAAATTTCAATGTGGATTTATATACACGACACAAAAGAACAGAGATGAAAATTTTCGTATTTCTCATATAAATAAAATAGATAACAGAAATCTCTTACATTGAGTCTCAACATCCATCATAAAAATTAAAATAACTAGTATAATTAATATGTGATTATTATATATTTATTATATAACCACATACATATATTATAACATTTATTATTTAATTTTGACAATTTATTTCCCATTTATTATCAATTCATTGTTAAAATCATGTTTAGGGTAATAATTGCTTTGTTTTTCACAGATGTTTTGATTTTTTATTTTCATTAATGTTAATTTTATAATTGTTAAATCATAAAAATAATTATAATAGTGAAATAAATATTACATTTATTCATAAATTATACTTTTAATCCTAAAAATGAATTATGTTTTGGGAAATGATATACATTACTCTCATGGAGACAATAGGTCATACATACATATGTGTAACGTTTCCATTTTTCAATGATCAGTATGGAAAAGAGTTAAAAATTATTTTAACATTATATAAATATTATAATATAATAAATAACATCTAATATATAAAAATATTATATACTTATAATCTACATGTTATGGTGATCAAAATAGTGTCACATCACAATGTGAAGGTGGTAGTCCACACGTACTACAACGATGTTAGAAGAATTCAGTGAGTTAAAATGAATAAAATAAAATGATATATTCTATTTAACTAATGATAAAAATGTTTTTAATATAATAAAAAATTAATTTATTTGAAATATTCTTTTCAATATTATCATTATTATCTTCAATGTAAAGCATTAGTGGAAAAAGAATCACATCAATTTACGAGGTCGTAGTCTTCGATACATGTGAGAGATGATATTGTATCCTTTATGGAATGTAATGTAAATATAGTATACATGATATAATGAATCAATACATATAATAATTCTATAAATATCATATATATAATTTATATCTATCATTATACATATCCATGAGAGTTGGTAATGGAAAAATGAATGACATCAGTTCATGAGGAGGTTGTCCGCCGTACACATGAATGATGGTATCACATACCATTTGATGAATGTTGAGATGGTTGATAGTAATTCAATTTTATTAAAAACCTATCATCATATAGAAGATATTTATTTTACTATGTTGCCATGGTTTAATAATAATTTATTGTGGGGGAGGAAGAAGTAAAATAAAAGTGCTAATTGAGAAATGATACCTCCTTTTCATGTATCCTACTACAGTCAACACCAAAATCCTTCCAAGGAAAGTGTTATAACCAAAATAAGAATTCAAGGATGAGATAATCGATTTTGTTATGGTATTTGGGATTGTATTTTCAAACCAAAATCATATTAATATGTGAAGTAGAGAATAGAGGTGTGGCCTTTCATAAGTGAGGTGTGTGGAATACCATTAATGTTGTGAAAAATAGCAGTACCCACATTTTTCTAATAAAAAATGGATACATATTGTCTCATTATCTATATTTAAAAATAATAGGGTTTATATATTAGAAAAAAATATATTTAATAAAAAATGTTTTACATTTTAATGCTTATCTATTTTGTTTAACATCATGTAAATCCATTTTGGCCTTAATCAAAAAATATATATCTTTTTCCATTTTTAATATTAGTTTTGGTCAAAAATTAAATCAAAATTTCAAGATAATATAAGTTATTCTTATCTATAAAATTGAATCCATTTTTAAAAATTCAATTGATCAAACTGGAATATTATAATTTAAAATTAATCTCATAGATGTGATGATAAAACCAGTTTTCAAAGAAAACTCATTCAAATAATTATAATGTTTTTATATCAAAATAAATTATGAAAATGATCCAAATTAAATAAATTGGATTAATATATTTATATACATTGTTGAACTAATTTTACTTCAAAATAACATCAAAATATTATTTAACTTTATAAGTATTTTAAGTGAATATGTCGTTTTCAATTAATATTTAGTATTTTTCTCTATTAATAAAAGATATTGTTTTTAAAAAATTATAAAAAACTCATCCCTTAATATTTCTGTAACAACTATTAAAATAATGAAGTTTATTTAAAAAAAATCAAAAAATTTGTAATTATTTTAAAAAAATTATGCTCCAAAATCAGAAAAAGAAGCATTTTATAAAAATAATGTTTTTAAACATAAAATTGTATTTATTATTATCTCTTGTGTGGAAACTAATAATATAAATATTAAATTGTATCTTTAATTTATATAGTAATTTTTTAATTCAAATATTGTACCAAAAGTGGTATCTTTAATTTATTTTGGTAGAATGTTATTGTTTTCATAAACGTAGTATTCAAAAAACCTTCTTTATTTTCATATAGTATTAATTTCAATACTTAATAAATTGGAAGGAAAAAAATTAATTTTATATACATTTGTATACCATATGTTTCCTTAATATAGTTAATTATATTCATTCACACTATTCCATCAAATATGTGATATCTAACTTATAAATATTTTTTTAATAAATTTTCATGTTTTGTATAAAATATGTTTTGCATGTATGGAATGAATAACTAAGTGGAAAATTTAATGAAAAATGTAAAAAAGATTTAAATTGATGATTTTTTTTAAAAAAACAGGGCGTGTGACAGTTATAAGAACCATTAAAATGGAAAATTAGTTATCTAATCTATATTATTTATAGGTAAATTCAAATAATAAGAAGAAGGATGAGAACAATGGGAAGAATAATCAGGCTCATAGGTTGAATTGAAGGATATGATTTTTTTACCTATGGTAATAGATGAAATAAACACCAAGGGGATTACTAGAAGAGAATATGAGTTTATTATAAGTGATGAGAAAAGGACCATTAAGATAACCAATAGAAGTGAATGTAAGATAAAATTGGTGGTCAAATATTTAACTATACGATAGAGATATATTGTGTAAACCAATTCCCAAAACTAAAATAGAATTTATGCTAGAAAAATATAATTAAGAAAATCTATGATTATGATATTAAATTATCAAATATTGATGTTACTAATGATGTAGTGGAAGGAACATTTATTATTTCCCCAATGTAAGCTATTGTTTTATTATATTCTGGATCATCTCACTCTTTTACAAATTCCACACTTGAAAAAATATTAGATATTTCCCTAGAAACATAGTAACAGTGTTATCAATTAAGATACCATCTTAGAGTCTTATAGAAATAGGGAATGTCTGGTAGTTACAATTATGATGAAGAAACATAACCTATTAGTAAACATGGGTAAATAAATGTGGTTGATTTTAATATAATCTATGGAACAAAATAGATTTCAATTTATAAATCCAAAATTTATTACCTTGTGAAGGAGATTAGGATTCATGAAGGTTATGTGGAATATCTTTTTATTATATCATAATCTTTATCAGATAAATCATGCATGTTTCCTCCCTTAGTAACATTTCTTAACAAAATTCTATGTATTGGAGAATATAATTCCTGATTTCTGGTCTAGGAAGATATCCTATGAATATAAGATATATCTATAATATAAAAATTTATTTATTCTATCATTATAATTACATAGAAATGCATAAGGGCGTGATGTTGAGTTCTCCATTGAACACATACTTGATTCACATAATATAACTAATTATCATTCTAGAATCAAACAAGTTTAGTTGTTGGAGTTAATGAAATAGTAGTATGAGTTGAATGATAAGGTGTTTATACACTAAAGTATTTCACTTTGCGTAACCAGTATATTCATCCTGAAAAGAACGATGAGTACATGAATTTGTACATCGAATATAGGGATTTCAGTTTCTTCAATATAAAAAATATTTATCCTTTTCCACACAATGGTGACTAATATTATCATATTCATGGTTCATAATAATTTGCAATGATAAAAAATTTCTCTAATTATAAACACCTAAGGGTTAATTGGGATGATATACTAACGGTATCTCTTCCTAAAGAGTATGACAATATTAGTTTACAATAATGATTTTTTTATTGAATAATGGGACATATATCTTCAGGTATCCAGTTATATTTTATTCAAGGAATATATTTATATATTTTTTGTATTATTTATTTATCATTTTTTAATATACTCTATGATCTATGTAGATCGTGATAGTCATATGAAAATCATTCTATAGACCCTTAGAATAAAATAATGATATTATAATTATAGTTATATTAAAATTAGGATTAATATGGATTCATTTAACAGCTATAATTTCTATTGGGTTGAATAAATGTTGACTCCACAAATAAAATATTATTTAGAGAATGTCTTACACTTATAAAGTAACAATTTTTAAAATTTTATGGTTCTTAGTAGGTTTCTATTAGTGGGTTTTAATGATTTCTAAAGGTTAAACAATCTATTAACCATGTTTACAAGTAAAGTAGTTAAATTCACATGGTAATGGAAATGTATAGAATGTTTTGATTAGGTTTATAAGAGATATATTGATTCATTGGCTCTAAATCTACAACGAGGAAATATTTTTTATTTTATTTATAGTGATATTTAAACTAATGGATACAATTTTATCCTTATGTAGAATAATAGATTGATTACCCATGAAATAATGAAAATGATAATCCATGAATATAATGATCTAATCAAGGAACATGATCTTTAATTGATAATATTTTCATTTAAAATTATGGATACATTATTGATGCGCCTGATTTGTGTATACATTTTCGTACATTTCATCATGTTTTTAAATCATGTTATCACTAGATATAAGTTCTATTGGAGATAAGATGTTATAATTCGGTGATCATAATGCTTTTTTGGTATTTACATGACAATGACACAAATAGGGGGAAAGATGAGAAAAAATGACAAAATACATGCCGTGTACTTTAGGATACACGTTGTATACCAGAACCCCGACATGGATTGACCAGACCAAGTAAATGACCATGTTACCAGAAGATTGTACACACCGTGTACATCATATAAACACCATTTATCCTCTTCTAGAAGCAGTTGGTGGGTGAGAAGAAGTCTACATGCCTCTATTGTCGACTAACCTTTACACACTATGTACACCAGTCTACATGCAGTGTAGACCTTCTAGAATCAGTTGGTTGCAGATGAATCAGAGTACACACCATGTAGGTAAGAGATACATGATGAGTACCTCCACCTATTAGGAGGTGTCATGTTCATAGTCAAATATAGTGTGTTAGGTCACCCACCAGTAGATAAAAATATGGTAAAGAACATTTACAAGAGTACACGCCATGTACTTCCCTGTACATGTCGTGTACTCCTAAAACCTATAAATAGGTGGCCAACCCTCCATGTTCGGGAGTCATTGATTGATTTATATTTCGTTCAATTCGAATGGAGAGCACTCTGGGTTCAACCTAGAAGAGAATATGGGATAGAAAGAAGAGGAGATAAGAGAGAAAGTATGGTGCTTTCGTGCTTCCTTCCTAAAAAACTTCTCTCCAAAGCTTCCATGATGATGTGTCCTGGTACTACAAGTTTGTTAATTAATGGATACTCCATTAGTTGCTAAATTCCATATGTGTTGGGACTATTGACAAATGAATGATTTAATTTATAAATTGTGATGTTGTAATCGTATTGATCATATTTTCTTTCTCATAATTTATTATTAACCCTTTCTTAAATATCACTGGATATCTCATATCAAACCAGGAACAAGATTTATAGGGATATTTTAAGGAATTACGATTTAAAACTCCCATTTCTATTGGGTATTTTAATCATATGAAATGGGATGTAATTCATAAAAATTAAGAGAAAGCAATTTACAGTCCAAAAAAATTGACTTCTATTGATTTAATCAAAACTTACCGGACCAAGGGTGTTCTATTACATAAGTAATCCCATAGATGTGAATTATTATGAACAACACAAACTCATAAGAAAACTAATTTAATAAAAACCACTTAAAATAGACATCCCCAATGCATTTCCCTCCAAATTTTTATCAAAACCACATTTTTGTGTTTTTCTTTATCCTTTAATTAATTTTCTAAGAAATTAAAATTCAGCCCCCTTTTAATAAAAAAAGGATCTAAATTTAGTACACTTTACTAAATCAAATACAAACTAGATAAAAAAGACAAAAATAACTCCTTATCCTTATGGGACAACCCGCTTCTGGTACTATACTTGTTAGGGTAATACAATTTGGATAGCCAAAAATTATTCATCAGAAGAAACAACTACCAAATTTTGGCACCATTTTGTGGACCCATTACTTAATTTTTTTGTTTAAATCATGTTTATATCAAATTTAATGAAAATAAAAATAAAAAATTCCAAAAAAAATATTTTCAAACCACGTTCCTATTTATCTTTATTCTTCCTCATTTATGATTAGTGTGTTTAGTGTTGTGCAGGTTTGTCGGTGTATGAGCGGCTACCTTACTTATACCAAAATCATTGAGTCATCAGAGCTTCTCCTAATTGACCAAGATATTGAACAGATGCTCTTAAGATGACGGCGCACACTCATGGACGAGAAAACCAAAACAATCACATGGCACAGAACAAATATAAAGATCTAGTTTCTTTCCAAGGAGATGCATATCCATTTGTCAAGGATGAAAACCGGAACCAGGAATCTCCATTTTTTCTAGGATATGGCCCGCAACAGCCCCTATAGTTCCAAATGATGTGAATTCCATACTTGCAATCATGTCAGGGGATGTACTAATCCCCTTAAAAGTATAAATATCTATTACCTACACTACCACAGTATCCAAATCTACACAATACTCTCATGGAGTATGGACTTCTATCTACTGATGGAGCTGACATAGGCATCGTCTATCCATCGGTACAGGCTCAACACTTCGAGATCAAGCATGTCTTCATGCAGCTGATCCAAAACACAGTTCAGTTCGGCTGCCTGCCCAGCGAGGACCCTAATGCCCATCTCTAAAATTTTCTACCAGTCTACGACACATTTTATTACCACGAAGTGTCGAAGGACACCATTTTTCTTTGCCTCTTCCTCTTCTCTATCAGGGATAAGGGGACATACTAGATAAATGGATTTCTATAGTGATCTATCCTAACAAGGGAGTAGCTAGACTCAGTGTTCCTGTAAAAATATTTTCCACCATTGAAGATGGTGACCATGTGTAGTGAAATACACAACATACATCAGCACAACTCAGAGTCATTGTGTGAGTCATGGGAGCATTTCAACGGGAGGTTGCACAATTTCCCACACCATGAACTCCCACTCTGGATGCAGGTCCAGACCTTCTACAGAGGACTGAAGATGAACACATATTCCATTGTGGATGATTCTTCTTGAGGTACGGTTAGGATGAATTCCCCCAACGAGCTTCTTAAACTACTAGAAGACCTGTCTTCCTATAACTTATATTGGATTTCCGAGCGGGGCACACAAAAACATGGTATCCCCAATATTGATGCATCTATTATGCATGCTGCCAAGTTGGATGTTGTGTCCAAAAATATTGACGCTCTAAATCTAAAGGGTACATCCCAAGTACATGCAACAAACTATCCAGTGTGTTATGAATGTGTTGATAACCACATCCTGGCAGAATGATCAAGACCTAGAGTCAGCCCTTTGATGAGCGAGGTGAGCTATGTTGCTCAAAACCTATGGCTGAACTAGTACTAGAAGTATCAAAACCCGACATGGTGTGATCACAATAACCCAGCATAGGGCTAACAACAGTAGAATCCTCCGCCCTAGCAACTGTTAGGCAACAGTCAGCCCCTGTATCAGAGCCAGTACCCAGGAAAACAGCAGCATTAATAGGGCTCTTTCTAGCCTCAAGGGTATCAAACACTTCACCCGTAGCAGCTGAGGCATCTACCACCTCCACCAGATACACAACCACCACAGTTGGAGAGCACCTCAAAGTTGGAGGATCTCATTAAGAATTGTATATCTACTTCTGATACTAGATTACCTAATCAGGAGGCCTCTATATGAAGCCTATAGAACTAAATCCACCAGTTGGAAAACCAGCTTTCAGCAAGGTAGCCTGGTACACTACCGAGTAACACTGAGATGAACCTGAGGTTGGAGGGTCATGATGTCACACTATGTAGTTTGAGGGAGCTCCAACAGAAAGAACCTTCTCATCCAAGTGAACATACACCCACTAGATATGAAGAAGGTATAGATACATACCCCTCATCATTCAAAGGCTCACCAAAAGAGGCCCTACATGGAAAAGTAAAGGAGGATGTCAAAACCTTTGAGCATGCCATACCGTTCCTGGAGAGGATGAATCAGAGAAAGGTGGGCCACTAGTCTGACAAATTTATGGAATTTTTCAAGAACCATCACATCAACATTCGATTTATAGTGGCACTGACACAGATTCCCACATATGTGAAATTCATGGAGGAGTTCCTCTCGAATAAATGAATGATGGAAGATCTAAGAACCACTGCACCGACAAAGGAGTGCTCAACTATCGTACAACATTCAATTCCTCCAAAGCTCAAAGATCCATGTACCTTCACTATCTCATGCACTATTGGACCATGTGAGTTTGGGAAAGCCCTTTATGACCTAGGGTCCAGCATGAATCCAATTCACTTCGGAGTTTTTATGAAGCTTGGGCTCAATGACCTGAAGCCTACCCGAGTATCCCTTCAACATGTTGAGTGATCCGTCTAATATCAGAAAGGGGGTACTAGAAGACATGCTTGAAAACAAGGGCAGGCTAATAATACCCGCAGATTTAATCATCCTTGACAAGGAAGACGACCAGGAGGGGCCTCTCATCTTAGGGAGGCCTTTCGTGGCCTCTGGGAAGGTATTGATAAACATAGACTAGGGGGAGTTGATTATAAGTGTAGGAGAGAGAAGAGTCTCCTACAATGTCCCCAGAGCCATCAAAAAATCATCATTTTCAATGCATGAGGACTTTCATGAAGTGAAAATCTTGGATGATCTCTTCAGAAGAATAGGATATGATTTGGTGTATTCTCTCCCCTCAGATGACATGATTTTTACAGAAATTATAGTGGATGAAGCACTAGAGGACCTGCAATTCCTTGAAGGCCTGGGCAGCCACTACCTCTAGTGTACTATTATTCACAACATTCTAGATATGAAATACGTATAACCACTTATACCTTTGATACTAATAGAACATACTGTAGAATGAAACCCTCTCTTATCTTCTCTGAAGTATGGGTAGATGGGGGACCATCAGACATTTCTCTTCATACATAGTGTAGCACAATCAGAGTATAATGAGAATACACTTTTGCACATTTTGAAGTGGCAGAAGTAGTCTATTGGATGAACAATTGTATACTTGAAGGGAATCAAACCAATCATTTGAACCCACAATGTGATAATTGAAGAAGGATCAAAGCCATATCGACAACCACTACGACGCCTGAACCCCACCATGATTGATGTTGTGAAAAAAGAGTTTATTATGTTTCTTGATGAATGTATCATATACCCCATCTCAGATAGTTCGTGGGTGAGTCCCCTACAATTGGTAGCAAAAAAAGGGGGTATCAGTTTGATTTAAAATGACAAGAACGTGCTCATCCCAACCCGCATTGTCATGGGCTAGAGATTCTATGTGGAATATAGAAAGAGGAATGGTTTCACAAGGAAAGATCATTTCCCATGCCCTTCAGGGATCATATTCTAGAGAGACTAGCTGGGAATGATTTTTACTGCTTCCCCGATGGATATTATGTATAAAATATGATTTCCATTTCCCAATATTATCATGAGAAAAGAACATTTACTTGCCCCTATGGTTTGTTTATTTACTAAAAGATGTCCTTGTCATGTAAAAAAATCCCACTAACTTTATGAATTATATACTAGCTATCTTCTATGAAATGAAAAAATAGATCCTAGAGGTCTTCATGGATGATAATTTCTTTTAAGGAAAATCATTCACCTCTTTCTTATTGCACCTAGAACTAGTTTTAAAAATATACGAGTACACAAACCAAATTTTGAAGATAGAAAAATGTAATTTCATGTTATATAGTGGCATTTTACATTTCTATAGATTCTTGAAAAAGGGGATAGAGGTAGACCCAGAAAAGATAGAAGTCATTTCACAACTTTTTATTCAAACATATGTTTGATCCATCTGCTACTTCCTGGGACATGAAGGATTTTACATGTGGTTTTTCCATGACTTTTCGAAGATAGCTCAGCCCCTCACCATCCTTCTGACCAAGGATTCCATTTTTTGAGTTCGATGGGGCTTTCACCAAAAAAATTTCAAAAATGAAGTAGCGCCTAGTTGAAGCTCTAGTTATGATTTCTCCGAACTAGGAGGAGTAATTTAAAGGGATTTCTGATGCTAGAGACTATGCAGAGGGAGCTATCCTGGGCCAGCAGCTTGACCGAATTTTCCAACCCATCTATTATTCCAACAGGATTCTCAATGAGGCACAAATGAAATACACAACCACATAAAAGGAGATGCTGGAATTTGTATTCTCATTTGACAGGTTCCACTCTTACTTAGTGCTATCTAAATTTATTGTTTATACTGACATACAATACTCAAGTACCTGCTGAACAAGAAATATGTGAATACCCAACTAATTCGATAAGTACTTCTCCTACAATAATTTCATCTAGAGATTTGAGACAATAATGGGAGCGTAAATGTTATTATTGATCATCTCTACTACATCAAGCTTCCTCCTTTGGAGAAGGAGGAAGATCGAGAGATCAACGAGGATTACACTTATGAGAACCTATTTTTAGTCACAGAATCACCTCAGCCTTGGTAACAAGATATTGCATATTTTTTGTTACATGTGAGAACCACCCTGACCTATCTTTTAAGCTGAGGAAGAGGCTTCTATTTGATGTAAAGAGATATTTCTCGGAAGATTCTCAATTGTTCTGATCATCTGGTGATGCGGTGATCTGACATTGTAACCTAGGAACAAAAATTCACGGGGTCCTAGAATTCTATCATGTTTCGCCTGTTGTGAGACATCATGGCCCAGACTGTGCTATAGCGTAGATACCGCAGTACATGTTTTTATGTCCAACTATGAATATATATGCCCAAAGAATTGTTTCTCATTGCAAATGATGCCAAAGAATAGGTAATGTGGGGAAAAAAGGTGAGATTCCCCAGCACCCCATCCTTGAGGTCAATATCTTCAACCTTTGGGCACTGATTTCATGGGGCCATATCCCACATCTTTTGGGAAAACATAAATCCTACTATGTGTCGACTGCATATTCAAGTGGGTGGAATCTACTGCTATAGTAAGCGACATGGGCAAGGTGGTGATGAAATTTTAACAAAACACATTTTTAGTATGTTTGGCGTTCCCCGTGCACTGATCAGTGACAGAGGGACCGACATCAGTACCATATTGATAAAAGGAGTACTTCCAAAGTACTAAGTGAATCGTTATATTGGGACTCCGTATCATTCATAGTCTAGGGGAAAAGTGGATCTCTCCAACCATAAGCTCAAGAAGATTTTGGAGAAAACAATGAACACATCAAGGAATGACTGGTCATAGAAGCTAGACATTTATTTGTGGGAAAATCAGTCCACTTTCAAGAGGCCACTAGGGGTGTCCCCATTCCGCCTCATCTATGGAAACTCATTCCATATTCTAGTAGAGTTAGAGCACATAGATTACTGGGCCATTAGAGGCATAGATTTTGATCTGAAGGAAAATGAAGAGTAGCATAAGTTACAACTGTATGAAATTGATGAAATCCAATTTGAGGCGTTTGTGAATGTCATGATGTACACAGAGAAGATGAGAGAAATCCATGACTGAATGATTTCACAAAAATATTTCTAATTCATTGATCAGGTACCCTTTTTTAAATCACATCTTCAATTATTTCTATGAAATCTAAAATTAAGATGGTCTGGTCCATTCTGAGTCATATGAGTATTCCACCATGGAGCGATAGAAATTGATGGGGAGGATGGTCAACCATTCAAGTTGAATTGGCAGTGGCTGAAGACATTCCATCACATGGAAGACATAGAGGGAACACTATCCACCATGCATCTTAGGTAATCATAGGTAATTCGTTAGATCCAGCGACCTAAATCAAAGGCGCTTCTTAGGAGGAAACACAGAGGTTAAATTCCATGTACCCCCTATACACACGACCTGCACTGATTCTTTTTCATTTTTTTTGTAATATTATAAATATATTGATTGACTAGGTAATATACAAGCATGATTACAGTGCCGATGGAAATGTCACTAGAGTTTATCCAAGCCATCACTGGTTCGAATCCCTCCATACCTACATTCAACACCAGGTCCCTCATTTATATACATGTGTTTTCTTACATGATGTCTCTGGTATTTTTCATAATATATATATATATATATATATCTGTGTGTTTAAATACAAGAAAACCCATGATGGGGATGGACTGGTTAGCCAGGGTCGTAACCCAGTTTGAAAAGACAAAAGTTCGAATCCTGACAACCGTCACATTTCCATCATTTTTTCTTTTAATAAAACCACACAGTGTGTATTTTGATACATGTTGTTTGATCCATGTTTTCATTAATAACTGAAAATATATTCAATATAAATAAATACATGTGGGTGAATTTGGGAGATTGGTTGTTTCTCGACCCTGGATCCAAAAGACCCGGGTTCAAACTTGGCTAATCTCTCTGTTTCATTCCTTTTATTCTAATTAAAACCCACATGTCGCGACTTTACTTCCTCCCGAGTATTATTTTCCTAGTACATTCAATATACATGATTAATAAACATGGGAAGTAGTACAAAAATTACTCCCATGATTTAGGGCTACCGTTCAGAACGACTGATCATCGGTTCGAACCTCACCCCAAGCACTAGGCAAAAGGTTGTACTTATTTTTTTACAATCTTATAACACATGACTTGTATTTATCGATACACTAAGTGTTTAGATTTATTTTTTGGTAATATATATATATATATGTATATATTTATATTATTTTAAATATTAATTTTAGTTAATATATAGTTTTCAATAATAATTATATTATATACCTATGCAAAAAAAATTACTACATGGCATGTCTCTTAGAGTACATGCTATGTACTCTGGCTATAAAAGTCAGAAACCCTACGCGACCTCACCACGTGTTGCACAGACCCCCCCCCCTCGTCATTTTCTTCTCCCAGAATCCGAACAACCTTCCCTCCTTAAAACTGCCATTTGCATCCATTTTTGAATATGATTTCTTTTTTATTGTGATCCTAACTTCATGTATGTAATTTTTCAATCCTTATTACAAAGTTTAATTGAATTTGGGGTGTTTTTCGGATCGACCACCAGTTCATCTCATGTAGTACAAATACACAAAATGAAGAACACGTGTCATTTAATTTTTACATAGACACACACTGGAAAATTAGAAATTTGAAATTACACGATGTGTATGTTTGGTACACACCACGTACCATCCATAGTCATGCCCGCGTACCTCATCCACACGACCACACACAGCATGATTACATGCATGATGTGTATATTCGGTAAACGCCATCTATACCATTTCTCTAGTCCATCTCATGTCCAGCACTCAACATGACCATATGAACTATGTTCTGACACATACCGTATCGTAACATCACACGACATGTACTGCATTTTTGGCCCTACTCGAAAAATGGTTGTGTCAATGAAACAGATGACCAGGAAACTATCTGCATGTACACAACATGTATGTTCGATACACTACATGTATCCTTTCCTTGCCAGTGATTTTCCCACCTGGCATGTCCATCTATAGAACACATGATGATAAACATCTAAAAATACACGCCGTGTACTTTAAATATACATGCCATGTTTTTATAATTTTTTGGTTAGCTCACATTTTATTTTTTATCATCTTAATTTCTTTTTTATCTATTTTATTGTTTTTATTTCTTCTTCAGGATATGACAGATGGAGATCCTATGCATTAGAAGCGGCCCACCTCCCCTACTGAGGGTTTGAGGCCCACTTTTCACAAGATACGACTCCGGCCCATGATGACACCAGCCCCTGGACTTCCCTGTGTACTAGCCTCCTCTACTAGCCATTTTGCCGCCCCTCACCGCCCCGACGGAAGATGGTACTAGTGCCGCAACAGCAGCACCCTGCACAGAGCCTTTGTGCAGCATCATTTCATCACTACTAGTGGCCACACATTCTTATCCCTCATCTATAGCAGTTGATACCTCACCGGCCACCACGTTCAGCAGAATTTCCCCCACTGAGGCTGCATCACCACCAGATCCATCCCCTACTAATTCCCCAACTAGGTTGGCCCCTGCATGTGCCCCTTATACTTGAATACTATTTCCAGTCACCGACCTGGTGCACGACCGTGTCCGGTGCTTCTATCGCCGCCTGTTCCAGTTGAGAAGTCGGTATCCTGACTGCAAGGTGCCTCAGTAGCTGGGTATTTGAGGGGAGTTGGAGGATCTCCTCAAGCACACACCATTACTCATGATCTTTCATGCTGGAACTCTTATTTTCTGAGATTTATTTTTGGATTTCGCGACATCCATTGAGTTTTATGGGCTCGAGTGTTATGAGACACCTAGACACACTATCCCGATGGTCTTATTTCAGCAGTGTGGTTGACCTTTTTCCCATACCATGGAATATTTTGGCTGAGGGTGTGGCTTTTATCCCCATACATTCACCCCGCCCCTTGTCTCCACCCTGACCCAGCCCGAGAAATCTAAGCTCATTTCCATGTGGTGGGATATTGCTGTACCCGACCACTGCTACCCCCTACATCCCAGATGAGTACCCTCATCGTTCCATGACTGCTGATCCATCTCTGTTGGCTTATTCTATACATGATGTTTCCTATTATGAGGCGACACCATGACTTTTTGGCACATTTTTTCCATTATACATATGTTTATGTGCTCTCTTGTGCCTGTGTTATATCATGTATACTTGTCATTTTCTATCTTCATGGGCATTATAGGTACCATGGTGCACTTTGGGTTGTACTTATCCACCACTTCCCATCTCTATTCACCTAAACACAAGGGTAGAATTGTTTTTCAGGATTATGTTGTTTCCTTTTTTCATTCTAGTTTTACTTCGTCCATTACTTTCCCTTGTCCTAGACTATTGTTTTGTCCCCACATCACCTTCTCAGCCTTTATGTGGCACCTAGGGGACCATGTTCTGTATTCAGTGTGGGGGAGCCTCTCAACCTACACTTCTCTTTTTTCCCATGAACTAATCGAGGAGACATCACTATTACATGAAATATTATAAAATTTGGAAAATTTTGAGATAATTTTAATTTGTAAGAAAACAAGAAAATTTTATAATTATAGAAGATACATAATTATTTTAAATTATCATAAATTATTCTAAAATGATTACTGATATGGTTTATTTTCTGACTTAAATTCATAACTATTTTAATTTATTAGGTTGCTCAATTTTATTCATGCCATTACCCGATTGATCCATTATATTTTTCATCATTTATATGAGGTATTCTAAACCTTTTTGATGTATTCATTATTATACAATATTTATTGATAAATTCATGGGATATGAATAAAGACCAAAATTTGAATTTTTTTCTCTTCAAAACATGAATATTTTTTAAACTTTTTAAAATTATTGAGGCATTTGTTTTTTTCAACCCCTTTAACCTTGACACCTACCCTACATCTGATCTTCGTAAACCCTTAGAAACCATGAACTTCCTTGATATGAAGCTACATTACAAGAATATTTTTCCTTTATAACTTAATTCATATATAATTTTTCATGATTATCCACCTGATATTTAAAGAGGGGTTTCGGTTTATCATGGTACATTTTGGTGAGAAACCATGAACATAAGTGTGAAGGAATGGGTCACTTTTTCAGTTTGGAAAATGGGTTCCATAACCAACTATGAATTGTATTCTTGGTGGCCCCGCTTGTTAAAAAAAATGAAAAATAGGGACCAAGTTCATTTATTGCACTTTACTGATGGTCTATAAAGGTATTTTGGTAAGAGACTATCATGGTGATGATATCATTTTTAATGGATCTTGATTGGGGATGGATTTTTATTGATCTCTAATTTTCGAATATCATACATTTTTGTTTAAGAATTTAGCCTCATTTATCAACCCTCTAAGATTATTTTTCACATTATTACCTTCCAACCCTTAACCTCAGAAACATTAGAACCTTCATCAAATCCATCATGATATTCGTGATTTAAATTTCTAATATAGAGAATGAGAAAACTTGCAAGCCTATGGATAGAGTGCTTATACATATGATTGAAAACAACTATGATATAATGATTCTGAGTGATGAGTTTATTATTTTCTGGTGAGGTAAATCATCAAGGGGTATGTTTAATTGTGGTGTCATGAATTATATTCATAAAATAGAATGTATGATTCATAAATAAGCTATAATGGAGGCATGCTTAGAATATAATTAAAATTGGAAGATGTTTTAGTGTCTTTATAGAATCCTTTGATATTCCAATAGTATTTATAAGTATAATTAAATTTGAATTCCTCCCATTCAAGAATATTGCTAATATTTATTAGATGTTGAAATTTTTCTTGAGGACAAGATAATGACTATGTGTATGGGTGTTCGATTTTCCAAATTTTTGTATACATTTTTGTACATTTCATCAATTTATTAAAACATGTTTTCACTATATAGAATATATTTTGGATATAAAATGTTGTAATTAGATAATCATAATTTGTTTTAGGTATTTCATGTTAAATGACACAAATTTGGGGAATCTTGTTAAAAAAATCTAAACTACATGCTGTGTACTTTAGGATACATGCAGTGTCCCAGAACCCCGACACAGATTAGCTCGACCAAGTACATGACCAAGTTACCATAAGCATATACATACCGTGTAGATAATATACACGCAGTGTATCCCCTTCTAGAGATGTTGGTGGCTGAGATGATGTATACACACCTATGTTGTCGGATGACCATTACACACCATGTACACTAGTATACATGTTGTGTGGAATTTTAAAAATGGTTGGTGGCAGATGAATGAGCGTATATTCCATGTATGGTGGCGCTACACATCATGTACCTCAAACAACTTGATTTCACTGTGTTCCTAGTCAATGTCAGCATGATAGGCCACCCACCAGCGGAGAAAAAGATTAAAAAACATGTTGAAAAGAGAACACATCATGTACTTACCTGTACATGTCATGTACTCCAAGAACCTATAAATATGCGGTATAACCAATCAGTTTGGGAGTCATTGATTCATTAAGATTCATTTCAATTTCAAGGGAGCGAACTCTGGGTATGGCATAGAAGAGAAGAAGAGAGAGAAATAAGAGGAGAGAAGAGAGAAATGAAGGTGATTCTCTGCAACCTTCCCAATGACCATCACTCCAAATATTCCAAGAGGATGTCTCTAGGTACTACAATTAATTTAATTAATTGCTACTCCATGAGTATTTAAATACCAAATGTGATGAGGCTGTGGACAAATGAATGATGTAATTTTTCAACTGTGATTTTGTAATCATATTGTTAATCTTTTCATTCTCATAATTCTTTATTAACCGTCTATAAAATATCACGAGAAATCTCATATCAGACCAATAATGTGATTTATATAGGTTGTTTTAGGAATTGTGGTTAAAACATCCAAGACCATTGGGTGTCTTAATCGTCTCAAAAGTGCTACAATTAATATAAATTAAGAGACATTAATTTTCAGACCAACAAAATTGGCATCCATTTATTTAAAAAAAACATACCAGAGAAAGGGGGTCCTATTACATAATTAATCCCAGAGATGTTTATTATTATGAATAAAACAACCTCATAAGAAAATGGATTTAATAACAACCTTTTTAAATCCCCAACCCCGATGAATTTCCCACCAAATTTGCATCAAAACCATATTCGCATCCTTTTCATTACCCTTTATGTAATTTTTTATGAAATAAAAATTCAACCACATTTTCATCAAAATGTAAAACAATTGACTCTAAATTCATTGCACTTTACATAATCAAATAAAAACTAGATAATCAATAAAAAATAACTCTTTCTTCCAATGGATCAACCCCTTACTAGTACTATACACGTTTGGGTAATACAAATTGGATAGACAAAAATAACACATTGTTAGAAACAACTACCAATTACCTCAATGATAAATCATATGATATATACACAGACTATAAGATTATGAAGTTCATATTTTCTCACAAGGAGTTCAACCTGAGGCACAAAATATTGTTGGAATTAATTATGAATATGGCTTCTTGACACACTACCACCATGGGAAGGAGAAATGGTTTCTAATTAATTCATTATGCGCTTACATGGAGTTATTAACATGACTAGAACTAATATATACCCCATATATAGTTATGTTGTAATGATGAAAATAATTATTTCTAGGAAAATGGAGTCATCATTCCATTTCAATGTAATTTGTAAACCATACATAATAGAAAAGATAGATATGTCCCCAATAAATTATGAGAATGTAAAAAAAGAAGATTAATGTATTGAGTGATGTGAAATTGATGAAATTACTATATATAGATAAAATGTAAGTGTATTGGAGGAGGTTATGAGTTCCATCTATATTGAAATTAAATTGATAACTACATAATGAAGGAATAGAACCAAAATTACTCCATAATTACATATAGTATATAAGTGAAAATTTCTAATTGGTGTTTAACACAAAAAAAATATTTCAAATAGTTTATTTCGAGTTAATTATACCTTTTTGATACTATTAATTTCATGCAACACTAAATATTTGTTGTGTAATATGAAATTACTATAATTGTCTTGCGTTACACAGAACATAAAATTAATATTCCACTAAAAAAACTTATTTACCTTGATATAAAATAAAAACTATGTTGGGCTTATGTTACACACCATTATAAATTCCTTGTATATATTACGTTACACACATGACTAATTTATTTAGAACAACAATATATAATTATTATTTTTATAATTTTTTTTGTTTCCACATAGAAAATGCAATTTAGGATTGGAATAATATTATTTAAATTGTGAAAATATTAATTAAACAAGTAAAAAACTAAATTTTTTATTTATCAATTAGTTATAAATGAATGTAAGGACTATTCAGAAATAAAAAACTTACTTTTTTGAAAGCTATTTTTCTATGTACAGAAACATTTTTATCTCAAAAAATTAAAAAAATAATTTTGATGAATTTTTTTAATAAAATTTACATATTTTATAATAAATAATATTTTTTGACAATGAACATATTGATTTTATTGGAATATGAAAAGAATAAATTAAATTTTCTGAATAAACATATAGATTTCTTTAAAAGATAATTTTACATCCATTTAATGGAATACTAATTTTAAATATAATTTTGACCATTTGGAATATCTTATTTGAAAAATTATATTTAATTTCATATATTGGAACACCAAAATTTACTCTGGGTAATTTTTTTATGAGAAGTTTCATATTGTATGAATAGTGTAATATATTTTATTTTGAATGAAAACTATATATTTCTATTTAACTTATATAACAAAATTATATTTTATCGTGTTTTTTAAATGAAATAAGATCAAATATACAACAATTTATCTAATTTCGGTCATTGGATTCATTTTTATATTGATATTGGGTATGAAAACATTACAATATTTTTATTTCAAAAACCTACTTTCCCATTGTGTCTGTAGGTTAAATTTTAAATTAATTTCTACCAATTTTATGATTGGAATTTGGAAAAATGGATTACCTATTAATAATAATAATAATTTGTAATTTGTATAACTCTTATCAGGGGTTTTGAACAAGAATATTTCTAAGTGTATTTATAATTAATTACAAGCTTTAAAGTAAACCATTTTTACTTAGTGGTTAAACATTAACATAAGGGTCCAAATAACATAGAAAAATTTAATAAATCCATTTAATATCCATATTTTTTATCACATAATCCATTTTATAAAAAATGGCCACTATTTTACACACATGATGTAAGGGAGACCTCTCAATTGTGTTTCTTTTTTTATATTTACATAAATGTCAGTCATCCTCCACTATAAAAAGGCAATCAATCCCCTCACTTATTTACAAATATTAATCCATTTTTCCCATCCAAAACCTTCCCAAACATTCTCCCAGCTTCCAACCATTCTTACAAGATTAATAAATTTTGGATTATGTCCCTCCAAAGAACCCCTTTAGAGAAAACTGAAATGAGTATCCCAATGATGATGTAATATACTTCAACAAGAAATGTTGTTTTATTTCATTATCCACCCATTAAATTGTTCTTATGAAATGATTATATAATAATTTAAATATAATAAAGGTATTGATAGAATTTTATGATAAGGGTACGAACTAAAATCCCAAATACATCCATCAAATGAGTTATTTAATCATCGTTTGTTTTTAAAGTTGACAACCTCCTCACGAACCGATGTCATTCATTCTTCCATTACCGCCTGTCATGGTTGGTAATAACTATGACATTAATTTTATAATATATATGAAATATTTATGATGTATTTATGCCCACATAATTAGTATATATTAAATACCTTTATTCTTTCAATTTTGTGACAATATGATAACATTGTTTGTGGACATGTGGACTACCTCCTCTTCATAGTGATCTGATTCATTCACACATTACATGGAATTTATTAATGATCGGTCTAGTAATTTTATATGATATATAATAATGGATAATTATGATGTAATTGCAATACACACACACACACACAAATATATATATATATATAATTTATTAACATTGTTTATTTCAATCCGATAAGAAAATGGAAACACCATTCATGTGTACATACGAGGTACCTTATCCATGAATAGTGTATTCTATTTCATATATCTATATTTTATTAATTATTAATAATAATTATATAATAAATATATATGGTATATATATATATAATATTTTTTACATACTTTATATATATAATTTGTGATCTATGTAAGAGGATAATTAATAATATGTCAAAACTTATATGAAAAACAATGAAGTTATTACCCAAAGTTTAAATTAAACATGAAATTTTTAATAAGTGGGTCATATAATATATTAAAAAAATAATATATGGTATGATGTATAAGAATATGGTTATTTAGTATATGTATAACAAACATATACCTATTATACATGATGTTTTAATATATATGAATAAATTCAAGACTTAATGTAAAGATTTCTCATCTCACTTTTATTTTTATAACGTATATCCTATATTCACCACATAATCTTGCAGTGTGGTGTATATTATGTCCTACAAACATCTATATATTAGTTGTGTATATACTTCTGATGAATGAACTATATGGATCTTATACTTTTTTTTTATTTTGACATCCAATTTAAAATCTATATTTTCTATTATTTATGGTTCATAATTTACCAAATAAGTAAAGTAATTCTGTCTAAATTGTTCTTCTTTGAGAGAAAATCCATTTAATGAACCTATATTCTTATACGATGTGTATATTTTAAAATTTTAGATTTGATATATTCATTATGATTATTTTCATTATATATTAATCTAAAAGTAGTGTTAGGATTTAGTAGGGATTATGATTCAATGTAATCGATGTTGTAACCATTTATTTGTACAATCTCATCTCTAACCAAGTTTGTTTATTATTATTATTAAATTGATGGAATATTATAATATAAATCTAATGAAATATGATGAATTTTCATATACTCTAGTTATTCATGCTATATTAATATATGATTTCATTCTTCCAATATTTTTTTAATAACGGTGAATGTGAAAATGTTTATAAGAAAATACGATTTTTATAATATCTTTGGTTAGAAATATGTTACAATCCAAATCATATTTTCTAAAAATTATTTCCAAAAAATTTATCAATGATATTTTAAGATAAATTTCAATGAAAAATTATTTCGTAAATGTTTTATGTTTTTTATGTTTTTTAATTTTCATTTCAAAGATTCATTTATATGTTATCAATGTATTTTAAAGGAAGAATGTATTAAGAATAAACTATTGTTTAATAAAAATCAATGTGGAAAGGATATTATCATTAAAAAATGTTTTGAATTATTTTAAAATATTACTGTATATATTTTGAAGTTATTTGTCAAAGAAAATTATTATTACAATGATTTAGGATTTAGAAAGTGGTTTTCCAAGAAAGGCTATTTCTCTTATGAAATTCATCATGTGAAATTTCAAAATAGTTTCCCATGTAATATTTAATCCATTGATATATATTATTGTTTACCAGGGATATTATAAAAGGAAACCATTATAACTATTTATTTTAATGGTTTATGTTATGAAGAAAAGTTGCTTATCAAATTAATTTCACTTCTCTAGGTTATTCCGTGATAAATTGATTATGAACCATGTTTCCATTGATGGGTTTATCTATGATGAAATTATTATGTAATATATAACATTTTATGATGTTATGATATGATGAAAATTTTATAATTCCCATTTCATTTCATGAGTTATGATTTTGTGTTTATAAAACCCATCCCTTTTATGGGTTATGATATGATGAATGATTTTTTATCCTTTGGCATGTGACGGAATGGCCTCATTATATGATTGGAGGGAAATATATATCCCTCCAATTCATTGGGTATAGATAAATGTTTTATGATTGTACAAGTTACACATGATAGAATACCATGCCTGAAATAAGAGCGTACATTAGAAGGCATTCCAAGACCAAAACAAGAGTGTACAAGGGACGAAATCCCAATCACAAAAAAGTGGGTACTAGGTAGTGAATACCAAGCATGAAACATGTGGGTAAATATGGGAGAATCATAATAAAAATATTTATGGTTCATGGGAGTAAATACCATGTATGAAATAAGAGGTTCAAATGGAGGGAATCCTAACCATGAAACAATTGTACATGGAAGGGAATCACATTCTCAAAAAAAGGGTAGAATGGAGGTAATACCATGTCCAAAAATGATAGGGTAAAAACGGAGGAATTCCAATATTGGATCAATAAGTTACATGGTATGGAATCGCATGCCTAGAACAAGGGGGTACACTAGAGGGAATCATAATCTAGAAACAATAGGGAACATAAGAGGGTATTCTAAGCCCAATGTAAGTACACATGTTATTAGACTAATCCAAACATGTTATGTAGGCCTTGGTTATAATCATCAAAATATGATTTGATATGATTATGTGTATTCCAAAATTCAATGTAATATTCAGATGTTATTATTTCATAAAGTAAGATCTTGATTTCATTTTTATTCATGTCTTATAAACTTCTAATATTTATTTCATGACTCGTGTATATGATCTTTCATATGTAGGGTATGTTCTTAAAATGTTATTATCATGTTCTCATACCTTTATATTCATGTTATGATTACATATCTTACTTGTTTACCTTTATTCAGAATATGATCTCACCCATTATTATGTATCATTTTCCCAAGTTATAATGAAAATCATTAGGTAGGGGAACTAATGGGGAAGGTATTTATGGGAGACTTTGGAGATCATTCACCACATTAGAAGATATTGTAGTCCATGTTTCAAATGTAATAGGAAAATTATGGCCTCTATAAATTTATATTTTTAATGTTTTGAATACTCATCTAAAATTATGCAATTTCTATGTATGTTATGTCATGGTCCCAATAGTTGGTATCTGAGGAAAGGTTTAGCCAACCTTTTGAAATCTAGGATGATAAAAAATTAGTAATATCCCTAGGTATAATTATAATGAAACATCTAGGGATGTATCTGTGGATAATAAAAAGGTTTAATAGATTTAAAATAAGGTTTCATATTTTAGTAATCTTATAAGTAATATTTTACTCCTATGTGGTATTTTTCTATGATAAGTGTTTCTAAAACTATGATTTATAGTCTTATTCAATAGAAAGAACTAGAATTTATGGTTTATAATTGAATGTTTCAGTTGTGTAAATTATGGTATTTATGAAAATCGATGTTTGATGATGAAATATAATGAAAATAATTTGTAAGGTGACATGAGTATTTGTTATAATACTGAAAATAAATAACCATATAATGACTTGTAAACTGTATCACCTCAAAATTTGAATGTAAGAAACATATATTCAATAGTGTACATTAAAAATGAAACCAAGAGTGAAAAGTAAAAAAATAACGTGATACATTAAAATATATTTAATATTTTAAATATATTTTATATATTATATATTTGGTAATTCAATTCACATCGAGTTACATTGTGTTACATGCAAGATCGACCTTCTTCAAAATCGTACATTACACGCCAGACCATAATTTTCTGAATAATTATATATTTATATATATAATTAGATAAAATCAAGCCTTTAAATTATAAATAATTGAATGGTGTAACAAATTAATGATAACATGTGGTTTACAAAAATTTAAAATGAATTCAGTTTTTTATAACGTAATTAGAATTGTATATGAAAACTGATTGAATATAAAAGATGATATTATTATTTTCCCAACGTAGATTTAACCTAATATATTAAAGTAAAAATATTTAGTCTATGAAATTAATTTAATATATAAAAAAAAATATATTACTTAATCTCACTTTTTTATGTTCATCTAATATATTTGATAAGCATAATATAAGAAAAAACAAAATATTTCACTTAAAAACCAATATTTTTATAAAGGTATTTTTACCACCTTGGGGAACCCATTTTAAATATAAATTTTGAAAATTTCATTGGTATAAAAAATAATAAAAACTTCAAATTATAATGTAAAATATATGAATTTTTTATAGTGAATGTTTAATATTTTACTATAACATTTTATATTTTCATGAATATAGAAAAATGAGGAATTTTAGATCCATTTTTTTCATAATATTTAGTTATAAGGATAAATTGTGTTTTAGATTGTATTTAATGTATAAATAGATCATATTTTTATCATTGAATCCAATGTATGTCATTTGTATCAATTATATTTTTAAATGTAATGTAAAAACTTATCTATATTTTTGACATTTTTTCTTTGAAAACATGCTTTGTCCTCCCGCATATTGGACGAATTTTAAAGTAATTTTAACTAGTTCTATGATATGAATTTAGAAAAATTAATTACATATTTTGAATCATAATAATTTTTAATATCAAATAATACCAGATTTTGTGACCAAAAATATTAGTGAATGTAATTAAAATTAATTATAATAATTAAGATAAAATTAAGCATAATAAACGACAAGACATTCATCTTAACGACCCAAATGACTACACTAGTTGTCCAAAATTAATTGGATAGCTATTATTCAGCATTAAAATTCCATTATTGAGTTTATTTTTTTGGGTTTTAAAAATTTTATAGGTAATAAGGTAGGTTCACCTAACTTCAGTTTAAAAGTTCCCTGTGAGTCATTTCCCTCCCATATAAAAGGCTACTGCATCTCCCAATAGCTCACACCTATCCGACCACATTGGTTTAGACACGATCCCCCAAATAAACTTCCCAAAATCTCACCCATCTTCTTAGTATTCTCAACATAGGAAATACATAATCCAATGAAACTGTTTGGTATAAAAGAAAATAAGTTATCTGATTAAGAGGTATTGCCTTCTCTCAAGCACTCTAGTTTCATTTCCATTATCCACCCACTCAAATTCCTTATATTCCATTATTGTGAAACTATAAAAGTGTACTAAATATAATTATGTGTTTTAATGAAAATGTATCAACTAAAACATACACAAACTTCTATCTAATGGGTAGAAAACATTCTGTTTCTATGTACAATGAACTACTACCTCACCAAAATATGATTGATTATTTTTCCATTACCAACTATCATGATGGAAATTATAATAGAAACTATGCTTATATATGATATAATATATATATATATATAAAATATTTATACATATGTAATATTTAATTATCACATACCTTTATTCTTTTTATCTTGTGTAAATATGAGATTTTATTTGAGTAAGTGTGGACTACCACACCCTCAAAGTGATATGACTCGTTCATGCCCTACATAGAACATAAAATGGATGATTATAAAAAACCTATGTAACATATATAAAATATATATACTAATGTAATTATAAATATACATATGTATGATTTATGTTCTGCTATATAAATACAAAAAATAAGTGAAAGTGACAATCATTTATATGTAGAGACTACCATCTCTATGAATGGTACACATAATTTCAAATATAAAAATATTATAGGATACTAAAAATACATAAATACTGAATATATATGTTAATTATTAAATTTATAACTTTTCTAGATAATTAAATGTCTGTCTAATAAATAGTAACAACAAATCACATGTATATACATATATGAGAAAAATTGGCAATTTAAAAAAATATTCAAAATAATGATTGATTGTTTAAAAATGGGTAACCATATATTATAATAAGTAAATATATGGTATTATAAACACGATTTTGTTTATGAAAATTGTTATTAACATTTGTTAAACCACTATTCTAGAGACTAATGACCACATAATTAAAAGGAATGATGCAGTAAGATAATTTTATCTCAAATTATAATACATTGAATTTTATTTATCAATATAACCAATTCACATTTATTTGGTGTATAAAATTAATTTTTCATGTTATATCATGAATCCATATGTTTTAATAACATTAAATATATCATTTAATATTAGAAATTCTATATATTAATTAATTAAATATTTCAAAGTGGTATGAGACACTTTTGAATGATTAAATATTATTCTCCCCAAGAATGTTCCTAAGGATGATCATTGCAATATCACTTCATTTACTAGTAAATTTTCATTATAAATATCATAAAATATCCATATATTTATATGATATATATTATTATTTCCATAACCCCATAGCATTTCACATATGGTGTTTTATTTGATAGCTATTTGATTAACTCGGGAATTATTGATAAATATGTATCCTTTATTCACTAATGATATTTTATATGGAATATTTTATATTGATAAAATTGACTATTAAATATGAGAAATTATTTGGATATGAAATGTAGGGTTGAGCTCAGAAATTATATATTTCATCGATGTATCAGCAGGTTCTCCGGAGATATTTATCTTATCCCAATTAAATAGGTTCATTCCTGAAGTTTTAAACAATACAAAGGATGGATCTTGAAATTATTAGTCCTATTGTGAAAAATAAATTTCATACAATAATTTGTAAATTACCTAATAGATATTTCATTTTTTATTCATCCACGAGATATTTCATTGACATATTTATGGATACATTTCATTTTTGTTCATTGATTAAATGAAATGTGTATCCGTTTCTTACCTTTCCATATTGATTTGTCCTAATATAGATAATTTAATGGAATGTGTAATGAATTATTTACCTTTACATGTTAATTTTTCCTCATAAATTCATTATTTCATATTCTTTACATACCCTTAATTACCATTTGAGCTCACCCTTAATGTGTTTTATTTATTCATATTATGAAGAGAAAATAATTCAATAAACATTTGAGGATGCATTTTATTTAATTTATTTAGTATCATGTGTAAAATATATATTTTCATATAATATTATTTGTATCATGTATATAATATATATTTCCATGACTGCAAACATAATCATCCCTTTATTATTATATTCCATGTAGGCATGTGAAAGTAATAAGATAAAACACAATCTCCAAGCTTCAGGGTTCTTGGTGTTACAGATGGTATCAAATGATTTTTAGCAGAAAACATTGAAACTAGATTTTTAAAAAAATAATAGGCTTCAAAACCCTAAAAATACATTGGGGCTAAGTGTAGAATATCGTCCTAGAAATTTTTCCAGGAAGATATTTTGTGGGTATTCATAAAAATGAATCCCTATTTTGATACTACACATGGATGTGGTTCTACTAGAATAGTACCAATGATTAATAACTCTAACATGGTGTTTCAGGCTTGATTTAGGGTATCTTGGTTTGTGAAAATGAGCCTTACGGTTCCTCTGGGATGACAATAATAGTGGATACAATTAGAATAGATCATATTTTCTTTACCTACCATTATTAAGGATTTGAAATTAATGATTACTGAAATGGAAGCAATGTTTATTATTTTAGGATTCATTATGCATAAATATATGTTATCTGATATACCACATTAAGTGTTATATATTGTTGAAAACATTATGATATAATGCATTGTATGAAATTGTTTATAAATTTTTCCTTGATGAAATAATGGTATCAATACTCATTGAAAATCTAGAGAATTCCCTACTGAGAAACCAAATACACCTAGTATTGGAACATAGAATGTTATGGATATAGTAGGGAATCTAATTATGGATATGACAAAAAAAACTCTTAAATGAAGTAACATATTCAATTTAGGGAATTTAATATAATGGATCTATTTGTGGAGTATAGGACTCTATAATTTAGTATGTTTTTTAATCAAATGGTATCTGAGAAATGGATTATGTATCCAGAAAAGATATTAACTACCATAAAATGAACTGAAAATGAAAAAGATACATTTTTGGTTATTTTTCTCCATGGAGATGCATATATTTGGAGGTTTATGAACTTGAATACAAGGGAGTATTAAGAAATGGAACTTATGGAATGTACACATTTTCAGGATAAAGTCTTTGATAAATAATTCCCTCGTGATCGAAAAATTGGGATGAAAAACAAGTCCCTTAGCGTAATTCAAAAGTGAAAAGAGAGTGCTGTGAATTATGAAGTTATCATTATGATATTATCAAATTATTCTACTGATTACATATGAAACAATAAGTGAAAGATTGATCACTTCATTTAGGGTATAATGCCAAAGCAACTAAGGGTTCTAGTTTCACAAAATTTATTATCATGGGAATTGATAGTTTTTTGTGCTATTAATAAATAGAAATAATTCTCCATGTCCATTGGATAAATTGTAATCTAATAGAATAATAGCTCTTCTAAATATCAGGAAAAAGTGGAATGATCTATTGAAGATGAAGGGAAATAAGTATTTTCCAACTTGTGATAACTATTGAAAAAATCACCTAGTAATATTCATGAATGTATTGGGAGTTTTTTATAAGTGTGGATAAAAAGGATACAAAATTCATGATTTTAAGTAAATGAAATAAAATTATAATGTGAAATGCTACCGCGGTAAATTGATTGGTCAATATGAAAATTATTTCCATTAAAATTAAGGTAAAATACCTCATAAGGTTCTAGTGGGTCAAGGTCATTCTTATTTTATTGATACAACTGATGTAGAATTATTAATGTGGATATGTATTTGGATCTTTTAGTAATATTGTAAATGTATTTTATCATTGAGGTACTAGTTATGAGAATTAAAAAATATGTATTGATTTTATTACATTACTTTTTCTTATGTTGTTGTGATCTTAATCTGAATGGTACCATGAAAGGCTCATCAGAATAATGTTAAACATTATAGAAAACACTTGATTGGGGGAAATATAACTATTTATATATTATTTATGAGCTGATAATGTTGAATAAAAAATTTATTTCGACAAGTTATGAATACCTTGAAACTAATCAATGAATTTTTGATAATTGATCGATAAAACACTTTTAGATTTATGGATTATTTCCGATAACGTGTCTCCTACATAAGGAACAAGGGAGAAAGAATGTTTAAAATAAGGTTTTATGATGATTTTAGATATTAATATATTTTAAGAGGACACATGATGAAGTTATTCACATGTTTGGAATGTGAAATTTCTGACATGATTCATATTGTTTAAATTATAATGATATGTTCATTTTGGGAATCCTGTTTCCATATTTCTAAAATGTTGGATAATAATATTTAGGAAATATTCACCCTTATAAAATGGTTGAAGTTGATAATTGGAAGAGATTTGGGATCTTAATGTATTACTTCACCATACGATGCTTTTTGTTGAAAGAGATGATGTTGAAATAACCAATGGTATAACCAAAATGTTAGAGTGTTGTTATATAAATGTATCAAATATGTATATTTACAAATAAACATAGCGAGTGAAATAAATCCTCAAATATAGGAAATACTGTCTTAAAAAAATATTGTCCTAGAACATTAATTTTTGATGAATCAAACAACCCTTAGATCATCATTGATTTAAGGAATTGGGATTGCTAAATTTCTCCTGACTATGTTATCTAGAACTCTCCATCATAACTTGATTATTATATTTTTTCATTTGTATCCATGTTTCCATTTCTCACCTATATTCTCCAACTAAGCAACATATTTAATGGAAAATATTACATTAATTTTCCCTTATTGAAAATATATGATATAAGTAGTTTTTTATGTGGGTATTTCAATAAGAGATTATCTTCAATACCTATAATTCCAAGATAAATTTAAATTATAATTATGAAATTTATTAATGGTGGGAAGAATGTAACACCCTGAACATATAAAGTAAGAACCTTATATTCTATAGTGTGCATGACACATGACACCAAGCGCGAATGAGAAAATAACACAATGATACATGAAAATATATTTACTATTTAAATGAGATTTTATATATTTTATATTTCATATTGTACTTGACACCATGTTAACTTGTGTTACATGAAAGATCTAATTTCTTCAAAAGCATACATTACTTTCTAGAGTGACTTTTACCGAATAATAATATATTATTACATACAAAAAATATTACATAGAATATAAATAGTTATCTATTTAAAGGGTTAATTAATTTATGAAAATATGTGGTTTACACAAATTTTGAAATAATTCATTCGTTATAAATTAATTAGAAATGGATATGAAAACTGATTGAATATAAAATAAAATGTAATTATTTTCACAAAGATATTTTAACATAATAGATTTAATTAATTACAGTTACTGGGAAATATTAATTTAATATATATATATATATATATATTATAATAAATATAATTTTTTGATGTTCATCCAAGATATTTGATAAGCATATGATGTAAATAAAGAAAATATTGCACTTAAATACGTATATTTGTTTAATACAATTTTCCTGCCTTCTAATGAAAAACCCATTTTAAAATCTAATGATGACACATTAAGGGATTTAATTTGTTAAAATAAACTTCATATTTGAAATAGAGACATAAAACTTTGGTTATGGCGAGTTTATGATATTTTTCTGAAGCTTTTCATTTTTAATGAATAGTGAAAATAATGAATTACAGTTCAAAATTACTATTCATGAAATTTACTTATAAAGTAAAATTATTTTTTATATTTATTTCAAATAATAATTAGATCACATTTTTATGAATTAATCCAATATATGTGTTTGTTATCAATTTCACAATGAAATTTAATGTAAAAACATATCAATATTTATGGCGTTTTATATTAACATCCCACATTGTCGTCCTACCACCGGAATGAATTTTAAATTAATTTTCACTGATAATGTGATTGGAATATAGATATATGTATTCAATATTTTGAATTAGAATAATTTATATATTATAATAAGATCAACTTTGGTTTTGACAAAATTATTTAGTGAAAATTTTTGAAATTAATTACTATTTTTAAGATTAAATTAAGAATAATTAAGGACTAAATCATTATCTTAAAGCCCTAAATAACCAATAAACTAATCCAAAACCTATAATCTAGACCTACTTCTTCCAAAAACCTTAAATTCTTGATATTTTTTCGTATTTGATTCATTTTTAGGTAAAAACAAGGGTACACCTAACATCTTTTCAAAAACATCAATTGACCCCTTTCACTTCGCTATAAAAGGCCACCACCTATCACCTTTCCTCACACATCTCAATCCAATTTTGTTCCACAAATATTTGACCAATACACTTCTCAACATACCACCCTTCCTCATATAATCCCCTCCTTGGGTAGAAAGTAATATAGTGAAGCCTTTTGTTACAAACCAAAATAAGTTACCCGATTAAGAGAAAATGACTTCTCGCAAGCTCTCTAGTTTCAGTTCCATTTACACTCACTCAAATATCATTAGTCCATACACCTATAACAACTCTAGTAACCTCAATATAATAATATTTTGTTATGATATGGGTACTACCAATAATTATACACACCTCCAATTCAATTTTATTTGTTGTGTATACTACTTATCTAATGTTATATCACGAATTCAATTACTTTCATGATATTATATATTTCAATTAATTTTTTACATTGTGGATATTAGGACTCAAATGATTCAATGTGGTATGGAAACATTGGTATTTTTAAAGATTATTCTCCTCAATAATGGTCTTAATGATGAACTTTGAGATCTCACTTCATTTTATAATCATTTTTAGATGTAAATTTCCATGAATATCCATATTTTTATATGTGGGATATTTTGATTACCTAATATATATATCATTTCATATACATTGTTTACTTTGATAGTTCCTTGATTAACTTGGACTTTATTGATAAATCCATATCTTTTATTCAATATTAATATTTGATAAGGCATATTGTATGTTGATAAAATTGATTATTAGATATGAGGAATGCATTGGACATGTAATGATGAGTGAATCAAAGATATTATATATCTCCCCAATGCATCGATAGGTTCTCATGAGATGATTTTGTTTTCCCAATTAAACAAGATTCAACCTATAGTTTTGAACTGTATGGAGGATGGATCTTGACAGCATAGGTCCTCATGTGCCTAAGACATGACATACAATAAATAATCATTTCATTAAAATATATTTAAATTATTTTTCATCCATGATATTTTTCATTGAAAAATATTTGGATAAATTTTATTTCTATTCATTGATTAAATGGATTGTGTATTAGTTTCTGACCTTTCAATAATGATTTTTCATTATCTAGTTATTTTAATGGAATATTTTATCAGATATATACCTTTCCATGTTAATTTATTCACATTGATTCCTTATTTGTTCTTAAAAATGTAACAATTTTTATATATATAGATCATCCATATCATGATTCATTTATCTGGCTTATGAATAAGAAATCATTGAATAAGCTTTCAATGTTATAGTTTATTTGATTTTATTATGCACCATGTCTTTAATTTCTATTTTCTCAGCATATTATCGGTATCGTGTATGTTTTATTGTGTTTCAAGACTGTTAAAATAATTGGTTCTTCATTATTTTTCTCATTTTACTCCTTTTAATGAAATAAGATAATGCATCGGCTTCGAGCTTCTGGGGTCGGGGAATTACATGAGAGGTATGATATGTTCTAAGAGTATATTTTTCATTAAATGTATGATCCATGATTAAATTTAGGTTGTGGGACCTTAAGGAATGATTCATATTTCATATTATAGGAAAATGGAATTAAAGATTAATATGATAAATCATGTGTAATTATTTTATAATATAGATAGATGATTGAAGTTTATATGTATATGAATTTAAGAATTAAGGTATATGAATCATGAGGTATATTTTTTTACATGATAATTAAAAAGGAAATGTTTAATATTTATAACTATATATAAAATAGTTTTAATTGAAATCAGATATTTATATTTATGGAAGGTAACACATCATGTTGTCATATTTTTATGAGATTTTTGTTTTTCCTAGATAAATAGATGATTGATATGGATAACGTAAATTGGATTATATATATTGTTGTGGAATTGATAATTGTTTTTTTTTGAAAAAGCGGTTTATTATATCCTTGATGGAGATTACTTAATTTTTGGAATTAAGGAATAAATCCAATAAAATTTGGAAGGGTAAGGAAAGCATGTTTCCAAATTAGATTAAAGGAAATTCATGTTATTGACATGTTTTAAGAGAATAACTGATAATGTTAGTCACATGATTGTTATGTAGAAACCAAGAGATAATTTGTTTTATATGGGGGATTAGTGTTTTGGTTATTTTTATACATTTTGTGACCTTCTTTTTAAGGTTTTATTTTCATATTGTGGAAGGTTCATAATGTTACCTATTTATATAATGGTTATTTTATACTTCAGATGTGGTTTTAGGGATTATATTACTATCCTTTCATGTAATGATTTATACATATTGGATAACCTTTTATAACTAGATTTATATGATTATATCTACAAATGTATGCAATAACTTATCATTCAACATATGGATCTTATTAACCATTAGTTCTCTAGAGATAAAAATTCATCGTTATTACTGGAGGAAGAGATGAAGTGGAAATTGGTCAATACACAACTAAAGGGTGACATTGTGAACATGAAGTGGAATGAAATCATGTAATTATATCTCCTTGTAAAAATTCTTAAACATCTTGAAAATGGAATTAAAATAAAATGTTGTCTCATTATCATCATTTATTGTTATATCAAGGACACTTTTCAAGACTATTTTGTCAATGCCTTTTTTTTTACTCTATGGGAATTTTTTCTATCACTCTCAATCATAACATGATAGTTAAATACATCTTAAATGTCCGTGTATTTACTCCAAATATATGTAATCTTTCATAGACACATAGTTATATGTTACATTAAATCATTAAGTGTGTCCTGAGTTAAATAAAAAAAATCTTTTAGTACCTGAAACCCCTAGAGTACTTTGCAGTACCAGAAACACTATATTTGGATTGTGTTACTCACAATACTACGTTCCAATGAAATCTTGAGTTAAATGAAAGACCGAGTTTTACAAACAAAAATATAATATTAATATTGTTCTTAAAATATTATTATTTTTACCACATTTCCAATAGAATGGATGTTAAAAATTACATTAAATAAAATGTGAATTTTTTGGTTATATGTATATAAAAAGTTAATTATTTGGTTTTCAATTAGTTAGTATTTAATTTAAAAACTATTTGAAAATAAATAAATTACTTTTCTAATGATTTTTTTATATATAAACAAAAATTTATCTCAATAAATTAACAAAACACTTTTGTGAAATTATTTTAATAAACTTTTTATATTATATATTCAAATATATTTGTTTTACACCCATTACATAGATTTTATAGGTATAAGTTAAGAATAAATCCCATTTTATGAATAAAAAGATATATTTTTCCGAAAGATAAGTTTACCATATTTCAATGTGAAACCTATTTAATCTATATTATTGTAAAATTTTATAAGTATTATATGAAAAAACAAAAATTCTTTTTCGAAATAACAATATAAATATACACTTTGTATTGAATTTTTGACATATTTTGAGATGTTTAATTTTTTATGAACAGTGAAAATCCTTAAATATCAATTGTGGACTTCATTTTCATTTGATTTACATAAACATTGCATTATATTTATATTAGTTTTAAATTATTATTAGTAAGATTATAAGAAATTATATACAATAGAGGTCATTTTAATTACTTTTTTCAATCAAATTATATTTAAAAACATTTCAATCTTTTGAACTTTTTACATTCAGACTTGCATTATAACAATGTCTATGGGATTAATTTTAAGTTAATTTCTATCAATTATGTGATAGGAATTTTGAAAAATGGATTCCATATTTTGAATTAATTTTTTTTATAATTTCTAGTATGTTTAACATATTTTATACAAAAAAAATTTAGGGAAATTAATTACGATTAAATACAATGATTATGTGAAAAAAGAGTAAATTAGTAGTTAAACATGATCTTATATGGCCATGTAACATGTAAAAACGATTAAAATTAATTTAATGCCCATATTTATACCATACCTAATCATTTTAAAAATTGGACCATTATTTGAGTCACATTTTGTAAGGGAGACATATCAATAATGTTTACCTTTTTTATATTTATAAAAATGACACTCCTCTTCTTCTATAAAAGGGCACTCAACCCCATCTCTTTTTCACATATCTAATGAAATTTGTCTCATTAAAAAACTGAAAAAAATAATAATCTCCCAAATTCCATTAGATAATCTTAGAGGTCACACATAAGGCATAAACCCATCCATGTAATCCCATTGGTGTAAACAAAAAAGTGTAACCCAAAAAAGTGGTAACATCCTTCAATAAACACATTTCATTTATTTTGTAATAAATTAATAAAATTATTATTTTTACATGATTATATAATATAATATGTAACCTAAATATAATTACCTGTGGATCTTATATTTTATCATCCTACACTCACCCACACATCCATCAAAGGGGATCCACAATCATCATTAATGTGTTTGGGGGACTACCTCTCCATGTATGGATGCCATTTGTTCCTCTATTACAACTATTAATAGTTTGAAATCATGATGGAATAACTGCTTTTATATCATATTGATTATATTAATGATGTATTTATACTTATTAAATTAATATATAATATATAGCTTCATGCATTCCATTTTGTGTTAATACTTTAACTTTGTTTGTGGACGTTTGGAAAACTTCCACCTTAAAGAGATGTGACTTGATCACACATTACATGGAATTTATTAAAGATGGGTTTTTTAAAATTGTAATAAATAAATATATATATGAAAAAATAATTCAACTATAATTATATTATATATACAAATTCATATATTTCCCTTATTTCCTTTCTTTTAATATTCCAATAAATGAAAACAACGTTCATTCATACACATGTCCTACCAACTTCATGAACGTTGTATTCCACTTTATATTTCATCATTTTATAGATTATTAAAAATAATTATAAGGAAATTATATATATATATATATATATATATATATCTTTTTTTAGATTCTTGAAATATGTAAATCAATATCTATATAAGACAATCAAGAATAACATGTAAAAACATATATGAAAAACAAAGCTGTTATGACCCAAAACGTAACAATCGCATGGATCATTTATCAAAATGTTAATATTAACTATTTATAAAACAATATATGGTATGATATATAACAATATGGTTCAGTGATATATTTATAGTAAACATATATTTATCATATAGGATGATAGACAATGTATGATGAATGTCCATACTATAGAAAAAGGGTTTCTTATCTCACTTTTATTCCATTGAGATAAATTCTATATTGTCCAAATATTATCACTTCTTGGTTTATATACTAACTTATGACACATTATATGAATTTCATTTTTTTAGTTACATTAAAATTTGTCAATTGATGTAATTATTTCATGGAACTCATAATCCAAAATTTAGTCATGTGGTAAAGGAATTTCATCTCTCACTTTTATTTCTATGAGGCATATATAATATTCACCAATAATTTATTCTTAGATATGTATATAAAAATAATTAATGAATTATATTATTATTATCCTCAAATTTATGGTTATATATTTATTGATTTTATGATCTACCTTTTATGTGGTTTACGGTTCAATAGTTATCAAAACGGAAATTTTATTTTGTCCCAATTTTATTTTGTCGACGTACTGAAACTATATTCACATTAATGTTGAATGTACATCAATTTGAAATTTTAAATCGTGAATCTACATATTTTCATGATAGTTTAATATTCATGTAGTTTTATTCATTCATGCGGATTTTGATTCAATGTTACTAAAGTGGTGGTAATTTCTTGCAACAATATAATTTCTTTTAAGGAATGTTTGTGATTATGATTCCGTTCATAAAATATTATGATACATATCCCAAGAACACAAATGAACTTAATTTTACTAGAGTTATTCAAGATATTATAATTTAATGGTTCAATTTTTGGACTCATCAAGACTTAATATAAATAAATTGTTGGTTTAAATAAAATTTAGCAGTAATTATCTCTTCAGCAATAAATATGTTTTATTCAAAAAAAATGTTTTATAAAAATGTTTTAAATAAATGTTATTATTAATATTTTCATCTCATTTTCATTGTAAAATTATTTTATTAATGATTAATGTTTTAAAAAATATTAAATTATTTTTGAATCATCCTTTATATATTTTCATGTTATTTACCTGGAAAGGGTTTTTCAAAAGTTTCTATAATTTCCAAATCATTTTTCAAAGATGAACAAATATTTTACTCATGAAATATTTTGAATGATTTTTTTATGATTAATTTATATTTTTAAAGTGTTTCTTCAAAATAATAATTATTAAAATTTATTTATGTTTTAAAAATATATTTTAAAAGAATTATTTTTTCCGCTAAGAAATTCATCATGAGATATTTTAAAATACAGACCCATGTAAGTTGAAATACCTTGATATAGATTATTATTTAATAGGGATATGATCCACATACACAATTATGATTAAATCTATGAATGTTTTATATTAATATTACAAGATATTAATGAAACCCATTTCACTTCTATGTGTTATAACATGATAAAATGATTAGGAGTCCCACTTCACATTAGGTGTTATTCCATGATGAAATTATATTTAATCTTGTATCTTTTTCACGAGTTATGATATGATCAAATTTTTATTATACACATTCATTTCATCAAATATTATATTATTTTTTTGAGACACATGTATTTTTATGGGTTATGACATGATGAATATTTTGTTATCTTGTGCTATATGCATGTATAATTTCATTATATGGCTAATGGGACCTAGAAATACCTCCATTTAATTTCGTAATGTTAAATGGTTTATGAGATCAAATGGTACGTGGGATGGAATCCCATGAACAAAATTAGTGGGTAGAAGAGAGGGAATCCCAAGCCTAAAACAATATGGTACAAGGGAGGGAATCCTAATCCTGAAACAAGAGGGTACAATGGAGGGAATCCCAATACAAAAACAAGAGGGTCATAGGAGGGAATACCAATCCCAAAAATGAAGGTTACATGGGTGGGAATAAAACTGCTAAAATAAGAGGGAACAAAGAAGGAAATCCCATGCTCGAAACAAGAGGGTACATATGAGGGAATCCCAATCATGAAATAAGATGGTTAATGAGAGGGAATCCCAATCCTGAAACAAGAGGGAAAACATGAGGGAATCATTATATCTATACAAGAGGGTACACGAGAGGGGATCATAAGCCTAAAAATAGGGTTTACAAGGGGAAATGCAATCCTAAAACATGATAATGCATGGTAGGGAATTCCAAGGTTAGAACAAGAGCATAAATGGAAGGGAATCCCAAACTTGAAGAAGGTACACTGGTAATTATCTCATCCTATCTTGTAATGAAGGTCTTGGTAGGTATCCTTGAAATATGTATTTCAATGGATATGTGTATCAAAAAATTCCTTAGATAATTTCTATGTTAGGTTTTCATGTCTTATTCTCTTGATTCCATTATGTTTTTTGTTTTATTAACAACAAATATTTACTCCATGACTCAGGTATTTTATCTTTGATATGTAGTTTATAATATTCATAAATTTTTTATCATTTAATCATACTCATATGTTCATGTCAGGCATAAATACATTAATTTTTTTAACCATTATAGTAATTTCATCTCAACCATTTTTAACTATCCTTTCCCTAGGTTATAATTACAATTTATTAGTATGAATAATATTGTGGAATATCATTATGGGATACTTAGGATATTTTTCACCAAGTAAAAGAATATTGTCTTCATGTTTTCAATGAAACTAAACTATTAGGTGGTGGGGTATGTATTTTAGTAATGAAATGAATATTAATATACAATGATGTTTTATCCATGTATGTTACGTTTGTATCCCTATAGGGATGATATGAAGTCATAAATCATAGTTTGTGTTTATAGATTCTTAGTATTCAAGTTGGTAAATGAAAAAGGAAAAATATCTCAAGGTATTCATGAATCCTCTTCCAATACATTTACGTAAAATGGAACAAAGTGACAATGTGATTTTCACTGAACTTCAAAGGACTCCATGGATGAAAATTATTATATGGATCCTTATTGATTGTCTTAAAATTTTTTCATTTCATACCTTTAACAAAATATCTACCAAATGAATGGATTTCTCATATCTATATCAACAAAATCATAAGGATTCATGTCTATCCAATTTCCATTGAAAATAAACATTAACTAAGATTCATATCTAACATAGGGAAGAGTGTTTAAATGGATTTAATCATTGAAAAACATATAAGAACCACCTATCATCCCCAGACTGATGGTTAATCCAATAGTACCATCTAGATATTTGAAGATGTGTTCAGATCATGTTTGCATAACATACATGGTATGTGTGATCCAAATATACCATTATATTAGTTATTATATAATAATATATCTTACTAATGAAACTATATTAAACCATATTAATTATTTTATAAGAATAGGATTCATTATCCAAACATTGGAGAGGAAGATAAGGAAAAAAATCTTGTTCGCCAAGATGTAAGGATGAGACCGCTATTAAATTTTAATTTACTAAGGATTATATTATGAATCCTAACATATTAAAAAGAGATATTATTTTAATTAATGTAAAGGAATAGAGTTACAATTTAGTTATTATGTATTATTAATGGTTTCACTAGGATATTGAATTCTATGTTTTGATAGAAATTTAAACTTAATATCATAATAAAATGACCCTTTTGAAATCTTATAATTAATTGGGTTTGTAACACACAAAATGGATATTCATCCAATCATTTCTAAAGTAAATGATGTAGTTTGTGTTTCCTTACTAAGGAAATACAAACTAGATATTGTTCATGTGATAAAATATGAGGGAATATAGTTATAGCCTCACTTGTATTATAATGAGGAGATTTTATATATTCTTTACCTGAGAGAGAATGTATTGATGAACTATATGTACTGTTTGGGGAGTGTCCTTTGGATAAATTACAAATTAGAAGAGGAAAATAGAGATCTTGATAAAACCATAAGAAATCAGTATCAACCTCAATTAAATAGTGCATATATACCCCAATATCAAAGAAGAAATTATTTTAGGGGAATATTTTAAGTGTTAAGACTCTACTATAGTAGGTATATAATGTATCATGAACAATTTCACAAAAAAAAAATTAGAGAGCCTTTATTACGGAAATTATATATAAAGTAAATTTTTGTGTTTGAAATTATAAAAAGTAATTATTTTTATTGAATTAACTATAATTTAATTATCTTAATAAAAGTTTTTGTTCCTTTTTAGAGAATTATAGTGATCAGTCCTAAAATTATTGTTCTCACAAAGCGTGTAATTTTTATAAACTTACACTTGTATACTATACTTATATACATTAAAAACACTTTTATTTAATCTAATATGTATTTAAGGAAAAAATTATAAATTTAAAAATAATCTTTGATCTTATAAAATGTATTAAAATTATTTATTAAACCAATGAAAATGATACTTTAATTTGATAAACATGTTTGATCGTTTTATTAAATCAAATCATTATAATGGAGAATCTATATTTGCTTACATTTAAAGGGAATAATTAAGTATTTTATAGTAAATAAATTTATTTAAATATAATCAGAAACAAAAATAATCCATCATTTGATAAAAAATTTAAGCATGAAAAATTTATTTTTCTAAAGACAATTGTAATACTATTAAGCATATATATTTTTAAAATAAAATTTCAGAAATTAAGAGTTTTTTTAATAAAATTATTTTTAAATAAAAAATTAAATATATAAAATTATGTAAAATAGAGAATATTTATATTTTTCATTAAAAATAATATCAATTAATAGAAGTTAATTACCAAGGTAAATATAAAAGGATTAAATTGAGTTTAACCATATTAATTTTTCCAAAAAAATTAATAATGTTTCTACAATTTAATTCATGATAATTTGATATACCAATAGATGTTTCCTATTAACAATTGATTATTTTTGATCTATTTTACCCTTAATAGTAAAATTTAATTATTAAAAAATATATTGATGTTCCTAAAACTACAATTCCCTTCACTTATAATAGGAGAATATATTCCCTACAGCAAGACATTCCCCTATTCAAGTTTATCCTTTCTAATTTCTCATTTAACCACTATATAACCCCATACTACTTAGAAAATTCCATGTTCTCCCAAAGTTATCCTATGAATATCAAATATAAGGAGACTTTTGAAGAAAAAAAGCCTACCAGCCTGAGTATTATCAACTACATAGTTTTATTCTTTATTTTATTCTTTAAAATTAATTATACCCAAACTAATATAATGATATTATTATTATTTATTTACTTTAATATTACTATAAAATGTCTACTATAATTTTTTCATATACCACTTACATTAAGTAACACCAAACCAATTTTTATGTGTTGTACCGAATTCAGGCTCTATAATGTAAATGACTCATTTTCATTAACCACCATAAAAAGATGTATAAATTTATTGATTTAATCAATAAAAGTATTTATTATGATATTATTATGAATTTTTATTAACATTTTTATTACCCATTATTGATATTTGAAACAAAAATCATTTTTAATCATACTATTTTATAAATGAATTGTAAAATATCAATCCTTTATAAAAATATAGTTATGTTATTATATATATTAATTATTTATATAATTATTTTAATTTATGATTATTAAATCATATAAACACTAAATATTTTTATTATAATCCTTTTGTAATGATATTACAACAAAAATGCATCATAATTATTCATAAAAATAGTGCATTTTTATGTTTCAGATTGTTTAACCACACACTTGAACAATAAAATGAATTAATTCCATGAATGAATATGACAAAATAATGAATAGTATAAAATGATATAAATAATTAAATATAGGTTTATATTTCATTATGGAGATATTATATCAATATCCAATTGATGAATTTAAGAAGCACTATGTTTTCGAAAAAAATCACTAAAAAAGCATATTATTGACTTCATCTTCAAGGATTAAAGGTATTTTAAAAATCATAAATTAATATACAAAATACCAAATAGAAAAAATAGGGAATTAATAATAATGTTCATTTAATAATAACAAATATTAACACTCAAATTATGAAACACATATAAACCAATCAACCTATAATCCCTAATGTCGGTTAATTCCTCTCGTATGACTTCAACTGTTGATACTCGTACACAATGACTCCTCCCCCTACATAAGCACTGCTCCCAGCCCGATACCTAATGCATCACAGTAAACAATATAGATCTTTCTTCGTATTGGAAATACAATTATTGGTGCAGAAGATAACCTCCCTTTCAACTCTAGAATGGAATACTCAAATGAATCTGACCACAAGTACATCACACCCTTCTTATTTAGGCCAATCAATCACGCTTCTAAGCATGAAGAGTGATGTATGAAATGTCTATAGTTACCAGCTTTCCCTAGAAAACTCTTTACATCAAATACATTCTTTGTCTACTCTTAGTAAACTACTGCTCTCACTTTTTTTGGGTCTACTAATACTACATTCTCAGAGATAACATGACCAACAAAGTGAATCTGGTCTATATAAAATTGGAATTTTGAGAGTTTAGCGTATATGTGATGCTCTATCAGTGTAAAAAAAATGATCTCAAGATGGGTAGCATGGTCATGTCGAGTGTGAGAGTACACAAATATATCACCTTTTAAGACTACCACAAATGAATCCATGTATGGATGGAACACTAGGTTCATGAGAGCCATGAAAATAGCATACACATCCGTGAGACCGAACGATATAACCTAATACTTGTATAGAACATACTTGATACAAAAGTCTGTAAGAGGTATATCTGATGGTTTAATGTGCAAATGATGATAACTGTATATTATGTCAGTCTTTTAGAACATTGTGATCCTTGAAGATGAACAAATATATCATCAATACTTTGTAAGGGATAATGGTTCTTGACCATCCACCGGTTCAACATCTGATAATCCACACAATGTTGGAGGGTACCGTCAACCTTCTTCGAAAACAGGACAGGCGAACCCTATGGAGAAGTATTAGGTCAGATGAAACCCTTTTTATGAAACACCTCCAACTACTTCTTGAGCTTCTGCAACTCTTGTGTAGCTATCCTATAAGGAGGAATGGTCATCGGTGCTGCTCCTGACACGATATCAATAGAAAATTCCACCCCTCACTTTAGAGGAAAACCTATAATGTTTTTTGGAAAGACATATATGAAACTTTAAACCACTAGAGGAAAGACCATCTATGAAGTCCCATGGTAATCCCGAAATATAATAGCAATCTGGGCTGTAACTCCTCCCAACCCATGAAGATTGGGTCCCACTCTACTCGCCTGGACATCCCATTCACCCTTATGAGAAAAGGCTCTACCCTACGGTGATGTGAAACTCACCCTATGGAGATATAAATTGACAACAACCTAGAATGGAACTAACCAGTGCATTCTCAGAATGAAATCATAGCATGTCATCTCTAAGACATACAGGTCCCATAAGAAGTGACACACACCAACCTCAAAAGGGAACTCTTGCACTGATGTAAACTAGCCATTATAGTCTGTAAAAAATTATCATGTGTCAAGTCATCAGTAGAAGTAAATATACAGAGCCCAATTTTTTCAACAACATCAAAAAATATTAAACTACGGGAAGCCCGTGTATAAAAAAGTGCAGAAGCTAAAACTGAGGCAACAAGGATCTTTCCTTGAACTGTAGATGGGTTAGGATCCTACTACTACGGTGTCTACTTCATAGTGAATGTCTGACTTGTATCACTACCTTGTGGACTTTTCTGACCAATCTGAGTTGATCTACTTTGTTTTCACAGAACACTTGGTGGCTGGATACCACGACCATGAACTCCAACTTGTCTTGAATGGACCAAATAACCCCATTTCAATGACTGATGAGAAACTGGTGGTGCTTATCATGAGCGAGGAGTCATAGAAAAACCTCTATCACCAACAACTGGTGGAAAAAACTGATAGATCTGCTAAATGTGTCCCATTTTTTGTGCAATATCATCACTCCACTAGGGCTCTTGGGAAATGTGTCCTCATATTCCTTCTCTTCTCACACTGGTATCACATCACCTAGATACCAGAAGAAGTATCCCACCTACTATGATCTCCACATGTAGACTCTTGAGGCAATTCCTACTGTTAGCCTAAGGGGTACCAACTCAGGATGTTGTACTTCCCTAGCCCACAACACCATAATCCCTCAGATTTTGCTCCGTGATCAGTGCTTGGTTGACTATAGATGTGATGGAATTGAACCTGAATATGTTGACATGAGATCATATTTCAGGCGTGAGACCATCCTCAATCTTCCTTGCCATAAATAACTCGTCACCTCCTGGGAGGGTGTATTGAACTACAACTCTGTGAAGAGAGAATAATACTCTATAAAAAATAAAATAAACTACTCCAGAATTATGAACTCTCGGGCTCAGTTAGCCCTCAGAGTCTCTAGGTAAAAGTAGTCATAGAAGGTATGCTATAACTCATCCCAAGCCAAGACTTGCTGGTGGCCTGCCTGTGAGATCACATCCCACAATCTATTGGCAAAAACTCGAAGAATATATATAGATAGATTCACCCTCCTCTCTGAAAGTGTCTATATAATATTGAAGATAGATAGCATGGATTCGAACCATGACTCTATAGCCTGAGGTCCTCTGTCTCATGTGAAGGTGGGAGGATGCTAATGTTGGAAAACCCATGTCATATTTCATATCGACGAGGCTTGAAGTGGTACTCCCCTGAAGGTTTTCTGGAACCTCATGAATCCATATCATAACTATGCATCAGCACCTATATCCAAAATAATGGCAGGTGCCACGACTGTCACTACAAGAGGATTTTCTGGTAGTTCCTGATCTTCCATGTCAGGTGTCTGGTGACTACCCTGTAAATGGCGTACAACTAGAGGACGTCTCGATGGAATTACTCTAAAAGATCAAATGCGCACCTCAGATCAAGATTAACAATGACTAAAACATAGATGTTCATGAAGGGTCAATATAAGGAAATCATTCATGTTTTTCAAAATAGGGATACATAATGTGTATGACCCCTACAAGGTATCTTCTTTTAAGCCTTCACACGAGCCTTTACTACTACCAACCCTGGTCATGTAACACCCCATACACACGACTTGTTCTCCTAACACACAACGAGTACTTGAATTGTGATCCCCTTCCTGAGTTATTCTACATGACTAACCCACACGCTTCCACTAGAAAAATACTACATTGTGTGTTTTTTCTAGACATGAAATGTACTTGAATCATGTTCCCCTACGCAATTTATTCTTCACAACTAATCCACAAGGTTCCCCTAGAAAAATACTACACTACATGTTTTTTCCAAACACAATGTGTAATAGAAAAACATCATGTACCCATGTTGTTAGTCACACGGCAGCTTACATGGAAGACTCTACGCAGCATGTACTAACAACCCATTATCCGCCTGTGTCATTGGTCACACAGTTGGACACATGGTCTATACAGACGACGTGTACATCTGATACACAGAATGTTCCTCCAAATAATTCCCAACCCCCTGTCACTACCCCCAAAACCATGACACGATTAGAGACTACACAGTGTGTACACAAAATACACAACGTGTACATACAGTACATAATGTGTACATAAGAAAAATAGTTCCTTCCCAAATAGAAGGATAAATTGCGTGTATTTATTAGTAAACATCATGTTTTCTGAGATTTTCTATATAGTAATCCTTAAAAACTACTATGAAACCCAAAAAAACACTGAACCGATCCTTAAAGTGCCAAATTATGATCTGCGAGGGCCCATACTTCCTGCGAATCAATGCTTGGTGTCTTATACATGTCATATACAAGAATAACAATGCAATGATCCCCCAAATTCTAATCCACGAGGGCCAATAACTCCTAAGAGACCAATGTTTGGTGTTCATTCAAATGAACTTTAAAAATTAGCAATGCCCTATCAAACAATAGGTATTCTATCAAGGAATATTTCACAACAACATTCACATATAACACAATATCTATCACAAGAAAATTCAATCAGTAATGCACTCGAAATGGCATGACAAGAATGCATGACATGTGATCTATAGCAATTTCCTATATGATGCATGAGATAGAAAACCCTCATATTATCGGGTTTCAATAGATATATAACCTCAATAACATCAACAATAACAACAAATAACATGTGAATCACTCAATGGTAAAATCAAATCAATTGTAATAATTAAAAAACCAGAAAAAAGTAGCAAAAAATGAGGTAAATTGGCATTACCATATAAATGGGTCAAATACTCCCGGGCACAACTTATTACCATGTAACTATTATATAATATCCCTAACTATAGAGTCTAAAAAGTAAATCAAGAAGAAAATAATTCCACTGATACAACATTGTAACGTCTCGATTCAAGGTGTCACCCAGAGATGCCCCATACCATGTTGGTAACATGGCCAAAAGCACGTTTCCCCTAATACGAGAGGCTGCCGACTAGCATTGAGGGACTTGGTTTTGATAGTGGGGAAAATTATTCCCTCATTATATGAGTAATGTAGTGGAAGTAAATAGATAACAATATTGTTATAAATAATAATAACATGAAATCTATAAAAAATGGAATACTAGAATTAATAATAAACTAGAGCACATTTATTTAATGATAGATGAAACATATGTCTAGGAAAGAATCCAAACAAGTCACAATGATGGAATAAAGTATTAAAACAAAGTACAAAGAAAAAAATAAACTCTAGCAGCTTTGCAAGCCTCATCTTGGTCCCATGCTCTCCAGCTCGACAACAATCAAGTACCAAGAGTAGAAGGGCACATTACCTTATCTGTAGCTAAAATAATATAATCTGTTTGGGCCCAAAATCATGACCCAAACAGGGTACAAGATGAATCCCTATAGGAAACCACCCAATGATCCGTTCCTAACAATCAGTGAATTTATATGGTAGGTAGTAAGAAAAAAGAAGTTGGAAACAAGAAATTACTCAAAAGTAAACAATCCTATAGTTTCAATTATATTAATTTTCATATATCAAGTAAGCATCTAATAAAAACATGTAACCCTCTAGGATTTACTCACAACCATACCCCTTTGGTTCAACTAATCAAATAGAAGCAACCCTCTGGGATGTACTCACATACTAACCTCTCAAGTTCATCTTTAGCATATACTCTCCGAGGAAGCACTCACCATCAACCCACTCTGTGGTCTCGTATCAGTATCTACAGAAACTATGAGGAAGCACTCAACATCTAATTACATTTTTGGTCTCGCAATGTGGAACTATGGACTCTCTGAATGAGAACAAAGTCTATCCCCCTAATGGTTTACCAACGTAAAAGTAAACATACACTCCGGAGAAGCCCTCATCTTCCATTATTCCTATGGTCTACTACACAAGGTTCCCACATCCCTGTGTTAATAAATCATAGAGAAAGGATATATTTAAGACAAAGTAAACCTCAATAATTACTTGGATAAATTGTTTACTACATCTCACAGCATGTCAGATAAAAACTACTTCATCCTAACAATACTAGGCATGGAAAACAAAGCCTCCTAACAGGAAAAGCTAGACCAAATAGTCAATGTCTTGAAGACCTGGGCAACACATCCATGACAATGTTAGATATCATTATTTACAATCATAAATCCACTACTCAAGAACACAAGTCATAATATAAAATAAAAGGGCTAAAAACCATAAACACGCAATACCCCGAACAAGGGTATTGGTCACTTTTGCACTTATAACTAAAAGAATAACTATGGAAAGGCACAAACCCCCTACCTTGGTATTGTATGATTGGTATATGTGAACCACAAGACTTAAATCATGATAAAACTATATCTATCTACAAAAATGATAAAACTGTTCAACCACCTATATCTCATGAAAGAAGAGGAATCAGGAAACAAGGATCTAGAATAAGGAAGGGCTTACTTTGGATATTCCAACGCAATTGACGGTGGTCAAATTGGAAAACGAATGCTGATTCGGGGGATCCAATAATAATAGAAGGTATTGTTCGCTCCCGAACGAGATAGAACTAGATTAAGATCTTTTTGTGAACAAGATGTGACCTCGGTCCTATATAAGAATTAAAAAGAAAATTACACGACATGTCTTTTAAAAAAAATGATGTGTAATTTATTTTGTTGGGCCCCACATTAGGCGTCCTCTTGGTCACCCCACACATCCATGTACTTAGCCATTACATGACTAGTACATGATCACCCACGGAAACCAGGTACACGGTGTGTACTTATAACAATATAGCGTGTACTCTTGAAAATTCCAAATACTCTTCTCTTTCTATAAAACAACCAAAAAATGAAAGACATAGCTGAAATGAAGTTTTGGGTTCTTATAGTGGGAGAGTTAGTGCATCAAAAAAAAGATAGTATCCTGACATGGAGGAAGGGACACCCTAATCCATATGACTGGATGATTTGAACTTTTTTTGTTCGTGTAGTTGAGGGAGACATGTTCCATGTGGTCGAGGAGGTTTACTCTTGAGATGTGTCTTCGAGGTTGTTGTTAGGACCCCTCTCATTTCTTCAGGTCTAGATACAATTCTAGAGGATGATAATAGTTTGAGTGGTATCTAATGTAATGGCATAAACCTTCCTTGTCCATTATTTTGTCAATTTATGTTGTTGGAGCGCCCTAGACCCATTAGTGAGTCGTGAGGACGTCAGTGTTTGTGGCATGGCGTCACTGTGGTGTCACCTATCACTAACACTGATCGGTGTGTTCTGATTAGTCTTCACTGATCAGTGTGTCCCGATCAGTGTGTCACATATCAGTATTTCACTGATTGGTGGGTCCCAATTGGCATGTCAATGATATCTCGGTCCTAATCTGTAACAGCCCAAGATTTTATGAAAAATATTCTTTTTAATTTTATTAATGTCTTGTTGTGTACGCTACACCAAAAGGAGCTTTCACAACATGCATCCTTGAATTTCCTTCCATTACACGCAATCGCGACCTTCCACGATTGTGTGTGTTGTACGCAACACCAAGTTTCGCTAAACAACGATATGCTATTAAGATATTATTAAAACTAGCCGTTATGAATAGTAATAACCACTTTTTAAAATTTTAGAAATTTTAGCTCTCAAAATGGACTTCATTTTTGGTTTCGGAGTATCGAATTTAGCCTAAGGTGAAATTTTGGTACTTTTCGGATAACTTTCATATTCTGATGAATAGTGAAAATTACTAAATTTTAATTAAAAACAACTTTTTTAATCAAAACATTTAATAGTGATAAATTATGAATTTGAGTGGTTTTAAAGTATATTTAGAATATATTTTTACCACTTAATATAATGTTGGTCATTGGACACAATGTTACAATTAAACCGAACATAAACAAGTGTCAATCTTTTGATAGTTATTATCTCTTAAAAACACGCTTTTTGTTTTGACAGCGGGAATTAATTTTAAATTAATTTCTGCCACTTCTGTGTTTTGAATTTAGAAAAATGGATTCCATATTTGGAATCAGGATGTTCAAATTGTGTAAATATGTAACTTTTATTTTTAGACATTGTGAATAATTACTGCGGTAAATATTTTATTTACCATGGTTAAGGGTAAATCCGGTAAATAAGGGTTAAACAAATAATATTATAATAATATTAAATTACCCTAAAACGTGTCTTAAACCTATTGGTTGATACATGGTCGACCATGGGCATCTTTGGGTAGATTTTGGGACCCCATTGATCCACTTGTAAGTGATAATGACACTTTATTTTAATTAAGTTAAAATGAATACAAAAATGACACAAGCATATATCTTTTAGCAAAACAATTGTTACATAGGGTTATATATGTTGGAATTTAGATTATAAATATTAATTAGAAAGATAAAAATATTTCCTACATAATGGTATTTTATTTGTAATTTTTAGACTTTAAATAATTTAATTTATTTATGACACAATGATGATGCAGTAATTATCTTATTAATGAAATATTGACATAATTGATGTTATAAACACCAAAATAAATGTAATTTAAGACTTTTTATGAATTACACTAATTTTCTAGGTTACTATGATATATTAGTGTTGATTTAATCAACTTGGTTAGAACATATAATTCTGTTATGACTTTCAAAAAAATCATATATCTAATAGTGTCAAAATTGACACAAAATAGTTTTTAAATCAAATATTATATTATTAATTGTTATTGTATTCCTAAAAATCTAAGGTTAGGCCAAATGACTTAGATAAGGATATATATTTTAATAATAAACAATTTGGGGTTCGTTTGGCATGTTATAGTAAGTGTATTAACCATATAGTGAAAGAAAACAAAAAGACATGGTAAAAGTTAAATTATTTAACTTAGAGTTAAATCTAATTGATAAGGTTAAAATAATACCCTAAACTTGTCTAAATCCTATTGGTTGATAGGATTTCGACCCTTCCCCACTTTATCTTCTAAATAAGACCCTTTGGAACCATTATAAACCGATTTTGACTTTAATATAAAATAATATTTTGAGATATTCCTAAGGTGCCCCTCTCCTCCCTTATAAAAGGGCACCTCCTCCCCGTCCTCCTCACACCAAATTGAGCACTCAAGCTCGGCCAAACCCTGCCATTTTCTCCTCTACACTTCCCTAGAATAGTCCTAGAGGTCCTGTTCTTCTCCAAAGACCACTCTTAGTTCCTTAAGTGGAGGATTCAAAGAGGCGTTCCAAAGAAGAGGTAATATCCATTACCGATCTTTTCAATTTCTTTCTTCTTCAACTTCTTCTTCTTTAGTTGTTTCATGATGAAGTAATAACATCAGTATTACTTACATACTGATATGTTATGAAACAACCCTAATTCACCTTCTATCCATCTTACGGAAAAATGAAATCACCGCGCGTGCGTACGTACGGAATACCGTCTCCACGCCGTGGTGTAATCTATTTTCCACCACCACCTTACATGGATGGGTATAATGGTGTAAAGAATAACTATACATAGTTATTACAACATCATATTGATTCTTATATATTGTATAATTCACTCCAATTCAATTCAATATTTATAGAAATGATATCATCGCTCGTGCGTACGTACGGACTACCGTCTCCACGACGCGATGAGATTCATTCTCCATATTAACCATTTAAGAATGATTATAAAGTATATATAAGAAATAATAATGAAATATATGACATTATAAAGCTACTGGATTTATGTATATATATACATATGTATTTCATCTACTTACTTCCATTTCAAGACAATAAGGAAAGGAAAACAGCGTTCATGCGTACGTACGGACTACCGTCTCCATGAACGGTGTTTTTCATTTTATTTATCTACCTATTATATATATATATATACTGAATATATATGATATATAAATCATATTTTATATTCTGGAAGTGAGTAAATCATGATATAAGTAATAATGATGTCAAGAACAACAAGTCAAAACAACTACGATAAATGAAACTATTTTACCCAAAACGCTTCTTTAACATTGAATTTACAAAAGAACGGGTAATATAATGTCATAAGTGAACCATATATGATATCATAACAATGAATATGATTCTGTAATAAGTCAATAACATGATTTAAATCATTATACAGGAGGTTCGGACACTTACAAAGCAAGTCGGACCTAAGGTAAGGGAAATATCACAATCTCATTTTTATCCGAGATTGTTTATACGTTGGTATTTACTGGGGTGTATTTTATCATCCACATCCATGTTTTCTCAATATGTAATATTATTTCCATCCACCCACAATTGTTTAAATCCAATTTTACCCTTCTATGAGTTTTTAGTAAAAGATATGAAAGGAATCTTTTGTCGTTTTTATACGAGGTACTTTTTGACTTTTCCGACAAAAGTACGAAGAATGTTTTTTTTACTTATACGGCACGAACAGATTTTTACGGTTTTATAAAGCCTTATTTTCATGAACCTTCCTCCAAAATATTTCATGACTATTTTCAATAAAATCTTTTTCTTTTAAAATTGCATGATGTTTTGTGAAAAGAAATTGATTTTGAAGAAGAAAGGATATTTTCCTCAAGAATGGAGTTCAAGTGTTTTATCAAAATTATTTTCCATCTAAGATAATAAAGGGTTCTGTTTTTATCCATATTATTACATTGATTTGATCATGTTGTGATGGAATATTTTTTTATGAATTCCTTTATCTTATATGAATTGTTTTATTATGTCATGATGTTTAAGAATCCCATTTTTATTACATGGGTTATGCAATGATGTATGATTTATGATTTTGTGGCACACATAAGAATGGTATCATTATGAGATGGGTGGGACCTATATCTCCCTCCAATGCATTGGGTAAAGATTTTATATCTCATGAGATAGACATGGCTGAAATGGTAGGTTATACCGGTTCAGTGAAACAGGACTGAAACGAGGGTTACTCGATTCAGAAAGGGACTTTGTCCACTAAGATAGTCTTGGCAATGAGTCTTGAATAACAAGAAATGATTATCTATGATTATGTGTGTATGCCACAAAGTTTCATGTTTTAAGTTATGATTATTGGGATTACATTTCACTTCTATGATTTATCCCATGTAATGATATTATGAGCTCTTTTGCAGGTTAAGATTTCCAAAAGCTATGTTCTTATGTATATGATGTGATTGATGTTTCTTTTGTTTACCCTTACTGAGCATTTGAGCTCACCCTTTTATGTTTTATTTTCCCCAGGATATAAAGAAAGGTTTTAGGTATAAAAAAAGGAAGATCTTTATGGGAGATATTGAAGATATTTCACCAGGATTAGAAGATTATATTCCGAGTTTCCAAAGACACTAAACTATTACGATCCTTGTGTGTGTGTTTTCGTTATGTACTAAGTATTCCGCAAATGTAATGTAAAGTCAATGTACGTCAAGATACGGGTCTCTACAGTTGGTATCAGAGGAAAGGTTTAGTCAACCTTTGGAAACTAGGATGCGAAAACGTTAGTGAGATCCCTAGAGATATTTCTAAGGTATGTCTAGGGATGTCCCTAAGGTTAAGTATACGTATAGGTTATAGTAATAGAACTACGCTAAAGATCATAGAATTAAACCTAAGATGTTAGATATTGAAGGTACTCCCCCTTTATTATGTTGTTTTCCCAAGCATGATTTTTTCCTCTCACACTATTCTTTTTTGGTTTTAGACGATGGATGGAACCCGAAGGAACCGTGTTGATCAATGCAATGGACAATGCAATGATTGCCCTCATGAGCAAACAAATGTTATGGGAGATGGAGTGCAAAATCTTATTGCTATACTTACACAAGCTATGAATCATTCTGGACATCCAAATGAGCAGAGAAGGGAACAATATTCTATTGAGTCCTTCATGAGGCAACGTCCACCTTCTTTCAGTGGGTCTTCTGATCCACTTGTTGCTGAACAATGGATCAGTACCACTGAAAAGATATTTTCAGTTCTTCAATGTTCTGAACATGATAAAGTCATCTTAGCAGTATATCGTTTGGAAGGTGAAGCTGATCAATGGTGGAATCTTATCAAGAATACAAGGCAAAGAGATGAAATTGAGTCCATGGAATGGGACGAGTTCAAGAACTTATTTTTCAAGAAGTACTTCCCTCGTATTCTTCGAACAAAGATGGAGAAGGAGTTTCTTGAACTAAAGCAAAAGGATGATGAATCTGTTGGTATATACGAAGTGAATTTTACAAGACTTGCAAGGTATGCATCTGGCATTATCATCCAACCTGAAAGTAAAGTTGATCGATTTTTCAGTGGCTTAAAACCAAGTCTTCGAAGGGCATTAGCTATAAGAGACTTCAGTAGCTATGAAGAAATTGTGCGTTGTGCTATCAAGGTAGAAATGGAAGTTGGTGTTACATATCCATCTCATGGTTTTGACAAGAAACGAAAGATGGAGTTCAAGGAGAAATCTCAGAATAATGGTGAAAAGAAGATGAATGTTTCCTTATGCACAAAGTGTGGAAAGAAGCATGGTGGAGATTGTCTTAAAGGGACTAGAAAATGTTTTAAGTGTGGAAAAGAAGGTCATCAAGCTGCTGAGTGTCGAAGTAATGGAAAAAGGGTTTCTAATGATGTGAATAAATCAAACACTTTAGAGAACGCACCACCAACACTTCAATGCTTCAAGTGCAAGGAAATGGGGCATTATGCTAATAAATGCCCTAATCCAAGGGTTAGTGATGATCAACATGAGCAACCACTGAAGGCAAAGGACAAAGGGAAGTCACATGCGATCACTCTTGGCAATGTTGAATATGACAATGATGTGGTTGAATGATTAAGTGTTTATGTAATGGGATTCCAAAATAATGTTGTATCATTGAGTATTGCAATATTTATTGACGTGGTATTCAAAGTGATTGAGATATTTTTTGGAAATAAGATGATATGCGCATAATGAAGACGAGAAAATGAAATGTTTAATAGTATTCATGAGCTCATGATTGATATAAGGACTAAGTGATATCATGGTTTGAGTATATAGAATTTTGAGGATTTTGGTATGTGGAAAGAGTTAACTTTTAATAGAATTCGTGTTTTCAATAAGGTTCAATGGGTATTCAAGAGAGTACAATATTAAGGCCTTTGAATGTTTGGAATGTGACCAACAAGATATATCTTATGATATATGGGGATCAACGATGGTATTAAATCTCTAGTAATCGTTTTCACTATGTTATGAGAATGGACTGCAGTATTATGGATAAGCCTAAAGATTGGAATGGATTATGTTGGACATAAGTTAGTATTATTTAAGGATAGAAGTTTTTTCGATATTATTGATGGGATGTTATAGTAATATAGTTTTATAAAAAGGAAAACCTGCAGGACGGGCGACAGCCCATCGCTTCGGACAAGGCTGTAGGAATCGAACCCACAACCGAAGTGCGACTAGCCTTTATCGCCTACCACTGGCCTACAGGAAGTCCCTGTTTAGTAGAAACTAGTTTTATTATATTAAGCAGTATGATATATGAAGTATAAGTCCATTTTAGGAACCATATATGATTAATCTCACTATAGATCGACTTATGTATATAATTTTTGCTAACCTTTTGTTTGAGATAGATGAAATGACCCGTCATTCTATCACATGATCTGCTAACACTTCACGAATAACAAATTCAACTTCATTTATTTAAGAGATGAAGTGGAAATTGTTCAAGGCATGAACAATAGTGAGATTGTACCAAAATAAAGAAAGTATTTATTCTAATTCAAATTTTCAACTTTAGGGAAATGATCTTGAAAACCAAAAATGTTGTCCTAGTGATCTTATACCTGATGAATCGGATGGTACCTTAGATCGTCACAAATTTATGGATTTGTGATTATTGGCTTTTCCATAGCCATGTTCTCTACCACTCTCCATCAGAACATGATGGTTAGATTTCTCTTCCATGTCCATATTTTCACCTATGTGGAAACCCAATGATTTGTTTATTTGGGTAACCGTTACGTTTCATACTTTTGTTTTTAAAGGATGGTTTTGATATTACTTTTTACGATGTGGGTTTCTATTAAAGAAACTCTCGAATAGTAAACCATTTATAACCCCGACGAATTTCGAGGGCGAAATTTATTTTAAGGGGGGTAGAATGTAACAGCCCAAGATTTTATGAAAAATATTCTTTTTAATTTTATTAATGTCTTGTTGTGTACGCTACACCAAAAGGAGCTTTCAAAACACGCATCCTTGACTTTCCTTCCATTACACGCAATCGCGACCTTCCACGATTGCGTGTGTTGTACGCAACACCAAGTTTCGCTAAACAACGATATGCTATTAAGATATTATTAAAACTAGCCGTTATGAATAGAAATAACCACTTTTTAAAATTTTAGAAATTTTAGCTCTCAAAATGGACTTCATTTTTGGATTCGGAGTATCGAATTTAGCCTAAGGTGAAATTTTGGTACTTTTCGGATAACTTTCATATTCTGATGAATAGTGAACATTACTAAATTTTAATTAAAAACAACTTTTTTAATCAAAACATTTAATAGTGATAAATTATGAATTTGAGTGGTTTTAAAGTATATTTAGAATATATTTTTACCACTTAATATAATGTTGGTCATTGGACAGAATGTTACAATTAAACCGAACATAAACAAGTGTCAATCTTTTGATAGTTATTATCTCTTAAAAACACGCTTTTTGTTTTGACAGCGGGAATTAATTTTAAATAAATTTCTGCCACTTCTGTGTTTTGAATTTAGAAAAATGGATTCCATATTTGGAATCAGTATGTTCAAATTGTGTAAATAGGTAACTTTTATTTTTAGACATTGTGAATAATTACTGCGGTAAATATTTTATTTACCATGGTTAAGGGTAAATCCGGTAAATAAGGGTTAAACAAATAATATTATAATAATATTAAATTACCCTAAAACGTGTCTTAAACCTATTGGTTGATACATGGTCGACCATGGGCATCTTTGGGTCGATTTTGGGACCCCATTGATCCACTTGTAAGTGATAATGACACTTTATTTTAATTAAGTTAAAATGAATACAAAAATGACACAAGCATATATCTTTTAGAAAAACAATTGTTACATATGGTTATATATGTTGGAATTTAGATTATAAATATTCATTAGAAACATAAAAAGATTTCATACATAATGGTATTTTATTTGTAATTTTTAGACTTTAAATAATTCAATTTATTTATGAAACAATGATGATGCAGTAATTATCTTATTAATGAAATATTGACATAATTGATGTTATAAACACCAAAATAAATGTAATTTAAGATTTTTTATGAATTAAACTAATTTTCTAGGTTACTATGATATATTAGTGTTGATTTAATCAACTTGGTTCGAACATATAATTCTGTTATGACTTTCACAAAAATCATATATCAAATAGTGTCAAAATTGACACAAAATAGTTTTTAAATGAAATATTATATTATTAATTGTTATTGTATTCCTAAAAATCTAAGGTTCGGCCAAATGACTTAGATAAGGATATATATTTTAATAATAAACAATTTGGGGTTCGTTTGGCATGTTATAGTAAGTGTATTAACCATATAGTGAAAGAAAACAAAAAGACATGGTAAAAGTTAAATTATTTAACTTAGAGTTAAATCTAATTGATAAGGTTAAAATAATACCCTAAACTTGTCTAAATCCTATTGGTTGATAGGATTTCGACCCTTCCCCACTTTATCTTCGAAATAAGACCCTTTGGAACCATTATAAACCGATTTTGACTTTAATATAAAATAATATTTTGAGATATTCCTAAGGTGCCCCTCTCCTCCCTTATAAAAGGGCACCTCCTCCCCGTCCTCCTCACACCAAATTGAGCACTCAAGCTCGGCCAACCCCTGCCATTTTCTCCTCTACACTTCCCTAGAATAGTCCTAGAGGTCCTGTTCTTCTCAAAAGACCACTCTTAGTTCCTTAAGTGGAGGATTCAAAGAGGCGTTCCAAAGAAGAGGTAATATCCATTACCGATCTTTTCAATTTCTTTCTTCTTCAACTTCTTCTTCTTTAGTTGTTTCATGATGAAGTAATAACATCAGTATTACTTACATACTGATATGTTATGAAACAACCCTAATTCACCTTCTATCCATCCTACGGAAAAATGAAATCACCGCGCGTGCGTACGTACGGAATACCGTCTCCACGCCGTGGTGTAATCTATTTTCCACCACCACCTTACATGGATGGGTATAATGGTGTAAAGAATAACTATACATAGTTATTACAACATCATATTGATTCTGATATATTGTATAATTCACTCCAATTCAATTCAATATTTATAGAAATGATATCATCGCTCGTGCGTACGTACGGACTACCGTCTCCACGACGCGATGAGATTCATTCTCCATATTAACCATTTAAGAATGATTATAAAGTATATATAAGAAATAATAATGAAATATATGACATTATAAAGCTACTGGATTTATGTATATATATACATATGTATGTCATCTACTTACTTCCATTTCAAGACAATAAGGAAAGGAAAACAGCGTTCATGTGTACGTACGGACTACCGTCTCCATGAACGGTGTTTTTCATTTTATTTATCTACCTATTATATATATATATATACTGAATATATATGATATATAAATCATATTTTATATTCTGGAAGTGAGTAAATCATGATATAAGTAATAATGATGTCAAGAACAACAAGTCAAAACACCTACGATAAATGAAACGATTTTACCCAAAACGCTTCTTTAACATGGAATTTACAAAAGAACGGGTAATATAATGTCATAAGTGAACCATATATGATATCATAACAATGAATATGATTCTGTAATAAGTCAATAACATGATTTAAATCATTATACAGTAGGTTCGGACACTTACAAAGCAAGTCGGACCTAAGGTAAGGGAAATATCACAATCTCATTTTTATCCGAGATTGTTTATACGTTGGTATTTACTGGGGTGTATTTTATCATCCACATCCATGTTTTCTCAATATGTAATATTATTTCCATCCACCCACAATTGTTTAAATCCAATTTTACCCTTCTATGAGTTTTTAGTAAAAGATATGAAAGTAATCTTTTGTCGTTTTTATACAAGGTACTTTTTGACTTTTCTGACAAAAGTACGAAGAATGTTTTTTTTACTTATACGGAACGAACGGATTTTTACGGTTTTATAAAGCCTTATTTTCATGAACCTTCCTCCAAAATATTTCATGACTATTTTCAATAAAATCTTTTTCTTTTAAAATTGCATGATGTTTTCTGAAAAGAAATTGATTTTGAAGAAGAAAGGATATTTTCCTCAAGAATGGAGTTCAAGTGTTTTATCAAAATTATTTTCCATCTAAGATAATAAAGGGTTCTGTTTTTATCCATATTATTACATTTATTTGATCATGTTGTGATGGAATATTTTTTTATGAATTCCTTTATCTTATATGAATTGTTTTATTATGTCATGATGTTTAAGAATCCCATTTTTATTACATGGGTTATGCAATGATGTATGATTTATGATTTTGTGGAACACATAAGAATGGTATCATTATGAGATGGGTGGGACCTATATCTCCCTCCAATGCATTGGGTAAAGATTTTATAACTCATGAGATAGACATAACTGAAATGGTAGGTTATACCGGTTCAGTGAAACAGGACTGAAACGAGGGTTACTCGATTCAGAAAGGGACTTTATCCACTAAGATAGTCTTGGAAATGAGTCTTGACTAACAAGAAATGATTCTCTATGATTATGTGTGTATGCCACAAAGTTTCATGTTTTAAGTTATGATTATTGGGATTACATTTCACTTCTATGATTTATCACATGTTATGATATTATGAGCTCTTTTGCAGGTTAAGATTTCCAGAAGCTATGTTCTTATGTATATGATGTGATTGATGTTTCTTTTGTTTACCCTTACTGAGCATTTGAGCTCACCCTTTTATGTTTTCTTTTCCCCAGGATATAAATAAAGGTTTTAGGTATAAAAAAAGGAAGATCTTTATAGGAGATATTGAAGATCTTTCACCAGGATTAGAAGATTATATTACGAGTTTCCAAAGACACTAAACTATTACGATCCTTGTGTGTGTGTTTTCGTTATGTACTAAGTATTCCGCAAATGTAATGTAAATTCAATGTACGTCAAGATACGGGTCTCTACATAATCGGCGTGTCACCGATCGGTGTGTCCCGATCAGGGTGTCACCGATCGGTGGGTCCCGATCGGCATGTCACTAATCTGTGCGTGCTGATCGGTGTGTCATCGATCATTGCATCCTAGTCGGTGGGTCATTGATCGGTGCATCTTGATTGGCGTGTCACCTATCGGTGCATCACGATCAGTGTGTCACTGATCGGTGTGTCCCGATCGGTGCCACAGGGGGGTGGGATGTCGTTGTTTCTTTTCCAGAAAATGACTCCTTTAGGTTTAATACATGTTTAAATAGTCTTATGACTGTTTTGAAGGTAGTAAAAGATGATTTAAACCCCCAATAATTAACCCTTTTGGTTACCAATACATATACCTCATGTATTTATACTTTCTCCCCATTACTCATTTTCCTCTGTTTAAAGGAAACCCTTGAACTCATGTACCTTATTGCCACTTCATAGAGGAGAATTATTACATAACAATTAATCACATCATGTGTAAATGCCCAACCATGTAGAGAAACCATGATCTACATTTAAATCCATTAAATATATCACATCCCATAACTCCAGGATCACGCCTTTTATCACACATAGTCTTTTTATTATTCTTGGATGGTCTCTTTCATTTCCCTTGTGTGTTTGGATTCCCCCTTCTCAAGGCTATTAGTGCTCCTATGCTGGAGCATTTCCAACTCACTCTGGGAGTCCTCGGAGTTTCTCCCCTGCAATTCATGCATCCCTAGTTCTTTGCACATGGAGAAAAACATTGATCGTTAATCATCCAAGTAGGGTTTTCCCTTGTCTCTCTAAATTGTGTATCATGCGGGGTGGGTATGATAATGTTCCTATGAGTATAGATGAAACCAATCCTTAATAAATATAAAATGGTTTTTAAAGAATGTATGGGTGTGTTTGATGATGTTGTTGTACTCTTTTACCTTTGCATATATGTTGTGAATTGTATGTTGTTATGTCAACTGAAAATCGTAGCCATTGGTGGCCCTTTACATCACACTAATGATCATCTATTTTTGGGTTAATCCTATGATTGAATGAATGAAACATAGAAACTGGTTATTCACATAAATTCTATTAATTTAATGGATTCCATATGAATAAGAATCCTTGTGTGGTCACCCAGTTAACCAAACAGAAAGACATAACTAAAGAATGGTGTGTTTAAATATGAAAACCCCCTTTCTCTATTATGGTGATGTGTATGGTTGTTATACTTGATGCTTATGAGATGACATGGATGGGGTTCAGATACCCTTTTTTACAGTTGATAGTTTTTGGATTTTTTGCTATGTGGGGTCGTATGTTGGGCCTTGGTTTGGTTCTAGTACTTCGAGATATCTCACAGATCCCTTTTATCATTGTGACTTTGCAAGAGAACCAGGTGCAAATGCTTAATTTACTGCTTGGCTATTTTTCCTTCATTAGCTTGTGGCTATGCCTGTTAGTTTCTCGGTCATGAAGAATTATTTAAAAGGAACCACTTGAATGAGATAACAATAATGGGTTCAATGGGGAATTGTTTTCAAGGAATGAGTTGTGTCTTGGTTGTGGCTTTTGTGATTTTTATGAATGAATAGTAATGAAGGTGTTTGTGTATGGTCATGTTTTGGAACCCTAGGTTGGGATGAGTGCATTTTTACTTATATGCATAATTTAGTTCATATTTTTCTTATTCTCTCCCCACCCATGTTAAGCACTTTATGCCGAACACCACCATTTCATAGGGGAGGGTGTTTTTTCCAACACTCTTATGAGTGGTTGGTTATTAGCTCTTTTTTCTCTCTCTTTCCTGAGTATCCCATGACTCTTTGGGAAGGATGTGACGGTCTGAGGTCCATTATATCCCAATTTTCTTCAGGCAGGTTAGTTATTGTTAATGGGCCAAGTGTGTGTGGGCAATTTGTTTCCCATGTGTCTTCGGTATGATGCGCATATGTCTACGGGCGTGGGGGTAGTTGTTCTAGCCCAGGTGTCTTTGGGTGTGGTGGTAGTTGTTGTGGTCGAGGTGGCTGCAGGTGGGGATGTGTGTGGTTGTTGTGGCCTAGGGGTCTACGGGCGAGATGCGTGGTTGTGGTGGCCCAAAATGTTGTGCTTGGGGTGGTAGTGGGACTACGATGAGAATGAATGGGGAGGTCTGATGTGTATCATATATTACATAACCAATGGGAATGTGATGCGGGGTACCCAAATTTTGATGTTCTATTACTATTACTTTACATGACTTGCATTATTTGGGGAGTGGTCCATGGTGATGATGGGTGGATAGTTTTCCATTCATGGTTTTTTTGATTATCTCTATTTTTCTCACGTGACAAAAGATTGTCTCCCCACTTGTGCATGAGAGCTTTTGGTTTTCCCTACTGAGTATACATATATACTCACCCAACATATATAAACTTCTTTCAAGTTTATAGGAGGACTTTGAGGACCACATGGGACCGTACTAGCTCAGACATCAAGATAGTTGTCATTGTTGTTTACTTTATTTGGTAGATTTCCTTTGGAGTTTTTATTGTCCTTGTATGAATTTATCTTTGAACATTTATATGGGAATGGGTTATGGATTTACATTTACCTCCATCTTTAGAGTTGTTTCAGTTTTTTCCATTGTATCTTTCGATCTAGTAAATAAAAATGGTAAGGCCTTCCATATTACGTGTGATTCTATACCCTTTGTGTTAGTTTCCACTCTGAGGCCTATTGAAGGCAGGACTTAGGGTCATTATATCTCCTTCAATGTGAGGAAGGAAAGGTCTGGTAGTTTTCTATACCATACCTCATCTCGGTGAAGGACGATCATGACAATACATCATGTGAAGATCAATTTGATACTGAACAAGAATTTTTCATTGTGGTTACCCCAAGGAGAATCTTTTACCAGAACTTATACAAATACTAGTATCTTGATTTAGATTCAATTTTCAGGGTAATCACCAAGTATTTACATTACCAATATTATAGATATTAATATATAAGTTGAATTATATCGTAGATTCATCTGAAGGGTTAGTACTACTTTTATCTTATCCATACACCTAATCAATTATAATATCCAATATTACCTCTAATAAATTAAGGATTATCAATAAATTTTATTCCATCAACATCCAAATCTTATAACACGTGATAAAAAATGTAACTCTTAAATTGATTTCAAATTATTATATCCTAATATATAATGTTATTTAATCCATCTATTAATACCATCTAGGATACTCTAGATATGCACTCGTGGGTTCTAGTGCTCATAAACACATTCTTTTACATTGTGGAATTAAAATAAACTAGATTATAATTATTTTAACAATCAATAATTAAATTATTATTTTATTATATTGAGTCACTTCATTTTAATGAAAATTTTAGGTTCATTGTTTTATAGAGTTTTGGAAAACATAAAATAAACAACTGTCATATATTTCTCATCAAATAGAGGTTTCTTCTAATATATGAGAATATAAATAATACATTATAATTCCTCAATAACTCCCACATAATTATACATGCATGATAATCTTCTAGTAATATTATGTGTAATAAATATCTTATCATCCTCAATAAATTGAGACATATTAAGGTTGATCTAAAATATTATTATTTTAAATAATATACAGAAGCAATCAAGGACTAAAATTTTCACAGATAATATGGGGGAAAAATGATAAGGAAAAATTTCCATAGAAATGATCACATAATATTAAAAAAATAAATTATTAACAATATAATTATGTAAATTCCCAAAATATTGGAATTCATAGTGATGGATTCATAATATTAGGCATGATGATCATTACAATCATAGTATCAACCATGACATTATTATGGTTTCAATGGGCGTATCCAAGACAACATTTTAAATGTTTATAACCAAGAAAACATGTATTCATTGGGCTTCCTTTAACAAAATACTAATAAACTTATCTCATGAGACCGAATGATTCATTGGGGGGATATATAATACCAGGTCACACATGGAACATATTTTATACCGCATCATTCTCTATCTGAATGATCTATGTATCAATTCAATCTATGACCATGTTTCCATAGAAACTAACAAATAAAATTATATAAAATAATATGGAATTTTAATAGATTTCTAGTAACTAAATTAATATAATACACCCTAATAAATAAAGTGGATGGATTACCAATACACCATCCAAAATAGTGGGGAATCATTAAACATTCCAACAAAACCAACAAGAACACAGACTATTGATATATACATAATAAATAAGTGAGAGAATATTATGTATATAAATCAAAAAAGTAAAATTGTATAGAGTAACTGTTAACATTATAATCCAAAAATTTCTCAAACTGATCAATGTATGGGTATCAAGGTGAATCCCCGTTAAGAAATAGAAAACATGGTATTAACATAGGAAATGTGTTGGAAGAAGAATCATCCATATATGATTTGGATAATTAAGAAACATGATAATAGTATTGGATTTACATGAGTTTGATCTCCAAAAGTAAAATAGAATGTGAATATTTATAATGTAATCCATGTTCAATATATAAAAAAGAAAAAAGAAAAACAGATATTGATTAGGAATCATATCTCAATGAAGAAAAATTGAGACTCAAACATTGTTATAATAATGATAATGTATGAATCAAAAGAACATAGAATGATAAAAAAATATAATGAAATAAATGATAATAATTATGAATAAATGTGATAGGGTTGTTTATATATAATTTAACAAATAATATGGTGTGAAATATTATACACGTCTTATGGAATTGAAAATATAGACAAATGTAACTTATAGCTCTAGAAACATTTAAATCAGAACCCCTTCATAGTTATAATTTCAATTAAAATATTAATCACCATGAATAATTAAAGGATACAGATATTAAATATCAAATTTATTTTAGTTATACAAAAAAATGAATCACATGTTGTATAACATGAACATGTCTCAAAAAAATAAAATTTTAGAAAAACAAGCCTTATGATATTAGATGATTTTGAATCAAACCCCTTGATGGATATAATATCAACTAAGTAATTAAATACAATTAATAATGAAAGGATTATTATAAAAAAAATATTTAATGAGGTATTATATAATCATTAAAAAATAAAACATGATGTTTAATAAAAAATATGTATTATATTGAGAAAATCTAGGCACAAACCCTTATGTTAATTGATGAATTAAAATATTGTTATTGAATATCATATATAACAAAAATTACTTCCTTAATTAAATATTAAATTTATTTATTCATATATATAATTCTTTATAATATTATTTTATAATTATTTATTTCAAATACATTACTCAGTTATGGTTTATATTCATCACTGGGTTTTAGGAAATATTGATTTGTTGTTTTGTACATGTACCATAATGATTGGGTCAATTCAAAGTAATTGGTTCAAATATTTTCATTAATAGATAATATAATTTACTATAATAATTTTTATATTGATTCCTAATATCCAATTTACATTTTCTTATTGATAACTATATGGTTTGTGGGAATTAAATTTTTTAAGAACTACATTAGTTGAGTTTCACGATAAAATGTTGATATATTAATAAGTATATAAACTATCAATAAAATATTTAAAAAATAATTAAAATAGATATATAAATAATTTTTACATTATATAATCATAATATAATATTGAACAATTATTCAGGATTTATATATTATAATATCATTCTGGGATGTGGTAAAACATACCTAAATAGAAGTGTGTTATAATGGTTTAATCAGAAAATTTAGTTTCTTTCATTAAACTAATATAATTTTTAATGAATCAAAAATATTTAATATATATCATTTAAATTAGTTATATTCATTATTATAACAATCCATGATGGGTGGTGGTGAAAAATGAAATGCGTTGGTATTGGAGGTTATAATTTTCTCGTACGTAGAATTAATGTATCCATTTCTATAAAAAGTCAATGGGATGAACATGTATAATAAATTATTTTTTTAGAATTATTAATATTCCACATTAAAAATAAAATATCATCAAATCTATCCTTTTAAATATTCATGAGAGGTGGTGGGGTGAAACAAACTACATTGTTTCATAGAGATGGTAGTCCATACAAACATACGATTGTTGTTATCGTATTTGTAGATAAAAAATATGTAATAATAGTTGAACCATTAATATAATATAATAAAATTATATTATTTATACAAGTATAATTATATTAGGTTATATGTAAGAACAATTTTTGAGAATGATTAAAAAGAAAAATGTTAAGGTGAAAGTAATACTCACGTTGATAACATAAAATTCCACATGAAAATAACATTTTAAATGGAATAATTATGATATATAATAGAGTGAATATTATAATTACCATTAGATATGAATTTATGATGAAAAAATAGTATTGTTTCAAGGGTAAATTCCATGAAAAATGTGTATAATGAAATGGGGGATGTGATCACATTTAATAAGTGAAGAGAATGATAATTTTGGAAATACCCATTAAATTCTAATGCTATAAATAAATTATTAAATGGTCAATGGATAAAAATATTTAAAATTATTTTATTTATCATCATATAAAGTCGATAAAACCACTACCAATAATTTTTAAACATATTATAAGCATGTGTCAATTATTTTAGCACTATTGTTTTTCTTCATTTTGTCATTTTTACATTGTTTTCTAATTTTAACTATCGAACATAATACTAATTCCTAAAAAGTTAATGTTCCCTATAATATAACAAAAAATTTATGATATTAATATTATATATTTTTACAAATGAATATTTATCTCTATAAGAAAATTAACTAACCATAGCACAATTCATGAATAAAATTTTTTAGAACAAATATATTTTTAGGATTAAAATATATATGTGAGATAAAATTATCAATGAAATTGACTTCAATAATAATAAATGATTTATTATAAAATAATTAACATTTATGTGTATTTAATATAAATATTTAATCAAATTATTCAATAATATTTTTTTACATAAATGAAAGGAATAGATGGTTTATTTTTTGTAAAATATATCTATTATTTATAAAATGCTACAAACCTGTTCTATAATTTCATAATTATATATTTAAATATATTGTGTTATACTTAATTAAATATTTTATCATATTAATTTCTTATATGTATTTATTATATTATAAAATATTGATATATCAAAAAACCTACAATTTTATAAAAAAATTATTTTTCTTTATTCAAAAAAATGAAAATTATTTTAAAAGATCCCAAAAAATCATATTAATATAATAATAATATTAAAATATAAATAAAGAATTCAATTTTTTTGAAATGAATATTCTAAAACCCTAAAAAACATTTTTTAAATAAATAGCTAAAAATATACTAAAACTGGTTTTATAAAAAAAGATCTTTTAAAATATGTCACATTCTCATGTGCTATACGTTAGTAATTAAAATTTTGTTCATATATTTTTCAAATCAAAAATATCTTTTCTTTGTAATATATTTTGTTTCAAAAAATAATGCACAAAAATATGAATTTTCTACAATAAAAGATTTTTAAACATAAAATGATATTATCAGTTATTTAGAAAAAAACTAATTTCATAAATTATTCAGTGTTATTATTTAAATTTATTTTTATTTATATCAGTTTTAAATAATTCATTTAGAAATATTCTTACTCTCCAATTATACAGCTTCATTTAAATAGATATATAATTCTTCATATATAATTGATGTTTAGGATTGCGTATCAATCTAGGAAACACATTATGTTTCAATGGAAAACATAATTTAAAATATTGTGTGTGTTTCATAAAATACCAAGAAAATAAAAAATCATACATTATATAAACATGCCTCAATATTAAACAACATGGTTCCGATCGTTAGTCATGAAATTGCATTATACAATAACATTGGTCCAATTTCATGTAATATTATATCATACTAACCCTAATAGAAAATATCAACTCGATATCACACAAAGTACAAATAAGAATTCAAGAATGCCCTAGTTACCTAGATAGAAACCCCATTCCACAATATTTATAACACACTAAATAAAACAAATTCATTTTCTATCACCATTAAGATTGTATCAATAGGAAACTATTGAAATAAATAACTGATCAATGTACTTCCTAAAAGAAAAAAAAATCTCTAAACGAAAATAAAATGAAATTAAAGGAATATATCCAATAAATGTTAACTCAAAACATCAAATTCTCTATAATCATAGTGAAATGATTTAAAAAAAATCATCTCCTAAAATAAGAACATACAAACAAAAATATATGAATATTTACCCTCATTAATTCATTTATCCATTTAATGGTCAGTAGACTGGACAACCTAGATCCCCATACTCGTCCTCTAATTTAACATTACAGGTTTTTTCCATTTATTCAAATTATAATACTCACCACTAACACAACATATTAAGAAGAAATTTTCTACAATGTTATTCAAATTCTGGGTGGAGCTAAGAACCAAAAAGGTACACCCACAATAGATCAACACCCTACCATTTATCAAAAAAATAGTAGGAGTACTTCATATAGTATATATAAAATAAACCGTGTCATGCCTCCTAAAAAAAATAAAATCGACCAAATTTTCATCATGCTATAAAGAAAATGTGCACAAATCCACCTAAGAAAAATATATAGAAAATACATTTTAAAACATTTTTCATTATTTCCATATAGTTTTTGAAATTAATTTTTTATAGGGATTAATTATTTTAATATAACTCAAACCACTTTTTGAAATATTATAATTAAATTATAAATCTCATAAGAATATTCCATTCCTTAAAATATCTACATTTCCAATGTGTTCGAAACTAAATTCACAAATCATCCCAAATTTATTTACACATTCAATATTATTAAAAACACTAGTAACTTGAACTTGTCAATTTTATCTTATATTTCAAACTCACCTCACCTTATAAATGTCTAAAAACCAATTTATTTTCATTTTATATTATCAACATGTTTTCAAAGGTGTATGAATTTCTAAATTTTATGATAAAGTCAACAAATTTTAAATATATTTCATTAAAACCCAATGAAATATATAAATTGGGACAAATACATAATTTATACCCAAAATTATTTTCATGAAATTTCATTTTTTCCTACAAAAAACATTTTCAAAGTAACCTCATAATCTAAAAACACCATAAACCAAACAAAACCCCAGTCAAAAAACAAAAAAGAACATTATCCTTAAATTAGAACTCATTATTTATTATTCCAAAAGGGTATTAAAATTATCAATTTTTATAAGGATTTAAAAGAATGATTGAATTTCCATTTTCGTTGAAGAAACATTCACTGAAAAATATTCAGTTTTTGAAACATTTCTGTAATCTAACAGTTGGTCACTACACGATTTTTCAGGTTCTGCAATCCAGCATCACACCCTTTACTCTATTTCTAGGTTCTTATAAAATTTTAAAAAACCATAGTCAACTCATTCTATTCCAATGAGGATCCGAATACCACCACTAAAAACATAACTATAATTAAATAATAAAAACTTAATCTTAATCCCAACTACCCATGGTAACTCATGTTTCACCATGAAAGTATGTGATTAATAGCCTGTTCATGAAAATCCTCCATAGCCCCATTGAAAATCCTAAAATATGTTATAAAAATTAACATGATGAACAATCAATGAATCATGAATCTGAATCCTCTTAAAAACATATACTCTATTACCGTAGGTAATTAAATGACTAGGGATGACCTGACAGGTTACTTATCCCCATCCACCACAATTCTAGAAGATCCATCCCAATCCCCTAGTTATTGAAACTAGTTCATCGAAGCCAAGAAAATGCACTATGGAATAGTTTCACCTCTTAATAATAACATGGAAAAGTAAACATATAAAATGGTAATCTAAGATGAATATTCAAGACATTGGGAATCCATAATTATCAGATATAAAGAAAAAAAATAACATACATAATGATAATCATAATAAAAAACATTAAATATTTATACTCAATAAAAATAATGTGGAATAAGATACTGGAATAAAAAATTCATACGGAATAAACGGTTTATACAATATCCTAATGTAAAATAAAATATAACCATAAAAACTAATATTTCCTCCACGTGACTGACAATCACACACTAAAACCACATATATCTCAACAAAACCAGATAAACTACCAAATAATGTCAAGACATAGGCATGAAAAGTAATATAGAAGAAGTAGATACACCCATGTAGCACAATGTCCATATAGGGTGTGATATAAATGTTCCTATAAATATTTCACCACATGATTATTTCTATTTCATTTATAAAATATCTTATAAATTCTAATTTTAACATAATTTAAAAAATAGTTTTACATATCCCAATAAGAAGAAATAATAGAAATTATGAAGAAAAATATTTCAAAAAAGTGGAATAACCTGTTTACAATCACTTATTTCGAAACAATGAAATATTGTAAATATTTTCTTTATATTTTTCAATAAAAAATAATATATAATTCAAATTACATGGAATAATATCCAACCCCTCCCCCTATTTTCCAAATAATCATTTTTTCTAATTACCCTTTAGAAAAAAATTTCTCTTTCATTTATAAGCCACACGTTTATATAATTCTATAAAAACATATAGAATAAAATGAAATTAATATTAGAGAGAAATATTAATATAATTGGAATCAATATATCAATGTGTAATATTGAATGTCAAGTATATCAATAGAAAATTTCTTACATTTAAGATGAGTTTGGGGAAATAAAATTAAAATGTGAAACATTAAATAAAAACTATTGGGAACTAGGTATTCTTGGTAACCCTTTATGGACAATGCAACAAAGACCTGAATAAGGGGAAAACCAAGGCTATCATAAATTATTCCATCAACATTGTGGTTATTCATAAAAATTAGTTGGGTTTTGTAATCTTTCTCAGGGGTAACAAAGCTACCACATACAACACAATCAATGTTATTAGAACTTATCTTTTCTAAAAGAGTACCATTCCATTTTAGAAAAAAATATACAATTGGAATTTCACTCATGCAAATCACTATATAGTTACCTATAATTTTCAATACATAAATCAATGTAGGTGAACAAATAAAAGGACAAGATATGATTACATAGATGAAAATAATGAAATTGAATAAAATCCAATATCGTATCCTATACTCTCATAATAAATTGAACATTTCACATCAATGAATGATAATATATAATATAAAATATAACTATTTAGTGTCATTATAATGATCATATACATTGAATGAGCTAAGGAATACTGAGATAAATTATAATCATCAAAGTTGTTCTTTTTTAAAGATCCAATCGACCCATACACAAAAATAATGTGATTGAAACACATTTCCAAGATTTTAATATCCTATATGAAATAAATTTTAATTGTAAATATAGAAATTATACATTGAAATGCATTTAAAATTGAATATTTTTCAATTAAAATCCATTAGAATGACCATGAAGTCTAATGATCTGTAAAAACAAATATCTATAAATATTTTACAATATTTTTTTCCATAAAACTATGTAAATGAAAAAACTGATTCTTTAAAAATAAAATAATTTCAATAACCCTATAAAATAACCATTTTTATTTAATTCTTTTTGGGAATAAAAAAATACTTATAATTAAAAAAAATTAGAAATCATAATATATAATCCATTCAAAATTATTTTCACTCTTGAGGGATCTAACACCCCACACACACTAGTACACATTTTTAATTTAATGACCATTGAGTGATATTCCTTCCAACTCAATGGTTTATAGTCAGAAACACTTTTATTCAATTTTTCTTTTATTGATTCCCTCCTCTTGTTGTGGTTCTTACTTTTGATTAGTCTTCTCCATTATCTTTATCAATACTACGTCATTTAGGTTGTCCTTTTCATTTAATTATAGGGGGACTACCAATCCCATTTCATTACATATCATATACTCCAAGGATATAATTCTTAAGGATCCATCTAATTATATATAGTTTCCTTTCTAAAATATTTTTTCCACTATATTAGAGTACTATGATTCATTAATTATTTTGAGGATTGCATCCTTCCTAATTATGATGGTTTCATTCATAAGTACTGATTATTATTAGAAGTGGTATCTAGATATGATATTTTATAAAGAGTTCATTGTTTTATTTTTATTCTAATTTTATTTTATATATAGAGAACTATATTTTATACTTATTTTTTCCATTCTTAACAATTTTTCCTTTTTTATGTAAATATTATCCCATTCATACTTTTTAAATGTATGGGATTGGGAGTCCCTCATCAAATGGATGGTATAATTTACCCTTTACCACAAATAAATGGTGGGGAACTATTATATAGATCATAATATATTTTAAATATGGTCAAACATATTTTTAATTCCATAAATATTCTATCACCCCACAATACTGATGGGACATGGTGATTCTACGGGTTCTTTTCACTATGTGGATCCCAGTACTCTTTGGATGAAACACACTATTTCATCCTACATGAGTATTGATATGTATTAATCAATTATATTTACATTTAACATCCTCATCCAAGTTATAAATTAATTATATTACTGGAAGATTATATTTATTGTTAATAATTATTGGGTTTTTTCTCAGATATCACCTTAAAGGGAATGCAATTTCAAATTTCAGTTGATACATTATTCGGAACAAATTGGTGCTTCCTCACTTGGATAATACTAATATTTCAATCCATGATGAATTAACCTTAAAAATTGTATCCACTCACACAGTTCAATTTTCATATTTTGATAAACTATTAATCTATTTCATATATTCTTAGATTTTGTTAGGTTTCTACCCTCTATCCCATGAATTTATAAAATGTAATCTTTGATTCCTTAATAAACCATAGTATGGTTCTCCCTCTTTCAAAAATGATCATAACTATTGGAAATTGTTTTATATGAGTGACTGTGATATTTTTTAATCGTTATATGGTGTTTTAATTGGGTTTTATTTTCCACTAATGGTGTGTCTTCATCTATAGCGTGTGACACCTCCAGTTATTCATGTAATTTATGACATGTACCAATATCATGAAAATTGAATATCCCTAAGGATGGTATGGTCTTACATTCCGTTAAATATCTATATGTTTTAGGGAGGTACGAAACCATATTGTTTTAGTTAAATAATTTAGTGTTAACAATCTCAAATTACTAATGAGTTTGTGGATATTTCAATGGTGTCCAATGATTCTTAAGAGAACAAATACAAGAGTTTTGGTGAAAAGAGTTGGTTCGCATGGTTAATATAAACGGTTCCACCTAGTATGAATGTTTGGTTTAACCATGTGGGGTACTCACATACACAATTGGAGGCCACATAGTTTGTCATAATCATGCCTCCAAAGCAACATGGAAATGTAAATATTGTAGAACACTTTGCATAAGTGTTTTTCTGGATCATCAGATTTTTAGTATAACAGTTCACCAAGCCCATGTGGGGGGTGTCATTGAATTGGGATTTTGTACATGGCATGGAAAATGTATAGTCAACCCACGATACCTCTTAAAAAGAGTGAACTAATGTTTTCCTCTCCCTTAAATTAAATTACCTCTTCATTATCCCATGACTTCTCATTCATATCATCCAAAAAATTAGATCTCCTCATGCACACCAATGCAATTTTTTGATCTTCCTCTTCTTCATGATCTCCAAAATAACCAAAAATTTTCTATTAGATTCCTATCAGTAAAAACATCAATCAATTACCATCATTTCTTGAGTTATATCAAAATACATGGTGTTATTTTGGTGTAAAATTAGAAGACTCATTTTAATGGAATTTATCTATTCTTATGTATTGTTCATATATATGCTAGGAAATGGGCTGACACTGGATGAGTATTCATCTAGAAATATAAGGTTTTTGGTCTATGAAATTTCCCCCATGTCTCATTAGTTTATAATTATCATTATTTCACCTTATGTCAGTTTCACCCTCTCTTTTCAACTACAATAAAATTTCATTTTTATTGATGTATAATATATAACATAAATACCCTAGTAGACACTTTATTTATGGTCGTAGGCCAATAAACTAAACCTAATCCACTCCTTTTATAGTTCCACACATATGATAATAATCCCTCATTTGGATTAATTACCAAAAAAATCCTTTGGTGTGTTTGGATTAACCTCCCCCACGATTTAATAAATTATTAACCATGAATTCACACTTGTAAATGGGAAATCATATCCAATTTGGATTTTTTTTAAATGGGAATAAAATGAGTAATGGTATAAGAAAATACATATACTTATTAATTGTTCAATAAAAAAGGTATTTACATGAAATATATTTCTATAAATTGAATTAATTCGCATGATTTTTACAAAAAACATGACTATTTCATTATTCTTATAATGAATATTTTTACAATGGGAATTTTAATTATTATAGTAGTTGTCTAACTAGAGGGAGCCATGGATTATTGAGGAAATTAATTAATCACATCGAGTAAACCACCCTGATTCATCGGGCCAGTTTACCAGGGATATAATAAAAATACAATATGTTAAATTAATTATTATATGTTAACTCCTTGGCATTGTACTGATGATTCAACTATATAATCTTGATGATATTATAACTCCACATATATACTCATTGGATTAACCAGATTCCTTAGGGGAAGATACACCTTGGATTCTACCCTATGCCCCCAGTTATTCATTGTCTGGGATCTATGATGGAAAATCTCCATTGACTCTTATAAATTTTTTCATGCAATGACATAGCTACACCTCTTTGATTACACACAGAACCCTATGCTATGATTGATTATTCCGTGATGTGATCTGGAGATATTTATAATGTTTTGGATTCCTTGATTTCCCATAGAGCTTATATTACTATCGCCACTACTTAGACTAATTGGATACACCTTTGGACCCACATTATACATGTTACTCATACTTGTTTAATGAGATTAAATCATGCTAGATCCTAACAAATGGAATAATCCTTATCCAAACATTAAAATTATAGGATAAATAAGGTATGGTTTGTCCTAAATCCCATGATTATTCTAATCTTTTTGTGGTTATTATTTTATTCATGTGGTTTTATGTCCTATATTTATATATGATTACTGTTGATTTTTTATTAATTGATTGGATTTTATAAATATTATTCGTGGTGGATAATTGATTATACCTTACACTTTATTCGGGAATCTATTTGGTACCTAGAAAGACCTCATTGATACATCATGGGGGTATAGAATGTGTTTAGTCTTGGATGATTGATATTTCATGGTATATTGAGAGAATATAACTGAGATTTTTCTTGTTATGCTATTGGAGATAACATCTTTGGACTCTTAAGTTATTTTTGTTATACATGTATGTATTGTATGCCTAAATCCTTTCATAGGACAATGAAATATTCATCATTTATTTTTATAAATTTCTCGTTGAGTGTTTTTATAAATGTCTTGATGATTTAATGTTGTATATATTTTTTTATTATTATGCTTCAACAATTTAGTCATAGTGTACAACACCGAGATACTCTGATCACGAGGGAAAAAAATAACGAATAATCACCTTGGACCCTTTCTTCTAGTTAGTATCCCCTAGAATACGAAGAGTGTTTAGGATTCCATGTGATCGAATGGGTTTGATTACATATTAGTGAACATGCTATGGAATGTCAAATATTTGTATCAGATCCAGGTTTCATATCTTGTTGTCTTATTGTTTGGGTTATTAGATAGGAGAAAAGAATATTCTAGAATTTGATCATGATCTTTTTTCTAGTTTTAGTTAAACCAGATATGAAGGAAAATACATAATTCCTAGGATGGGATTTATTTATATGTATTATACATATTATAGTTCCACTAATTTCACCACTAGGTGATGCACATGAACTTTTTATTTCGTTATTATTGTGTAATATATTATTACACTTAGCCTAGAATTGAATGGAGGATGAGGCTCATTAATCAGTATGCTCATCATTAAGATTCAAATTCCATGAATTATCCTTTTTCATGTTTACCTAATACATCCATTATTGATGAATACCCCTTGTGCATTGATAGATATATTTTAAATCATTCCGACATTTCTTGTAGGGGAAAAGTATTTGAATAATTAATGTGTCTACATAAAAAGAAATGGTATTTTCTCATATACTGTTTTGATGGAACCATAATTATCCCAATATAATGAATTGGAGATATGAACCATTGGTTACAAGAGTTGAATTTTTATTTGGTCTCAATGATAGTTATTATGATTTGAATTTAAAGATAATTTGTTTCTGTATAATATGTGAATTGTTATCCATATAATAAACCATCTTAATATCCAAAATTCAGTTAGCTATCATACCATTTGTTATTTCTAAAGAACAATATTTTAAAACATATAAATAATATATGTATCTAACCAAAAAATGGTATATATAAAAGGATATATGTTATGACATATTTTGAAACTATTGAGTTCAATGTTTAAATGAAAATATTTAACATTATAGAGTGATTCCAATTGCAACATAAAGGATTTTTTCCTCTATAACCTAAAATTGACACACAATATAACTTAAACCTAATATCAAATAAATATATATCTAGAATAAGACCCAACATTATTATTGGTAATTTTTAAGTATTAATATCATTTCATCATTGTTTTATATAGTTCCCTGCCATATATTTATCAGGAGGATGTAGGGTGTGATTCTTATATTGATAGTCTAGTTCCTATCCGATTATTGTATCTGTTATGTTATCTTGTTAAATATTATTTTTGGAGTGTGTATGGAATTGTAATAGATATGAAAACATGAATTCCCCAAGGTGAACACCAATAATGATGATATGACCTTATTCCTGAGGTGGTGGGGCTTAACCCTTTAGTAGTTCCAACTATATGTCCTTAAGAAATACCTTAAATTTTTACTAAAGCCATATTTAAGAACACTTTATATGATTTATAATTATTGTTTAGGAGATCTGTCACCTATCGATGCCATGTAATAAGAGATTTAAGAGTTTCACCATCATCATCTGCCCACACTTTTGTGGGATATTTGTAGGCCATTAAGACTTGGATAGATGAAATTATTTCTATTTTTTATAACCTAGAGACTCCTCTGGTGAGGAGGGTCAATCTTTCCACTTATATTCATAATGATTCTTTAAATCACAGTTGGGATGTTATTACTCATGCATAACAGTATCATGATACGGTCTAGGTATTTATTGAGGAAACCTTCATTGACTATTTCGTTCTAGATATTATAAGGGCTAAACCGATAGAAAATTCATAAAAATAGAGAATGTATCACAATTGGTTTTTCTAGTATTCATCACTATTTTTTTAGATTCAAAATTTTCAGCTTCCTCCACTACTGATGAAATTTCTAGAGTGAGAATCTTTTAGGATGGGATTAGGAATTCCATCTAGTATCATGTAAATTTTTTCGACCCAACTATTGTCTTAGGAATTATGATTCAAGACCTAATTATTTATCATTATTTATAGGAATGTGATATTACATGTCACAAAATTTTTGTACTGATATTGGGTTGTATTTTATCTAATGGAAGGAAACACAGTCTAGAGAGTTCTAAACATTGTAGTGGTTGCCAGAGTTCATGCATTGGTAATTATATTTTATTCCATCACTGTGAATGATATGATCCCATATAGACTTAGTAATCCCAATACATTGTTCAGTACTGAATTCTCAATAATAATAATACATAAATATTTGTCAGTTTTCTAGTCCGTTCAATATAACCATAATAGAAGATAACCATCATATGATCCTATCTCTAGAGAAGGATTAGTAGCTCTATGCCAAGATGAATTCTAGTCTACAAGTTTCCATAATTGTTGAAGAAGTGGTAGTGGCCAAGGAAGCCATGATTAAGACAAGTAATTCCATGTGAGTGGACCTACACTAGGTAGTCAGTTTATAGCTCAGGGCTATGTATCATGGAATATCTATTTTGTACATTATTTACCTAAGGATAAGTGTTTTGGGCCTTCTACAATTAGTGGTACAATTTTAGTAGCATCAACCCTTGTATGTGTTTTTTATATTGGGTCTACACATTCTTTTATACCTCTAGCGGCTGTGGAAACAATTGTACTTAAGATGTGGTATTTCTATTTAATTATGACGCTTGACACTCCATTGGTAATTTGGTCAGAGAGTATTCCCTAGTTGAAATAAATTCCTCTTTATGTAGGAAGTTATCATTTCTTATAATACAGTTTCATCCTTTAGATAAAGGTATTTGATCTCACTATTTGGATGGAATATTTTTTCCCCAAGAATGCCTATGCCAACTGTAGTTTCTATAATATATTTGTTATATCTTTAGTATATGATTGTATTCTTCACAAGGGTATATGAGATTTTGTGGAAATTAGAGCCTAACCAGAGCATCGTGGGATGGGTAGAGTGCCCTCCATATTTCAATTCATTATAGGGATGATTAGGGAATATGTTAGGATGATTTCCGACTTATTGTGAAACATTTTTGAAATTTATTTGCTTGTGAATCTTTTGGATTACATCATATGAGATATAGGTGGAGTTCCCAATCAAGATAGTTCTAAGTGAAACAACCTTTTCCATTTCCCCTTACAGGATTGCTACTACTATGTAGTCATAACCGAAGAGATATATAGGGGAATTGGAAGTCATGGTTTTCATATAACTGAACAGATCACCATGGGGATGACCTATCCTTTTTTAGAAGAAGGTGGACAACACCGTTAAGATTTTTATGGATAATATTCATTTGCAACTACGAAAAATTTCATATAGAGGCGGGTTATTTATCTGGAAGAGGTTCACACTGGAAGAATACAGTCATGCAACAATTTCATAAAACCAGTGCTAATGTTTTTGTTAGGAATCAACATGCAGAAGATCCTTCCATTTTGCTACGATTTCTATAAAGTTTCATAGAATGCATATCTCACAGTTTTTTTTTGTTTTAGCGTTGGGTTTCACATTAAAAAGTAAATGTAATCTAGTAATGGTTTTATCTAACACTAATGTCTCAACATTTTACTAGAAACCACATTTAATAAATATAAAACCACTGGTAAGACATATTTTGTTATATTTAGCAGTGGTTTTAACAACCACCCTAAAATACATAATATAGTTTAGTTTAAACCATCGAAAAAAAAATTAATGTATAGGAGAAGTTTAAACAATCACTATATCATGAATGACAATGAAAGTATCATGTTTTACAGCCCTTGAACGTGAAAGCAAAAAAAAAACATCACAAATACCATCATGTCATACAGGAAAACAGATTCATTATCCAAACATTTCCATTACATTAAACCATCATCACAACACTTCCTTTCAACCTCATCATACAACATACCCACCACGAGAACATATTTAAACAAGATATCCATTCCTTCTCACAAATTACATCTACTACATGATATCATTTCAAAATTATACTAAATATATAAATAATGATATAATTATAGTCATTTCACATCACATTACCTTATAATAATAAAGCAACATCAACAATAACCAAACATTTAGTTTAAGGGAAACATATCATTTACATGGTATGCCAATACACAACCATCAATGAAATTGACATCAATCCAAACCGTATTATACCACAATTAAATTAAACATTTTATAGGTGCACTCAAAAAATAATTATCATCAATTTATCATATTTTGAAAGAATTACAATATTTGTGTCACATTTATTAACAAAAAATATAGTTTTTTTGTTGGTCATATAATTAACAAACAATTACTTTATGCTTAACTTCCACACTTAATACATAAATTTAAAACCAATCATTCATAATAACTAACATATAAAATTCATCTAATATTATAAAGACATGTAAACATCATGCTTATAATGGGTTAAACTAAATTTAATATATTTTATCAGAAATTTATAATAACTAGATTTTAATATAATTATATCATTCTCTTTAATCAAATTAATTCATATTAACATCGGAAATTTGTTTAACTTTATTTTTAAACACTAGTTTTTAATTAACACATGATACAACATTAGAAACATTTGAATCAATATATTATTTCTAGGAAATTTCATTTTTTAACTATTTCATTGTATTAGTAATAAATCATAAATATAATTCTTGGTTGAAATGAATTTTGGGAATTGTCTTTAATGTACATGGAAATAACGATCTTATAACATGATTTTACATTAAAACAACATTATGGAATCATATTAAAAAATATTAATAATTATCCAGGGAAATAAATACATTAAAATATAATAAGATATTTTGAATTTATAAATTTTTTAATTAACACACATTAAACACAAGTTATAAATCAAAATATGTAATTTTATATAAAAAAGCCATCATTTTATGTCATGAATTAATAATAAATTATATTTAATAAAATAAAAATAAATTAGTAAAAATTTATAATAAATTACCAAGAACATATTATAATAAAGAATACACTATAAATATATTTATTTCTATAATAAACAAAATAAAAAACAAAATTTTAAATTTCAACTTAAATATAATCCAATTATAATGTTGAATGCACCTTTATTATAATTTTAAAATGAAATCAGTTCATTTTTTCAAAGACATGATTTTTTGGATATCAATGTCTATGCTTTGAATTATAGAGGGCCACATAATGCCTTATTCCTAGAATGTAAGTAACCATAAAAACAAGTGGGAAACAATGGAATATAATATTCAGATCAACATATATGTAAAAGAGAGACAAGAAACTAAACACCATATATGATCATGAGGAAATTTCAATCTCCATAACTAGTTGAAACAAATCATATTGACACATGGTTATACAACACATACATACAACACCGGTTGTCCCTATCCTATCTAAAATTTTAGATATAGAAAAAAATTCCAACATTGGTTAAACTGATACATGAACAAACCCTATCCTCTAATCATTTCCAAATGATGAACTCTTCTCGTCACCCTCTCTATCCCTATCTCTACTTCCTTCTACCGGAACCTATAAGAAAATTATATTGAATACTAAAAAATGTTTCATATTTATATTTATACTTAAAATCAATAAAATCATGTGAAATAACTGATTTTGAAGTTGTGTGACTTACCTTCTTACCACCAGTCATCACATGCAACACCAATTTTCCAGCCAAAGACCTTAGATAATAATGGTCACAAACCCATCCTGCTCACTCGACCATGATGCTCCTTCCCAAATACTTTACCAAATGGGTCTTCTTAGTAGACCGAGAAAGACTATATGGGATTGACATTCCATAGTTCATTAATTTTTATATATTAATAAATTATCAGTCATATTAGAAGAAATATATATTAAAATAGTGAAAATTGATAATAAGTTATTATAATGAAAAATTAATTCATACCCCAACGATATTGGAAGACTCATTAATAAAACTGCCATCATATTTTTTATAAACATTCAACCACAATTCACATTGCAATACTTGGTGGACTAAAAATTTTCATTGTATTAAAAAAAACAAATAAATAATTTAATATATTAAATAGATAAATTTTTTAAATAAATATTTAAACTAATAAAAATATTACCGGAGTCAATCAACATCGAGAAAAAATCATTAATACTGTAGTGTGAGTATAAAGCCTCCTCCATGAAATTATATATATTTAATAAAATAAAACTATATTCAAAATATATATTTTGAAAAATTAATGTATAAAAAAAATAAATGATAATAGATGCACAATACTAACAAAAAATATATACAAAAAATGATAATGAATGACTGCACAAATGACATAAGTGGATGATAAATGAATGGATAAGTGCACATACAATATGTTTCTTCTTTAATCATGGTAGATTCCATCTCAGTCATTAATTCGTCTAATTCATCAATTATTACTAGACTAATTTATTCAATATCATGATGGAAAAATAATTCTGCTTCTTAATTTTGACGAGATGCAATTTTAGAGATAAAATCATCCACTTCATCACCCATATCATAGAAGTATCTTTATTTTACATGAGAAAATAAACTCCACCACTAATCTAGGACATATTTCACATAATATACCATTTTTTATGATGATAATATATAAATATAATCTAGTTTATAGTCATCAAAAACCATTAAGCGATAGAATATTGGATATGTAAATACCAAAGAATTGCTTTTAACACCCGCAATAATATCCATCCAATTTCATTTGAATATAACATTTAATAATTTTTTTTGGAATTTTAATTTGATAACATCAGTCAGATATCCATAGTATTCCACTTTAGAAAATGTGAATATTCTATTATCATATGTTTTCAAACCCTCTTCTTGATTGACTATACGAAATCTAAAGACATTCACGTTGTCAACGTTGAACATTCTAGCTTGTTTTAGAGGACATTGAGAAATAAAATTGAAATCTTTTAGAAATAGTGCTTGATTATCAGTAATCATGATATTAGAAAAGTAACATATATTATTATATTTAAAAAATATATTTTTCAATATAATATTTGTATTTATTGTAATATTTATTAACTTACATGTTGTGCAAACCATTATACAAGATCTTTATTATCAGTTTTTTTATATCTTTCACATTCTGTGTTCATCATCTCATTCATCTCTTTATTTGTACACTCAAATCATCAATAAATTTATATAAAATTTCATTATTTATCATCACATATCTATGTACCTGTAATAATTTCATTTCTATTAATGTAACAATTGTGATCCTCCCAACAGATCTTCCAATAGCATGAATGATTTTTGATTTCCCGTGTATTTCAGATTGAGTTAATGTGTCGTCAGAAAGTACAAATTAATTGAATATTGTCTCAATGTAATCCATGTATCTAGAACTAAAGGTAATACACTCATCTTCCAAATACACTTTAGAAATAATGCCTTTAGTTTGAACATTATTTTTCACGTAAAATTTCAATTCCTCAGGATATCTGTGAAATAAAATGAAATACATAATTATTCATATCATAAAGTGAACAATTTTTTTACTGAAGTAAATAAAATAAAAATAATTTACATCTCTATTTCATACGTCCAAAAATAATGTAAAAGGCCTCATAATTTATATTACTCAACCAAATGCACAGTTAAATGCATCATGACAGTAATAAATGATGGAGGAAATATCATTTCAATTTCACAAAGTGTCTATAAAAATCTCTCCTGAAGGATGTAAATATAAAATTTATGTTTTGTTTTCTCACATAATTTTATGAAAAATGTGCTTAATTGGAGTATAGTAGTAGTAAACTCTTCTTGTAATAATGTACACAATGCTCATCGAAGTAACTACTATAACAAAATATGTGAATCATGGCTTTTATATCCATGTAACATGTGATCATTTAAGTAATCAAACCTTGAGATGTTACATGAACACCCATCATATACATTCAAATATTTTAAAATTCAAAGGAATGTATCTATATCCCTTTTTTCATTGCAAAATTGGATGAAGCATACCTACCATTTTTAATAGGATAGAGATCATGCTTTATGTTCATTGCTTATATGTTCTTCCAAGCATTGGGATGACCCATCAAATTTCGATGCTCATTAATCAATGTAAAGATAAAATTTTCACAAAAATACTTCTCAATATGCATCATATCATGATTATGTAGCATCAAATTAAATTCATAATATAGAAGTTTGAGGAATATACTCTTTTTCTTCCATTGTTACATTTAGATTTCAGTTGATGATTCACTCAAACTCAACACCCACTTTTATTCAAATGAAGCACCTTCCCAAATTCTGTTTCAAAATTTCCATGTTGTGCCAATATTTCAAAACCTATTAACATCTTTGAAGATGGTCTCTGATCAATGAAACCACTAAATTTGGGTTTGTTCAGCCAAAATCTATGAGATTTGTCAAGAAATATTCGATGACACAAGAAGTACAATTTTTTACTATGAGGTAGCTCTTAGGACTCAAAAATAATTTTACAAATAGGACAACCCAAACCCATGTCAGTTTTCCCAACAAATAAATACCCATGTCTGAGGAAGTCACTATAGGTCAACATTTGAGAAACAGTCATTCATAATATTTTTCTAGAAGACACATCATATGTCACGACACCATTGATCTATACCTCTTGTAATTATTCCATTAAAGGCATCCAGTATAAATCAATATCATTTCCATGAATTTTTCTTCTAGGAATAATCATCTAAACGATACAAGATATTTTTTTCATACACATCCATAGCGGTAGCTTATATGAGATCAAAACAAAGAGACAAATGCTATCACTGGTACTCAATGTCTTATATGGGTTGAATCCATTATCAACCAATCCCAAGTGAACATTTCAATGATTTTATGTGATATTTGCGTGTACTGAATCAAATGGATTCCATGATTTTGATTCTCTTGGATGTTGCATTAACCCATCATTATTATTATCTACAGAATGCCACTTCTTGTGTTTGGCCATTTTCAATGACAAAAATAATCATTGCACTCGAGGCATTAACGTAAAGTACCTAAAAACCATTATAGGTGTGTTTATTTTCCTCTTTGTGAAGGTATTATATTGATTCAGACTTCCAACATCACCCATCGACTTCCATCTAGATGGAGAACATTTTTTTTCCATCTTGTCTACTTGAATCCTCTCCCCAATAAAGAATACAATCATTGGGACACACGTTTATTATTGTATATTTTAGAGAAATATTGTTAACAACTTATTTCAAATCATAAAATGAATTAGGGATCTTTTCTTTAGGAAAAGCATCATGTAACATTTCCAATATCATGGAAATATTTTTATTTGTAATTCCATATAGGAATTTGTTATCATACAATTTCAATAGAAAAGAATGTTTTGAATATTTCAAACATCCACTATAAAACTCTTGATTCCACCACCAACTAAACTATGAAACACATTTGTCTACCTAGTGAAGTTTTCTCTTACATTATTATCCAAAAAATCAAGGGGAGGATCCAATGATAAGTCACAATCTCGATCTAGTGGTCCTATAGTCTCAAAAACATCACTTGTCACATTTTTATTTGTAGCACCCTCAAATAGTTGTTCTGGTCTGTTTTTATGTTGATGTTGGTTTCATACAATTCTGAATGCAATATTTTTATATTTTTTATTTAATATTTTATTTTCAATGAAGTTTAGATCTCATTCTATCGATTTACATCAGTTCTCAACCATTCTGTAATGTTCATTTTTCATGTCAAATCCAACACAAATAAATAGTATGGAATTAATTCAATAATAAGGGTTCATAAATTTCTTATTTCTTTAAAAATCCTCAAAATTTACATTTCAGAAAAGGAAATATTATTATCCTCTCAAAAGATCTATTAGAAATTATAAAATCTATAAAATCCTTCGAACCCTTAGCATACTGAGGTTTGTTCCTCAGTAATGTGATCCAACATTAATCTTTATATATCACAATGTGCCAACACATTTTCAAAAAATTTAAAACACATAAATATTACAAAATAGGAAAATAGATTCATATATACTAGTTAAAAAAATATGAATGTTTTCAATAACCATATAAAAACTTTTAAATTTAGGTAAAAAATATTTGAAATAATAATTACAGACACACATAAAATATAATAAAACTATTTTGACAATTATAATATGTAGATAACAAAACTATTATAGAGTAGTGAACATCCACCCTTCTATAATTGATACAAAAAAATGGAAATATATGGCAACTAGAAATGCCTCAACAAATCAGTATAATGAATCCTGATGTTCTAAATGTTTATTTTATTCGTTATCTACTTCATTTCTTAGATTCTATTTATAAAAAAACACAAATGGATAACATTATTAATAAACCCACTGAATCATTTACACATGGGTGTTTCCTAATTCATATTCATTCATTTGAATCCCAAAAGATAGAAATTATAATAGAAACATATTACTATTTAATGTATCATGATCAAATTAAAAAATTCTCAATGTATTTCATTCAAGGTATCATTTTCCAGTGACTGAGACTTTTTACCATTCAAATAGATTAGACATGCTAATCGTTAAATATAATAAAAAAAATACTATGCATATACATATCCCATTAAAGTAAAATATTTTTTCCACATGTTCTACAAGTATACCACCTAATTTTTATAATTTAAGTAAAGGTAACCTTTAAAATATACATCTCTCATAATGATAATATACATTTAACATGTTCTTTATATAGTTATCTTATAATTCAATGTATGGGTATGAAAAAATTATATGCATTTAGTAATGGTAACTACCAAAGTAGTTTAATGGTAGGATTTTACATAAACTGGTCATGTAAATGTAACTAGAAATAATGTATAAAGGAACAGATATGTTACATAACCATAAAAATCATTTAATAATGAACGCGTAAATAAAAAACATAAATTCCATACACTATTTAAAGGTAGCTCATTCACTACACAAGGTTAACTTACATTTTTTCCATGCCTCTTAAGGGTATCATATAAATTGCATAATGGTATGAAACAATTGTGAAACGGTAAGAAAAAATTGTGTAAAGGTACAAATCACTTGTGTAAACGTAAGAAACTATTATACAAATGTATGTAGATCTTACATAAGGATAAAACCAATAATACAAAGCATGAATAAGGGTAAAAAGGTACATATATAAAGGTAAAAAAATCTATAAATTCCATGCATGGGTAAGAAAAAAAGTTATGTATGGAATATAAAAATACAATATAAACAAGAAAGGTTCCATAATGAAGAAATAAGTGGAAATTATATACAATAGAACTAGATTAAAATCCCCTAAAACACTAAGTAACAATATAATAGAATATAAACAATAATGATTCCATAATGAAGAACTCATGGGAGAAGATATTATATAGTAGTAGATAAAACAACATTAAATCACCATGTAACAATAAAATTAATTGTTCCCTAGGATCTACACTAGGAATACTAATGTGATAAGAAGCTAATAATATACAGGAAAACCCACCTGAACTATCTATCTATTAGCCTATGCTACGTATATAACTGAAAACAATGTTTCCCATACAAAACCTCATGATTAAAACCCCCCACCTTGACATTGTTCCTACAACTAATCATTTGAATCTAGCAGCATGTGAACTAACTATAGAAATAAGTTAAGTCATCCAATTAATACCTGGTTTCCCATGAACAATAGTGGAACTAAGGCGTAGTGAAAATTAGATATGTTTAACACATGAGGTATAACCATAACTACACCCAACCATAACACCCAATGATGTAGTACCCCATACATATATAACATATACTCAAGAATAAGTATCAAGTTCATATTAATGGGAACCAACAATCATAACATGTTTATCAAAAACCCACATAGTTGGTAAATAAGATAGGGGGAATCAAGGTTTTCCTTCCACATACACCATATAAAACCAATATTTCAAATAGTACTTTAACACAAAAACACATCTTGGATTAAAAAAACCATTCATTTTTCCAAAAAATAATTACCAAACAAAATATAGAAAATGATGGAAAACACAAATGCAATTAAAATATTTCAAGGTCACCCTTACATAAGCGTTCTCTACTTTGAAAAAAAATTAATGGCCAATTACCTTCATTTCCCTAAAAATCACATGAACACAACTTGAAACTTTTTAATAGGTCAACAAAAATCAACAATTCCTTTTAAAATTTTTCAATTATACACTTCAACAAGGTTCATTCTCTTTGATATTAAAAACATGGAAAAAGGGGAAACCAAATCCATAAATATATTAAAAATAAGACAGCAAGACATTTTAGACGTTTTAAAGCGTGTAAACATTTAAAATACACATTTTAAATAAATTAAAACAAAACTTTTAAAAAAAATTAGAGGTCAACACCTCCATTACAAATCAAATTATATTTAATACCTTTTTTTCAAACTTTAAAATCATAATCTGGTAATAACCCATTTCGAATCCTGATAACAATTTCAAAATGATATAATACAATCACAATTACATTAGCATAAAAAAAATTATATTTAAAAAATTAAAACATGTTATTCTTGTGAAAACCCATTTATACCATCCTCAAACACCACGAAATATTTTCAAAAAAACATTGTTATTTCAAAAATATTCATAATTTCATAAAAATAGAATTTAGAAAGTAAACTCATGCTTATAATTCTAAAATGATTCATATATTTTATAAGACATAGATGTCTCAGATCATCATTATTATATTTATTATACTATATTTTATAAACATATATAATACTAGAAATAGTTGGGTTATATCTTAATTCTTCTATTTAAAATACAAATAATGGTTGTTATTTAATTCAGTATAGGGTATCATCTCTCTTTCACAATATCTCTATTGAGAATCTTAATATATCGCCAAATGAAACCTTCTTCTTCTCTGGATTTTAATTTAATGTCTAAAATAAAACAAACAAATTATTTCAAATTATTTCTAACTACCCTAGATTTATTTTGAACCATTGGATCATTATATAAAACAAATATTAACCATAAGGGGAAATTGAGATCTAAATAGTTCCACATCAGTAATTCATGTTCAAAATATTAATAAACCACATAAAACTATGTTAAACCATAAATCATGGTATAATTGTGTGGATAAAAAGTTATATCCAACTATGTGAACATTCGTGGCATGTAATAACCATTGTGGTCTATAAATATAAATATTTTTATCACCCATTAAAACTCTTCTCCCAATATAAATACTTCAATATACATATTGTGTTCAAGAAACAATTGTATGAATCAACTACATTGTGAACATCCTTATATAGAAAATAGGTCCTCGATTTTTTAGCGACATAAAATATGTAATTTGATCATATTTTCAATGAAAAATGTAGATAGTGTCATATACCACATCAATTTGTAGGAGTATTTATCTTAAACAATACTTTTATTGAATTTATATATATACTATGATGTATCTATCACAAATAATCTATTAATAACAAATACCATATCATACAATTACAACGTGATATATTTCTAAGGGTTAAACAAACTCGATTACCCATAGACAAGTCTTCAAAACCATATGAGGGTAGTGAAAGTATATATTTACTCTTATCCATCTTCATCTATGACCCTTACCTCATTGATGGTCGAACAAATGATGATGGGTGGAAATCATCAAGATTGGTGGTGAGGGATGGGATCAGCAGCGAGGGATGGGATCAGTGGCTACGAGGGTTGGATCGACAAAGAAGGGTTGTGATGGGCAGGGATTGTTGGGATAGGTAGTGAGGGATGAGATCAAAGGAAACAAAGGTTTTTAGGGATTTTCGGGGTCAAGGATGAAGCATCGTGGGGTTGGGGGGAGAAGTGTTGTGTTTGAAAAATAAATAAATAAAAATATTTAGTTGAGGTTTTTAATAAACCAGTTTTAATGCATGACTATGGTGTCGTGTGAACCAGCCTATAATTAAGTATAGGTATCCAATTCTTAATATAGATGAAATCTTTGGCAATCTCTAAGTTTTAAGTGTTTTTTCAAAATTATAATTAGTTTTAGGTTATCATTATTTAGGGTTAGAACTTCATTCATACATTTTACAACATTTCACTACAAGTATGATAATTATGAGTATCTAGTTATGTTGTTCAGTCAAATTAATCCTCTACCTCTTTTTATGGATTTTTTACATCAGGATTTTTAACAATACCTGGATTCATTTGTGGTGGACTTCATGGATGATATCATGGTCAATTAATTCACTAAAGACATTATAATCGTCAGGATATCTTTCTAAATAAACTATGAGAGAACCATTTGTATTCCAATAACATCAAATTCAACTTTTTGATCAACAACGTTCACATCATGGCCATATCATCTCTACGGAAGGGGATTCTATTGACCTAGACAATGTGAGTTCCATATCTTCCAGGTAATGGAAAAATGATTTCTTTGACATAAACAGATTCATAGGGACAATATAAAATAAAATGGCATTTATTTTGGATGATTCATTCGTATCTCCACCACATATGGGAAAGAATAATGTAGTCATGAATTTAATTTTTCATAATCCCATGAGAAGGATTTTCATGAGATAATATAATGACTAAGTTTACTGGTGACCCTACTTCATCCAAATCTAGGGAAACTCTATAGAGATTATTTTAATTAATCTTAAACCAGTATTGAAGATGTTATAATGACTCAGAAATTTCAGAATTTTTTTCTTAAATTCATTGGAATTTTACGAGTCTGCAGTTTTTGACAGCGACTGATTCTGAGACACGGTGTGCCCAGAATCAATTTATGAAGTTTTCTTAGGTACATTCAGTAAATGTAAGTGTAGGTTTTTCTATCTTATGAACCGTTTCATGGAATTGAAATATGAGGACATAGATGAACTCACAAAACCGGTATTCTCTAAATAAGACCTTTACCACAGTTGCGTTTGGTCGAGAGAAGAAGTTAATTTTGGGGACTCTTAATAAATTAAACAAAATTTATGTGTTACATAATATTATTAAGGTGGTGGTTATTTTTTTATCCAAAGGGAAGTTAAAGGTGGGGCCCACTCCCACATAACCTCCCATGGGAGGATATTATGTGGTGGGGCCCACACAAGTTCAAACCTCTCAACTACCCTTGAAAACCCCCCTTAACTCTTTAACTCCCCTTGAATTTATTAAAGCAACCACTCCTCATTTATTTTGGGTGAACTTTCCACCTCCCTTCCCCTTAATTGTGCCAACACAATTAATTAATGTCTTCATTAATTATTTTGAAAGGATTTGAGATATTTTCAATCCATATTGGTTGCATGGGAATAAAAAAATAAGGGTGGAGATTTTATTTTATTTCTTTGGGGTGTTGGCATAATCTTAAGAGGAGATCTTGGGAGAGTCTTTAGATAATTAAAAAGAAAGTGTTCTTCCCACGAAGAATGTAAAGAAAATCAACCTCTCAATGGAGAATGCTCCACGTCTCTGAAGGACGTGAAGCAACATCTCCTCCACTTCTTCAACCAGAGCAAGGAAAGGAGGCACCATCGCCCATGAAGTACACCGAAGGCATTGTCTCGACACGACGTTTCGAGCTCTACTTATTCCGACGTTGACGGAATGACGCTTGTCTTCCGTGACACCTGTCTTTCGCGATTCCCATCTTCGGTGAAGCTCATCTTCCGCAACTTGTCAATGTACAAATTCCGATTACGAGGTAGCGGGTTTTGTATAATTTTACATGAATAAAATTATTCCCTCGTTCTTGATGAATTGTTTTGTTCGTCTTTGTCCATTTATTATCGCCTAATGAGGAGGGCGTGTGCTGAACAATGTCAGCCCGAAGAACCTCCGTTGATTACTGATTGTATTGGAAATAGAGGCGGAGTCGTAAGAGGCAGTGGCGACCAAAGTCAGCGGCGAACAGAGGTAGCGGCGGCCGTGCGCCGACCGCGTGAAGAGACCGACGACCGCTCGGGCCACCCGGTCCGCAGGATGACTGAGCGGCCAATCTAGTCGGCCCACTAGGAACTGAGACACCCACAGGTTCCATGCGGAGGAATCAGTGGCACGCAAAAACGAGCCTCTTTACTGGACGAACCGGTCGGCCGCCTGGCGGCCAGGCTGGTGTACCGCGGGGGCTGCAGGCGCCGTGCAGTGTAGGATAGCATGGCTCGGTTCTGCGGGATGCTCAGCTGGGAAAACTAGCTGGCCACATTTCGAATGGGCTAGAAGACCGTGGCGCTCGCAGTCACTACACGGAGGAAAACCGCAGCCCGTTGAGCGGGCCCCACATGTCGGGCAGAACATGCCGGCTTTGGCCTACTAGGCAACAAAGAGGCGGCGCCTCTAGGCTCTGTCGTGCGAGCTGAACCGGACCGGCCCACAGTGTGGGTCGGGTCCGTAGGTGGGCCCCGCCCCACCAGGCAGGGCCGACCCCCCTGCCGGGTTGGACCTGCCAAGCCGGGTCGGGACGACCCGCCAGCCCACTGGGTCTGGCGGGCCGGACCCCATTCGTGCTTAAACACTGATAACTCCTAGAATGCTCGTACGATCGACACGTCATCCACTGCACCAGGACCCTTAAGATGAGGAGGTCCTTTTGAAATACTATAAGTGATTTTTGGACAACTTTGGAAAATGGACGAGTTTGGATCGAGCGTAAATCCAACCGGGCCCCTAGAACACAAAAGTCAATAACTCTCAGACCGGGTGTCTGATTGACGTGTCGCCTGTCGCATTGGGTTCCATTTGATGAGACAGAACATTGGGATATATCAACTCAAGACTTCATGATAGTTGATGTATCTACCACTCTGCTTGAGGAGTGGACCCTCCCGGAATCCAGCGTGTTGTGTGCGGGATCCCTAGAGCTGGCTGCGACTGTGATGACTACTGTACCAGAATCCTACGTGGGTTCGACAGTAACGACTTTTGTATTGGGATCCTCCGTGAGTTCGATAGAAGTGAATTCTGTACTAGAATCCTACGTGGGTTCGACAACATTGACTAATTTACCAGAATCCTATGTGGGTACGACAGTGATGACTTCTGTTCCGGGATCCTCCGTGGGTTCGACAGTAGTGAATTCTGTGTCAGGATCCTACGTGGGTTTGACAACTATGAATATTGTACCGAAATCCTACATGGGTTCGACAGTGAAGAATTATTTTCCAGGATCCTATTTGGGTTTGACAGCGCCAATATTGTTTCAGTATCCTATGTGGGTTCGACAAAGGAGATGATTCAGAGGCTACATCTAATCATCTCTACCCCTCTTCGTGAGTTGTATAAATGTGTGAGCTGAGTCATGTCTTTCAACCATTATCATCATGGTTATTGACTTTACTTTCTATGTGTAATTAGTTATGCTTGGGCTCGAGAGTTGGAGCTGGACTGAGATTGGTAACTTTGGTATATTTATGGGCATATACCTAAGTAGGGTTGGTTGTTATTTCGGGATTGTATCTTTCTTCATTTTTTTATCCTTAGTGGATATAGTGAGACCTTGTATGTCTCGGGGTCCCTATTGAGTATCATTATACTCACCCCTACATGGGTTATGCCCTCACCTCGTTGTGTTGGATGCAGACGACAGACAACACTGAAGGAGGCCGAGAGCGCCACAACTGGACAGTACCCAGAGGTGGACCTTGCGACGATTCATCACACAGAGGAGACCGACGGACGTGAGTGCTGAGGTGTCCATCTATTCCCTCCCTTTAGGTAGGAAACCCAGAAGACGATCCATGAGATACTCCTTACTTTCAGCTGTTTGTCCCTTTTTACTTGTACTTGTTGTTCAGTTGGATTTGTATACTGGCCCATTTACATTCCACCAGACTATTTTGTATTCAGTTTTTCTTAGTGTTTACTTCTTGTTGCGTACTCTATTGTGTATGTTTACTTTTATAAAGGAAATCCCTTTCCTGGATTAGTGATTTACGCCTTTTTTTCTAGTCACCAGCCCCTGGCCTATGGAAGGCGGGCTTGGGGTTGTCACGACACGGGCCCCGATGACGGGTCGTGAAAAATTGGTATCAGAGGAGTAGGTTCTACCACAGAACACAGACTATGATTCTTTTAACAGAAATAGTGTTATTTTTTTTGGGATTGGTTATCAGTTTAGGGAAACCGATGTTGGTGCAGTGGCCGACTTATCCATACACTAGGACTCTGACTTCTGATTACCGACTTAGTGCACGAAAACAATGATTGCATGTGTGTATCCTTTGAAAAAGTTTTCTTTGTGATTAATTTGTGTCTCCCTTCCAGGTATACTGTTTTGACCATGGATCACCTATTTATTTTCATTATGGCCTCACGAAGGCAGCCTGGTAGGGTTTCGAGTTACGTACAAGATGGTATCCCACCGAGCGATGAGGCCTCAGTGCAGGGCCCCATCACAACAGAGGTACAAGTGGTACCACTACCCACTGGGCCACTGATACCACCGGCTCCAACATTAGATAGTGCACACCACCTGAGTGTGCTGCATGAGTTCCAGCGCCAGAGACCGCCTAGGTTCTGGGGAGAGACGGACCCAGAGGCAGCTAAGGATTGGATGGAGGCTGTTGTGAGAGTTTACATATTGGTAGGGGCACCATCTGACCTCATGGTGATCCTTTCCACGAGTCTCCTGTAGCCAGCTACATGCAAATGGTGGAACCTGATGCTCTAGGTGCATGATGAGGCATCACTACTCTGGACAGACTTCGAGAGCCTGTTTTGGGCTGAGTTTGTACCAGCCACACATCGTGCGGTGCAGATTCAGAAGTTACTTCATCTGCAGCAGGGCAGCATGACGGTAACTCAGTACTCAGCGAGGTTCACCAACTTATCGCGTTACTCCACGGATATGGTACGAGACCCATTATTCGAGGCCCTAACCTTCGAGCAGGGACTCATGCATGAGATCAGGGCTTCTATGATCTCACTCAACATCTTGATGCAGACGAGGGTATTGGATCAAGCCCTGCTAATGGAGAGTTTCCTTGCTGACCAGTCTCCAGTAGCGAGACCAACCACTAGTCGAAACGCACCAGAGTCTTATGAAGATGATAGTAGAAAGATGATGCAAGGGTCCAAGTGGACTAGTCCCAAAGGTGGTCGACTACACGACTCAGGTTCGGTTGTGCGAGGCACACGGGGCAGAGCTAGCCATACGAGGAGCAGGTAGTGCTATGCATGTGGAAGACAGGGTCACATGGATTGAGACTGCCCAACCTGTCCTGCAGATGAGAAACTGTTAGTAGAGGGACCTCCGAGGAAGTGGCAGAGGTTTGACCATGGTGGTCTGCGAGGAGCAGGTGGATGTGGAAGAGGAGATAGATGAGTAGTAGGTAGTGGACGATGTTTTGAGGCCCTACCACCACCACCACCAAGAGGTCCACCCCGACTGCAGGGAACATGTAGATATGGGATATCTCAGCTTCAGGAAGCTGAGGCCTACGACCGAAGTGCTTCGGGAGAAGGTGGACAGTAGCGAGACTAGTTCCAGGCATAGATTCCTTTGGTGATGAATCTTTTAGATACTCTTATGTCATTGTTTATGGTTTCTTTGTGTCTATGTACTTTAAGATGCAGTAATAAAAGAAACTTGTAATTGTGACGTTTGATTTCCTACCTTTTGTGTGGATAATACTCAGATATTACGGATGAAACCGTTGAATTGAACCTCACATTCGAGATTCCTACTGGAGGAGACCCAGTGACCACACACCAATGCTGACAGTGTGACTCAACCCTTAGAGGTGAGAGTAAAAGTTGGATCCCTTGGTAGTAGCATTGAGGCCTTATGATGTCATCCATGGCATGAATTACTATCGTTCATGCCATGATAGACTGTGTTAGTCAATGGGCATGGTTCATCCTGGGAATGAGAATTGAGTTCACTTTTCGGCAAAGGAGAAATCTTAGTAGATATTGTAGGAAATAGGAAAATAAAGGTGTAGATGAGTTCTTTTAAATTGGCTAGTCTCTCCCATAGTTCATTGGGCGAATGCTTTACAGTCAACTCTGACCACTAGAGTATTAGGTATATCTTCTCTCAGAAGGACCTGAACCTGAGACAGTGGTGATGAATTTAATTCCTCCAAGACTATGACCTCGAGATAATCTATACTATTGGAAAGCTGAACGTTGTAGCTGATGCTCATAGAAAAAGATTAGGAATTCCGATACTAGTAGAGGTGATAGCCTAGCTGGCCGCATTGCAAATATCCTAGTGGATCGGGATGGAGCATCATTTATACAGTCTCTCACAGTCACTTCCCCACTTCTTCAACAAGTCAGGGAGGTGCAGTTTGGGGATGCTAACTGCGAGACACTACATGAACAGATATCCTTAGAGCAGGCACCCGAAGGATTTTCTGAAGGTGGGGAGAACGTCATTACTTTACGAGGACGTACGACGGTACTAGTTTCACTTCAGGAGGAAGTGTTGAGAGAGTTCCACACATCCCCTTTATCAGTACATCTAGTAGTGGTAAAGATGTACAAGGACCTTCGATGACAGCACTGGTGGCTAGGTATGAAGAAGGAAGTAGTGATGTTTGTCTCTCGATGCCTCATTTTTTAACATGTGAAGGTGGTGCACTAGGTTCCAGAAGGCGTGGTTCAACACTTAGAGGTCCCAGAGTGGAAGTGGGATGGGATATCCATGGATTTCATGACGGGACTTCCACATACATCTAGAGGAAACAACACTATCTGGGGGATCGTAGGCCGACTCACCATGTCAGCCCACTTCATACCGATCAGAGAGTTGGGCTTAGTAGAGAGCTTGGGACGCCTCTACATTCAGAATATCATACAACTTCATGGTGTTCCATTGACTATCATCTTAGATCGAGATTCTCATTTCACTTCCCGGCTATGGAAGGGGTTGTAGGAGGATTTTGGGATACAGCTTCTGTTGAGTACCACCTTCCATCCTCAGACGGATGGTCAGACTGAGAGGACCATTCATACTCTCGAGGACATTCTCCGTGCATGTGTCCTAGAATTTGGTCATAGCTGGGAGGATCACATTCCCTTGATATAGTTTGCGTATAAAAATAGCAACCACTCTACCATTGGGATGTCACCTTTCGAGGAACTGTACGACCGACCATGCAGATCACCTCTATGCTGGACTGACCTAGGGGAGTCAGCACTTGTAGGACCAGAGATGGTGCATGTAATGATGGAGAAGGTGCAGATCATCCAGGAGCAGATGAAGACTGCACAGAGCAGACAGAATTCCTATGATGATAGGATACAGAGACCATTAGAGTTTGAGGATGCCGACCTAGCCTTTCTATGGGTCTCAACTCGATGATGTCTACGGAGATTTGGCCTAGGTGGAAAGTTATCTCCATGATTCATTAGACCGTTTTAGGTTTTCAGTAGAGTAGGCGAGGTGTCTTACCGCCTGTCTCTTCCACCTCAATTGCACCACGTGCACGATGTCTTCCACGTATCTCAGATGAGGAGATACGTGCACGACCCGTCCCACATCATCGTCCACAGGGAGCTGGACATCGATGATGGGGCAACATTCACGTAGGTTCCAGTGGAGACTGAGGATCGATAGGAGCAGGTCCTGCTTGGATGGTTGATTCCTCTGTTGCACATTCTTTGGCAGCACGAGAACCTCCATAAGAGCACATGAGAGCAGGAGGCTCAGATGTGTGCTCAGTACCCCCATTTATTTTCCTAGCATGTGTTGTATCTTTACAGGGATGTAAAGCCCTAAGGTGGGGGTAATATAAAGACCCAAAAATTTCAAGGATTTTTTTTAATTCATTAGAATTTTACAAGTCCACAGTTTTGGATGGCAACTGATTCTAAGGCACGGTGTTCCCGGAATCAATTTATGAAGTTTTGTTGAGTACGTTTAGTAACGTACATGCGAGTTTTTCAATATTTTGAATCGGTGCTCGAAATTGAAATCTGAGGACACTGATGAAATCGCAGCACCTATATTCGCTTAAGGATACTTTTATCGTAGTTGCGTTTAGTCGAGAGCAGAAGTTAATTTTGGGGATTCTTAATAAATTAAATATAAATTATGTGGTACACAATTTTTTTAGGTGGTGGTTATTTTTTTCTCCAAAGAGAAGTTGGAGTTGGGGCCCACTCCCACATAACCTCCCATGGGAGGATATTATGTGGTGGGGCCCACACGAGTTCAAACCTCTCAACTCCCCTTGAACCCCCCCCCCCCCCTTAACTCTTTAACTCCCCTTGAATTTATTAAATCCATCACTCCTCATTTATTTTGGGTGAACTCTCTACCTCCCTTCCCCTTAATTGTGCCAACACAATTAATTAATATCTTCATTAGTTATTTTTAAACGATTTGAATTCTTTTGAATCCTTATTGGTTGCATGGAAATAATAAAATAAGGGTGGAGCTTTTATTTTATTTCTTTGGGGGTGTTGGAATAATCTTGGGAGGAGATCTTGGGAGAGTCTTTAGAGAATAAAAAAGAAAGTGTTCTTCTCAGGAAGACGCGAAGAACATCAAACTCTTGACGAAGAACGCTCCACATCTCTGAATGAAGTGTAGAAACATCTCCTCTACTTCTTCAACTAGAGCAAGGAAAGGAGGCACTGTCACCGATGAAGTAAACTAAAGGCGTTGTCTTGACACGACGTTTTGAGCTCTACTTCTTCCGACGTTGATGGAAAGACGCCCCGTCTTCCGCGACGCCCGTCTTCCGCGACTCATCAAATTTAAACGCCGATTATGAGGCTGGGTGTTTTGTATAATTTTAAATGAATAAAATTAAGACCTCATTCTTAATGAATGATTTGGTTCATCTTTGGACATTTATTATTGCCTAACGCAAAGGGTGAAGGCCGAACAAACATGGCCCGATGACCCATCTAGGAATTTTTTCAATTTCATATTATACATGAATGACTCACAACATTACAAATTATTCCATTTACTCATCATATATATATATATATATATTATAGTGGCTTTCATAAAATCCTTGTATATAGATGATGTCTTGACATAATAGGCACCTTGGATCCTTCCCATGGGATCCATTCAAGCTTGGAATGGGATTTACTATGAAATTACACATTTAGTTGTTTATGCATTATTCATGTGGAATTACTCATGTGTAACAGTTGGACTATTCCTTTGAACCCATATATAGGATTCATTTTTATGTACTATGAGATTTATTAACCATATATGGGAATGGATGCCTTGGTTTCGTATGGATCTTGTATTACAATAATCACTACAAGGATTCCATGGTTACACATTTGGTCCCATATTAAACATTTTACTTCGACATGGTAACTATGATTAGATCATGATAGATATTAAACTCTTATAGGTCAAATATCCAGACATTACCATCATATTCCAATGAAATAATGGTATGATGGGCATCCAATGTGGAGTCTAAGCCGGATGTAGTTATTATTTCATGTATATTGTTCTAATGACTATATTTTCATCTACATAGTACTAAATTTATATTAAAAAACTATATATTTATAGATATTGTTGATGGTGTACTATAATGTTTATCTCACACTTTTTCAGTCTGTTTTTTGGTACATAGAAAAACCTCATGGATACAGGTACTGACTAGGGGAATCTATTAATTGAGGATACTTAATTGCTATTAGAACGACTTCATGGGAGCACAAGGAAAGTAATTGGAATGTGATTTTATAGGATGTAGACTATTTTTTTGTTTCATTTTCTAACAAATGTATGTATTTTATCCCGATATCCATATATAGAAACATGACATATTCATAATATTTTATATAAGGACACTTGGGGATTGTTTATTATTACTTTCGAGATGATTTACATTCATTTGGCTATTTTTCATTATTATGCTTCATCTATTTATTCATTTTTTATAATACTATTAAATTTTTATGATGAGGATATTTCTCTCACCATAATACCACCTTGGACCACATACACTAGTCGATATCCTATGATATACGAGGAGGTGTGCATGAATCCATGTGACTGGCCAAGTTGGGTTAGTTATGAATGAACTAGTGCTAGGACATGATATATGTCTTCTAAAATGAACCCTAAGGTGATAATAAAATATTATAAGTATATACATTTTCCAATTAGTGTATTTTAACATGAGATACCATATGTTTATTCACCCCTATAGTTTCTTCTCGATCTGTGAAAATGGTTATTTCTATTCCCCTAATGCTTTCAGGGGCTGGTTCAGGGGCTGGTCTGGCAGTACCCATGGATTATTTAATAACACCTCACATAGAATAATATGAGGTATTTACCCACATATATTTGAATTAATTTTATCCTTAATTATATACTAATTTAGATGGCCATATGGATACAGTTTCAAGGCATAAACTGTGGATGATAAATTATCTTATGGTTTCCAGTAATGGAGTGACAAGTCGATCCAAATCTCAAGGGTTTTATGAATATATTCTTTCATATAATAATATTATATATGTAAATGATTCTAATGAATATACCATGGTTTTACCGTGATCTCTATAATCATATATAATGATATATGTATTGGTTTTATATTCAAATTCCTGATTTATTCATAAAATGTTGCACATGACCACATCTCTTCAGTTGAAATTACAGAGATTAAACATGAATTGGGGGATATTAAATATTTTCATGCATATTTTCACATATTCAAGTTTGTGAAAAATATTTCATTAAATAATAATATCAAAATCCTATAGATGGACCAGTTTCATGTTTATTTATATAACTCAAGTCCCCCACAACTTATGATTGGGGTTCAATAACTTACTCAATGTTGGAATTTTTTTTACGTTTATAAAAAATGATATCTATAAAAAATGGATTGTATCTAGAATAGAATATATATATATATATATTTATTATAGGATCCATTTAATTTATTTTTGGAGGAGTATTTAATTTAATAATTGATAACATAAAAATGATATGGGGAGTTGTGTTCCAAAATATTTGGATGAGTGATTCCAAAAGCATTAGTGGTAAAAATGGGGCCATAAGTATTTTGAATACTAGAGATAAAATTAAACTATTCAATATAACATGAGATATAAAATTCATATCTATAGGATAATAGATATGTGTAGTAGACCTTCTAGAGGTAATCAGCTTTTATTTTACATCAACCACCTATATGGAGAAATTCATATTAGAACATTTACCCATGTTTATCTAAAATAAAAATGATTCTAAATCTAGATATTTCATTAAAATTATCTATATATTTATTCATGAATATAAAATTATTGTTAAGGTTTATTAATTAATGATATCTCCAATATAGAGGTAAGTATGGGTAGATTTAAAAAAAATAGGGAGAAACTCAAGGATGAAATTTAGTCAAGGAATAACAATAGTATTAATCCCTATAAAAACATGAAATAGAATTAAGTGTATGACAATCATCTAGATAATGGAATTATAAATGATTATAATGAATATGATTTTTTAACATATAAAAAATTAAGAAAATTTGATATCTATAGCCACATAGAGGCTAAGAAGGTCTCTATGGAATTATCTAAAGTTTTTTGGCAGAGGGAAGATGAGAGGAATGTTATTTTACTAAATTCATATATTTTTTGGAGAAAATTATGGTTTAAAATTTACATGATTCTAAATGAAACTATCTATTAAATGTATTTAGATAATGTATGATGAATTTCTAAGGATAATTTTAAATCAATATTAACCGTAAAGTGAAGTGATACAAGAGAATACTACTAATGGAAAGAGTATATTGATTTTATTCAATAATAATATTTTGAGGTAAATTGAGGAGTAAATCAATTATTATATCTATTGGAATATAGAGGATGAAATCAGTAATGATATGATATCCCTTGAACTAGATAACACATCTATAATGGATGTTTTTAGACATTCCAAGATTCTAAGTTGCACATTATCTATAATAACCATATCACGAGAAGTGATGATTAGTTAGATGAGGAACACTTACCAATTTAACTTTTGAAAATAGTTCGGTGCATTTCCATAATTTCAACCTACCATCCTCCTTCATCAAATATCATTCTATTTGTTTGTTGACAATATCTTATAAAATTATGGCCACCATCATAAAAAATTAGGTAAAAATCATATTTTATGACTAGTGTTGAGGGAATATATGGTTTTTTGAAGGTAGGGTTTCTACATGGATTCATTCTCTTAGACCTTGAAATTATTGGACATAATTATTGTAATGAGGAAGGATCTAACATCATGATCATGATTTATATGAGAAATGTCTCTAATTAGGTGGAATGGTACTATGTTTTGACGATTATAATGTTTTATCACTTGTTGAAAACATTCTAGGATAATTTCATATGGTTATTTCATACAAGTTACCTCTATTTATCATTAATTATATGAATATCATTTTTCTATCTTAGAGCTAAAAAATTTATATATACATATATTTTATTATCCATAATAATAAATAAGGGTTTTCATAATTTGGTACATAATATAATAAAAACCCATGGAATACCTAATAAAAACCAACGACACTTTTTTTCTTTAGTTTTGAAAAAAGTATTTAAAATGAAATATAGTTATGAAAATGGCTACGCGAACAATTTGAGAAAAACACCAAAAAAATAAAATATTTATAAAAATAAAAAATGTGGCTCACATTGATCACCATGAATTATCACACACCCAATTTTTTTTGAAAATATACATGAAATTATTACTGCAATTTTCATCATAGAAATGAAAATATAAAATCGTAATTTTAGTTTATATGAAATATTTAGGAATTAATTAAGAGGAATTTATAGATGGAAATATGGCCATTATAATGATAATATGATTATTAGTAAAAGAATTAGATATTTAGGAATATTAACACGAAGAATTTCATAGTTATATAACTTAAAAAATGAAGATTACATTATTTTTTTCCCATGAACAATTTAAGAATGTATAAATATTTTAATGCCATATATTAAATATAATGATTAATAATTCAAAAATAATACAATCAAATTTTCAATAAAGTTTATATTGATATATTTCAATAAAAAATTGTAGTTTAATTAAAATAATTAAAATTATATATGTTATTGAATTTTTTTTATAAAATGGATATCATTTTTAATATTATATTTTCTATATTTTATAATGGTGAAATTTTTTATAATTTTTTGGAAGACTCCAATTCGTTTTTGAGTAGTGGAAATATAGTTTCTACATAACCAATATATTTTAAATTTAATAATTCATGATATTATAACTAAGTAACCTATTATTTTATTTTATGATAATGAAAACGTGTTTAATAATTTAATTAATTCATGGAAATAAATTTCAAAACCTAAAAACTCTTTTCTAAGGACGATGTTTATATCATTCCGATAATTTTTTTTATATCTATATATCTTTTTTAAAAACTACTCAATTAGTATTATAATTATTTATAAATAAATAAAAATATATATTGATAATAAAATAAAATTAATAATGTATAAATATACCACATATAGGTATAACTTTGAATATTATATTTTAATCAACATATTATGCTACAACACCCCTAACCTCATATAATATGCCCCTTGGGAAATAAACTCCTTTAGCTTTATTAAATACAAATATCTTTCCAAATTACCTATAATAACCCCATTAACATTTTTAGTGTTATTTTTGGTGTCATATAACTATAAAATTTCTCAAATTTATGGGCTATAAAAATGGAACAACACCAAGAAGCATGTAAGATATTTAAATTAGCCTCTTCTATTCCTCAGCCAATCTGTTATTTATCTAAATCAAACCTCTAATAATTAATAAACTAGTCTATTAAATTCATATTAACCATTTTACCTTATTAATTACTATATTGAAAAAATTATTTATTTTTTATATGTATCTCAAATCCTCTTTTAACAATGTCTCTTTAACTGTTGGTTATCCGACGATGCGGATATTGGAAACTCATAACTTATCACCACATTTATGGGTCGTTAAAATAAATTATTTATAATATATAAATTAATAGATATACCAACATATATGAATTTGAAGTAAATATTAAAATTTAATAAATAGGAAAAAATCATGAAATTCAGGCTTGTTATGATTTTTTATACAAAATATAATATCTAAACCAATCACTATGAATAATAAAAATTAAAAAATAAAATACAATACATATAATTAATTAATAGTGTAAAAAGTGAAAATAATTTCCCTCTTATAAATGTTTTAATAATTATATGTTTTGTATACTGTGGGTGAAAAGGTGATGAAATAAATAGGAACCTATGGTAAGAGAAAATCATAAAAAAATCATTATTATTTGGGGTTATATCTTCTTTCGCTTCAATATAATTTGTTATCTCAGGTTTTCAAATTTAAATATCACTATTCCATACATCTCATTGCTAGGGAAATACAATCTTCTATGTCCATGATATTTTATCTATGTATTCTATAAGTATTTTTCACCAAGAAGTTATTTTCCAGAAAAAGACATTGGCTACTCTTGAGCACTTTCTTTATTAAAAAATGAATAATGTTTATATATATAGAAATATGATCCCCCAAATTCATTTGTGAACTTTGATTGTAATTAATTGTGAAATTATTTATAATTTATTTATGAAATACATTCCCTTACATGGGTTAATTTAATCATGATAATTTTCATATTATTTCATATTACATGGAATGCAAAAATATCTAAGCATTAGGATTTTATGTGTCGACTCAAAATTATAGATCCCTATAATTAATTGGATAATAAAATATGTCTCATTATATTATATATATCATGGGAAAAAAGGTTTTGTTGTTTATTCAAAAAAATTATTGTAATGATTTATGTATTGATTTCATTTTTGAAATTCACTATAAATTTGTTCAAAAATGATTTTTGTTATTTGACAAAAATGTTTTCATTATTTTCAATATGACACATTCCATACATGTTTCAAAATATTCTCCCATATATATGATTAAGATCACATGATTATGATTTAATGATCTTATTTTTCTAATCTAACTATTAATGATTCATGTTTATTATTATTTCCATGTTATCTCTCATCTAATTTGGCATTTAGATCACCCATTTATTTTATTTATATCTTTAGGTGAATAGATGTAATAATTTGAATATGATATCTTTTAGTTAGATTAAGTATAAATAAATAATTAATGTTTATATTTTATTTTGTTATTTTTATATATAATCCTATTTTCAAAAATATAGAAAACATTTTTAATTGGGAATGCAAAACTATTATATTAAATAACATAAAAATGATCTAATATTCATATGAAAAATTTGGGTCACTATAGTTCATATCAGAGATTTTTTAAAATGATAAGTAGTACAAGAATATTTAGTAAAAGTCATATATATAACATTGAATATATAAAACATCCTAAAATTTTGATAAACTGTAGCATGTGTAGTTTCCATTATATTTCATCCTTGTTGAGATATTAAAAAGATGATGTAATAGTGACACATATGGTAATTGGGATAATCACCTAGAAAAGTTCTGGTTAAGTATGTGTTTATCATCACTCATTAAATAATGAGTGGGATTTCTACTTTGCATTAGGTTAGAAAATCCATAGGGATATTTTTTGGTGTATCACATTATCATTACAATCCATTATGATTGTTATATAATGAATGTAATTATTTATCATAATGTTAGAAATAGACCGATATACATGATCTTAAGTGCATCATTTAATAATTATGCCAACAAAATATAATGATGGATAAATAGTGTAATCCTATGATATAGAATATTATAATTGATTTTCACATAATAGTAAATTATTTATTCATTATTTATTGAATACTTTAAATTATATAATTTTTTTGATATTTTTTATAACTAAGAGAAACTATCTTAATAGCCCATGTGAGTGACAATGAAGTGATTATCTTAATCATATTAAATTTTAAATGGGTGGGGGATTTTGAAAAATTATGGTTCAACATTCCCAACCATCTTATTCCGGGAAGAAATACATGAAATAGATGGAATTTACACCTACACCATAGTTGTAAAAATTAGTGATTGAGCCCTTAATTCATTAAAAATCCACCATCATTTAGTGGGTCTTTTGATCTATTTTTTTTAGGGAAAATTGATTTTACTAAATGAGAAAATTATTTTGTTTAATATAGTATTCAATGTATTGTACTGGTACACTAAATAATTTTCATTTATGATTAGAAGAAAATGAATATTTAAAAGTGAATATGAATATGAATCAGAAAGATGATGTGGAAGAAAAGGAGGTGGAAAACAAGATGAATAAACTTATTAGATTTTTTTAAAAAATAATTGAAATTATAAAGAGAAAAAAATCTAGTCATAAAAAATTCCAAAAATCACGATTTATGAGGATAATACCTTAAATAATTTATTATACATATCATATATTATTATAAAAAATTATTGAAAATTTCGTAGAATATATTATTGTTTATAACTAAAACATGAAAATTATTTTGACATATATCACTCTGGGAATTGTGGATAAGTACTTAAATTTACTCCCAAAGTTGATTTTGTGTTTAGAGAATGTTCTCATGAAAATATAGATTCACAATGATGAATGTAGTTTCAATATAGAATCAAATGTTATAGTAGGAAACAAGATCCAACATCCTACTTGTGTATAGTGTAGAAATAAAAAATAGTGTATATATAATAAAAAAATAGGAAATTATTTTAGTGTTGTACATAAGTGTTTAATTCACATAATTCTCAATGATACACATGTTCTTCGACCAATATAATAGAGGAATTGATAGAAAGTACCATGAACCATCCAAATTTTAGAAAATCAATTATAAGGAGCATGGACACTATATAGGTTAGTGCACTAATTTTAGTGACCTTATGTGCAATCAATTTATACAACCACAAAACCCACGGGGGAAAGGAAATGTTTAATCCATAATAATTATTGAGATGTATCATGAATATTAATTCATATAAGGCAAATTTATTCTTCACTATTTTGAATTAAATTTTTTATTTTTTTTAAATTATATATATAGTGAATTATTAACAACTATTGAATCAAATATCTATTACCTTGAGCTATTAATATCCAATACACCTTCTTATGGTGATATAATTATGACCCATGTGTTGGAATCTATTCTAGTTAGTGTATGGGGATGTTTATTACAAGAATTACATAACATATACTATGGTGGAACTTACATCAATACTAATCCTGAATTAATACACAGTATATAGAGATGGAATCAGCTTTCATGAAATTGAAATCTTTTGCTATATATCATACCATCCTATACTATTATAAAAAATTAAAGATTATCATGAATCTAAAGAAGAGAAATCTTCAATAGAGTGGGTGTTGAAAACTAAGGACTAATAATTTCATTTAAAATATATATATCAAAGTAATGAATTATCATTGAAGAAATTCCCATTAGGATGGAACATACAAAACTATTTTGCAATAGGTTTCATGTACTTCCCCAAGTCAAAGGATTATATTGCTCAACAAAACTAATAATCAGATCCACTCTAATCTCCAAATTCCCCTATAATATTTCCCCAATATAAATATAGTATTTGAGAAGGAATCTATAATAATATTTAGTCAAAGGGTTTATATTCCACACTGAATCACTTTTTGGCGGCTTGATGATCCTTATCAGGAAGATAGGTGAATCCATATGGGTGTAAAGCAATTACCGGTAGCCCCATAAGATAACTAATAAGAAAAAATAACCCTTTCCAGTGATTTATGGCATCTTCAATTAGTATTGTAGACCTCATTAATTCTCAAATATATATCATAATTAATGATATCCTAAACTAATGTTAAAAAGGCTTGTATTTCAGAAGAAATATTTAAGTAAAATATGTAGAAATTATTAAGATTATAGAGATTCAATAAGAACATACTAGTTACATATTATTAATAATTGACCTTATTAATATAGTCTTTATAGAAAACCTTAACAAAATTGTAGTCTTTGTTAATGATATTATCATTTACACAAAGATTAGGGAGGAAGATGAAGAGTAACTTTGGATTAGGATGGTGACATTTAAAAATTAGAATATGTAGACAATGTTAAGAAACTCTATGTTTTGGAATAAATATGTAATTTTATTTTGGAATTTGATAATTATTTATGGAATTTATTAAGACATATCAAATAAAATTGAAATAGAGGTTTTTTAGATCCTCAATAATCATAAAGGTACCATGTTTTTATAGACTATATATGCGTTAATAATAGTTTGTGAGAAAAAGAGAATGATTTTATAACCCATAGTATATATTAAAAAATTAATGTGTATAATATGTATTGATGTAAGAAAGTGGGTAATGATTTAAGAAGCTAATGAAAAGGCTTATCCTAACAACTGTACTCACTCCACCCTTGGGTAGGGATGTTTATGTGATATACCTAGATGCTTCGAATAATGTATATAAATTTATAGTTATGAAAAATGATAATGTTAATTTCTAAACCTTAAACAGTTGAATATAATTTATTAGAACAACCCAATGCATTATTTGGACTCTGAATATTTTAATCAATCATTATTCGTATGGAAACACTACCTCTATAGAGTGAATTGTGAAATATATATATTTATAAAATTATTTTAAAAATTGTATTCAAAATAAAATAGATCAATATGATTCAATGAATATGGATAGAGTTAATAAAGAACTATGATTAATCCATTCACTACCATCATGAAATGTTTATTTAGGTTGGTGATTCACATCGAAGAAATGAAGTTGACAATATATCCATTATGTGGATTGATAAAAAAATGGTCTTCGGGGTAATCCCAAGGATGGATCACGAAATCATAATTAAATTGAATAATTCTAAACTCTATCAAATTATTGACTAAATATTTATCTAATAGAAGATCAAATATTAAACAAGGGATTTTTAATGCATTAAAATATGTTTATTACATCAAAAGATGAAATTTTTTCATATATTCAAAATTAATAAAGATGGATTAATTTGGTTTGGAACTAGAATTTGTGTATCATCACCCACAGTGACAAAGAAAGAGGCATCAGATAGTTCTCATAGCTCATCATTCTCTATACATATAGGATGTACCATGATGTATCATGTTATTTAACATATCTTATTTTCTGATAACATGATACATGAGATTTCATAGTAGGTTATAATAGGAAGCTCTCCAAAGATGTGACAGATGACGAGATATGCCTAGCTCTGAAGCATCTTCATCCCACCAAGGCTCCGGGACCAGATGGGTTCCACAAACTATTTTTTTAAGAAATACTGGCACATAATTGGTCCTGACATCTGCAAAATGATTAAAAAAATATGGGCTGGAAACACCAGCATTGCGGCCATCAATGAAACTATCTTTGTTCTCATCCCCAAAATCAAGAAACCTATGGTGATCCCTGACTTTTGACCTATCAGCCTCTACAATGTCTCTTACAAGATCTTCTCAAAGATCCTTGTCAATCAGCTGCGACCTTGGCTACCAGATATTATCTATGAAAATCAGAGCACCTTCTTGGCCAAGAGACTGATCACTGATAATGCGATTGTGGCCCATGAAGTGTTCCACTCTATGAAATCACGCTCCATGGCAAAAAGAGGAACCATGGCCGGGAAATTGGATATGTCCAAGGCCTACGATAGAGTTTAATGGCACTTCCTTAGAGAAGTTATGCAGAAAATGGGTTTTTGGGCTAAATAGACTGATATGGTCATGAACTGCATCTCGACTATCTCGTTTAATATAAATGTCAATGGGGAGTTCACCAGAGATTTCACCCCTTCTCGAGGCCTTCGCCAGGGAGACCCTCTCTCCCCCTTTCTCTTCATCCTGGTGGCTGACGTGTTTTCTAATCTTATTTCCAGGGCTGTTTACTCTAAGTCTATTCATGGGGCAAAAGTTTGTTGAGTTATCCCTCTAGTGTCGCACCTCTTCTTCACTGACGACTGCCTCATTTTTTCCAGAGAAATAATTAATTAATGTCGGGTGATCTTCCATGCTATCCTCCAGTATGAGAGGGCATCTAGCAAACCAATATATCATGGTAAATATGAAATTTCCTTCAGTACATGGGTGCATATGTCTAAGAGGGATGAAATTTGCGCATCAGCTAGCATCCATGTTTTTGTTAAACATCAGAAGTATCTCTGGCTCCCCACGGTGATAGGCCGGTCCAAAAAAGAAATCTTCGCATCCATCGTGGAAAGGATTGAGTCAAAAATCCAATGCTGGACCCCTATAAGAATTTCAAAAGCTGGAAAAGAGACTCTCATCAAAGCTGTCATCCAATCTATCCCCATCTACTTTATGTCCCTTTTTAAGCTCCCGGTGGCCATCACCGATCAGATCCACACACGTACTGTCAATTTCTGGTGGGGGAAGCATGATGGAAAGAATCAACCCCATTGGATGGCCTGGGAGAAACTATGCAAACCAAAATCAGAGGGTGGGATGGGGTTACCGAATCTTCCTCTTTTAAAAAACGCACTTCTGTCCAAGCAAGGATGGCGCCTTATTGACCGTCCATCATATCTATGTGCGCGAGTTCTACGAGCTATGTACTTTCCCCACATAGACATTCATGCTTCCTCTCTTGGTCCCTATCCCATCTTCCTCTAGAGAAGCATCTCGGGATTAAAATCTCCTGGATAAAGGATTGGGTTGGAGGATTGGGACTGGATCTTCTATCAAAATCTGGTATGATCCCTGGCATGTTGATAAGGATGGATTACAGGCTACATCCCCCCCCCCCCAACCAGGTCTGGAAGACGCCACAGTCAGCTTCCTCCTTTCCGACCAGGGAAATGGGTGGTGTTTGGATAAGATCCTCGAATGGTTTAAAGAAAGAGATCAAAGAATTATCCTCAGCATCCCCTGGGTTCCAGACGCGGGCCCTAACCGTCTTTTCTGGATCAATGACATATCGGGCGTTTACACGGTGAGATCTGGCTACAGACATGCTCTTGGAATACACCCAGTTGGGAGAGATGAGGGTCATTGGAAATTGATCTGGTCGCTCAATGTCCCCCAAAAAATTCACCATTTCTGGTGGCAGGTTTGTACGGGCACTCTCCCAACAACGAGCCTTCTCGTCTATCGACATATGGCCAGCACCATTTTTTCCCCTTTCTTCCCGAACACTCATGAAACCCCTATGCACTCCATTATTCTCTGCCCGTGAGCTAAGGAAATCTGGAATTAATGGGGCTCAGCTTCTAGTGCTTTGATGGCATTGGACTATGACCTTCCCGATCTTCTGACGCGTTGCTGCTCCTCTCTCTCCTCAAATGATGTTGGTTCACTCTGCACTCTGGCCTGGATTATTTGGGTCCGGCGCAATGATGCTGTTTTTCATCATGCCCACAGACCCCCCAAATTCTGGATTGATCAACCTTCCTCTTGGATTGAAGGTTGGGAAGGCCACAACGGATGTTCTAAGATGGGTGTCTCCACCTCTCCTCCTGTTTCCTGGAATCCCCCAATGGAAGGGATTATCCAGATCAATGTGGATGCGTCGCTTCCAAAAGCTGGGCTTGTTGTCCTCAGCCTCCTTGCACGAAATCATCTGGGGAAAATCCTTGCTGCTAAGTATGAACCACATCAGACATTCTGGGAACTGTCCGTCGCTGAAGCCAAGGCCATCCTTGCTGGTCTGATGCTCTCTATTGAATGTGGATGTGGTGACATCATCATCGAGTCTGACTGTCTTTCCGTTATCGACACTATCAATCACAACAACAGAGGACTCCAGTCGTTTGGCACCATTGTTAGAAGAATTCTCTCACTACGCCAACATTTCTCATTGTGAACATTCTCATTCACCAAAAGGGAAGGAAACAACACGGCCCATCAGCTGGTATCCTCAGGCCCATTCGGCACTAACCAGCTCTGGCTGGACGATTTCCCTTCATGACTTCGTGCATGTACATCTGCTGATCTTTGTCATTAATGTTATATGATTTTATAAAAAAATAATTTCCATGGTGTTTCATCATGTTATGTCAGAGTGAAATATGTCCATGGAGATGATTTAACTATTACATTTACCCACATGGACATGAGTGTTCACAACCACAAACGTGGTCCTTAGTCTCTCAAATAAATTAAAACATAAAAATGAAATTAAAATTTAGGTGTATAGTCACACCATGACATCTAATTTGAAATGCAAATTCATGGATCAAATCCCCAAGAATGCCCACTTCTGCATAATTCATGATAATTTCTATTATAATTTAAATTCTAATATATATATATATATGATTTATTTAGACTGTATGATGAACCACATTGGGTGATTTTTATCATGATCCATAGACACTTATAAATTCAATATATGTAGTTAATATGATCTAAATAATGAAAGGAACCTCAATATATCATATGTCCCCAAGATGAAATTTTAAGGGAAAAGAACCATTCAGACACTAAAATAAATTCTGAGAGGCTTCTCAAAGGAATTTAATGTCAGATAAATTTCAATATATTCTATTGGTTTTGTTTTCATACAAAAATAATATCTCATCAATAATTTAAAATGCCCTATATAAATATATATATATATATATCATATTTGATATAGAATAGCTAAATTTTTTGAAGAATATTGTGAATGGAATCTTTTTTGACATGATCTTTGGCACAAAATACATAGATGATTTAGTCCATTTAAAAAAACATTACATCATATTAGAGTTGAAAATGTATTATGTGTAAAATCATCGAAGGGACGTAGAGTTTGATATTGGAGATATGATTTAATCATAATATCACCTTATAAGAGATTCATACAATTTTAGATAGATTAAATGTCTCAGCTCTAGGTATAATATTCCAAGAATGATCCTTGATTTCACTGGATCTATGGGATATTATCAAATGCTTCAACTAAAAAAGGATTATGTAAATGATATATTTTAGCTACCTCAGATGAGTACGTAGATAATTTATCCCTATCATGTACAAAATTTGGAGTTCATACAACTAGAACATGACCTATACAATGAGGATTTTCTCATGAATAATAAGGATAATAGAGATAATGTACTAAATAATAATATGACTCAACCCATTAATTTACCTCATATAAATCATATTTATGATGAAGAAGTTTGGTAACCAAAGTAGGAAAAGAAAACAATTATCCTCTTCTATTCTTAAATGAGGATATGAGTTAAAATGTCATGGATGAACAATCTTAGGTTGGAATAATGATAAAAAAATATTTATATATAAATATATATTAAATTTCAATTGAGTATAATTATTTTTTGACATAAATGGTATATAATATAATAAAATCACATGAAAAACATAATAAAACAACTTTATAGTATATTTAACTAATTTTGTAGAGTACATTTTTAGAATAAATATATCAACGAAGAATGACACTTGTAAAATTGGAAAATGTAAAAAACTCAAGAAGAGATCGAAAACGTTTTAATTTCATATCCTAGGATTACCACATTCGTGAACTACACAATAAAAGTAGAAAAATGTTTTATAATCAAATAAACATCCATTAATTAAATAATATATAAAGGTCAAAATAAATGGGATAAATACAATTAATAAAATTAAGTGTTATATAAAATAGGTAGTATGGCCATTGAAATATTTTTATGAAATTTATGAATAGTAAATTGACCATTAGTAGTATTAACATGAAACATGAAATAGAAAATTGACCAAAAGTTAGTATTACTAAATATGAAAAATATTTACAACGAATTATTTCTAGTATATTATTAGATTAATACAATAAAAATAATTCATGATTAAAAACACAATGAAATTATAAGGGCATTCATAATAATCTATATTTTGATATATTTCCTATAATTTGACTATTTTAACTTTAATAGTTAATATTAACAATGTAATTATTTTTTGGTAAAATTATTTTGATTTTTAAAATGTGTATGTTGGAATTTTCTAAGGGTTAATTTTCTGATAATCTTTTTAAAGAACTATAATATTTTATTGAATAGTATAAAAAATACTCTTAATGTGATTAGTGTGTTTTAAATTAAATCATATGTGACCTAATATTGAATTAACAATTTAAATATTTTGACACTTGACCTTAATAAAGTATATTTTGTAAAATAATTCATGAAGTTCAAATTCCATTTAAAAAAAGTATTTTACAAGTCTAAAGTACAATCTATTCCACTAAAAACTATTATTAAATTTTCCACATTATTTTTTAATACAAAAATTATATTATATTATAAATTATTTTAATGCTATTATTTTTATTTTAATAAATCATGATCTAGAAGTTAAAAAAAATTATCACTATTACATTTTTTACCTTGGATATAATATTTTATTCAAAAACGTTTCCTAAAAACTTATATCCTATAGTATAAATACTCCCTCCCACTACCATTATTAAACAAAATTCATTACTATTATCAAAACTAAGTAAATTCTCAAATTAACATTATTAATCACATTAAAATCCATATGGAAATTATGGAGTCATTGAACTTCAATATTCAACGGTTTTGAGGTCTGTATAATGGGGCTAATGCTAAGAATGTGGTAGGATTTTTTAATCCATTCCTTGAATATTACACTTAACATCCTCAACAATTTTATGATATTATAATCCAAAAATCCTCAAATTTATATTGTCTTATATTAAAAATTATAATCAATATTTAATTATTAAAATGATAGTGTTAAAATCATATTTGTTTGTTATAAATCCTCGACTATATCTTTTGAAATTTTCTCAATAATGATTAGTCAACTATCTATGAGAAAAATTCTGACTCTCCACATATCACATCCATTGTATCCAATTATAATAAATTATTTATAATATAAAATCTATAAATATATTTATTTCTAGAATTTTTACGAAATTTTACGATTCATTAAGTACAAATGAACCAAAATCTTCAAATTAAAGAGAGATTAGATTTTGTTATAAAAATATTAATATGAAAACATATCAAAATTGGAAAAAAAATAGAAAATACAATGATAATAATTGATCATGAGTGATCAAAATTAGATTAATTACTTCATTATTCATATGTTTATAGATATATGTTTGTTATAAAAGGATAAAATTGTGAAAATGTAAATTGAGACCAAATTTGTGGAAAACTCTTGAAACCAAATTATTCGTTTTTAGTTTGCCTCAACATTAAATTCGTTATTTATATTCCACTAATGAATTAAAAATGAATATTAACTATTAATTACATATTTTTACAGATATATACATTTATTCAAATAATTTTAATTTTTTAAAATCATATGTCAAGTAATTTTCAATGAGGCATTATTTTATAAAATATATCATTGAGTCTAATTCATCTATTTCATATTTTCTCAAATAATGATGATATTTTAGTCTAATGTATGACATCTCTTATTAATTTGGGGAGAATAATGAAAATTCATTAGGATTTTATTTATGAAATATTTATAATATTCATTCCTTTTTAGGGATTCAACTAATAAAATATATTATTATATAAATCCTTCTTATGTGTCATGTTTTTTTTTGAGAATTTTATGATTTGATAGGTGAACCTATTATTATAGAAATATCCACTTCATTGGGTAATGTGATACATATATATCAGGATAATATATTCATTATATATGAATTTGATATTATATTTGTTCATAATTATGATCTTATGTTTGACGCACGTATCTCATGGATGAATATGAATCCTACTTTTTACACAACTTATGTGTGGTATTTGAAAACAATGTTATGATATTTCATTATTATTATTATAACACATTCCATGACTCTCTTTAATTATTCCCTTAATCATAAAATATGATCATATGATTAAAATGTTATAATTTTAATTATTCTCATCCATATAATATAATTATATATATAGTATTCCTTAGGTGATATTGATAACCAAAAATGGATTTTATATCACCCATTTTTCTGATGTTTATCCTCAAGTAAATACATATACAAAGTATAACACGAGATATTTCATGGGGGAATATGATGAATGATTTGAATAATGTTTACGTTTTATTATGTATTCAGGATTAATGAAGCTATTTTAATATACTAAACCATTTGATTTTAGAATATTTTTATTATTATTTAGTTATCATAAAAATGAATTAATAGAAATATAAAAAAGGTAGTTTACTCTACTTAAAACATGTGAGAGGTCATCATCAAAGAGATGAACTTTTCTATAATCCTCTCTAACCCGATTCCTTGTTTATCGAGAACAAATTTTAACATTTACATATCTAATGAAGAGATATAATCTTTCATTGGTATGGGAAACATCACTGTAATTTCTCAGTTAATGATTTTATATTACCTCTTAATTTTTCCCTATAAATGATATAATTCTATTTATAATTTTAAATATAGTATATATGATTACAAAAAATCAGACTGTTAGAATAATAATCTAGTAAATATGCAATTATCTATATCTCCATGAAATTTACAATAAACCAAGTTAGAAATATAAAATTATGGATTAGTATATCATGGTTTAAATTTCAAATTATACCCTAATGATCCCATATCAAAATTTTAATAATTAACTTCTCTCTCTTTTTTGGAATTATCAAATATTTCACTACATACATAATGAAATGGATATCTAAATTTCAACCTTTTTGTGGTAGGATAACACTAATCAATTGAATACAACTATTGATTCATGTAAACATTGTTTTCGTTTTCAATTTATTTAAAGATATTATTCATGAAAATGAATTATTGAGGGATTTGTTTAGCTAGGATACTCTTTATGAAGGTATATGCCAGTGGGATAGGTGGGAATGGATGTGAAAACATATTTTTGGGGGATAGATCAATGGGATGAGATATGAAATTACAATAAAATTAATGAAACCCAAAACTATATTGGTGGTTATAGAAAAATATTCATTGTGGGTTTACTTCTATAAATTCAAATATATGTATTATAATCATCTACCTTTGAATAATATATTGGTTCAAATCCAACATTGAAGGTCATTAAACATAATCATTGTATTCTCAATGATCATTTACATTGGATTATGTGTCATGTGGATATTGATTTTTTGATAGAATTATCTTCATGGGTTCTTCTTTTCTTTCTATGCTACATATGCTACAATAATAAATTTACACATAAATTATAAAGAACCTTCCCACATCATGCTTGATGAACACCATAAAAAATAAATTTAAAACATTCAGTTTGTGTAAGAGGGAGACATACACACATTTAATGTTTTATACTCTAGAAATATCATTTTTGTTGAAGTCCATAAGATAACTCCTCCAAACTAAAACACAATCATTTGGAAGATGAGTATTTGGAGCAAGAAATTATGACCACATTTAATATACTAGTGTGGTGCATCTACGTTGATGAATTATGCATGGACTATAGAGTGTATGAAAAACCCAATTATGGAAATATTTAAAATGAAATAAAAAATCATTTGAAAAAATAATAATTTTATTGGTTAGAATATAATGATACTGAAACACCAAGAAAATAATAATATAAATTTTAGGGAATAAAATAATATTGAAATTGAGATATATTTTTTGATAATAGAGTAAAAGATCATGTGGTGTGTGTCATATTTATAATAGTAAGAAACATTTATTTTGAGTTAAAGGTAACATATAAAAAATACATGTAGGAATGATTGGGAAAGAAAAAAAATCATGAATAATTTTTTTAATAATTTAGTAAATGAATAGTATTTTGATATCATGATATATTTTATTTATTCTTTGTGTATCATGGGTGCATTTAAAAAACCAAATTTTTTCAAAATATTATTTAAATAAAAATTATAAAAATTATCATCAATAAAAAATGTAATTAAATATATAATCTTAATTTTCTGATTGATCACAAAATATAAGAAATATAAATGAGGTTTTATTTTCCGTTTGCGATATTCTATTAAAATCATATATAATAAGAGTGTAAAATTATTAATGATACATTACATTCACCGATAATAACATTATTATTCACTTTGACACTATCATATTTCTAGTTATAAAATAAATGCGACAGATGAAATTATTTTTGTTCATTAATATAGTTATCATCTATGATAAATAAATTTTTATTGAACACTAACCACTTTTTAATATATATCATTATCATCTGCTATATTTTGTCTATGTTTAATTGATTTTATATTTAAATTAGTCATTATTAAATGTATTGTTTGAGTTTTCCATTCTCGATCAACCAAAAAAATTATTTGATAGACTAAAATGACCATTTATGTGTTTAACTACATTGTCGACTATTTTTTTAGAAATATAAATAATTACATAATTTTTATCTTGGTTACCCTGTGAAACCGGTCATAACATTTAAAACATATGAATTTACCATTTATGAGAAACTCTATATAATTATTTTTTATGAAATAAGTAACTCAGATTTTATAAACACATAAAAAATAATATACATCATTTCTGAGTTCTAAAATAAGTAATTTATTGGTTTGGGAATAGTTTTTCCGGTTTGTACTTTCAACAGTATTTATAGATTACATAAAATGTGATGTTCTTGATAATGTGTATTCATGGAAAAAAAATTTAAACAAATATACTCTCAAAAAAGTTCTCAAAAAATATTATTTTGTATGAAGATTATAATAATATATGTGGATAACACTAAAATTTAATTAAAATACTGTAATCATAGATAATAAATGAAATATATTTGTATAAAAATGGAAATATATAATATAGGATTTTTTATGGAAAATTAGGTCTAAGATTATAAAAATATTCAATAAATAATATACAAGAAAAATTCAGTAACATATAAGGGACTAAATAATCAAATTAAATATCTCATTTCCATAATTAATTGGTGATTCATTGCATTTATTAATAATTTTTATGTTCACAATAATTATAAAAAACTATAAAAATGGCTCTAATTCATCCATGAAGTCAACTCAATTCAATGATACAGAGTTTCTACATTGTGATTTCACTTTTTTGGATACTATTTGTGGTACATGGGTATATTTTTCAGGATATTTTATATAAATTATTAAGACGATGGATTTAAAATTTGGATACAAATAATTCTTAATCCTATAGTAGACTTAATGCACATTATTTATTCCTGTATTTTATTTGTAATATCTCGTAATTACTGTGTAATTCATTTATTTATATGGAATTATTTCAAGACTGGAAAATCTGACGGCACGTGATTCTGATGCGTGGAGTGCCCAGAATGATCTGTCGAAAAAATTTACGCTTTAAATAGCACGTGTGAGCTGTTTTCCTGAAAAAGTGGAATAAACCTTAAACGAGTTCCCAGATCTGAAATCTGAGGTCACTATTACGTTCAAGATGGCGGGTTTACCATAGGCGCAACTTAAAAATAGTCAGCACATGCCCCCCGATGAGAAAACCAAAAAAAGGAATAACCGTAAATAAAATTATTAAATAAAATTATTTTATTTTTCATATGGTTATAACTCACAAACGGTGACTTGGAATACAAATATGAGACAACCTATGAACTTCTGAGTGTATTCTATTCTTAGGCATGTACTAACATTGGCCCACATAGGATTCTAGTTGATGTCAGTTTTTTTCCGTAAATAAAATACTTAATTATAAATTATTTATTTGTAAAATCCTCAATTTTTAAATGGAAACTAGGATTGAAAATATGATAGTACCGTTGAGCTCATGAGGTTGTGTTCCCCATATGTGGATCCTACCCTCGATCGGCATGGGTCGAGGGTGACTGTTAATCATATTGGAACTTTGTAAAGGTATATTTAGTACACGTTTTGAAAACGAATTCTATCTTTTAAATCGGTGCTCAGATTAAAAATCTGAGGGTACTGATGAATCTATAGCATCGGGATTTTTCTAAGGGATTAATAACATTTACTGACAAGAGTCATACGAAAAACTTTATTTTTGGACATTACAGAAAAAAATAACTTTTAGTTGTTATATTTTTTCTTTGTGAAACTGTTAGACAAGTTGTGTTGGGACTGCAATGAACTGTCAGAACCATTTAATGGATTGACTCATATTTTGTCTCTAACAACGCTGTAGGGAGAATTAAATGAATGTGTAACCACACTGTTGAGATAATTATAGAGGTTTATTAATGATACTCATTAGTGAACCTCATTAATTTTGTGGCATGTTGATTCTTTACTCCCCTCTATTTAAATGAATCTTCGTTATGGGTTGTTGACTCAAGAGGGAATCTTATGAAGAAGTGGCATGACGACTTCCACTGACCTAGAATGATTCTTTGAGCGAAAGATGTTGGAGGAATCGATGGGCGACGACAAGCGCCGACAAACACCTTCGTATGTGGACACTTCTTCCACATTCACAATAGCTTCCAACAAACATGAGGTAGGGGTTATATGTCTGATTCCTCCCCCTTTTACCCCGATCATGAATATTATGGAAAAAACAGGTCAACCATCCAATAGGTTGACCCACGTTTCTCCCTTTAACATGGGAGGATAATGCGTTGTTTCATTATTAGAGTTTTTATAATCTAATAATCCTTCCCATGTTATAATTCTAACGCAGAGGGTGTGGGCTGAACAAAAAAGGACCATACCTTTCGTCGAACTTGTTATGGTTGTGTTATATATGGGAGACTGGAAGAAGTGGTTGCGTGACGGCGGAACGCGGTGGGACCGGTGACTGAGGGAGGCAGCGACAGGCACCCGTTGGCAGCAAAGGAACTGCGACAGTAGAAGGAACCACATCGGACAAGGGGCAGATGACCAACGCCAACCGCATAGAAGCGGGAGGCCTGCTAAGATGCTGCACAGTGGTGGAAGGATGCGACATCGATCTGTGGTGGGGGTAGGACCTTAGCCCATGGGTCCATAAAGGGCCATTCCACATGGACTGTTCAGTATGTGCAGCACTATCTGGCACCACTGCTGAGGCGGGCGACACACTGCAGTGGCGCACCGCAGAAGAAGGTTGCGACATCCAGACATGGTGGAGAGTGGACCCGTGACCATGGGTCAGTAGTGGGCCTATCCACGCAGACTAGCTATGATATGTGGAACCACCTGGCACTACGGCATTGAAGACCCAAATGGATTTGGTCATTCTGGAGTGGAGTGGTCCCCCAATATAATCCAATGAGCTGAGCGATTCCACAGCCTGGTAGGCCACACCCAGACGGGTGGTCCAGGCTGATCTTGTGGCCTAGTGGGCCGAGTCCACGGACCAGCGTGCTAGACCAGGAATAACCAAATTAGGCCGAGCATAGTTCCTTTGGTCAGGACCAAGTGGTTGGGTCGTGGGTTCCTGACTATGTCGGACTAGACCTGAATCCTCTTACGACGAAGTTTTCTTAAATGAGTGTATCTCCTAAACCGAAAATTCGTTGGACAAATCGTCTACCGATACAGAAACCCCAGGACAAGGCGTTGTATTTGAGTTACTCTACATGACATTTAGATAAAATTTGGAGTTCGGCCAGGTCATATTGTCTCTGAATCCAACTAGGCCCTTGGCACTAAAATGACTATAATATTTAGAACGAGGGTCCAGTTGATGTACCACTTGTTGCATTATAACCCTTATGACATGACATATCATCAAGTTAATTCCTTGTGAAACATAGTGTTGGTTAAGGTATTATAGATATCCTGAGGAGCAGAACAAGGGTGTTTCTTGTAATGAGAGTTAGGATGGATACTCCCTTGATAAATCAAGGCACAAGTATTCCTTACTCCTATACTCTAACTGAGACGGGACTTCCCACATCATGAGTGTAGGTTTGTTTTCCTCTGAGATGGTTTTTCTATCATTGGAGTCAGCACTCCCATATTGGACTAGTGTGTGAGTCCTCTGTACTTAACTCACATTGATTATGGTACTCCCCTACTGGGTAGGGTGCATATCCTCTATGTTAAGAGAAGGTACTCCCCTGACAACCCAGTGTGTGGGACATACTTATGCAGGGATACAATAGAGTTGGTACTCCCCTTCTATTCCAGGGTGCAAGTCCTCAAGCCTAGGGTTGGTACTCCTCTGATGTAATAGGGTGTGTGTCCCCCACAGTGAACAAACTATCAGAGCTGTACTCCACATTCAGGTTGGGTGTGGGTCCTCACATATGGAGTAGTACTCCCCCATTTCCAAGTAGCAACGGGAAGTGGGTCCTTCAGTGTATTTGGAGCTCCCTCGACTGTATGAAAAATATATGAGGAGCAGGTCCCACCACTTGATGTAATTGATACTGAGGGTAGAAGTTTTACTCCCTCGATGGACTGAGGTGTGGGCTACTTCTTATTATGGAGATTGAGATATTGTGGATTACACAAGAGTAGTGCTCCACCAACTGAATATAGTGTTGAAGAGTGGACCTCATCAGATAGTTTCCCTTGTTCATTACATGGGATAAAGACTATGACTACGAGACCTATAGTGTCGGGCACTAGAGGAATTTATAGAAGAATGTTCCAGATGGAGCACGTCCTTTTGAACATTCCATTATAAATGGTTGAGTTGTACTTGATGCAGTACATCTCTTAGATGGGTGCCATCAAGGATAGCCAGTACATGGAGTGTGTACTTCTGATCCTTGAGTTACGCTTTTATCTTTCTATTGAAATCATGGAAATGGCCTGAGGTCAGGGCCTTATGTTTCTTTTTGGCTGAGACGAGTATATCTGGATGACCTTGGTATATGAAATGTCATATTCCAGAGTAATGATAACAATGCGTAATATTTGTGGTTTACTTCAAGGATTTTTTTGGTATTTTTTCATTTTTGGATTTCTAGAGGCCATCGAGGGTCTTGGGGTCCCCTACTGAGTACTAAGTTACTCCCTCCTACAAGGGATCTTCTCGCACATGTTGTGTCTATTGTAGATGTTAAACGTTTCGATAGGGATGCTCAGGAAGATAGGACTGATAGGAATTAAGATAGTGGACTTGGTGGCCTAGGACCATGAGGGGTCCAGTAGAACCAAGAAAACATGACATACTACTTCTGCTTCCAGTATCTTCACTACACAAGTGATCAAGTGCGATCTTATGCAGACAGTCGTCGGTGCTCCCTTTGTTACTTGTTGTTTTCAGTTCTGTTGTTGGGCTTGAATAATGGCCCAGATACACCACTCAGTGCTTTACATGCTATTATACTCCGGTTTCTGATTACTTATTTTTCACCTTTCATCTTTTTGGTTTTTGTTTGTGACATCATGTGTGAACAGTTTTACAGGAAAATGCCTCCCACTTGCAGGTTGAAGACGTCAACACAAGTCACCAACCCTTGGCCTTGGGAGTTGGGATTGGGGTATGTCATGGCATGGGCCCTGGGGGACAATTTGTGACATTAGTCATGACAACATAAATCTACAATAGAATCACATATGTATCTTATATTGCCTTATCAGACATCTATTTAATATATTTTGTCTTCTGAAAAGTATTAAAGGCACTATAAATTCTACCCTTATTTACCATATATTAATTGGTTACTATATTTATTCTAATGTATTGTGTTATTAGAGCATATTTATCCATCCAATTAGTCATATTATAATAATTACCACCCATTTAAGAGGTAATGAGATACATTATCAATTAATTATTTTTCAATAATGTTTTTTACTATCTATTATGAATTTTTTTCACCCTTTCCATTCCATTAATAGGATCAGTATGTTCATTAAAAAAATGAGGAAATTCCAATTTAATAAAATTTCTCCCTAATGACCATATAAAATATGTTATGTAATTTTATATAATTTTCAAAATTTCAGATTGTTCTATGGATATATATATGTCTTTCATTTAGTGTTTCTAATTAAACCATCACCACTTTTAGAACACCACACACAATCATTTAAAAAAAATATATTAAATATATAGATCAATTATGGGGAAAATATAAGATAAATCCATGTTTCCTAATTTTAATAATTTGTTCTAAATCATTTGAAACTAAATATCTATAAGATGCATTCATTTGAATTTTTCAAAATATATATATGTAAACTATTACTTAAAAACATGGTTAGGTTTCAATGTCTATTTTTTAAATTATAATTGTATTTAAAATGTAACATATGAATAAAAATTAGTCTTATAATCCCCCCAATGGATTTAATTACAATGTGTTTTTTATAACCTAAATTCATATAGGGAATTAGAAAAATCATGGATTTAATGACACTAAAAAGGAGAATAAAATTGATTAATATTCTCTTAATATGAATTTCTAACAAGTGGGTGTAATGTTTTTGTTCTTTGAGTCAAATTAATAAAAAAAAATAGGCTGATGAAATAATTTTGTATCAACCTTTTAATCATTCCATTCAAGTGATTTTTCAATTACCAATTTTATTTTGACATGTTCATCAATATAATTTACAATATTTAAACATAAAATTAAAGTAGGTTCCATATCAAATTTATATTCCCTTATAAATGGTGTGAAATGTATAGGTATTTTTTTTTAATTCTATTATATCATTCTTTATTCAACATTCTTGTCAAAAATAAGTTCAATAATATTGGTTTCATGAAGATTCTCATAGTGTATATATTATTACAAATATCTATAAATATTTTAATCCTTATATATTTCTGTAAAAACATTCTTAACGTAATCTTAATTCCTAAAATAAAATTGTTGGTCCCCATTATTTCATTAATAAATGGATCTTTTTCAGTAATGAGATTGTGTTTCATTCTCATAGTATGAATTTTATCTAAAAGTGCTATTAATAATCACAATGCATATTTCAAAAAGTAGGAAATTCAAATTACCTTATAATTGTTTCTATGTTATCCTGAATTTGGTATATTCTGAGTGAAGGAATTTTAAATTACAAAAACAATTCAATTTTATTTATTGGTTCAGTCTTAAGCATAACATAAGGCATTATAACCTTTTCATGTATCACATGAGGTTCTATGCCAAGATTTCATAATCCTCTTATTGATGAAATATGTGATCTATGTTGGAAACTCTAATAAAAAATTTCATTATCTCTAGCCCAATTCTTTATCCAAGGATTAGAAATAAAATACATATAGTCACTGATAACCCTGTTGAGATATACATGGTGGGAATTTCCAGATGAATGTTTACCTCTCCCTATAAGTTCTTGATCATATAAATATCATTAAATAAATATAAAATAATATCATGATAATAAATTGGAAATTTGATAGAATAATCCATCAACAGACCTTATTGTAAATTTATAGTATATTATTTTATATAGTTATCTATTATAATATAAAATTTATACATCATATTGTCCCACAATTGGTATTTATCCCTCTATTGGGATGTATAAATTTAATTGAATCATAACGAAATTAAATTTATTTCAATTTAATGTAGTTAATTTATTCTCTTTCTCTCTATATTTTTAAAGACCCGGAAATTCTGTGTAATTTTTTTTAAAACATGGGAATTTTACGAGTCCGAGAAAGTTGACAGCGCATGATTCCAAGGTCCAGTGTGCCCAAAATGAAATTATGAAGTTTTTTTCGGGTATGTTCAGTAAATGTAAGAGAATGTTTTTATAACTTTTGAACCGTTGCTCGGAACTGAAATATGAGGCACTGTTGAACTCTCAGCGCCGGTATTCGCTTAAGAAGACATTCACCTCGATGAAAGTGGGTCGAGAATAAATGATTTTTTTGGTTTTCTTGGAAAGTAATAAAATAAATTGATCTTCACTTTATTTTATTTTATCCTCCATGTGTGTGATTTGTGGTTAAAAATTTCTCATGGTAGTTGGAGGTGGGATCACCACACCTTAATGACCCACGAGAGGTTATGGTGGTGGGTACCACCTGAACATAACCTCCCGCGAGAGGTTAAAAAGTGGGGACCACACGGGGCTTAACACCCTATTAATGGAAGAGAGTAAAACCTCTCAACTCTCCCTCATTAATGAGGGAGAGCCTCTTGAACATATCTTTAATTCAATTGTGCCAACACCCCTAATTAATCTCTGCTAACCCTTCACACTAATTAGGTGGATCCAAGAAATTAATTCATTCTTTTTGAATTCTTTCCAATGAATGAATAGATACTCTAATCACTTATTTGAAACAACTTTGGCATTTAGGTGGAAGTTGGGGAAGAGGAGAGCTTGGGAGTATTAGAATACTCCCAACAAAGAATGAAGAATGAAGAACGCGTTCTTCCAACGAAGAATTCCGTCGATGATCCCTCTTCGACTTCTTCCCCGGACACCGACCGACATGGAGTGTCTTCCACAGCCGACACATCTTGGGATTGGAAGCGTGCGGTGGACGTAATGAATGATGCACTCCATCATCTTCTTCCCGTGACTTCAACATCGAAAACCGAAAATCAATGTTAGGGGGTATTATTTATGTATTGTCCCTTTATTTTTTCATCTTCGGTTGGAATGTAATTGATGCGGAGATTGTAAAATAATGGTAGTTCATCGTACTTATTTGATGAACCAATTTATACCACCATAAACGTAGAGGGTGCATGCCAAACCAACATAGCCTGACCCCTCCACCGATCTGGTTTATGATGAACTTTGGCATGCCGATGAGGCGAAGGAAAGATGAAGGCGATGACGACAAAGGACTCACTACCCATGGCCTCCACGAACAACGCTGACCACGCTGTGCTCTGGTGATCACAGTCGACCACCGACGGCCCGCGCCTGCCGAGCCACGCCGAACCCGCCTGCCCGGTTGCCTCCCGAACTCCAGCCCACTTGGTCGTGCCCTGCCCAGCCAAATGCCATCAACCCGCACGATGGCCTCCATGCACACCCCGTTCACCTGCTCGAACCGGCCTGCGCTGGCCAGAGCCGTGCCGAACTGGCCAGCCCAGCCGCCTTCGGGCCGCAGGCCCGCCTGGTCGTGCCCTGCTCGGCCGCACGCCACCGACCAGCCTGCCAGACTTTGCGCGCGCCTCCTCAAACCAGCCCGCCTATCGGCCTCCGCGTGCCCGGCACCCCACCCCGAGCCGGCCTCCTCACGACGTCCCGACCCCCTCGTGGCCACCCGACTGAGCCGATGTCCCAGCCTCCTCGTGACCTCCCTACCGAGCTGGTGTCCCGTCCACCTTGTGGCGCCTTGACCAAACCAGCCCGACCATGACCTCCAGGCTGAGCCGCGCTGGGCCACATTCTCGTGACCCTCGGGCCCGAACCGGTTTTGAGCCTGGGCTGAACAACCCTCGCAGCCGGCTGGGCTAGCCCCAGCGAGCCGGGCCGAACCTAACATGCTGGCCCACTTCATGGGCCAGGGCAGACACAACATGCTTGACTGGGTCGACCCAGAATGGGTTGACCCACACAGGGTTGGGCTGGGCTGGTCCGACTGGGTCGGACCAGACTCGGGCCCACCACGACCCTTTATTTTTTTTGCCATATCTTTGGCACCAGACATCCATTTGACGACCTGTCAGCGGTGATGGTATTCGTAGAGCACGATGGTCCCTTTGAGTATACCCCAAAGGAGTTTGGGGTAATGTTGAGATACGGTCAGGTTGGATCATGCACGAATCCAATGTGGCAGACCTTTGAGTAACTTCTTCCTGGGACATTGTTGCATTTGTAGCATCAAGTAGTAGCTTTTGGAGATGATCTACCGTGAATGAGCATGCATTTTTGTGTGAGCCTAGTAGCTGCCTAAGTCCTCATGACTGCAAAACATTTGACTCGGAGTTATTATACTAGCCTAGCGGGGAGCGCCATAGTGTTTCGGCAGACCCGCAGTGGGGAGCGCCTTGGTGACGCTGCAGACCCACGATACTCGACAGGAGGAGTACCTCAACAGGCTATGAGGGGGAGTGCGTCTGTGTGATGCGGCAGACCCACTATAGGGAGAGCATCTGTGTGACAAAGAAGACCCACAGTATGCGATAGGAGGAGTACCTCAGAAGTCCAATGTTAGTGGGAATAACCTCTGTGTGATGTTGTAGGCCCACTGTACTCGATCGATGAGGAGTTCTCTAGCAGTCAAGGGTTCAGATTGATGTAATCCTTAGAATAAAATCCCAGTTGAGCAGAGTCAGTAACTCTTTTGTTTACCTCATGATTGAGATTTATTACTTGATAACTTAGGTATATGTATGGGCATATCCATATGTGGGGTTATCTATTTATTTTATTCACTGTAATTTATCCTTGTTAGATTTCTGTGGGACCATGAGGGTCTCGGGGTCCCTACTGCGTATCTTTACACTCACCCCTGCATGGGCTATGCCCACACCACGTTGTGTTGGTTACAGAAGATGACAACTGCTGACTGAGGCTGAGAGTAGCAGTACTGGACGACACCCGGAGGTGGACCACATGACATGATGGTACACGGAGGAGACGAACGGACGTGGTGCACCATGGAGGCTATCTATACCTACCCTTCAAGTAGATTTACCTAGAGGATGTCCCTATAGAAATTTTTATTTTCATCAGTTGAAATTATTTTACAGTTGTACTTGTACTTTCTTATTGGGCTTGTATTTCTGGCCTCTTTTACTTTTAAAAGCTCTTTTGTATATAGTTTTTCTTAGTGTTTTATTTCTAACTCATTCTCTGTTGTGTGTTTTTACACTTTATAAAGGAAATACTTTCCCAGTTTTAGGGATTTACACCTTTGGTGCTAGTAAACAACCCCTGGTCTATGGAAGGCGGGCCTAGGGTAGTCACAGCACGGGCCCCGGGGGACGGGACATGATAAATTGGTATCAGAGACAGTCAGTTCTACCGCAAAACTTAGGGCTCTGATCTTTCTTTTCTATAAATAAATATTGTTAAGGGTACTGAGTGTGGTTTTTAGTTCCGGGAGTCCAGTGTTGGTAAAGTGACCGACGTATCCATACACCAGCACCCTGACTACTGATTTCCGACTCAGTTCACAAAAACACAGATTTCATGTGTGTTTTAAAATGTTTTTCTTTAAGTTAGTTCAACCAGGTTAGCTCACCAGGTATAATATTTTGACCTTGTCGCATCTAGTTCTTTCATGATGCCTCCCCGCAGACGACCAGTGAGAGTTCCAAGAGTTTTACCCACAGATATCCCACAGAGCAACGAGGCCTCGATGTAGGGACCTTTTCCAGCAGAGGCACCAGTGGTACCACTTCCCATTGGGCCACTGATGCCCCCAGCTCTAGAAAGAGATGATACATGCCACTTGAGCATGCTGCATGAGTTCCAGCACCAGAGGTCTCCCAGGTTCAGGGGAGAGATGGACTCGTAGACAACTGAGGATTGGATGGAGGCTATGGTGGGTGTCTTTAGACTGGTAGGGACAGTGGCAGACTTCATGGTGATTCTTGCTGCCAGCCATTTACAGGTAGCAGCGGGCATATGGTGGAGCTTGATGCTCGAGTTTCACAACGAGATAACACTTCTCTGGGCTAACTTCGAAGCTTGTTTCATGATGAGCTTGTCCTAGTGACACTTTTTGTTGTGCGCATACAGGAGCTAATTCATCTACAGTAGGGAAACATGATGGTAGCTCAGTACTCAGTGAGGTTCACTGGCCTCTCACGCTACTCCACCGATATGGTGAGAGTCCCATTATTCAGGGCCTAGACCGTCGAGCAGGGAATCAGGTAAGAGATCAGAGCTACAATGATCTCACTTAGCATCCATACATAGGTGGGGGTGTAAGAGAGATCCCTCCTGGTGGAGAGTTTCCTCGCTGAGCAGTCTCCAGTAGCGAGACCCACAACTAGTCGACATGCAACAAAGTCTTCTATAGCTGGCAGTAGATAGATTTCGTAGAGGTTCAAGAGGACCAGACTAATGGGTGGATGACTGCATGAATGAGGATCGGTTGTATGGGGCACTCAGGGAAAAGACACTCATGCCAGGAGAGGGTAGTGTTACTCATGCAACGGGCATGGTCCCATGGATCATGACTGTCCGACCCGATGTTCGGATGATCAATAGAAAATCGAAGGACCGCCTAGGTAGAGACATAGTTTCGATCGAGGCCATCCGTAGGGAGAAGGTGGATGTGGCAGATGAGCTGGTTGAGTAGCTGGTGGTGGGCGACGTTTCGAGGTGTTACCACCACCACCACCAGGAGGTTCACCTCGACTGCACAGAGAAGGAGGACAAGCGAGATCTCAGCTTTATGCAGCTGAAGCATATAACCATGGTGCTCTGGAGATGATTTGAGGTATGATCTGTGTCTAATCCACCATAGAAGCGGTTCTTATAGACATAGGTTCCAGTCAATTTTTCATTTCCACTTCCCTCATTCGGAGCTTGAATATTTTGACAGAGCTTTTGGATTGATCATTACGGCTAGAGACTCCTTCGGGAGAAGACTCGACAATTACGCAGTGGTGACAGCAGTGTGAGCATACTCCAGGAGGCGAGAGTTTCAGCTGGGATCTTCTAGTAGCAGCGTCGAGGACTTATGACATCATCTTGGGTATTGACTGGTTATCTATAGTCCATGATTAGATCAAATATATTATGTGCAAAGTGCAGTGTGTCCACACGGATGGGACCAGGTTCACCTTCACCGGTGAGAAGGGAGCCTTTTCAGGAGAGGACAGACTTACTAGGAGGGTGCATCCGATCACTCATCAGTTGTCTTGCCTTACCCTCGGAGTAGTTGATGTAGAGAGTATGACTTATCCTATAGTGGTGGACTAGTACGTGAATTTTTTCACTGATGATGTACCCAGTCAACCTCCTCATAGAGAGGTGGAATTTTACATCTACATATACCCTAGGACGATACCGATATCTACACTAGCATATCAGATGGATCCCGTAGAGTTCTGCGAGCTGCGGGTACAACTAGAGGACTTGGAGGTGAAAAGAATCATCTGACCTAGTGTTTCTCCCTGGGCAGCCCCTATTCTATTCACCAAGAAGGAGGATGAGAGCATGAGGGTTTGTGTCGACTACCATTTCCTAATCCAAGTGACCGTGAAGAAAAATTACCCACTCGCGAGGATTGATGACATCTTTGATAAATTGAAGGGAGCACAATGGTTCCCAGAGATAGACCTTAGACCAGGCTATCACTATCTCAGAGTTCGAGATGAGGATGTGAAGAAGATGAATTTGAGATGTCGGTATGAACACTACAAGTACTTGGTTATGCCTTTCGTCGTATCCAATGCTCCAATAGTGTTCATGGAACTCATGAATAAGTTCATCCAGCCATACCTTGATCGCATTGTCGCAGTCTTCATCAACGACCTTCTGATCCACTCGACAACTGAGGAGGTGGATGCCTATCATTTATGGGTTGTAATAGACACACTCTGAGATCACCATCATTATGGTACGCTCTCGAAGTGCCAGTTTTGGATCCAAGGGGTTCACTTTTTGGGACTTGTCTTCTCCGAGGTTGGAGTTGCAATGGATCTAGCGAAGACTGAAGTGGTACTTTCTTGAGATCCACCTGAGAGTGTGACAGAGGTATGAAGTTTTCTGGGATTGGATGGATATTAATGGATATTTGTCCCATATTTTACAGAGTTTCAGCAGCACTATCAGCCTTGACATAGATGGGGAAACCCTTCATGTGGTCGTAGAGATGCCGGAAAAGATTTCAGGAGCTAAGACAGAGGATGACTAGTGCCTCCATCTTGAGGCTTCCAGAGGAAGGCGTAGGGTACGTAGTCTACTACACCACATCAGGAACCAAACTTGGGTGTGTACTGATCTTGGAGTGAGCAATGATCACATATGGTTCTTGACAGCTGAGACAACATGATCAGAACTACGCTACACATGACCTGGAGTTAGAAGAAGTGGTCTTCACCTTGAGGATGTGGCGACACTATACGATGGGTGAGCATTTTACCATGCACTCTAATCAAAAGAGTCTCAGGTATATCTTATCTCAGAAGGACCTGAACCTAAGACATCGGTGATGGCTTGAGTTCTTCTAGGGCTATGATTTTTAGACAGTTTATACTCCTGGGAAGGGGAACGTTGTAGCAGATGCACTCAGTAAGTGATCTGTTATATATCTGCTAGGCGAGGCGACAGAGCAGCTGGTTACTTTACATATATCCTTTGTGGATAGGGATGGAGCATCCTTTCTATAGTCTCTTAAAGTAACTCCCCCACTTCTTCAGCGAGCCAGAGAGGCACATCATAGGGACACTGACTGTGAGACACGACATGCTCAGATATCCACAGGACAATCACCTGAGGGATTTTCTGTTGGTGGGGAGCACATCATCCTCTTCAGAGGACGTACTATGGTACCAGTGTCATAACAAGAGGAATTGTTTAGGGAGTTCCACACATCCCCTCTAGAAAAACATCCAGGAGTGGAAATTATGTACCAAGATCATCGACGATAGTAGTGGTTTCCATGTATGAAGAATGTAGTAGCAGAGTTTGTCTCTCGATGACTCACTTTTCAACAAGTGAAGGCGGAGCACCATGTACCAGCAGGCGTGGTTCAGCCTTTAGAGGTCCCAGAGAGGAAGTGGGATGGGATATACATGGACTTCGTGACAGGACATCCACATAAATCCATGGGTCATGACTCGATTTGGGTGATCATTGACCAACTCACCAAGTCGGACAGTAACCTACCAATCAGAGAGCAGGGTTCAATAGAGAGCTTGGGACACCTCTATGTAAAGAAGATTGTCCAGCTACATAGACTAACATAATCTATTGTCTCTTATTGTGACATGTGATTTACTTCCCAGCTTTGAAAGGTGGTTGCAGGATTATTTCAGGATGCAGCTTCGTTTGAGCACCGCATTCCATCCTCAGACGGATGGTCAGACTGAGCAGACCATTCAGACTCTCAAGGACATGCTACGTGCTTGTTTCCAAAACTTCGATCATAGCTGAGAGGATCACTTACCTTTGGTGTAGTTTTCATAAAAGAACAACTATCACTCCACCATGGTGTTGGCACCTTTTGAGACATTATACGGGAGACCTTGCAGATGACCCTTCTGTTGGACAAACCCTGGGGAGTCCGCACTAGTGGGAACAGAGATGGTACGAGCTACCACAGGGAAGGTGCAGATCATCCAGGAGCGGGTGAAGACTGCACAGAGCTGGAAAAAGTCATATGCTTTCATGATATGGAGACCTCTGGAGTTCGATGATGGCGACCGCATCTTTCTACAGATCTCACCTCGATGAGGTCGATAGAGAATTGGTCAAGGGGGCATGTTATCATCGAGATTTATTGGACTTTTTTACGTGATCAGTAGATTTGGCGAGGTGGGTTACCAATTAACTCTTCTACCTCAGTTGCACCGGGTGCACGATGTCTTTCATGTATCTTAGCTGAGGAGAAATGTGCATGACCCTTCTCACATCATCAACCATGGAGATATGGACGTCGACAAAGGGGCGACTTTTACAGAAGTTCCAATGAAGATTTAGGATTGAAATGAGTGGGTCCTACATGGATGATCGATACATCTGCTGTGCGTTTACTCGCAGCATGGAAACCTCAAGGAGACCACATGGGAGCGGAAGGCTCAGATGCGTGCTGAGTACCCCCACTTGTTCACTTAGTTCGAGTTGTAGCTTATGGTGACATAAAGCCCTGAGCGGGGGATAATGTAATGACCCAAAAATTCAATGTATTTTTTAAAATACATTGGAATTTTAAGATTCCACAAAAATTAATGGCATGTGATTCCGAAGCACAGTGTGCCCGAAATCAAATTCTGATTTTTTTTTGGGTATGTTCAGTAAACGTACGAGCAAGTTTTTATAACCTTTGAACCGATGCTCGGAACCGAAATACGAGGGCATTGTTGAACTCGTAGTTCCTGTATTCTCTTAAGAAGACTTTCACATAGACTGTATTTAATTGAGAATAAAAGATTTTTTTTGGTTTTTGTGGAAGGTAATAAAATAATGGTAGCTTCACTTTATTTTATTTTAGCTGCCATGTGGGTGATTGGTGGAAAAAACCTCCTCATGGATGTTGAATGTGAGACCACCACACGTTAACCTCCCATGAGAGGTTGTGGTGGTGGGGACCACTCGAACATAACCTCCCACAAGAGGTTACGGCGTGGGGACCACATGGGACATGACCCCATAATTGATGGAAGAGAGTAAAACCTGTCAACTCTCCCACATTAATGAGGGAGAGCCTCTTGACATTCCCTTTAATTCAATTGTGTCAACTCCCCTAATTAATTTGTGCAAAACCTTCACATCAATTAGGTGGATCCAAGTAATTAATTCATTATTTTTGAATTCATGCCAATGAATTAATAGATACTCTAATTGATTATTTGGCACAATTTTGGCATTTTGGTGGAGGTTGAGGAAGTGGAGAGCTTGGGAGGATTAGAATTCTCACAAAGAAGAATGAAGAACGAAGAAGGCATTCTTCCAACGAAGAAAGCCAGTGATGATCCTTCTTAGACTTCTTCCTCAGACACCTACCGATGCAGAGTGTCTTCCACAATAGACACAACTTGGGATTGGAAGCATGCAGTGGACGCAATGAATGACTAACTCCTTCATCTTCTTCCCAAAACTTCAACGTTGATGACCAACAATCAATGTTAGGGGGTTTTATTTGTGTATTATCCCTTTATTTTCTCATCTTCGGTTGAAAATGAATCGATGTAGAGATTGTAAAATAATTGTTGTTATTTTTTCTTCTTTGATGTTCCAATAGACACCACCCAAAATGCGGAGGGTGAAGGCCAAACCAACATGGACCGACCCCTCCATTGATCGTGTTTAGGATAAAATTCGGCATGGCGATGAGGCGATATAATGATGAAGTCGGCGACGACAAAGGCTGTGCTACCCGCGGCCTCCACGAACCGCGCCACCTTCACGGTGCTCTAATGATCCCGGCCGAACACCACTGACTCGTGCCGGCCTGAGCTGCACTGAACCGGCCTGCCCTATCGCATCCTAGATACCGGCCCGCCTAGCCGCGTCCAGCCCGGCCGAACGCCACCTTCCCACATTCCGTCCTCCATGCGCACTATGCGCCCCTCCCCAAACTGGCATGCGTCGGCCCAGGCCATGCCGAACTGGCCCTGCCGACCACCTCCCAGCCACCGGTCCACCTGCCAGCCTTCGCGCACACCCCGCACACCTCCCTTAACCGGCCTGCCTGCTGGCCTCTGCGCGCCCCCCATGCCTGCCCATGCTGGCCTCCACGCAGCTTCCCAACCGAGCCGGCGTCCCGACCACCTCGCGAGCACCCGGCCGAGCCGGTGTGTAACGCCCCGACCCTAATTACCTAAAGTCGGTGCATTATTACATAACATTGGCATGATCACGAGAAAGATCAAGTCTCGAAAGACCGATTTGTTTAGTAGCCTTGGAATAACTAGATACATCCATAAATTTTTACATTACATCATAAAAAAAACTTCTTGTCTTCATATCCCCTCATACTATCCCTGCAGGTCATTCATAAATTACTTCTTCATAATCCTGGGAAAAAAAAATAAAACATTGAAAGGGGTGAGCTCAGATGCTCAGTAAGGATAACATTATAGCAGAAGCTTTCATAAATAAGCATAAACACTTAAGGCAATTTATAACTAAAACAAAAGCCTTTTTAAACTTGAACTTCAGCATAAAATGGCAAAGGTAAAATGAAATAATGCCATTTACTTACTCACATGGATATTCTACTAGTCGAATGATCACATGAAATATCAATATCCACTTTCATAATGATGGAATGCATAATGCCAGACTATCATAACCACATAGCCAAGGCCTCGTGCCAAGACTACAAATAAGATTTTGCCAAGGCCTTGTGCCAAGAGACTAGTTTGTCTCATGAGACCTACTGATGCATCGAGGAGCTATAGCGGGCTCCACCCGTCACTTATTAAGTCCAATTCATTCCTCATATGAATAGGTTTAAGCATAAAATAAACATTCGTATTAAAACTAGCATACGAAATGTCAATACTTTAACCACAATCCATGAATGGTATAAAAATAGAACATCCACAGTCAAACATAACTCATTTGATACAATATAGAAGATTGTATTGTATCACATTAACCTCAATCATGAATAATGAAGGATGTTGACATAGATGAAAATAATCATCAAAACTATTTGAGGGAAATATCCCCCTTTTCTTGAAATCATTTAAAAGTCACACTATTTGTCAAGAAGCCATTTAAAAATAGATTTTTGAATCAAAGTGTACCATACCACTTTGAAACTTTTAAAAGTAGTTTTAATTTTAAAACTTTAATGTCCATATAAATAAATCCTTAAAACCATTTTTAAAACATGGACATTAATGAGCAAGATTTAGAAGAATAAGTCTTTAAAACATTTTAAAATGGTATTTTGGTTAGAGATTCTAACCAAAGGAGAGACACTTGAGTACAAATAATTGAGGTAATCAAAACTTTGTAATATCATGAGAGTAAAGGGATTCATGATATACTATGTCAAAGTACATTATATACACCACATAAAAGTGATTTGGTGTATATCAACAAAGAAGTCCCAATTGAATGTAAATTGAGATGAAATCTCTCATAAAGGCCGTATCCTTAGGTTAAGGATAAATCAACGACATAATTATGTGTGAAAAATATAAATACACTAAATATGATTGAATATTCAGTGCAAAAAAATCAAAGGATATTCACACATATTCTCGTAGAAACAACACCAACGAATTGGATGTTTAACTCAACAAATGGTGAAAGAGTTAAAATTACTCTTATCAAATTCATATTAATGACTTGAGAATTATGAATAGAGTGATTATGTGTATCAAAAGTATATCCACGGGAAGTGGAGTGGAAATTATGACATAGTCAAATGAATAGTGATTCCACACATAATCTTGGAGTAACATAATCAATGAAATATGCGTAAAGCCGAATGAGTGGAAATTGAAATGTCAAATTCCCTTATCGATTTGGTAACTTACGAAACATACAACTATGAAAGAAGGATCATACCATGACTATGTAAGTACCCATAAATTAATGTATATTACACAATGAATACAATCATGGGCAGTACACATACACCACATGTAATAATTAAGTGGTGAACAATGGAATTCTCACGAAATTAATAGTGAGATAAGAAACTCCTTACCACGTTAATCAACTGAGTCGTATGGACAAAAGTTAATAACCACCAAATGATTTACAGAATAACATGAATATAAATAGAATCATGATAATATATATCAAATGGCCGTACACAATACACCACTTTCAATAATTTAGTGGCGAACAATGGAAATCTCACGGAATTGAAAGTGAGATAAGAAAATCCCTTACCTTGAACTTTCCCTTAGTCGATGTTATGTTAACCTCCTGTATAATAATTAAAACATTTATTAAATTATACAATAATCATATACATCAATATGATATCATATATGATCTTTTAACATTGCTTTATTAATAATATCTTAGTATTATCGTCGTTTCAGGTGATAATCGATTTGTTCTTCTTAAATGTTTGGTTATGTAAGACATGTTTGTAATGGATATATTATATCTTATTCATAATCAGAATGATATTAACATTATTTTTATCCCTAAAATTAGAATAATACTTGAATGGATACGATGGAGGATGGATCTCATCGTGTTCGTGGAGACGGTAGTCCGTACGTACGCACGAACGCTACTTCCATTTAATTTTTCATTTTAAAAGAATTGAATCCAAATGATACATAGGTATATTATTATTCCAGTATAATATAATATTTTATATATGTTACTTTTGTTCATTAACACCATTCTTTATACGTTCCATGTGTGGTATGAACGAGTCATATCATTTTAAGGGGGCGGTAGTCCGCACTTCCTCAAATGAAATTATCGTACGTATATACAACATGAAACGAATAATGGTATGAAATAAAATGGAATTACAGAAGGTTATATATAAAATATGTATCATTAATATCACACTTAATTACAGTTCCATCATAATGGCCACCATGAGAGGCGGTAAGATGTATTTGAACAATCATCGTTTCGTGAGGCGTTAGTTTGCCATTCACAGAAACATTATGTTCATCATCCATTAGATGGAGGTGTGTGTATGTGTAGTTTGAATCCTTCTTATAAAAACATACTAGTATATTGAGGATAATTTTGTTGTTACAAAAGAAAGGAAATAAAAAGAGTTTGGGGGTTGGAGAAGCAAAATAAATGAAAATAATTTAAGAGAAATCGTTACCTTTAATTTAGGTAACTCACTTTGGTTGGAACCAAAGGACTTCTTGAAATGCTTTCTGCCTAAGGGGAAGCTTCAAGGAGGAGAAGAGGGATGTGGGGAGATTATTTGGGTAGGGTTTGGACGAGCCATGTTGGCTTGAGAGGTGTGAGGAATGAGTAGAAGTGGTCTTCTTTTATAAGGGATAGGAGGGGCTCTTTAGGAAAGAGTGAAAGTATTACTTTATAATATAATTATATTCGGTTTATAATGGTCCAAAAATCATTGAGGTCGAAGTTAAGATGACTAATATTCTAAATAACATCAACCAATAATAATTGGACTGGTTTTAGATAATATTTTAATCATTATAATCTTATTTATTTAAATGATTTATTAATGAGGTAAACATTTCATCATTATTGTGTCATTAATAATTTAAATTATTTGATGTCTACAAATTATAAATAAAATATCATTATGTAGGAAATATTTTTATCTTTCTAATGAATATTTATAATCGAAAATCCAACATGTATAACCCTATGTAAAAATTGTTCTTCTAAAAGATGTAAGCTTATGCCATTTTTATTTTAATTTTAACTTTATTAATATAATGTGTCCCTACCACATACAAGTGGCTCCAAGGGGTCCCCAAATCGAACCAAGGATGCCCATGGTCGGGTATGTGTCCACCAATAAGGTTAGTACACGTTTTAGGGTAATTTTCTATTATTATAATATTATTTTTTTAACCCTTATTTACCGGATTTACCCTTAACCATGGTAAATAAAATATTTACCACAGTAATTATTCAAAATGTCTAAAAATAAAAGTTACCTATTTACACAATTTGGACATCCTGATTCCAAATATGGAATCCATTTTTCTAAATTCAAAACACAGAATTTTCAGAAATTAATTTAAAATTAATTCCCGCTGTCAAAACAAAAAGCGTGTTTTTAAGAGGTAATAACTATCAAAAGATTGACACTTGTTTATGTTCGGTTTAATTGTAAAATTATGTCCAATGACCAACATTATATTAAATGGTAAAAATATATTCTAAATATACTTTAAAACCACTCAAATTCACAATTTATCACTATTAATTATTTTGATTAAAAAAGTTGTTTTTAATTAAAATTTAGTAATTTTCACTATTCATCAAAATATGAAAGTTATCCGAAAAGTACCAAAATTTCACCTTAGGCTAAATTCGATATTCCGAATCCAAAAATGAAGTCCATTTTAAAATATAAAATATATATAATTTCAAAATTTAGGTATTACTATTCATAACGGCTAGTTTGATTGGTTGTGGCGTGTGTTAAAACTCAAGGTTGCGTACAACACACGCTACTATTTTATTCAAAGGAAAGCGTACCGTGGAAGCTTGGGATTTTTCATTTTAAATTTTTTTATGTCCCAATTTATTTAGATAGTTTAAAATATTTTATTTAAAAAGGTTTCACTATTAAAAGTTGATAAAAGTGCAATACTGAAAATGAATCTGTTCTTGCATTATGACTAAGAAACTCATAATAGGGATTCTAAAATTATAAGGATTATATAAAGTTCAAAATGTAGTTAATACTATTCATGACCTCTTTTAATGGCTTTTTTTTGTACGTCATGGTGTGATTGAACTCGGTGTTACGTGTAGTGCAAGTTATTGAATTATTTTTAAGAAATGACACACTATGAAATCCTGGGGTGTTACACGGTGTCATGGCCTACTCATGGCCTCTTGGCCGAGCCAGTGTCCTAGATCCCTCACGGCGCCCTAGCCTAACTGGCCCGGTCACGCCCTCCGGGCCGAGCCACGCCGGGCCACGTCCTTTCGACGCTCCGAGCCAAACTGGCCCCAAGCCAGGGCCGAACCGCCCTCGCGACTGGTGGTCTAGGCCAAGTGGGCTGGGCCGAACCTAACAGGCTAGCCCACTCAATGGGTCGGGCCAGACCCAACTTGTATGACCGGGTCGGACCGGACCCGGGCCCACCATGACCCTTTACTTTCTTTTGGAAATATCTTTGGCACCAGACTACAGTTTGACGAACCGTCAGTGGAGCTGGTATTCTTGGAGCATGAAGGTCCCTTTGATCAAACCCCACTGATGTTTGGGGTAACATTTATATACATTCAGGTTGGATTGTGCACGAATCCAACCAGTCCCCCATGACTAAAAGGCTAATTACTCACAGAACGAGCATCCGATTGACGTGCCATCCGTTGCGTCAAGACCTCTATGACGTGGTAGACCGTTGAGTTACTTATTCTTGGGACATTTTTGAAGTTGGAGTGTCGACCAGTAGATTGTGGAATGGATCTACCGGGAATGAGAGTGCATTTTCCGGGGAACCGAGTAGTTGGATGAGGCCTGATGACTGCTGACTATTTGACTCAGAGTGAATCTACTAGCCTAGTGGGGAGAGCCATGGTGTCGTGGAAGGCCCGTAGTGGGGAGAGCCTTGGTGTCGTAGCAGACCTATGATACTCGATAAGAGAAGTACCTTAGCAGGATACGAGGGGGAGAGCCTTTGTGTGACACGACAGACCTACAGTGGGGAGCACCTCTGTCTGATGCGGCAGATCCACGATACTCGACACGAGGAGTACCTCAGCAGTCCATGGTTAGTGGGAAGTGCCTCTGTGTGACGCAGCAGGCCCACTTCACTAAATATATGAGGAGTTCTCCAGAATCCTATGGTTCATATTAATACTACATTTAGAATAAACTCATGGTCGAGTTGATTTAGTAACTTTTGGGTTTACCTCATGACTGAGATGGATTAATTGGTAACATTGGTATATGTATGGGCATATAACAAAGTGGGGTTATCTATTGATTTTATACTCTGTATTTTATTCTTGTTGTATTTTTGTGAGACCTTGAGGGTCTCGAGGTCTCTACTAAGTATCGTTATACTCACCCCTGCATGGGTTATGCCTGCAACTCGATTTGTTGGTTGCAGATTACAGACATCGCTGATTGAGGCTGAGAGTAGTAGTACTAGATGACACCCAGAGGTGGACCACACAACGTGATAATTCACACAGGAGACGAATAGAAGTGGTGCGCTGTGGAATCTATTTGTACCTACACTTCAGTTAGGTTTCCCCGGAGGACGTCCCGACAGTTTTTTTACATTTCTTCAGTTGTACATGTTTTTCGGTTGTACTCGTAATTTTCTGTTGGGATTATATTTCTGGCCCCTTTTACTTTTTTTACTCCTTTGTATACAGTTTTTCTTAGTGTTTTACTTCCAGCTCGTACTTTTTTGTGTGTGTTTACACTTTATAAAGGAAATTCCTTCCCATTTTCTAGGGATTTATGCCTTTTGGTCTAGTTTCCAACCCCAAGCCTATGGAAGGCGGGCTTGGGGTAGTCACGGCATGGGCCCCGGGGGACAGGTCGTGAAAATATTACCTTTAAAAATATGAAGGATTAACTAATTCTTATTAGATATAGAGTATGAACATAGTTCAGACTATACCTTATGAAGGATGCTCAGTTTGTTGACCCACTATATTTATTCTAAATATAACTCAAATATATAATAGTAAATTTTATAATATTGTTTTTTAAACAATTTTTTAATCTGGATAAAAATATTTACCCATAATACAATAAAATACTTTATTTATGAGTAGATGACTATGTTCATCTACCATTACAACATATTATTGAAACTAAAAATGTCATATTCATCGAATTGATATTATGTGTATAATCCATTGGGATGATTTGATAAATAAGATGTAAATTGAATATATATGTCGATGTTGACACATCATACCTTAATTTCAAAGATGATTCATCAAATTCTATAGTGGATAGTTAATGGGATTGGTTGTACAGTTAAAATAAATTTATAAAGATATGTACAATTAAAATTTCAATATATACTTCTAATTTTTAGTCAAAATAATTTAAAAATATTTAATAAAAAATATAACTAAGATAAAACATAATTCTATGCAATAAAATAAATCCCATAAAATTAAATATAAGGTAGTTAAATAAAAATAATAACTATAATAACATACATATTACAAAACTACTTTGTTTACTATGAATTCCTTTAAATTATTATCACACTAGTTTAACAATTCCATCTATACTATGTCTGTAGTTATTATTTATAATAATATCAACAACCATAATAGTACCTATAAAAAAAGATATTAATTAACATTAGTGTATTTGAATATATTATGAAATTATTTTTCTAAATATATAAATATAAGAAAATTTATTTATATCCCTATCGATTAAAATTAAAATCATTTTTTCATTAAGAGTGAATCATTTTATATTACTAGTTTTTTTGTAGCACAAAAAATAATATAATAAACATCCATTTGATAATTGGAAATATTTTTTGAAATCCTTATCAAAAAAATAGTTTACTTATCTTTCCATTAAATTAGATCGTTTTTTAAACTAATGTAATGAGGATTACACAATAATCTATAACATCTTTATAAAAACCATATAATACATTCAAATGATTTAAAGAATTTGTTTTGAAATTATTGATTTTGAAATATAATTAAAATTTGGATAAAACAACCTCTTGAATAAAACTATTCACAAAATATACTTTTCAAAACCATTTTTAATGGTAGAAAAAATGAGATGCATTTATAAACAACATTCTAATGTTTTCAAGATAAAAAAATACATAAATTATTTCTTATAATCAATCCTTTTTTATTTATTATACCTTTATACATCCAATATTATATTTTTTATATACATAATAAAATACTCCTCCATGTCGTTTTTGGACTCCCTTATAGTTATAGTAATGATATAGTATTTAGTACTTTTCAATTATTCACAAACATTGTTTTATTCAAAAAACATTTAACTAACTCAATACTGATATTATGATAAAATTGGCACTCTATTTGGGATTGTTCTATGGTTATGGTTGTAAGTGACAATTCAATCATAACGATAGGTTTGGGTATCGAATGGTCATGATGTCTATGGGGTTTATTGTAGATCTATAATTAGGAGTTTTTTTTATGGAATTTGGCTCACTTGTTCCTTAATAGTCATTGATTTTTTCAAGAATTATCTCTTTATTGGAGTGACTTGTGTTGTTCAATCCGGTTTGAGGTTGTATTTTGTTAGCTAGTTTGTATTATTCTTTGTAAAGTTTAATTTTCTTAGGGTTAGTCCTCTATAATTTTTTTTGGCATTTGGCCTCTCTATTAACTTAAATAATTTGACTAATTTCCCTTTTCTATCATCACAAAAATAATATTATATGATTTTAAATGGGCTATTTATAAAAAAATATTGGATGATGACTGGGAGATAAGAAATTGAGGGAAGGATCTACCCTGAGAGAGGGGGAATTTTTTCCTTCGTCATATTTAATTTAATAATAATTTTACAATGAAATTCTAAAACAATATCACAGATACTATCATATTGAGCCACAAAAAATAATATATTTATTATTTAGTATATATTATTGAAGAAAAAGTTTCAACACCAAGAAATCATTATGTCAATCCATATCCAATTTATTAATTACATAGATTATTATTTTAATATTAAATGATGTATGGTACTTATTTCAAGAATAGAAGAAAGGTTGAAAAAGAAATTATTTTCAAATACATGAAAAATGAGATGTCCAAATATTTGATAAAATAAATATAATGAGAGTTATATTTTAAATCATTATAATACATTTATTTTGATAAAATCATGTCACTATTTTCAAATAATTTTTAAATAAAGGTAATATACCATACATATAGTCCATTAAAATGTTTCTATTACGGGCCAGATGATCACTTTAGAACTATTTAAAGGATAAAATATATTAATCAAAATTATTATAGAAAATAATTAAGAAGGATTCAATAAAATAATCCTAGACATAAAATTAATAAAATTATCTTTTCAAAGAAAAATAATAGCGAACGTTACTAACATAAAAAATAAATAATTAATAAAAAATAGATGAATAACATTGTAATGAAAACAAATGTGATGGAAGAATATAACATCATGATGATAGTGTGGTTTTGTTTTTTTATGTTGAGGGAATATGAAGTCTATAGAAAAATAAAAGAAAATTAATAATTAAATTCATTTTAAAAATAATTTGTATGAATTTATAGTGAAAATAGTAAATTGGAGAAAAATAATTTATTTATATTGAATTTGTTGATATAGACTCTCAAGGCACCAAAAAGTTGGATTTTTATACCATATTAACTATTTTAGTAGTTAAATTAGATTCAATCAAATGGGATAATGAGTTTGGTCATCAAAAAATTATTTTACAATTGTGTTCATTTAGAAGATCCTTTTGTGGTATTTTATTATTTATATAACTGATAGTATTAGTGAATAATGGATGGTAACATCCTGACCAAGATGAAAAACACATGTTCCCCATGATGGACTTCGACAAGACCGCACACGCACAACCCCATACTCTAATGGGTTCTATCTTGAAGCGATGGTCTTATATTAGTCATAGGGACACTATACCTACATTGATGAGTAAAAAACCAGAAAAATAAAGTTCACAATAAAAAAAGATATAACCATAACCTGAAGGACACTAATATCACATGATGAAAAAACTGGGAAGTATAGGGTCAAAACTGAATAATAGATATTTCATGATAATGTACATGCAAAGTGAAAAAAATCATCACATATATAAAGAAACTAACATCTCCCAAAAGGGATCTGAATCACATATAGTTCCCCCCATCAATGATCCACCTGGATATATCCAACTAATTAAGGAACCATTCTCTTATTCTATCATGAAATCATGAAATCAATTCAGGTACCGATTAGGAAACCCGAGTAGGGAAAGAGTACAAAATAGTAGGCCACCACTACTGACGTCTAAAAAAATAATAAAATAACATTGTATAATATTTTATAAAGAGAAATGATATATTAATAAATACATAGTTACCACATTATCAAATATTATTTGTTTAACCACATAAACCCCATGGTTTCTTTGGAAACCCATTTCTCAATACTTTCTTCGGCCAGTGCTGGAGTCTAAACTACCCCCAAAGTATATCCTATATCAGAATTGAACTGTTAGATTTCTGTAATTCATATTTGATTTCCCGTGTTTCAATTAATTCTTTACACAACTTATTAACCTACTACCATTCATTAATTCATACATGAATACCTATGTTACTATTCATACAATATAATATTGAATGACTATGTTACCATGCATAATTTCACACTATATTGACCATGTTACCATGTTGAGTCAATAAGGTTTTCCTTATAACTTTTCCATTCCTTCTTGTTTTGAAAATCACAAACACCTTATCTTTAAGGAAAATTGCTTTTATAGGGAAAATTTCTTTTATAAGGAAAATCGCTTTTATAAGGAAAATTATACTTATCATATTTTCATTATCTATATCCATATATTTTGTAAGTATAAAAATCGGATTCATTTATATATTCTCGGAATCGTTTAAAACATTGATATGAAGCATTCTGTTTTAGGCTCTGAATTCTGGATGAGAACTGTAACGAAGTTCCACTCCGAATTCTGGATACGAACTCTAATAAAGTTCCACTCCGAATTCTGGATACGAACCCTCATGAAGTTCAACACCGAAATCTAATGACGAATCCTGATTACATATTCTCATTATGAATTCTGATGATGAATTCTCATTCCGAATTCTCATTCTGAATTCACCTATTAAACACAATCTGACCATATTTGCTTTATACACTTCGAATTTATTTAGACTCCGAATATTATTTTTGGTTAGACTCTGAACTTTCATTTTGCTTACACTTCGATAATTTGTCTACTCTTTGACATTTTGTTTACACTCAAAATCTTCACTCCAGTCTTTTTAACTAATCTTGAAATGATGTCGTACCTTCTGTTACACTTGTATTGTTATAAAACGATGTCGTCTATTCCGTTATAAACCAACCGTTGGTTAAGTGACACGTGTACAGGTGCCTCCAAATTTTAAGGAAGATATGACATTTGGAAATGAAGCCGACCGAGCCTATAAATAGGATCTCATTTGAAAGAGCTCTATATACAATGAATTTGATCGATCTAGAGAGAACACACTACTAAGGTGATTTCTAGAGAGAGAAATATTTTCATGCTTTGTGCGTACTGAACTGCTCGTTTAGTTTTTGCTTTGGGTGACTCCGAATATTGGTGATTACATTCAAGGACATCCGAGGATAGGAAGACAGAGGTGCCGACTACCTTAAAGATTGAGGGATTCCTTGGTGAGGAAGACAGAGGTGCCAACAACCTTGAAGTTGAGGGATTGTGGGGATAGAAAGACAGAGATTTCGATCTTTATATCGAGGGCTTACCCTGGTGTGGGTAAGACAGACTTGCTTGAAAGTATAAATCAAGGGACCTTTATCCAAGGTTGTTGGATACCCTTCTCTTTGGGTTAAAAGACTTATATCTTGTTATTTGTAGTTTTACTACATGTTTGTTTCCGCTGCATATTGTATAGTAAGGATAGTATAACTTTCTTATACTTCCTTACTTGTACTCTGTTTCATTTAGATTCTATACGCTTTAAGGTAGAATCTCATATTTTAATCTTTAGTTAAGTTTCATTTTCCGGATCCATATTTCTGGAACCTACTTTCGGAATCTTTTTCTAGTTTTAAGCAAGTACATAGAACTTGAAGATTGTCACTTCATTCCTTATTCTAGTTTTTCAATTAGTGTTAGAGGTGTTGTGAATTTTCTTAGTTTAACTTTGTTAAACATAGAACATTCCTTATCTAAGGAAAACATAGTTATTCATAATCAACTTTAAAGGTTCCAATGGAAATTTGAAAGTGTACAATTCACCCCCCTCTTGTATATTGAGCATCTACATCATTATTTCGATCCAAAAATTGGTATCAGAGTAGGTCTCTAAAATAATTATACTCACGTATAAGTTTTTCTTGTTAATTTTCATTTATTCTTCATAATTTCATAGAAAGTTCTTTGTCATTACGAACTTTGTCATTACGAATTATCATTCCGAACATTGTGATTACGAACTTTTTCTACTAACAAGTTTCTGTGCCGAAGGTTATTTTAAGTATGGAAGGAGTCAATGTTGGTTCCATTGATAATCTTAATCCTACAAGACCACCAATCTTTGATGGTAATGACTATGAGTACTGGAGAGAACGAATGAAGTCTTTTGTTATCAATACTGGAGTGGACAACTTTTTTATGCTAACTGGAGATTATAAAATTCCTGATAAGGAAGTCATAACATTCACTAACCAGGAAAAGCAAGAGTATCAACTCAATTATAAGGTAATAAATACTTTACTATGTTCAATGACTAGAAATATATATAGCCAAATTTCTTCTTGTGAAGAAGCTAATTGTATCTGGAAGAAGTAAGAGGTTACACACTTTGGAACTTCTAATGTGATTGAGACTATGAGAGCTATGCTTAGAGCTGAATACCATGGCTTCAATTTTCCTTATGGTGAACCAATTTGTAAAGTTCAACAGAGATTTATAACTATAGTCAACAGTTTACAGTCTATGGGAGAGAAAGGGTTAGATGATGAAGCACTTGTGGATAAGATAATTGATATTATTCCCAATGAGTGGGAATCCAAAAGAATAGCTATAGATGAGAATAGGAAGGTCACTCAAATTTTTCTTGATGAGCTATTTGGAACTCTTCTTCAACATGAAACAGGAATGAAGAGAGATGTTGACAACATCAAGAAGAAAAAAGGAAATGGTACTATTGCTTTCACAAAAACATCAAATCATATGAAAGCTACGACTCCTGAGAGGGTAACCAGATCCAAGCCTAAGAAAGTTATTTTCCAATCCGAATCTAGTGAGAGTGAAGTCTCTGAAAATGAGTTAGCAAATCTTGCTCGAAGGATGAACACGATAGCTGTCCAAAGAAGTTTCTAATCCAAGTATAAGAAAAAGGAAATGAAATATAGGAAAGATGGAGAAGTCACGTGTTATGAATTCAAGAGAGCTGGACATATTAGACCAGATTGCCCTTTGCTCAAAAATAATGAAAGGAAAGAAAGGCATTCAGATAGGAACAAAAGGAAGTATTATAAAGCCAAAGCTAAGAATGTTCTGAAAGCTAGTGATACCTAGAGTGCCAGTGGTGGTGACTCTTTAGATGAATCTTATGATTCTGAATCTTCAGGACAGAAGTATCTTGGTCTTGTAGCCAGACTACATATTAACAATCATTGTTTTATGGATAAGGTACGAAATGCTGAATCATTGACCTATGTTTCTTTAAATTATAATAATAGAGAATATTATAACTATTTTGATGAAGAATCCTCTTCTGATGAAGGAAATACATTACCTACTTATGAAAAAGTTTCTAGGTTTGTTGAACTTCTTGAAATTGAGAATTCTAAACTCAATAAAAAACTTGATAAGGCAAACTCTAGTAATAATATTCTTACGAAAGAAATATCAGATATTTCTAAAGATCTTGATAGAAAAAATGATGATTTTAAAAGTATTTCAAAAAATCACGAGGAAGTACGTTTTTAGAAGAACAAACTTTTTAAAGAATTAGAAAAAGTAATTTCAAAGAAAAGTAACTTCGAGTCTAGCTCTAGTTTTGAAACTAATGATTTTGAGGGAAAAACATGGTTATAAAACTCAAGTCCGAAATTTCTTCCTTAATGAAGTGTTTATCAAACTTTACCCATGGTAAGGAAAATTTTGATAAAATGTATTCCCAAATATGACTTTTAAGAAATAAATCCGGATTTGGTTATACCCATGCAAAACCAATTTTTAGTAACAATTATTTTGTTCCTCAAAGTGCCCCATTTTGTACCAAGTGTCAATGTGGTGTTCACTGGGCAAAGAACTGTTCCTTAAACAAAACCCAATCTCTAGGATTTCACAAATCTTATTTCTCTAAGAAGATGTGGGTACCTAAAATTTTGTTATTTGGAAATCTCGGATCCAAACTGGTTTGGATTCCAAAAGTCTAATTCTTTTCTTAATTTCAGGAAAATAAAGAGAGTACCAACAACAACACATGGTACATGGATTGTGGATGTTCCCGGAACATGACTGGTAACAAAAGCTATTTTGAAAAAATTATCAAAACGAAAGGAGGAAAGGTAACTTTCGGAGATAATGCTAAGGGATAAATTTTTGGTATAGGTAATATTTTTCTTCTTGGTAAAACCTTGATTTCAAATGTTCTTTTTGTTAAGGGTCTTAAGAACAACCTCATTAGCATAAGTCAGTTATGTGATGAAGGATACCTTGTGAATTTTAGGAATGATAAGTGCTTAGTTCACAATTCCAAGGAAGAATTTATTCTCTCAGCTAATAGGCAAGAGAATGTTTACACCTTAAATTTAGAAGACCTCCTGAGCCAAGATTTACCTTTCCTAAGTGCAATGAAAGATCATTCCTGGTTATGGAATAGAATACTAGGTCACTGTAACCTTAGGAACATATGCAAACTCTCTAATAAGAAACTAGTTAAGGATCTACCGGATCTTAGATTTGATCCTTATAAAGTTTGTGATACTTGTCAATATGGCAAGAAACATAAATCTAGTTTTAAATCAATCGGTGAAGTCTGAACAACTGATGCATTACAGTTAGTGCACATGGATCTTTTAGGTCCAACAAAAATTTGATGTATTAGAGGAAAATACAATGTGTTTGTTCTAGTTGATGATTACACTAGGTTTACTTGGGTTTATTTTCTAGCAAATAAGTCTGAAGATTTTTCTTATTTAAAAAGTTGTAGAGCTCAAGTTAAAAATGATAAAAACCTTCCATTGAAAACTATTCATAGTATTCATGGAGGAGAATTTAAAAATTCTGATTTTGAATCATTTTGTAGTAGAAAGGGTATTACTCACAATTTTTTAGCACCTATAACTCTTCAACAGAATGTTGTAGTTGAAAGAAGAAATAGAATTCTTCAAGAGATAACTAGAACCACGTTGAGTGAATATTCTACAGCTAGACATTTCTGGGCTGAAGCTGTAAGTACTGCTTACTATACTATAAATCAAGTTTTGATTAGACCTTTTCTTAATAAAACTCCTTATGAGTTATGGAATGGTAGAAAACCAAGACTTTCCTACTTCAAGGTTTCTGGTTACAAAGTATTCATTTTGAATACTAAAGATAATCTACATAAATTCACACCAAAATCTGATGACGGAATTTTCTTAGGCTCCTCCACAACTTCTAAGGCATATAGAGTTATCAATAAAAATACTTGTACTATTGAAGAAACAGTGCACGTAAAATTTGATGAGTCAGATCCTTTTGTTTTTAAATCATCCAAATCTTCATCCTCAGATGTGTTTTCAAAAACTGATTATCAAACATTTATAGAAGATCCTTCTAATAAGGAAAATGTTCAAGAAGATACTTTTGAAACATTTACCCCAGAAGATTTTCTACCCAATGTTGATGGACATTCTTTCCAAAACCCAAATCAGGTGTTTCTTAAGAACCATCCCAGTTATTGTATCATTGGTGATGTAAAAAACCTGTAAGAACTTGAAGTTCCTTAAGAAATGAAAGAGAACATCTAGTATTTCTTTCCCAATTAGAAACAAAAATCACTGATGAAGCTTTAGTTGATGATGATTGGATCAAAGCTATGCAAGTTCAACTAAATGAATTTCAAAAAAACAAAGTCTGGATCTTGGTTGAAAGACCAAGGGAAACTTCTATTATTTGAGTAAAGTGGGACTTCAGGAACAAATGTGATGAAAATGGAGTCATAGTATGAAATAAATCTAGACTTGTTGCTAAAGGCTATAATAAACAAGAGGGAATAGACTATGAAGAAACCTTTACTGCAGTAGCTAGATTGGAATCTATCTGTATTCTACTTGCCTTTGCAGCATTCTTTAATTTTAAAGATTTTCAAATGGATGTGAAATGTGCGTTTCATAACGGTTATGTTCAAGATGAAGTTTTTGTTGAACAACCTCCTCGCTTTGAAGATACAAAACATCTTGATCATGTTTTTAGACTTACCAAAGCTCTGTATGGTCTTAAACAAGCCCCACGAGCCTGGTATGATAGACTCACGGTATTTTTGCTTCAAAATAACTATGTTAAGGGAAATGAAGATCCAAACCTTTTTATAAAGAAAGATAAGAAAAATGTTTTGATTGTTCAAATTTATGTTGATGACATTATATTTGGTTCAACTCAGCAATCTTTAACCGACTCTTTTGCAGGTATAATGAAATCTGAGTTTGAAATGAGTATGATGGGTGAGTTAACTTTTTTCCTTGGTTTTCAAAATTTCCAAAAACCAGAAAGAACCTACATATCTCAAAATAAGTATATTTAAGATCTTCTCAAAAAGTACGGTTATGATAATACTAAAAGTATATGTACTCTTATTAGTACATCAAACTCTATATATCTTGATGAAGCTGGGAAACCAGTAGATCAAACATATTTTAGAGGTATGATAGGAAGTTTAATTTACTTAACAGCTAGTCGACCAGTCTTAATGTTCTCAGTATGCTTATGTGCAAGATATAAATCCAATCCTAAGGAATCTCACTTAAAGGCAGTAAAAATAATTTTTTGCTACCTTAAGGGCACCATGGATCTAGGATTTTTTTATATTTCTGGAAATGATTTTGTTCTAAAAAGATTTTCTGATGCTGACTTTGGTGGATGTAGAATGGATAGAAAAAGTACATCCGGAACTTGTCATTTCTTAGGAGATTCACTAGTTTCTTGGTCTTGCAAGAAGCAACATTCTGTAGCACTTTCCACTGTTGAAGCCGAATATGTAGCAGCAGGACGTTGTTGTGATCAAGTGTTGTGGATGCAACACACACTCACAGACTATGGCTTGAGTTTTACTAAGACTCAAATTTTGTGTGATAACACAAGTGCAATTTTTCTAAGTAGGAACCTTGCACATAACTCATGTGGAAAACACATAGATATTAGGCATCACTTTCTTAGGGATCACACACTAAAAGGAGATATTATTCTTCAGTTTATCGGAATGCAAGATCAACTTGCTGATATTTTCACAAAATATTTGTCTTCTGATAGATTTTAATACATTAAACAGAAGTTAGGAATGATATCCGTAAGGTAATCTTTTTTAATTAACATTAGGTTGAAAAAGTCTCCATACAGTAATAAACTCCTTTTCATAGGGGGAGTACATTTGATTGTTAGTGTTACTGAAATTTAATTTTTGTAATTTGTTTTTCAAAAGTTTTTTTTCTCTTTCTGGAGTTATAATTTCCGGAATAGAGGTTTTCGTAATGGAAATTTTATGAAACTAAAATTTTCGGAATGGTAATTTCCAGAACTGAAATTTTTTCAGGATTGAAATTCTCAGAGTAAGAACTTCCGGAATGGAGATTTTTAGACTAGGGTTTTCGTAACGAGACTTTCGTACTGAGACTTTCGTAGTAAGACTTCTGTATTGAGACATTCGTAATGACATTCTCATACTGAAATTCTTACAATAGTTTTTTATTATTCTTTTTGTACCGGGTTTTCCGCACTGAGTTTTTTATAGTGTGTTTTGCGATCTATGTTTTTTTCACAGTAAAGAAGGATGTTACCCATTACGAATAATCCTCCTAAGCCAATCCGAAAGGTATGATTTCCTTACTCATTTTTTCGTAGTCATACTTTACTAGCTAGTATTTTCTTATATTTTGTTTTCGGATTATAGTTTTCTGAAATATTTGTTTTAATAAAAACCTTGAAAGATTGGAGTCATGTTTTATTGAGAATTGGTTTTCAACAGTCAGATCTGATCTTAGTTTTTTTTACAACCGTTCGATCAACCGAAGAAGATGAACCGTTATATCATTTCCTATTTAAAGGGGACCCCAAATGGTTGTCCCACATTGGTTTTTCAAGCTCCAGTGTCCCGAAGCTCTACCTCTCCATTTTAAAGCCGTTCCGATCTTCAGCAATCTCCATTTCGAACATCCCAGAAGTCTTTAGATTCGAATGTCTGTGGATGTAGCTTCTCAAGACATGTCAACCTCTAAGACGATTTCTCAATGGTTAGTATATAGTGAAAGGTTGGTTCATCCTGATTTCATCAAAATTTATGATTCTCTTATATCCAAGAACATAAAGCTTAACGGATGGAAAGATGTTGCTGTGTCTAAGCCTGGGAATCAAGATGAAGTATATTCGGAGTTGCTTTTAGAGTTCTATGAGACAATTTCCTTCATTAAGGTAGATGGTAGGGATAAATTATCATTTAAGTCTTATGGAAAGACTTATAAGATTTCTTATTCCAAGGCAACCAGCTTGGTAGGGCTGACCTATGAATGAGAAGCCGAGTTCATCACTCATGTTTTGCCAGATTCAAAGGGAAGTTTCAACAAATAAAAGGCTTTAAAGACTCTCGGACTGTCAGATGACAGGGCTTCGAAGATTGCTATCCTGTCTACAAATTTTAGGATTCTAGAATTATGGGACAAGGCTTTATCATACCAAGAAAGGGTGACAAAGACAGTTTGAAGAAGAGCGAGATATTTATTCTAGATTTTATGATAAATCTAAGGAAGTTTTAGCTGATGAGACACATTCTTATTTCCATTGAGAATGTTAAGAAAGAGAATATAAGAGCTCAGATCATAATGTATCCAGTAATAATCTCGAAGTTAATAGTTCGGTGCCTTGAGTCTTTGAAGGATTCTTGCAAGTCTATGCCAAGAGTTTTCAAAATTATGTTGGTGAGTGATGATACCATTAAAAGGATGATCGTTACTTTCGAAAAGAAGACTAATGAGTTCTTTGATTTTCCAGTTTAAGAAGAAGAAGTTCCGAAAGTTGCTGAACCTGAATCTTCTAAGCCAGTGAAGAAGAGAAAGTTGAATGAAGTTGAAGTTGAAGCAGAGAATCTTAAATCTAAGAATGTTCATTCCGCACCTCCAAAACCAAAAAAGAAGAAAGATTACCCTGATGAGGTAGTTTCTAAGTAGAGGTATGTCAAAGAGAAGAGAGTGTAAGGGGAGCCTCAGTTTGGCTTGGACCCTGTAGAGGCTAAGGCCTTGAAGGAAAAGACAGCAGTTGAACTAGAAAAATAAGTGAAACAAAAGAAGCTTAAAAAGAAGATGTCTGAAGCTGAGGTGGTTCGGACTTTATTGAAGATTAATGAGATGGCCTCCGAAAACATTCTAGTCGCGAGATCTTTCTCTTTGGAATCTCTACCTGAGACTCCAGGAAGAAACTATGTTACTCCGAAGAAGGTAAAAGCTAAGCATGTTAAGGAAGTTGAGCAGTTTGAGCAAGCGGAAAAGGATGGATCAATTGCCGAAGGTAGTTGTGAGACCGGAGATATTTTGAATAAATTAGAAGATTATAAGGAGACACCTTCCGAACATTTGTTGCTCCGAACTTCAGAAGCTGAGTCCTCTAAGATAGTCACTCCAGATAAGGATGAGGAGAAAGGAGAACAAGAAGTAGCTTATCATGAAGTGGAAGAACATCTTCTACATGATATTGTTCAAATGGAGTATGTATAGGATGCAGCTCAAAAAGATATTGATGATGAAGAAAATGTTTTTCAAGTGTCTGATAGTGTACAGAAAACCCCGGAATAGGAATCCATTCAGAAAGGGGACAATGGAATGCAACTTATTGTCGATACCCCGAGCTCAGTGGCTGTAAAGAGAAGGGAAGATGGTGATTCTTCAAAGAAGAAGGATGAGCAATTTGAAGAAGAAAATTCTCCAAGAAAAGTCTCGGATTCAGAGACATCTTCATTGGGACATGACTTTGTTGTTCAGTCTTTAAAAAAGTTGGTACGTTCTATTCCGACCTTCTCAAGTATTGATTCAAGATGCCAGATGCTCCATAGTACTTTGAATCAGAAAACAGACTCCATATCCATGGTTATGGATAAATGTGTAGAGATGGAGGCTCAGTTCAAATATTTTATTGTCGGCTATGAAGCCCACAAAAGGCCATGTAAGAAAATGACTAGTTAGTCGAAGAAAAATGTAGATGAGATGAGGCTCTTGGATGAATTCCAAGATAATGTTAAAGATGCATTTGAGACAGAAGACATGAAGCTAAATGATCTTACTTCTTCCTTTGAAGAAAATTTGACAGCTGAGAAGAATTTCCGGATTCATGAAGACATAGATCTGAATGGGAAGCTGAATTCTGTTGCTCAAAGCTCGAGGAATGAAAGGGATCGTCGGATTGAAATTGAAGAGAAGTTGTTAAAGCAAGAACATGTTTTGAAAGCTCAAGAAGAAAATATTGAAGCCTAGGAAGAAAAGCTTAAATCTCAATGTGCAAAAATAGTTGTGTTAGAGAAGCAAGCCGAAGAAGACCATAAAGACTTGAAGAAAATAAAGACTATTCTTAAGGGTCTTATGTTGAAGGAATAAGATCCTAAATAGACAAATCAGATCTTTTTATTGTATCCTAGCTTCTTTGTTTTTGATCATTCAAACTTAATGAAAATCTTGCTTGATCATCTATTTTGTTGTTGTTACTAATTTTTTAGGTACTTTGTTATATTTTCCATTCCCTCGAATCATTTTTGAAAATCACAAAGGGGGAGAAGGAAAAAGAACCCTAACAAAGGGGGAAAAGGAAAAAGAACCTTAACAAAGGGTGAGAAAGAAAAATAACTCTAATAGATTTTATCTAAGGGGGAGTTTTTCATTAAAGACCACATTCTTATTCCTATTGAAATACCATTCCGGAAATCTAGAATAAGATCCTTAGAGTTTTAAAGCCTAAGGAAGAGTTAGTCATATTCATCAACATCCATAAGCAAAGGGAGATAAGCCTTAATGTTTTTTCTTAGTCATTCTTTTTCGTAAGGATGTTCGTGGTTTCCAAAAAGGGGGAGATTGTTGAGTCAATAAGGTTTTCATTATGAAATTTCCATTCCTTCTTGTTTTGAAAATCACAAAAACCTTATCTTTAAGGAAAATTGCTTTTACAAGGAAAATTTCTTTTATAAAGAAAAATCGATTTTATAAGGAAAATTATCCTTGTCATATTTTCATTATCTATATCCATATATTTCTTAATGATAAAAATTGGATTCATTTCTATATTCTCGAAATCGTTTAAAACTTTGATATGAATCATTCTGTTTTAGGCTCCGAATTATGGATGAGAACTGTAATGAAGTTCCAATCCGAATTTTGGATACAAAATCTAATAAAGTTCCACTCTGAATTCTGGATACGAACTCTCATGATGTTCGACACCGAAATCTAATGATGAATCCTGATTACGAATTCTCATTACGAATTCTGATGACGAATTCTCCTTCCGAATTCTCATTCTGAATTCACATATTAAACAGAATCAGACCATATTTTCTTTATACATTCCGAATTTATTTAGACTCCGAATATTATTTTTGGTTAGACTTCGAACTTTCATTTTTCTTACACTTTTATGATTTGTCTAATCTTTGACATTTTGTTTATACTCTGAATCTTCACTCCAATCTTTTTAACTAATCATGAAATGATGTCGTACTTTCTGTTACACTTGTTTTGTTATAAAGCGATGTTGTATATTCCGTTATAAACTAACCATTGGTTAAGTGACATGTGTACAGGTCCCTCCGAATTTTAAGGAAGATATGACCGTTGGAAAGGAAGCCGACCGAACCTATAAATAGTTTCTCATCTGAAAGTGCTCTATATCCAATGAAGTTGATCGATCTAGAGACAACACACTGCTAAGGTGATTTCTAGAGAGAGAAATATTTTCATGCTTTGTTCGTACTAAACCCTCATTCAGTTTTTGCTTCGTGCGACTCCGAATGTTGGTGATTATATTCGAGGACTTTTGAGGATATGAAGACAGAGGTGTCGACTACCTTAAAGCTCGAGGGCTTCCTTGCTGAGGAAGACAGAGGTTCCAACTACCATGATGTTGAGGGATTGCGGGGAAAGTAAGACAGAGATTCTAATCTTCATATCGAGGGCTTACCCTAGTGTGGGTAAGACAGACTTGCTTAAATGTATTAATCAAGGGACCTTTATCCAAGGTTGTTGGATACCCTTCTCTTTAGGTTAAAAGACTTATATCTTATTATTTGTAGTTTTACTACCTGTTTGTTTCCACTACATATTGTATTGTAAAGAAAGTATAACTTTCTTATACTTCCTTACTTTTACACTGTTTCATTTAGATTCTATATGCTTTAAGGTAGAATCTCATATTGTAATCTTTAGTTAAGTTTCAATTTACGGATCCATATTTCCGGAACATACTTTCGAAATCTCTTTTCTAGTTTTAAGGAAGTACATAGAACTTAAAGATTATCACTTCATTCCTTATTCAAGTTTTTCAATTAGTTTTAGAGGTGTTGTGAATTTGCTTAGTTTAACTTTGTTAAACCTAGAACATTCCTTATCTAGGGAAAACATAGTTATTCGTAATCAACTTTAAAGGTTCCAAAGGAAATTTTGAAGTGTACAATTCACCCCCCTCTTGTATACTGATCATCTACATCATTATTTCAATCCTACATACCATTCATAATTTCATAATTGAATAAACATGTTATGATTAATCAATAACTATTATTCACATAAATTTCATTTCAAATTAAACAATTATTTAGAAAACCAAAACCATTAATTAATTAACAAACAAATTAATCAAAAAAATATCATTACATATTCCATAATTAGTCTTCAATTAATGCCCCATAATTAATTCCTGAATCAATTAATCCCACAAATCCATTTAATTAACTGAATAATTAATTAATCTCTAACCGAATATTACTTATAAAATTATTTATCTAAATTAAAAATATCAAAATCAATTAATTATTTCATCAATTGATTATCTAAAATCATTTATCTCAATATGTCATTACAAATTAATCAATTAATCATCCAAATAACAAATATCAATATCTCCTAATTAATTAAAAACTTTATTATCATAATCAAAAAAATATTCCACAAATTAACTCAATAATTAATGTTCCATAATAAAAAAATATTGATTCTATAATTATTAATTTAAAAATTAATTATTAATGATTTTAAATCCTTATATTTCAATTTATCATTTCCCATAATTAATTATTTCACCAAACTAATTAATTCATTCATGTACTCAATTGGAAAACATATAACTGAAATTATACAATTCCATACATAGAATTTAAATCAATACTATGGGATTCCAGTTATAAACTACCTACCTCAATTTAATGATAAATTATTTTCCTACGGAAATCCAAAATTTGAAGTGGATCAATCATGAACACTATGAAGATTACAATCTAGATATAAAACTTAAATTCATTGAAAAATTTGAAAAAATATCTTCAATATACATATAAATCCAAACAACCTTCATCCAAATTCTGATAATCCTGATACAGATTAAAGACAATATTTGATGAAAACCCACCAAATGAATTGGAGAAGACTGGAAGTGAGATACGAATTAATCGGTATAAATCCACCTATATGAATATGTTCTCATCTTTAAATCGGGAATGAAATCACATAGAAAAAATGATTGAATGCACTGGATTCCATAATATAGGCATTGTAACCAAATAGAAATATATTATGGGTCGATATAGGGTGTTTAGTGACAAGTTATGGGGGTTCAAGATTTTTTGTATTCATTTTGGGGGAATTATAATTTAGTAAGCATGGTTTACTACTGAAGGTTCACAGTTTCCCCTAACCATTGACATTAACCATGCACGTCTTATATGGGTTAATGGTTTGAAAACCCATGTGACAAATACGAAAAACCTCACAATCTAGTACTGAATGGTTTAATTGGATAGGGAACCCAGTTTGGAAAAAATGTATGCTAACCATGATATTACCAATTTATAAAATTTTCCTCAATTTATTACCTAAAAAAATCCCAAAATAAATCATAATTAAAAATTTCTTATTACAACAAAAATGAGTACCTATGAATTTTCTCGATACATATTTCTTTAAGGAAAGGGTTCAACAATATCCCAACCTTATAACATATCATCCTCGAGCTTCACTCCCACATATCTCTATGATTATGAGTCAAAGAGATTATGCCACTAATCCCTTAAATCATCTTTTATATCCCATGATACTTCATGAAAATGTATATGTTTCCACAATACATGAACTATATAAATTGTTTTACCCACAACATTTTCTCACTATGATCAACCACACATATCATATGCTCCTTATAAGACACATCTATCTCAATCTCAATATCATTCACATCGATCAAATGATAAGGTTCAGGGTGATACTAGTGAATATATTACACATGGAAAATGTCATGCCGTGAATATTACCTCAATAGAAGATCAATTCAGTAGGATAATGGCCTATTTCCCTCCATAATCTCAAATGGTCTAACAAACCATGGTTCCATCTTTACCTATCTCCATATTATGTAGTGAACCAATCTAGTTGACACCCCTAGAAATACAAAATCACCCTCTAAAAACTCTATGGACCATAATCATCTATATCTATATGGATCATTCTACTCCAAGCGATATCTATACACATTTTAATCTACTATAATGAAATTGATGATTAATATACGAGAATATGTCACTACAACTTCGACTCAACTTTCTATATCCTGCATATATTTTATTTGTATTTCCTAACATAAGTATCTTTGTATGGTTCTGTCTTTACAGTTTTCTAGCAGCCATTGTTATATGTAAACTCTAAAAAATCTAGGTTCTTCTCCAAAGACCCATTAATGTCTATAATGCACACTTGTAAAATATCCTCAAGAAATAATATTGTACACTATAAGTAACCATTTGTTTTCTTGGTAGAAACTGCTACTCAATATTAAACTTATTTTGAGTGCCTTATGTAATTCATTCCATAAAAATGAAGTCAAACATGAATCATGGTTTGAATATATATTTTGTGGAACCCCATGAATATGGATTATTTCTCTAATATACAAATCTACAAGTTTCTCCACAGGGAATGTCTCCTGTACAGGAAAAATGTGTGCTACCTTTTTCATCCTATCCACAACAACCAAAATAGTGCTATTAATTTGAGGAATCCATAATAGAATAACCAGAGAATCCATAGTCACATCATCCCACTTCAATTTTAGAATGGGAAATGAATACATTAAACCACCAAGATATTGACTTTTGACCTTCAACTACTAGAATGTGTAGCATCGTGAAATTAGGACAATTACCTCCTTCATTCATGAATTCCCACCAAAACTATTATTATAAGTCATGGAACATTTTATTATCACTTGGATTAACTACAGACTTCGATCAATGAAATAAAAGATTTAGTACCACCCTCATACGCATAGGCACAATAACCTGATTCCTCCAACTGGTTATCTCATTATCATCTATCCTACTATCCATAGGTCACTCCTCACCTTCATTGCATTCCCTTAATTCCAAACATTCTAGATTAGAAAATTGTCTACCCATGATACATATCGAAGGAGTATACTCCACTAGGAATAACAAGAGAGTCATATTCACTTGACTCTCCTAAACTACAATGTCTATCTCAACTAGTAAATTCATCATATTAAACAAAGAACTAGTATCCTAAACCAACTTAGTCATTGTCTTCCAACATTGAAAATCAATAACACTATTCCCCTTTCGAATATTATATGCTATATAAAAAACAAGAGACTATATAAAATTAACCCACCTTTACTTCCAAATATTCTAATAATGTTTCCAAATGATATAATTTTATTTCTTGTGATCTATATAAAGAATAAAAATCTCACCCATGAGTTAATTTCAACAACAATTTAAAGCATAAACGGCTACCTCTAACTCGAGTTTCTCATATAGGGTAGTCACAATCATATGTCCCCAACTCTCGAGACCCCTATTCCACAACTCTGACTCATTTCATCACTACAACTATTTTTCCTATACCAAAAGCATCACAGGGCGCCGTATAATATTCTCTTGGATCAAGTTGAATCAAAATTGGTGCCAATGCCATGAAATTATTCATCTATTGGAAATACTTTTTACATCCAACAAACCAGTAATTTTTTTTCACTACATTGGTTAACTCTGAAAGAGGCACCGTGAATTGGAAAATATATTGGATGAATCTCTTATAATATCCCACAAACCCTAGAAGGAAATATATATTAGAAACATTCATGGGATTCTCCAAAGAAACCACTACCTTAACCACTTCTGGGTCCACAAACACAACTTCCTCTGAGAAGATGTGTCCCATGAACTGTACCTAATAAACCATAAAATGACACTAATAAATCATGTAATATATAATTTTCTCTCTCAATGTACTCAAGATAATATTAACATATTAGTCATGTTCATCATGACTCTTAGAGTACACCAATATTTCATCCATAAACACTACTACAAACTAATCTACATACATTAGGCATACTAATTTCATTGGGGCCATAAAAAATAATGGTGAACTTTTCATCCCAAAGGAAATTAAATTTAACTCATATAGGCTATATGTGCTTCAAAAGGAAGTTTTGGTATATCATATGTTTGGACTCTCAACTGATGAAACCCTGACCGTATGTCAACTTTGAGATAACACAATATCACTTGAACTGGCTAAAGAGATCATAAATATGTGAAAGAGGATACACGTTCTTCACTTTCATCATGTTAAACAACCAATAATCAACACAAAATGACAACTACCACCAGTATTCATGGTAAAAAACCAATCATACTTTGGCGATTACTCTTTTTGATAATCTTCCTCTCTATCAACCATTCTAGCAGATTCATGAGCTCTTGAAACCCAGTATAAGACATTTTTATGGTGTAATATATACTTTCACACCCCTATAGCATGATCTCAATTGTAAATTCCAAATACCTAATATGTGGAATCCCTAATATATATTTATGAAAAAAATGAAATGAATACAATACTGATGGAAAGACGTCCCATTTCACACCCCCATAATCAGGTATATACTTGAAATTTGGGTAGTATGTTCCCCAATTTTTTAATAAATATGAAATTATTTCCCCAACAAGATATTACACTCAACATGGGGAATATAATTTTCACCCTTAGAAGACATAAAAGTCATTTTCCAGTGATAACTATATTTATGGGCTCAGTATGACACTAATTGTTCCATACCCATAATGAGGACAAAGACAGTTATGTCAAGGATGTAAGGATCCGACAAAAATGACAATCTCTATCCATGAAAGAATAACCTTGCATAAACAGTTGTCTCTAGACCATAATCCTAACAGGGTATTGACTATCACAATCCCTCCATGAACTACAACTCCATGAATAATCCATTAAAAAGTTTTTAGAATTAAAAGAATGAGTGGAACCAATATCAAATAAGAAACTAGTTATCATATAGGATATTCGAAGTTTACTTCCCACAATCGATGGTCTCTCCTTTCTATCAATAAGTGCATGCTTATTGGAATTACACTTTCTATCCCATATTAGTTGTGATGAAACCTAAGTCATGTGTGCGACACCTCTTTGATTATATAGGCTCTCATTCCCATAAGCACCATGTTAACTACCCCTAATTTATTATCTAGTAGAACTCCATCTTCCAGATTGATATGGTGAAAAAGATCCACATCCATCATCATTGTAATATCAAGACCCTCCATCACTATAAATCTATCATGGGGTCCTGGATAGCTTTTGTAGATGTACCGTCGTGTGAAATGACCATCATGATTCTATCGTCTAAGGGAAAAATCTCTAGGAGTGTCCTGGCCCACCACACCGATGAAAGATCACTTGAGTAATATCACGAGAAACCAATCCCTCTTCATGTGCACTCTGTTTCCCAATACCCTGACAAATGATATCATAGTGATATTTCTTGATCTCAAAATCCATACCACATGATCATCAATATGAAAATTTATATCCTTTAATGTAAGCCTCCTTCAATTTCCCCATATATGAGATCATAATCTAATATATTATCAACAATAATTAATAGAAAAATGTTGACATAAGAGTTTATCTAACATTTAATTCCATAAAAAACTCATCTCTATAACTTTCTCATACCCTATCAAAGCAATATAAAATTACTATAAATATGTAAATCCACTAGCATAGTGTATCACATTCATAATCCCTTGAGTTAATCTAATAAACTCTGCTCTACAATCCATCCTTAGTGTATATGAAACAATGTAATCCATGTACATATCCAATAATTCCCTCTAAAATATACCATCACAAAATTTAGTCTAAAAATGAATGTCACACCAGTGCTTCACTGACCCTTATGGAACATAAGCATCCAACTTTTCAAACAACTCAACAGGACTCTTCAAATGGTCAACTACATTCTGGATAGACTAATCCCAGAAGTCTTATCCCTCACATCATACCTCCCCAATAAAATTTAGAGCGTAATGCAACTGAAACAACATCACCATATAATACATTCTCTCCTCAACCCACCCTGGGTATCCTTCGATGAATTTCATGTAATGTGATAATTTCTCTTGGAACATCTTTCATTATTCCTCAACTAGTACGATATGTGCCTTAGGTTCCATTACTTCTAGATCATCTACATCAATATCCTCCTATATTCCCCACAATAATCATCATTAGAGAGTCATAGGTCATCAATTACAATCACAAATATCAGGACACATAGCACCACTTTATTAAGTTCACGGAATATGGAAACACAACACATAAAAAGAAGAAAATTATCCCTAAAACCTACCACACTATCAAAACTGAGGCAAAATCACTACCCTTATCAATTTTTCACCTTATTAAAGGTTAGAAAAGGTTATACTCATTATCATTATTCATGATTCTCATTTTGACACCCATTTATTATCATCTTTCATTATTTTAAAATATTTTATTATTTCACATTAGGTACCACTTTCAATTCAATTTCATAATAAAAGAAAACAATTTCATGTAAATCAATTTAAAAAAACTATTTCCTTATATTTGCCTTAAATGATGCATGCTAAAAAATAATCACGAATGCCTAGAATGATGCGTAAAAACACAACTATTGTTCCAATCCATTCTAAAATTTATATCACAATAAAACACAAACACAATAATCATATCAGACAAAATATTCAGCACATGTGATGAAATAAGATTATATGTAAACAAATCAATAATAGAAATCCCACCATGGGTACAAGGATTTTAATCTCATACTTAGGATATCTACTTTGATGAATGTTCTCTTTAAAAAGTAATTACACATCATATTATCCTATATTCCTTTCCCAAAAAGTAATAAAAAGAGAATAAATGAAACCACATCTGATACAACTTTATAACATCCCACTATGGGTTCCACACAATTTTTCCCCGAGTTGGTCTGCAATAAGACCTCAAACATGCCTCCTAATATTCTAGAGGCATCCAAGTAATAGTAAGGGTATACTACCAGTAATTTTGAGAATATACACTAATTGTTAAAGTAAAACACCAGGGTAAAGTAAATGAAAAATAAATAAATATATAACCATGAACAAAAGGATTCCAATATCAAATGATTACCAAAATAATAAAATAAAATATAAAAAATTAATAACAATAATTTCATTCTAATGTACACTCCATGTTTCAAAATTAATCTCAAAATCCAAAACATTAAATATCTGAAACAACCTCGAATCATGTATAGATCTCTCATCCATGCTCCACTATAACTCATTTAACTAACACATGCCCATTCCCCTGTACTTTTATGAAACCATGAAATTGGTTTAGGTGCCAATCAAACAGTATGATTAGGGTGCGATTACAAATCATTTAGACAACCCTAATGATGTCTAAAATTATATATAGTCAAATAACAACGTATACAGTTTTATAAAGTGTAAATAATAATTCATATAAAAAATTGTTATTAGACTAGAAAATATTATTTATTTAACCACATAAACCCCCAGGTTCACTTGGACACCTGTTCCTTAAAACCTACTTTGGTTACTTCTAGAGTTTTAACTATCCCCATGGGATATGATATCTCAGATTTACATTATTACAATTTTTTAATTCATACATGAATTCCTATGTTACCACTCATACATTAGACATTTAAATGACCTGGGTAAAATAATTTTATTCATATTTTAATACCCATGTTACCTTTCACACTTTATACAATTAAATAACCATATTACCGTTCATAATTTCTTAATTGAATGACCATGTTTCCTTTTATAATATCAAAATTTAGAATTTTACCATTAATAAACTCATAATTAATTCAATAATTACTTATCCACATAAATATCATTACTAATTCAAGAAGTATTAAATAATTCCAATCCCATTAATTAATTCAACAAATAACTAATCATCTTAATCAAAAAAAAATCGATAATTATTCATAATACAATTTCCCTCAATTAATTCCCCAAATAATTTAGAACATGAATCCATTTTAGTAACTGAATAATTACATAAAAACTAACCTATAATTTATACAATAATTAATTATGTCATTTTAAAATCACAAAATATCATAATTAATTCATCAATTCATTATCTAAAATCACCAATCTCAATATCTCGTTAATATTTCATCAATTAATTATTCAATTCACAAATCTCATTAAATCTTAATTAAATAAAAAATGAAATAACTCAATCCAACATTAAATATTCTAATTATTTTTTAAATATTTAATTTTCCCAAAATCAATGTCTCGATTCCATCATAACTAAGTCATAAATAATTTATCCATGGTCTATAATTCCAAAATTCCAATTACAGATTTCTCATTATTAATTAACTAAAAAATAAATAAACTCATCCAATAACAAAATTTCAAAACATCTAAAAGAAATTATGAAATTAAATACACATAATTACAACATGAAAATGATATTTTAATTATATATGACTTTCCTCAGTATATTGATGAAATATTATCCAATGGAAACCCCCAATTTCATGAAGATCAATCAAGAACCTGACGAAGAAATCAGTCTAGATATGATACCTTAATCTATGATCAAATGAATCATGTTCACTTAAATTTAGATCATGATAAAAAAATTATTTGTCTAGATTAAAAAATTCTTGATTGATACCATACAAAAATAGAGGATAAAAATCCACCAAAAAAATTGTAGAAACACATAAGATATATAGTAAATCAATCGAGATGAAACTACATACCTAAGGAGCTAAAAATCAAAAAATCAAGGTTCAAATCACTAGTAATGGAGTTTAGACAACATTTTTATCCCTCTAGGTGTCTCTGGAATCAATAGAAAACAATTATGTGTCATGATATAGAATTTAGGGGTATCAGATAGAAGATTGTGGGTTTTTTAATGGTTTTGGGGGAATTAAAACCACATACCATGGAATGTGGCTTGTGGTGCATGGTTTCGGAAAACCATGCGCCTTAACAATTCACCTCTTGGGGGGGATAAATTTATCCTATAATATTGCATGGTTTAAAAAACCCTACACAAACCCAAAAAACAACAATGTCCAGGGCTATATAGTTTATTGGACAAGTGTGTAGGGTTATAGAAAACCATTTTTCAACCACGATTAACCCTATTTCTTCCATTTTTATAAAATTTTCACTGAAACAGAAGAAATGGTAAAAAACAATAAAAAATACTCAATATAAGGAAAAAGAGTAAAAAAATGTTCTTAGGACATCTCCGGAAATATTCAGCGGTTTATAGTGATTATAAAAAAATATAATTGATGATATAAATCAAATTTATATTGTTATAAATTAGTTGAACCCGAGTGGTTTGTAGAAGGGAAACCACCAACTAGTTATAATATATCACTTCTGTATATTGGAAAATATCTGTAATATCTTGATTTATAAGGGAAGATGATAGTGGGTGGGTGATAGTATTCTTTATAGGATATCAGTTATCCCACATTTAGAAATTGGATCAATTTGATAATGATAAGGTTGACATAAGGGAGTGGATCAATTATACATATTGGATCTATATTACAAAAAATCAATATTTTGAAATCACAAAAAATGGATTTTGTTCATTTTATTAGTTCAGAATTGGGAGGAACCTTTAAAATCCATGAAAATTTACAAGATCTATAAAATATCTGATAAATGATTTAATATAAAGAAATTTTTTGAATTATTATTTACCAAAAAATTAAATTCATTGATTTCTTTCATTATACACAACACTGAGTTTTACTTGTATTGCACACAACAATGATTTTTCACAAAACCATTAAATTTTATTAATTTAGTTATTTAGACATAAATTTGATGACATATATATTAAACATAGATATATGAATAAAAATAACTACTTTTTAAGTATTAATTATTAATGGTTTTTATAAATAAAACATGTTGATAAAAAAGTAATAGATATGTTTTGAAAAATAATATTTTCTCAAAAAATGTTTTCAATATTTTTTTAACATTAATTAACATTTATTATTTATCATTTAGAAAATTATTTGGATATTTTTTCTAAATCATAAGGTAAAAATTATATTTTAATGAATTTTCATGACTTTTCTAAAAGGAATCATTTGTTGATGAATATTGAAAAATTCTGAATTTTAATGGAGAACTAGAATTTATTTAATTTTATTGAAAATTTAAAATTATATTCTAAATTTTCATAATAAATAATTAGTTTGTTTATACAACCATTAATTCAATATTCCTCATTTTAATCAATATCATATTTAATTTTAATATAAAAACTTTGAAAACTTTTGTAAATTTTCACATATAAAATCCACTTTCTCGGCACTATTGAAAGATTAACATTAAAATAATTCGCCTTACGTTAATGGATTTTGGAAAAATTTACTACATATTATAAATTAGAAGAATTGATATTATCTAATAAATGAAACATTTTTTTTCGAAAATTAGTAGTAAAATTAGTAAAAATTATTAACTGCGGTTATGAAAAAATTTGTTTTACCATAGGTTAAACTAAAAATATAAGGGTTAAAAAATATGAACCATTTCCATAACCCATTGTATTTCCCTATTTTCCATTATTCCTTATATATGTGATTGGGGTCAATTATTTGAGCCTCTTTACATAAAAAATGTTAGGTGGATTCTTTCATTCAAAAAAGTACCAATGTGCGACACACCTCAACTATAATAGGACACCCCTTCTCCTATAATCTTCACACATTACCAAAATATTTACTCAAAAAATTACTACCCAATAAAATATAAAAAATAAATCCCCTTATAATATAATACTTATTTTGGGCATGAACTCAATAGAAGAAGGCTTTTACTGTGATTTTATAATGAATTCCCAAAGAATAGGTAACATTCATTAGTGAGATGTTTTGTTTTTTTCTTACTCCACCACATTAAATTGTTATTATACCATTATTATATAATAAAAAGTTTATTTTAAAAATAGATATATCTTTTCATGTTACATAAATGACCAAAAACTATATCCACTTCCATTAAATGAGTTATGAAATCATCGTTTTTTATACACAGACTACACCATCGTGAATTGATGTCACACATTTTTTCACTTCCACCCAGATGGATTGAAATAATGATATATTTAGTATATAAATATATTATATTTTTGATATTATTATTCTTATGGAATTACTATATCACGCATTTCTTAATGCTTTAAATTTTATGGTATTTCGATAACATCGTTCATGTGTATGGTAGACTACCAGCTTACACAGCTATGTAATTCATTAACACTCTACATGGAAGGTATTAGAGTTATTATCAATGAAAATATATTATTTTTATGAAATAAAAATTATTTTTTAATGATAATATACAATTTACCTTTACATTGTTCAATCTGAAAAAATTGAAATTGCGTTCATGCATACGCCTACATTACCATCCCCATCAATGATGTATTTCATTTTATATCCCAAAACATTATGGATTACTATAAATAAATATATAATGGAAATATTTTATATTAATATAGTATTAGGAATTAAATAGATAATGAAATCATGATGAAATTAAAAGGACCAAAAATTAAGGATCAAACCATACGAGAAAAATAATGTGGTTATTACCAGAAACATAAAATTGACATGGGACTATTAATAAATAGTCAACTAAAGGTGAAAATATATTATTATATAGACTAATATATATAAATATGGAGTTTTAATGGATTTATAAAAAATCATATGTATATTATATAGGAGGATCTAATGTGTACGATGGATGTTAATATAGAAGTTTGGAGATTTATTTTTTCAATTTTTCTTTTTTGAGACATACATTATTTTATAATACTATTTCATCATGAAGTGTATATAAAAACCAATTAACATGGAATATAATGAATTTAATTATCATCATGGTATTTTTTGTTCCCTTTAATATTTTTCCTCCTTGGGATTTATGATTTAATGTTACGAAACTTGAAATGAATTTATATTAAAAGAACATATTTTAATCAGAATTTTTTGTGATTATGTTGCTGATGAAAACATATTATGATAAATCTCTCAAGAATATTAGGAATTTACTTATCCATTGGTAATTCTTCTTTTCGTCAAGTATGTTTACAATTTGACCACTTTTTAGTACAGGAAATAATTTAGAAAATGATTTTTAGAAAACTCGAATTTATCTCTCTCTTCTGCCAAAAATCTTTTTTTATCCAAAATCCAGGTTTTGTAATTTTTTTGAAAAATGATTTATTATTATGTTATGATTATTAAAATAAAAATAAACCAATTTTGAATTATTTACTAATATTTTTAATTAATATTATTCTCAACTTATATATAATTAAAATTTGGATATTACTGAAAATGTGAAAGGAATATTTTATTTAATGTCTATGGATTGAACAAAACATCCCATAATCATGAACATTACATTATTTGATGATTCATTGTATGTTTTCAAAGTTATATTTAAAATAGAACATTATCAAAATATCATAAGTTTTAAAAATAGTTTTTTGAATGATAAAAGGATATCATCCACAAAAATACTTAATATTATAATTCAAAATTAGGCTCTTTATAAGATGAAATATATTGACATAACCAATGGCCTACAAGGGTTATAATATTCGGATATATTTAATATTATTTCTCTAAAATGTTTATTTTATTGATGCTAAGATGTTTATGAATTATCATGACCTACCTTCTTCAAGATGAAAGATAGGATTACAAGATTCCCTGCCCTTACTTCTTCAAGGTTAATGAGAGATAATGACCCTCAATTCATGCCTTTAGTAGGCCCCAGAGTGGAGAATTGCACCAAGGGTATATAATCTCACATAATATGAAATTAGTTACACTATTTATGGAACATGATGGAGAGATAAAACGGTAAATCCCAAACAGCTCAAAATACTAAAGATGAAAGAAAATCCAAAAATCTATCCCCACATGCACGTTAAAAATAAATTGATACAAGGTACAAGAAAATACCGAAGTATTATACTAAATGAAAAGAAACGAAGCAATGGAAACTACCCTGATGCCCAAGATAGTAAGGTCAGACACTATACTCAATGTCATCCTGAAAACCTTAAATGATATTTATATACATAGGGAGAGTATGCAGGAATAATTAGTAGGGAAACCAAAATCACTTGTGCATGAGTGGGGAAACATTCTAATGCCCCATGAGAAATAGAGGTAACCAAAAAAGCTTGCATGAAATACTATCCACGCATCCTCACTAAGGCACACTCCCCAAATACCGCATGTCATGTAAAATAACAGTAATATCTCATTGATATTTGTGTACCTTGCACCACTTTCCCACTAGTTATTTAGAACATCTTACACATCAAACCTCCCCCCAAAAACCCACTACCACCCCCAACAAAAAACCATATAGCCCATCCCAACCACACATTTTCCCCACCTACAAACATCTAGGCCATGACAACCAAACATCCCACCCACAGACACCATTTCCATCATTACCACACCTTCTACCTGCAAACACCACATCCACCACAACCACACTTCATTCACATAGACACATTGTCCTTATATCGAATACACTTTTGATACAAACCTTCCCTCACACACCTCATCCAACCCACAATAACACATCCTATCCCGAAGTGTCTTGGGACATAATGAACCTCAGCTCATCACATCATTACTTAAGAGTCTTTGGATTCATGGGAGAGGGAGAAGAAAAGAGCTAATAACCAACCACCCATAGGAGTGTTGGAAAAAACACCCACCCCAATGAAATGTTGGTGTGCGGAACTAAGTTCTCATCATGGGTGGGGTGTTTATAAGAAACATAAGAACTAAGATTTATAAATATTGGTAATCAATTACTCCTCTCAACCTAAGTGTCCCAAATATAACAACTATCCCTCACACTACCATTATTGTTTCTACCCTTACATGCACACGTACATAACAACCAAAACTAGAGGACAACCCATTTATGAAAAAAAGTTCCCCATTTTACCAATTCTCTTTTCCATGTTCAAGTGTTTCCATTTTAATATTCCTTCCCTACTAGGAAAGTAACTTGCAAAACAAAAATACAAAACAACAACTGAATAAAAATAGCGATGAAGGAATTTAATCATTCACTATCAGTTATATTGTAAATTATAACATCAAAATGGGATCCCGTGAGATCCCTTAAAGTACATGAAAAAATAGGCCCCGACATACTAGGTACGGAACATTTTCTGATGGATTTACATAGCCTTATACCCAAAAAAACAACCACTCAACCAAATATACCATTCCCATCTTTTTTACCCAATAAATCATCAAAACAAACGTATAGGCATATCACCCGAACAAGGCAAGGATGTTTTCAGATTTATTCAACCCCATTCATTCAGTTCCTTTTTTATGTTCAGTTAACAAGGGTGATCACACAAGGGTTTTTATTTATCAGGAATTCATTTAGTCATAAAACATTATTTGATTAATTAGTTTCTAAGATACAATCATTGAGTCATGAAATATTCTAGAAGACATGGATTCATAGTGCACAAGAAGTACCACCAATGACAATTATTTTTATTGGACATGAGCCCATACAATTCACAACATAAAAATGAAGGTAAAACTCAACAACATCAACATCTTCCCCACCCACTCATCATTTAAAATTAAATTTATAATCATAATTATTGTTGGGTTCATTTAGGTCCTAAGGGAACATCATCATACCACCCCACATGATTCACAGAAAAGAGAGACGAAGGAATAACCCTTACTGGGATAGTTGATGGTCGAACTATTTTCCATGAACCACAAACTGGGGTCGCATGATAGGAAAATCCATGAAGAACCTTACAGGAGGGAATTCATGCAGGCATGAATCATCTCCATAAGGGTGAATCCAATTACACCAATAAGTAACTAAAGAGAACGAGGAATAAGATCGGGGAGTTTTAAAAAAAACCCGATCCTAGAGCTATGGGATATGCGATTTTTAATATCTAGAGAGAGGATCATGGTTTGACGTCACTGTTGGGCGGTCTCACATGCTAGAATTAATTTATATTTAATAATTCCATCATACATAGTGAGATATACCATCACATGATGAAGATTTGATATGTTACAATTAAAATGAAAAAACAAATAATAGTGGCATAACTAGAAACATCACAAAGGGGTGTAAAACTGAATAAAAGTACATTTTTCTGGTAAGTCAAGGGTCTCCCACTCTTAGGGGATCTAAGAAGTCATTTAGTGACCTTAAAACTATCTTAAACCACATTAATGAGGTAATGAAGCATAATTGGGATATTACAAGAAAACTGGGGAAGGATCCACAATACTCCTCAGTGGCACCGATTAGGTGCGACACAAATCGGTGACACACTAATTAGTGTGACATATAGGTGAGACCGATAGGCGACACCACAACAACACCCTTCCACCAACGCCCTCCAGACTCATCAATGGTGTCCAGGACACCCCAATAACTTGAATTTGAAAATGTAATGCACCTAGTAGGTCCATCCCATTACATAAATTACTTCTAAAACTATTATTTTCCTAAATAATTGAAGAGTAATCTAGAAGAAAAAAAGAGGGGTCTGGTCAATGACCTTGTAAGATACCTCTTAGGGAAAAACAACCATAGAGTCATTAGAAATATAGAATAAATCCTCGACATCTCAGAACAACTCTATTATAGATATCTCTGGAACAACTATTGAAACGATACCTCTCATATGCCTCCAGTATCTACACAAACACAAAAAGGTCAAAATGTCCAGACACATGGATTAGGGAGCCTTGTCAAACATATCATAATACTATCCTCTTTGGGAGGTACTGACTTGCCTGCATGAGTTTAATCAAATCCACATTAATTTATTTTGATCAAGGATCAAGTTATACCCTACCCATAGTTTGGACCTTTCACACCAAGCATGGAACATGGAAATAACATATCATATAGTATTTCAGGTCAACCATTAAACCATAGACAATCCAAAAACCAAACAGAAGATCAAAACTCCTAAATACATTTAGTAATAGGCGCGAAACTATTCCTACCATTAAATGGTACATTCCTCAAGCCCACCATGCCTCCCAAACACACGATCCAAGGGAATGGTCCATCAAAAAAATGAATTATCCTTACTATCCTATATTCTCACTGGTCTCTCCATGAATTTCGAATCATCCTTGATATCCAACTCATCCCATTTGAGGATGTGGGAGTCATCTTGTAGATATCAATGGATTTGGGATACATGAAATATGTTGGGGATCCTCTCCAATCGTGGTGGTAACACCAAATGACATTCCACCATACTGACTCGTCCTAACACCATGAAGTGCCCAATGAACCTGGAGAAAAGCTTACTCCCTTTCCAAACCTCAATAGTCCACGCTGAGGAGAGACCTTCAAGAACACGTGGTCTCCAACCTCAAACTATAATGATCCCCTCCTATGATTGGAATATGACTTCTTCCAGTCATAGGATTCCTTCATCCTCTCACGCTCAGGCCGAACCTTCTCTGTTGTACTCTTCACTACCTTTAGTCCAAGAACATCTGCCTCATTATCCTCCCTATAGAACATGGGTGAAAGAAACTATCATTAGTACAAGGCTTCAAAAGGATCCATTCCAATGGTAGTGTGATATCTATTTTTGTAGGAAAACACTTTCAATGTAAATTTTTATACACGCGATCATTCGATGTACAGAACACATGCCCAGAGCATATAATATAATGTTTGGATGGTCCGCTATGTCTGCCCATCTGTCTAAGGATGGAAAAAAAGTGCGAAGGCATACTTGAGTTCCAAAATCATGTTACAATCCCGTACATACATGTGAGGTAAAATGTGTATCCTGATCCAAGAAAATGGTTCAAGGGAACACTATGCAACCACGCAACCTCACCTATGTACTTATGTTTTAAGGAATCCAATGCACTAGACTACTTAACTACGTAAAAGTGAGGTGATTTCGTCAATAGGTCCACCACTACCTAGATTGCATCACAAACTCCCTAATCCCTAGGTAGACCCATGAAAAAATCCATCGAGACATCATCCCACTCCAAATTTGTAACGTATAAAGTCTACAACGAACCTCCCGGGACATGGTGTTCAAACTTCACCTGCTGAAACACTATGATCCTTACCACAAACTCTTCCACTACCCACATTACCCCAGGCCACGAAAACTATTCCGTCAGGCCTAACTATATAATTGATAATCCAGGGATAACTTCCAGGGCTGAGATCTGGAACTCACTGAGGACCCCCTCATGCATCGTCTCTGGGAAAAACATCTTCCCACAAAAAAAGTATATGATCGTGACTGTTCTCAGCCAATATTTTTGTGTAATTTCTTTGGAAAATTTGAGTATGCATCACTTCAATATCTAAGTCCCCCCCACTAAAACTCATCCACCTACAACATTAGGGAAGAATTCAATATCATCTGAAACAGAATGCCTCTACCATCGTATTCCCTTGAATCCAGGTGCAAGGATGCCAACTCCTCCATATTTCTTTAAGCATTCAAAGAAATCTGAACTGCTTCACTCTGCGACTTCCTTCTCAGGGCATCATCTATGATGTTCCCCTTTATGGAGGTCTAAGTGATATCGATGTTGTTTTCCAGAAAAAACTCCATCAACATCTACTGTTGTAAGTCTTGTTCTCTATGGTAGAAAACATACCTCAGGATCTTGTGATCTCTGAAGACCACAGAGCGGTCACCTATGAGTTAATGTCGTTACATCTTTAGTTTGAACACCACCACTACAAGATCCATGTTGGGGGTGGCATAGTTATGTTTGTGAGGACGTACATTCATCGACCCATAAAATATCACTCCCCAAAACAGCATCATCACACCCCCAATCCTATACCAGATGATCCACAAAACACTTCATATGTCCCCCCTTAATCTAGAAGACTCTACACTGGGGAACTAAACAAATTCTCTTTCAGATATGTGAATGCTTCCAGGAACTACTCACTCCACAAGAAATCCTGGTCTTTTTTGTGAATTATTTCAACGGAGCTGTTGATAGAGAGATTCTAGGAACGAGCCTCCGGTAGTAACCTTATAGTCCATTGAAACTATGATCCTCTTCCAAATTATTGTGGGATACTAAATAAACAACCTCTTAGACATTCAATGGGTCTACTGCAAGTTCCTTGTTGGGACACCATGTGTCCAAAGAAGTGCACCACTCGTTTCCAGAAAATGAACATGGACATCATCCCATGGTGATAGTGGTGACGGAGGACTTCCAAAACTATCTATAGATGCTCGATGTGATCCTATGTTGATATTGAGTATATCAAGATGTAGTTGATGGAAATGACAACATACCAGTCCAGAGACATGTGAAAAAATAGAGTTCATGAGCCTCTTAAACATAACTGGTGAGTTTTTAATGCCTAATCGCATTACCACGAACTCAATGTGCCAGTAACTTTATATGAAAGAAGTCTCTTTGTTTTCACCCTCCTTCACCCTCAACTAGTTATATCTAGACCACAGGTCATTCTTAGAGAACCAACCTTCTTCCTTCAATATGTCAAAAAGTTCGTTGATCCCCGGGAGGGGGAAACAGTTCTTGACCATCACCTGATTCGGTCTTTGGTAGTCTATCCACATCCTGATACCACCATATATCTTCTTTTCAAACAATATTGGATCACCCCATGGTAAAAATCATGATCAGATAAAACCCATCTTCATTATGTCATCAACCTGAATATGAAAATCATGCAATTCATAAGGATACATTAAATAGGGAACCATCGAAATCGGATGGACACCAAGTTTTATGTTTATCCCGAACTCAACATCACATCGAGGGGTATAGTCACAACCTCATAATGAAAGACGTCCGGAAACATGATGAAAATCCCTGAAATATACACCATCTCTATGTCTTTTTATTACAGTTAAAGAACAAATAACAATGAAGGAAGGGTCACCACCCACCATAAGCACTCCTTTAAACCCTTCTTGCCATCGGAAGCAACACGTTGTCCACCCATATATGAAAACATGACCCTTATACAGAAGAAATCAATAAAATCGTGGATAGAAAACTTCAATCCAATTCCGAAGAGGACATTGTATGGATTCATTTGCAGCAGAAAGAGATCCACACGCATCTGATGCGGCCCCAACATCAGTCTACATCCTCGAAAAACATCAAACATACTGGCATGAATTCCAACTGGTATGCTCAACTCAAGGGGAATGGAAAGTCTATCTACATCAATACCCAAATAATGGGATATACTGTGTTCAATAAAGTATTGTCGAGCTCTAGAATCAAACAAATCCTAGGAAAGAGTATTAAACAGAATAATCCTACCTCGAATGTCCTCTGTACCTACTGGAACTACTGTCTCTATGGCATGCAACATCCCACACCCAACTCCTCTTCCCCTCGGCTATTTTTTCCACCCAAACCATTCCCTGGTTATGGTCCTCTGGATAACCCTGAAGTTGAACTCCTCCAACACCATTTGACCTCCGTGAAGTAGGATCTCGCTTCCCTTGATGCTAAAAGGTCCTGGTTGGCATCTTCTACGGCTGAGGTGGGTATTGAACCTTACCACCCCTAAAATACTAAACTCTGAAATGGAACTGATTCCGAATATTCCCACGACTTACCTAGGTAAAGAATCATGGTCCGAGGCCCGTGAAAAAATGGCGAGGACTGGGAGATCAGAACTAGAATTACTAAGGCATACCCTACACCCGTCAAAACCTATAAATCCCTTATGTGGGAGGCCTATTGCTAAAGATATTATACTTTTAAGAACTCAACCGGATCCCCTATTAAAAAACACCCCAGCGTGTGCATCCTCTCCACTACATCAGCCTTATTCGAGACATCCATGTAAGTCAGAAGAGTGAATAGTGTAACAACATACATAAGAGAAGGTCAGAGTGCCTCCTCTTAAGGCCTTTCCTGTGAATCCCCATCCAAAAAGAGGTCTGATGAAAAATAAATGATATTCTTGAACATGATTCCCAACAACCTCAGCGATATACACCCTTTATGGAGGGAGCATACCTCTTTCCACTTTTCAACTTTCATCTTGGAAGATAGGAATTCCGCTCAGAACTCATCCTCAATGTCATTCCAAGAATCCTCAGTTTCCTTATTATCTATGAGATAAAGCATCCACCACTAAAGCACCTCTCCCCACATAAATCTCATAAGCATAGGATCCATATAACTTTTAAGAGATCAAATCAAGATGGAAGTGATAGCCAGCTCTTCAAGCCAGCACTCTGTATCCATGTTCAAGATGATGCCCTTGTACATTGCGATAGTATACCATTGGAAGCACGAAGCATTTTCCACCACTAGTCGACCTCTTCAACTCGATCAGCACTCCGCTGATCAACTAGATCATCCGGCTAGGCCTTGACTGCCCATACTACTCGTGGACAATGTCTCGGTGACATAAACTCATGTTAAACATGAAATGGTTGGCCCCGAGTATTAAATATATTACATAGGGTCGTATTTTTTTTTTATTTTGTTTTTTCACACGAAACCCCAATTAAAGCCGGAAAAGAAGTCATTATGATACATGTACCTTTTCTAGGATCTTAACCCTACAATCAATGTAGCCTCACTTGGTAATTAGGTAGGTTTAGCGTAATTGTTTCAGATTATAGGGGTCCCTAAAATCCCATGTCATAGATAGTCTTCCACGACCTATTCCACATAACAAGATTTCATAACACCATTACCTTAGCATCATAGGAAATAATCATTACACCTTACCACAAACTCTATCCTATATCTCAACCATCACCTATGATACAATTCTGTCACGACTCACTATCTCCAAGATGAGGGAATGGAAGTCGAGATTACCTACCCATCCTTCTTCAAGGTGAAGGAGAGATAATGTAATTACCCTAAAATTTTAATAATATTTATTTCCTAAATTTGTGAGTTATTTTATTTTATACTCAACAAAATTATATCCTTTAATTAATGAAGTGAGTATAATTAAATGAGACTGTTGGGTTTTGACTGTTATATGGCCATTGGTTAATATGACTGTTGGAAACTAAATTCGTAACGTTACAATTATTGTTTATTATTTCCAATGATCTTGGTTAATTAATAAAGAAAGAAGAGTCGATAGAATAATCTAGTAGACTCGATCCATATGAAGCTCATCTGTCGGAGCTTGGAAACGAGGTAGAATCACTGGGCTTTACTCTGTACCAAGCCCAAGATGAACTTCCACATGTGAAGCTTGAATGGAATCTTCTAATGGAGAAGTTCAAGCTAATAGAAATCACCACTTGAGAAATGTTGTCCGAGCCTCCCCATGATTCTATCACCACAACACACCTTACACTTAGGTCATATGATGGTGTCATAATGGGATATGTAACGTGACCTTAGCTACTTTGTGTAATCCTTTTTTATAAATAAAAATTTTACTTCTTATTATGATAAAATTTGTTAATTTTAAATGTTCAGATAAATATATGATGAATTTATAGAAGTTCCATATTTTTTATAAATTTAGGAAAAATGGATATTTGAAAATATTATTGTATTCTTTAAATAATTAATAATGTGAATTGATTTTCAAAAAATGGACTTCAATAGTTGTTTTCAGTAAAAAAATTCAAGTCCAATAAGATCAACTTTATTTTTAGTGAATAGTAACGTATGAGTAGTAACATACCCATGTGAGTAGTAATTAATAGTAAATCGACCAAAAAAATAGAAACTTTACCTATTAATGTATAAAAACATTTTAGACATAATAAAAGTAAAAAAATGATCTAAGTTTATGTTTTGATATTTTTGTATGTCATAAATATTTTATTTACAATTTTATAACTAATTTAATAATTTAAAATGGAAATTTATTTTCATAAAATTAAATTGTAAATTTTTACATTATTTTTTTATGGTTATATGACAATTTTATGGGACCTTGATTATATTATTAAGGTGTTATAAAATGAGTTATAGTTTTAAAGTTGTATTTTTTGAAAAAATAATTATTTTATTTAAATATTAAATTAAAAATATTTTGAAAAATATTTTTATAAAATGGAGTTCATTTTTGAATTCAGATCATTGATATTAGGTTATAGTTATTTTTTAGGATTTTTCTGAAACAATTGATTTTTTGGTGAATAGTAAAAATACAGTTTCTGAGTTTTAGGTGTTTAATGACATAATTGATGATATAATCATGATATAAATTATCTTTTAGACATTTTAATAGTAATATATTATCTGAGGTTTCCCAAGTGATTAATAACATGAGCAGATACCTAAGGAAAGCCACTGGTTTTGCAAATACCATCGATGAGGTGTCCCTTTGAAATTAATAATTTATTCCCTCGCCTTTCATATAAATACCAAGCCATTCTTTCGTTATTTTGATTAAAAAATCCTCTTAAAAGAATGCCTAGTCTTTCTACCACCCAAGGTGTCCTCCCAAGGTGCCCTCGGGTCTCCTAAGGCCCCAACCTTCAAGATTTCGATGTTACTCTTCAATGTACGGGAACCTTTCACCCTCCTCTTTAAAGTCATGAATTCCTTTATGATATGTCTTATATAATCATTTTATTATGTGGGGGACTATTATTCTATATCATTAATACTGTACCATTCATGTACAAATGATGAGGGACCCTTTCTGCTCTCATCAATTGATTTTCTAAATTTTTAAGTGATGCCGTTGGGCTGCCGAAAATTTTGTAAGAGAAATTGCATATTCTCTTTCCTCTCAAGTTTCCTTTTCATGTGGTATGTCCTTATAATTTACATATCATGTTCTCATCTCTATTTTATTCTGTCATTATAATTTATTGTAAGTTATTTATAAGTGGGTTACCCTTATACCCTCTCTTTTTAATGTTTTCTAAAACCATGTTATACAGTGGTTATGCTGTAGAATTTTCATCTCAAATCACTCTCTTTATCTCAAGAAATTCTCTTGTATTATTTATGAAAATACCAAAATATATTTTAATTTCTAGGGGTATACATCAATACATAAAAATGATCTATTTTATTCTGTAATTGACATACATATAACCCTAATTCTTGTTCCATGGGTTCTAAATGACTTAACGACCCAGTTTTTAAGAACTTTTTAAACGTCACAATTTGGAAATAAAACCCATTTCTTTTATTCCCTATGGGTTATTTTGGAAATGTTTGATTAGGATCTATGTGGCTCACATAAAAATAAATACATATTATGGGTGTTCCTGGATAGTGCTCCAATGCATTTGGTATATAATTTGATCTCTTGAGATGACAAGTTTCACGATACCTTGGTGAATAACCTTGGTAATTTAATGACACCTTGGGGATGAAACATAGTGATATCGTCATGAATGTCTAAATTAAATGTTGTAGCCACACGTTTAATATTATGGTTTATGTTCTTTTCATTATGAAATTCATCTACTCCCATTTCTCATGTATTTATGTTTTTATCAAGTTTTTATTGATTTCACAAGTTAACTTATTCCATTGTTTTCCCTACTGGGTGTTATGCTCAACCTTTCCTTTGATGTATGTATCCAAGTTATGAGATGTAGTAATTTTACATAGAGTTAACCTATTATTAAGCTTTAAAAGTGTATTAGAAGTATTTTTTTGTTGTTTTCATGTATTATGTTCTGGATTTCCAAGACACTAGACATTAAAGATCCTCTATATGTAAAAAGTGATGAAAAGTTATGTAACAAAAAGGAAGGATACCCTAGTTGGTATCAAAGGATAATTTATTTATATATAGAAATTAGACTATGAAAACATTAGGAAGATTTCTATTGAAAGGTTTCAACATACTAAAACTTCCAAGTATTTAGGTGAGTATTGAGTTTGTGGTTTATCAAGAAAATACATCCCTGTGTAGATATGAGCACGTAGAGGCGGCTCTGGCACAGAGGTACGTCGGAGTGAAAACTCTGAAAAAGAGTTTCAGTCTTTACCCAGGGTATCCTGGTACATGAAGATAAGCCTTTCTTCACTCTTGGTTACAAAACTATTGAGGTATATGTTTGGTTAATCATAAGCTTTTTATGAATAAATATGAAGGATTTATAGAGAAATGTAATTGTTTAAAGAAGTTTTAAGACATATAATCCTTTATAGATAAATGATTCATAAATGAAATAAGTTTTAGACTAAGGTTTTATTCTATTAGGAAGTGGAGGGAAAAAGGTGGAACCATGAAAATGGTGACTACAAGGGACAATGCGCTGATGGCCCTCCCATGGAAGCCGAAATGGAAAAATTCATTTGAATGATGAACCAACAGACTCAGGTTACGGGAAATAACATGAATCAAGTAGAGAGACTGATATCACCGTGAAGGGAACACGTTTTTGTTGAATTCTTTTTGTGTCAACGACCACCAACCATTAGTGGATCAACTGCCTTATTGATTGTTGAACAACGGATCAGTTCTATCGAGAAGATCTTTTATTTTCTCAGATGGTATGAACAATTGAAGGTTACCATGGCTGTCTATCGCTTAGAGGGAGAAACTGATCAGTGGTGGGAACTGAATAAAAACACAAGTCCAAGAGTGGGATTTGAAGCTATGGAGTGGGAAGAGTTCTTAGGGATATTCTTCAACAAGTATTTCCCTCGATCGATTAGAACAACAACTGATAAGGAGTTTCTCGATCTGACATAGAAGGAGAGTGAAGTTGTGGGAAGCTACAAGATGAACTTCACAAGGAGTTCATGTTACACCTCTATCGTTTTCATGGATCCGAATGGTAAGGATGATATATTTTTAGGTGAACTGATACCTTATACGAGAAAGAATCTATCCAACCAAGTCTATGATAGCGATGAAGAGATCATTCAGAGTGCGATGAAAGTTGAGATATAGTTTGGTGAGACATCATGGTCTTATAAATACAATGATAATAAGAGATCGATAGAGCTAAGCTTAGGGAGGATCTTTGATCAAGGAAGAGGAGGCAAGAAAGTGCAACGTCTCATGTGTAATAAATGTGGTAAGAAGAATTCGGGGAACTACCTGCTCAGGAGCAGGAAATGCTACAAGTGTAGAAGAGAAGGCCATATTGCGATAAATTGTCGTAGTGAGGTGAAACCTCAAAATCCAAACACTAATGACAAGGGGAAGATGATGTAGGCCCTACCATATGTCCAATGCTTTATGTGTGGACAACATGGTAACATTTCCAATCATTGTCCAAATTTGAGGGAAGTAGAGGGGAACCACCATCAGCCTTAACAAAGGCCAAGCGAGCAAGGTCAAGCTTTTTCTATCATGACAGCAGACAATGAAGCTCTGAATGATGTGGTAGAAGGTACTGTTGTTGTTCTCTCAAAACTAGATAGTACATTGTTTGATACTGGTTCTACACATTCCTTTATTTCCTCCATGTTTTCAAAAAATGTAGAATGAACCCTGAATATTCTAAAAGTAGAGTTACTAGTTACGACCCCTGGTAGGATTATCCGAGAATTGTCTGTATTTAGAAACTCATGTATTTATTATTGTGAGCACAATATTATCTTAAATATTGTAGTCATTCCCATGCTGGAATTTGACATTATTCTAGGGATGTACTAGTTCTTAAAGTATAATGCTAAGATCAAATACAGAAGTAAATAAATCATAGTTTTCTTGAATAGAGAACCTACAATTATCTTCCAAAGAGAGATATCTCATCCTGATCTTTGTCTATAAGAACATTCTATATCCTTCTTTATAGAGTTGATTGGGGATGAAGAAGAAGGATATGGGAGTTTAAGGATTGAAAATGTTCCCATTATCCAAGAATAAGTTGATGTATTTCCTGAGGAGTTTCATGGACCTCCCCCAGAAATAGAGGTAGAGTTCTCTATTTAACTCATACCTGGATCGCATCCAAAATCAGAGACCCCATATAAGATTGAAAATGTAGAGCTGGAGGAACTAAAGAAACAACTCGAAGATCTTTTGATGAAGGGGCTTATCCGACCAAGTGTGTCTCCTTGGGGAGCACCTATTCACTTTGTGAATAATAATTATTGATTGATGTAGCAATGCATTGATTATAGAGAATTGAATGGGATCACAGTAATAAAAAAATATCCTTATGCAAGAATTGATGAATTATTTGACCAACATTGTGGGGATAAATTCTTCTATAAGATTGATATTCGATATGGTTATCATCAATTGAGGGTGAATAATGAAGATATTCCAAAAACATCCTTCTGATCAAGATATGGGCATGATGAGTTAGTTTGTATGCCCTTCATACAGACTAATGCACCCGGTATTTTTATGGATCTTATGAATAGAGTCATTAATGACTATGGTGATAACTTTCTTGTAGTTTTTATTGATGATATTCTAATATATTCCAAATGTTTCGAGGATCATGAGGATCATCTAAGGGTTATTTTAAAATCTTTGTAGAAGGATAGGATTTTTGGAATGTTTAGTAATGTGAATTCTGGTTACAACAAGTTGCATTCTTGGATCAGTGGGATATTATAAGAGGTTTGGGAAAAAAATTCATGACTATATATTCCATTAACCATTTTAACTCAAAAAGGGTTCATGTTCATCTGGAAAAATGAGTTCGATGAAAGTTTCTAAGAGCTGAAGTAGAGATTGGTTACTACACCCGTGTTAACTCATCCCTCATGTGGAAGAAGGATTTGTTATTTTTAGGTATGAATCAATGAAAGGGAATTGTTGTTCCCTCATAAAAAATGACAAAGTAATTACTTATGCATCTCGAAAGTTGATGAATCATGAGAAAAACTATCCTACGCATGATCTAGAGCTGGTTGCAGTTGTTTTTTCTCTGACGATATGGAGGCACTGTATTTTTGGGGATAAATGTGATATATACACATACCATAAATGTTATATTTTATATTTTCACATAAAAGGAATTAAACATGAGACAATGGATATGGTTGGAACTTCTCAAAGACTATGATTATTCAATTCATTATCATGCCAGAAGAGCAAACAATGTCGCTGATGCATTTACCAGGAAAGACCTAGTTGTTCTTTCCATGATGAGGATTCAAAGAGATCCTTTGATCAATAACCTAGTAAAACTGGACATGGGAATTATAAGGGAAGGGACTTCATCAACCCTAACCCAAATGGTTTCTCAGTAGTCATTACTAGATAAGATTAAGAAATATCAGAAAGAAGATCATTTGTTATAGAAGAAGTTTGAGGCTATGAAGGATGGGAAGTTTTCTGAGTTCAATATTGATCAAAAAGGTGTACTGAAATTTTGTACTAGAATATGTGTCCCATCTATTCTAGAAATAAAGAAGGATATGATGGATGAAGATTATTGTTATACATTCTATATACATCCTGGAAGCACAAAAATGTATAGGGAACTTCGAGATCATTATTGGTGGGATAATATGAAAAGGGAGATTACTGAATACACTTTATGGTTCCTGGTATGTCAGCAAGTGAAGGTGGTGTGAAAAATTTATAAAGGGGTTTTACAACCACTACCCATACCAGCATATAATTGGGACAATATCACAATGGACATCATCACCGGTCTCCTGATAACATCTAAAGGTAACAATCAGATATGGGTTACTGTGGACTGTCTGACCAAGAATACCCATTTTATATCCATTTGGGATTATTTATATCTTGATCAACTTTCTAGGATTCACGTGAAGGAATTGGTAAGTATTCATGGAGTTCCAAATTCTGTTGTATCTAGTCATGATCCAAGGTTCACATCAAAATTCTGGAGAAGTCTTCAACATTCCCTAAGCACTGAATTGAATTTCAGTACGACCTATCACCCCCAAACAGATGGCCAATCTGAAAGAACAATTCAAACACTTGAGGATATGATGAGAACATGATCAATATAATTTAATGGTGGATGGGATCAACATCTCCCTTTAGGTGAGTTCTGTTACAACATTAGCTTCCACTTGAGAATTCAAATGGCACCCTATAAAGAAATATATGGGAAGTGATGTAGAATTACTACATGTTGGGATGAAGCTAGTGAGAGAAAGCTTCATGGGACTAATCTTTTTTAAAAGATGATAGAAAAATTTCATGCCATCCAACTACACATTAAGACTTCTCAGAGTCGGCAAAAAAGATATTCTGACGACCGTTGAAGGGACTTGGAGTTTGATGTTGGTGACAACTTCATTCTTCGAATTTCATCTTGGAAGAGAGTCATCAGGTTTGGGAAGAAAGGGAAGCTCAACCCTGGGTACATTGGCCCCTATGAAATCCTTGATCGCATAAGAGCAGTGGACTATCATCTTTCACTTCCTCCAAATCATGCACATGTTCATGATGCCTTCCACATATCCCTCTTGAAAAAGTACATACCTTACCCTTAACATGTACTAAATTCATAGGTAGTACAATTGGAACATGACCTTTCTTATGAGGAGAAGCCAGTGGAGATATTGAATCATATAGACAATGTTCTACACAACAAGACTACTCACCTTGTTAAGGTGTTGTGGAGAAAGCACAAATGTGAGGAAGACACAAGGGAACTAGAGGAGTCTATGAGGCAGAAGTACCCACACCGTTTCTCTTCATAGGGTACGAGTCAAAATACTGGAGAAGAAATTTCTTAATGGGGAAAGAATGTAACGATCTGAACCTTTTAATATTATTTATTTCCTAAATTTTTGTGTTATTTTATTTTTTACTCAACAAAACTACACCCTTTAATTAATGAATTAAGTATAATTAAATGACACTATTGTGTTTCGACTGTTATATGGCCATTGGTCAATATGGCCATTAGAAACTAAATTCATAATGTTACAATGATTGTTTATAAATTCAAATGACATTGGTTAATTAATACAGAAAGAAGAGTCGATGACATCATCTAGTAGACTCAGGCCATATGAAGCCCATCTGTCGGAGCTTGGGAAGGAGGTAACATCATTGGGAATTTCTCTGGATCAAGCCCAAGATGAACTTCAACATGTGAAGACTGAATGGAATCACCTAAGGGAGAATTTCAAGCTAATAGAAATCACCACTCGAGCAATGTTTTCTGAGCCAACCCAAGATTCTATCACCATAGCACACCTAACAGTTAGGTCTTATGCTGGTGTTATAAGGTACTATGTAATGAGACCTCAACTAATTTGTGTAATCATTTGGTATAAATAAAATTATTACTTCTTATTATGGTAAAATTTGTTAATTTAAAATGACCATATAAATATACGATGAATTTAGTGAAGTTCTATATTATTGAAGAATTTTGGAGAAAATGGGTATTTTAAAAAATTTGTGAATTCTTTGAATAATTAATATTGTGAATTGATTTTCAAAAAATGGTCTTCTACTGTTGTGTTTAGTATGAAATTTAGAGTCTAATAAGATCAAAAAAAATTTAGTGAATAGTAAAGTATGAATAGTAACATGCCCGCATGAATATTAATGAATAGTACTGAATAGTAAATTGACCAAATAAATAGAAACTTCACCCATAAATGTATAAAAACTTTTTAGACTTCTTGAAATTGAAAAAATAACCATAGTTTAAGTTTTCTTATTTTTGTATGTAATAAATATTTTATTTACAATTTTATAATTAATTTAATAATTTAAAATGGAAACTTATTTTAATAAAATATTATAATTTTTTTTAAATTTATTGTCTTATATTCATACAATAATTTTATGGGACCTTGATTACTTATTTATTGTGTTACAAAATGAGTTATAGTTTTAAAGTTGTATTTTTTGAAATAAATAAATATTTTAATTAAAATTAAAATTATAAATATTCAGAAAAATATTTTCATAAAATGGATTTCATTTTTGAATTCAGAGCATCGATATTAGGTTAGATTGAATTTTTTTGTATTTTTCTGAAATAGTTGATTTTTCAGCAAATAATAAAAATACAGTTTTGAGTTTCTTGGGTTTAATGACATAATTAATGAGGTAATCATGATGTAAATAATCTTATCGAATTGTTAATAGTAAAATATTTAATGAGGTGTCCCATGTGGTTAATACTATGGGAAAATACCTTGGGAAAGCCCATGGTTTTGCAAATACCACCGATGAGGTGTCCCTCGGAAATTAATAATTTATTCCCCCACTTATCATATAAATACCAAGGCATTCTCTCATTATTTTGATTCAAAAATCCTCCTCAAAGAATCTCTTATCTTTCTACCTCCAAAAGAGTCCACCGAAGTTTCCCTCAAGATTTATATGGTCCGGAACATAATGCTTTTAATGTTACTCTTCATGGTAAGGGAACCTTTCACCAACCTCTTTTAAGTCATGACTTCCTTTATGTTATGTCATATAGTTCCATTAAATTATATGGGGGAATTTTATTCTATATCTTTAATAATTTCCATTTAATTTTCAAATTACGAGATACCCTTTCCTCTCTCATCAATTGATTTTATGAATTTTTATGTGATGTTGTTAGGTTGCATAAAGTTTTGTAAAAGAAATCGCATCTTCTCTTTCCTCTCAAGCTTCCTTTTCATGTGGTATGTCATTAAAATTTCCATACCATGTTCTTATCTCAATGTTATTCTATTTTTATATTGTATTATTTTATTTATATGTGGGTTACCCTTGTACCCTCTCTTTTAAATGTTCTCTAAAACCATGTTATATAGTTGTTATGCTGCAGAATTTTCATCTCAAATCTCTCTCTTTTTCTCAAGAAATTCTCTTGTATTATTTATGAGAATACCAAAACATATATTTTTTTCTATGGGTATTCATAAATACATAAAATTGATCTATTTCATTCTGTAATTGACATACATATAACCCCCACTCCATTTATATGGGTTATAAATGACGCAATGATCCAGTTTTTATGAACTTTTAAAACGTCATGATTTTGAAATGAAACCCATTTCTTTTATTCTCTATGGGTTATTTATGATATTTTTTATTATGATTCATATGGCTCACATGAATATAATGACATATTAAGGGTGTTCCCAGAATGCGCTCCAATGCATTAGGTAAAAAATTTAATCACATGAGATTACATGTTTCAGGATACCATGGTGGATAACCTTGTTAAAATTTATGACACATTGGGGATTAACCTTGGTGATAGGATCATGAATGTATAAATTAAATGTTGTTTACACATATTCAAGTTATGGTTCATGTTCTTTTCATTATGAAATTCATCTACTTCCATTGTTCAGGTCTTCATGTTTTTATCAAGTTCTCATTGAATCTACAAGTAAAACGATTCCCTTGTTTTCCTTACTAGGCCTTCTGCTCACCAACTCCTTTGATGTATGTATCCAGGTTATGATATGTAGTAATTGTACTTAGGATTAACCTATGATGAATCCATAAAAGTGTTTTAGAAGGATGTTTTATGTTGTTTTCAAGTATTATTTTCCTGATTTCCAACACACTAGACGTTATAGATCCTCTGTATATAAAATGTAATGAAATGTTGTATAATAAAAATGTGGAATGACATAGATAACAACACCTATATCCTGCATTTAGTAGCCCTAGAGTGGAGACTAAATCCAAGGTTATATAATCTCATGTAATATGGAAGGAATTACCCATTTTATATAATACGATCAGGAGATAAGTTGGTAAATCCAAAATAAGCATATGGACTAAAGTTAAAAGTAAAGAAAAAAATTCATCCCCACATGCATGATCAAAATAGATTGATGCATAGTACTAGAAAAACATTGAAGTAATGTTCCCAAAGAAAAGGAAATCAGTCATAAAAATTTTCCTGATGCCTGAGCAAGTATGGTCTTCCAAAGTCCTCAACGTCCTCCTAGAAACATGAAAGATTTTTTATATTAAGACGGTGATTATACGAATATGATCAGTTGGGAAAACAAAAGCTCTCATGAAAATTTGGGGAAACATTCTAATTCACCATGATAAATATAGGTAACCAAAACACCTATCATGGAAAACTATCCACCTAACCTCACCAAGGAATACAACCAAAATACTGAATGTCAGGTAAAATAATAGTAATAACACAATGATATTTTGGTACCCCTAACACTTTCCCATTGGTTATTTAGAACATCCTATGCATCATACCAATCCCCACCAATCCCATTGTAGTCCCACTCCCACCCCCAACAACAACCATATGGGCCATCCCAAACACATGTTTTTTCTGCCCGCAAACACCTGGGACACCACATCCACACATCGTGCCCATAGACACATGGGACATCACAATAAAAATTCCTACTCACAGTCACTTATGCCACAAAAACCACAGTTCATCCCCATAGACAGATGGGCCTCATCTGAAATACACTTGGGAAACAAACATGCTCGCACAGAACAAGAACAACCCTCGACAACACATCCTATGCCAAAGATTCAGGGTCCATAATGAACCTCAGACCATCACAGCCTTTCCGAAGAGTCTTGGGATACCTAGGAGAGGGATCACAAAAAAGCTAATAACTAGCCCCTCATAGGAATGTTGGAGAAACAACCTCCACAATGAAATGGGTGTGTTTGACCTAAAGTGCTCAACATGTGTGGGGTGTGTATATAAAACACAAGAACTATATTTATTACATAGTGGTAATCAAGAACTCATACCTACATAAGGGTCCTGAAACCAACAACCATCCCCCAAAAAACCTCTCTTGTTGTTACCCCTGCACACACAAGGACACAATATCAACAACTAGATCCCAACCCATTTCTAGAAATTAGTTCCCAGTTTTACTCATTCTCCATGTCTTTTTCAATTGATACCATTTAAGTATTCCTTCTGTAAAGGGAAACTATCATGCATAACTACACGCCAAAACAAAAACTAAGGGAAACCAAACAAGCACGAATTTAATCATTCACCCTCGATTTTTTTTAAATGATAAAATCAAAATGGGATCCCATGATATCCCTTCAAGTACATGAACCAAAACAAGCCCCAACATACCAGGTCCCAAAATTTTACAGCTAGCTCCACATGGCCTCAGATTAACAAACCAAAAACCTCTCAACTAGATATTATATTCCCATCAATGTCTCCCCAAAAATAATCAACAAGAACAAATATACATATAACCAGAATCGAGTAAGGATTTTTTCATATTTATCCAATGCCATTCATTAATTTACTTCTTTCTATTCGGTTCACTGGTGTGATCACACAAGGGTTCTTATTCATCAAGAATTCATTTAATTGACCAATTTTATGTGATTAATCAATTTCCATGCTATAGTAATTCAATAACTAAATCATCCAAAAAACAAAGGTTTATTAGAGAATAAGAATGACCACCAAAGGCTATGATTTTCAGTGTTCATGAGCCCGTACAATTCACAACATAAAAATAAAGGTAAAACGAAACAACAACAACATCTTCCCCACCCCTTTATTCTATAAAAGTCCATTTTTATATTTATTATATATGGTTCCATATATGTCCTGAGGGAACATCATCATACCCAAACCGCATGATGCACAATAAAGAGTGATTAAGGAAGAACCCAAACTTGAATGATTGAGGGTTGAAGTTTTCTCTATGCTTCAAGAACTAGGGTTGCATGATATAAAAATAAAAGAAGAACATAACAAGAGATCTCTCATGAAGGAATGACTTTCCTCTGGGAGAGGGACTCCAATCGCACCAAGATGGATCAAAAGAGTCATATGAAGAATGTATTGGAGTGATAAAAGGCTTGATCCTATAGTTACAGGATCTGGAATTTTTAATTGCTTCAAAAGCATATAATTGTTTGACCACATGGATGGGTGGTTGCACACATTATAAATAATTGAAATTTAATAATTTCCTTGGAGATAGTGAGATATAATATAGCACAGTGAAGAGTTTATAGGTTAAATTTAAAACAAAAAAACAATAAAGTGGTGTTACTAGAAACACTTAAAAGGGGTGTAAAACTAATTAAATGGCCATGCGTTTTCGTGCGTCAGAGCCCCCTCCCCCCACTCTTAGGGCATTTAAAATTTCCTTTATAAGGGTTTAAATTGTTTTAAACCACATTATAGTGGACATAAAACATAAAAAATGTGTTACATTAAAACAGGGGAAGAAATCTCGACCCCCCTTAGTGGCACTGATCGAGTGTGGTACTGATCAATGAGACCGATAAGTAACAACAAGGTTACACCTACCACCGAAACTCACACCCTCCTAACTCACCGATGTTGTCCGTGACACCCCAAACACCAAATGTATTCAAATTAATGAAAGAGGGAGGTCTGATCCAATACATCTGATACCTATCAAAATATTATCACTCTCGTGAATTCATGATTCAACTCGATGAAAATAGTTGGAACCGAAATACCACCTTATAAGATACCTCTTAGGGGAACACCACCATAGAGTTGTTCAAAGGTTGGAATAAAACCTCAACATCCAGGAACATCTCTCTCAAATCTATAACCTAAAAAAATGTAGAAACACTACTTCTCATCTCCCTCCTGTAACCTCACAAACTAAAAAATGAAACACCATCCAAACACATGGATTAGGGAGCCCCTTCCTCCATTCCATGATATTGTCTTCTTTGGGTGGCACTGACTTCTCCGCATGGGGTTAATCAAATACACATTAATTCATATTGATAGAGATAAGGTTCTCTCATCCCCAAAGATAGGAATTTTCACACAAAACAAGGGACACAGACACAACTTATCATACAGTAAGCATGGTAAAACATTACATCATAAGAAGGGCTCAAAGAAATCACAAGTTCAAAACATAGAACTACTCTGGGTACTGGGCATGCATAGTGCCTCCCATTCCTAGGTACTCCCCTTTAGGCCACCATGCCTCCACAACAAATGAACCAATGGAATAGTCCATCAACGAATCACCTTATCCCTACGATCCTAGATTCTCACCAGTCGCTCCAGGAATGTCGTATTGTCCTAGATATCCAACTCTCCCCAGTCGAGGATGTGGGTATCATCTTTCAGATACCGACAATTATGATATATATGAAGGATGATGTGGATCTTATCCAACTGCGGTGGTAACACCAGCTGACATGCCACCTTACCGACTCATCCCAACACCTTGAAGGATCTGCTGAAACCTAGGGATAACTTACTCCCCCTTCCAAACCTCCACTGTCCATGCCAAGGGGAGAGCCTCAAGAACACATGTTCCCCAACCTCGTACTTCAGGGGTCTCCTCCTAAGATATGAATACAAATTCTTCCGGTCCTATACCACATTCATCCTCCCACGCACAAGTTGACCCATCTTCATTGTACTCTGAACAATCTCTGAGCCAGGAACACCTACCTCCCCATCCATTGTATATCACACAGGTGAATGAAACTATATTTTGTATAAGGATTCAAATAGTTACATGCCAATGGTATAATGATATCTATTGTTGTGTGACAACTCTACCAGAAGAAAGTGTGATAACCAAGATCCACTAATGTCCAGAACACATGCCTGGTGTATATCCTCCAATGTCTGGAAGGTCTGATATGTGTGCCCATCTATTTAAGGATGTAAATTAGTGCTATGTAATATCTGGGATCCAAACACATGCTGAAATTACCTCGAGAATCGTGAGGTAAACCATGTATCCTGATCCAAGTCAATGGTTAAGGGAACTCCATGTAGCCCCACAACTTCACCCACGTACTTCTGTGCGAAGGAATGCACTACGCTCAACTCCTATATCACTAAAAAGTGGACTGATTTCATCAATTGGTCAACCAATACCCTAATAGATTCATATCCTCCCTTATCCCTTGGTAGTGCTATGATGAAATCCATCAAGAAATCATCCCACTGACACTTGTGACCTTCTAAAGCCTACAACAACCCACCAAGAACATGGTGTGTAGCCTTCACCTACAGACACACTAAGCACGTAGCCAAAAACTCAACCCTTTCCTGCATTACCTTGGTCCAACAAAACTATTCCCTCAGGACTTGGTATATCTTGAAAAATTATGGGTGCACCTATAAGGATGATCTATGGAACGCATGGACCCCCCCCCCCCCCTTTGCACATCCTCTCTGGGAAAAAAATCTTACTGCGGAAAACCATCTGATTCTTATTGTCCTCCGACGAATCTTCTGAAGCATTTACCTAGCCAACACGGTCACACATCACTTCGGTCTCTGAGTCCCTCCACTGAGTCTCCCCCATCTACCACATTATAAAGGAATGAACTGTCATATGAAATAGATATCCTCTACCACCTTCTAACCTTGCATCCAGCTGCAAGGATTCCAACTCCTATATTGTTCTCCAAGAGACCATAGACATCTGAACCACTTCCCTATGTGGCTTCCTACTCAAGGAATCAACTATGACATTCCGATTTACTAAGGTTTAGTAGATATCAAAGATGTCTTACTAGTGAAACTCCATAGACCTCCACTGCATGTGTTCTGGTCTTGCTGGTAGAAGGCATTCCTTAGGATCTTGTGATCTGTAAAGACCACAAGGCATTCCCCAATGAGGTAATACCACCACAACTTCACTGTGAACATCGCTTATGCATGCACCAGGTTGTGGGTGGAAAAGTTATGTTCATGAAGAAATAACTTCCTAAACCCATTAGAGATCACTCCCCACTACTGCATCAAAACACACCCCATTTCTAGATCAGAAGCATCACAGAGCACATCAACCATCACCCCTTCCTCATGAAACCTCAATACTGGGGGACTGACCAGCATCCCTTTCAGATAAGGGAATGCTATTTTGAATTGCCCACTCCAAGTGAAAGACATGTCTTTCTTGGGGTAAAAACATGTCTGCATACACCTAGGCCAACCCACCACAACACACTCTTCCCGAATTGTCATGGCCCATAATGAACCTCAGGTCGTCCCAACCTACTCGAAGAGACTTAGGCTACCTGGGAGATGGATCCGAATGTAGCTAATAACCTTCCACTTATAGTAATGTTGGAAAAATACCATCCCCAATTAAATGGGGGTGTTCAGCATGAAGTTCTCAACATGGGTGGGGTGCATATAAGAAACAAAATAACAAAATATTATACAAATACATAATCAAGAACTCATACCAACTTAAGTGTCCCTAAACCAACACCCAGCCCATTCATAACCACTCTCACGGATACCCCTACATGCATATGTACACAATAATAACAACCAGATTACAACCCATTTCTAGATAGCAGTTCCCCATTTTACCTGTTTTTATTATCATGTTCAAGTGTTTCCATTTAGAAATTCCTTCACCACTGGGAAAATAACATGCATAACCACATTCCAAAAAAACAACTGAAGGAAAAAATCCATTCATGTTTTTAAGAATTCACTCCCAGTTCTATTGTAAATGATATCTTCAAAATGGTATCCAGTGAGATCCCTCTATGTAATTGAACCGAAACAAGGCCCAAATTACTAGGCCTATAACATTTACTGCCAACTCCGCATAGGAAAAGATTCAAAAAACAACAAACTCTCAATCATAGATTCCATTCTCATCTATGTCACCCCACAAATCATCAAATATAAAAACAATTCATATCACCATAACAGAGCAAGGCTGATTTCTGATTTATCCTATGACATTAATTATGGTCTTTATTTCCATTCGGTTAACTGAGGTAATCATACAAGGGTTATTGTTCATTAAATATTTATTTAATCAACCTGGTTTATGTGATTAATCTTTTTTACATGCTGCAATCATTCAATCACTAAATCATCTATAAAATAGAGCTTCATTAGTTAACAATAAGGACCACCAACAACCGTGATTTTCAGTGTGCATGAGCCCGTAGCACTCACAATATAAAAATGAAGGTAAAACACAACAACATCAACATATCACCCCTACTTTCTTTTCAAATCCATCTATTAACTACATTAATGTTGGTTTTATCTAAATACTAAGGAAACATCATCATACTCACCCTGCATGATGTACAATAAAGAGAGGCGAATAAAGAACCCCTAACTAGATGATCATGGGTCAAAGTATTCTCCTTTTCCCACAAACTGTGGTCGCACGATAGGAAACAAAACGAATAACCAAATATGAGGTCTATCATGCAGGAATTACTCATCTCTAGAAGAGGGACTCCAAGCACACCAAGAGGGAACAAAAGAGACTAAGGAAGAAGATCTTGGAGTGATATAAAAGGCCAGATTCTATAGTTACATGATATGCGATTTTGAATTTCTTGAAAAGAAGACCGTGATTTGACCATTCGGCTGGGAATTTTCACACATTAAAATTAATTGATATTTAATAATTCCTTCAGAGATAGTGAGATAGACCATCTCATATTAGAGATATTATTAGTTACATTTAAATTGAAGAAAATTCATAATAGTAGCGTAACTAGAAACACAGAAAAGTGATCTGAAACTTATTAAAATTCCACATGCATTGGTAAAACATAGGTCTGCCCTCTCTTCAGGTACCTAATATATAATTTATCATCCTTAAAATGGTCTTAAATCACTTTAAAGAGGTAATAATACTTAAAAGACACATTATGGGAAAACTAGGGAAAGAAACCTCCCACCCCTCAGTGGCACTGATAGGTTGTGGCACCGATCGAAGATACACTGATAGATGACACCGATAGGCGAAATCATGGTGACACCATGCCACCAACACTAATTCCCTCCGGACTCATTGATGGTGTCTAGGACACCCCAAACAACATAATTTGACAAATTAATGGACCAGGGATGTCCTAGATATTACAGGAATCCTTTTTTATCTTCTTGGGGTTATACCATGATTATATTCTTATAAAAACCACTTCATTCAATATGGTTTATGCTATGATGAAGTGATTAAATGATTATGAATCCTATATCTTTTCCAAAAGTAATGATGTGATGGATTTTTCGTGAATCCGATTTCATTTAATGGGCCATGATATGATGATGGTTTTATAATCTTGAAGAACACATAAATATAGATTTAATATTTATATCAGTGGGAAATATATCTACCTATAATGCATTGGGAAACTATTTATATTTAATGAGATACACTGGGATGGAATGGGAGGGGGTGAACCTAGTTGTGAAAGGGATATTGTCTTCTTTTATAGCCTTTTTAGTGAATCATGACTACTGTGATGGTTTTGTGAGTCAGCGCATTCCACTATAACATACATTTCATTTATTCTTGACTAATATAGAAGTGATTTTATATTCTTATGTGTATTCCAAAAATCTATATCTTATGCCACTGTAATTCCCACATCGATCATGTTCATTGAATTCCTTTTGATTCAGGTATTGTTAACTAGTAATATATATTCCATGCATCATGATTATTATCTTTTATATGACGTTTTTGGTTTTCTAATGTTATTCCCAAGTTATCATATCATCATTATATTTCTATTCTTATGAATTCCCATTTTTTTACCCATAATGGTCATATAAGATCACGATTTCTAATCTTTCCTTTCCCAATGTTATGTAGAAAATTATTATGTATGATATGTCTATGAATTTTTCTAGTTATGATGATTATAATGGAAGATTATGTAGATTACCTATGGATATGTTGTTTATGTTTTGATGTTTCGAAATAAAATAAACTATTACAGTCTGTAGTTGTGTGTTTTTGTAATATAGTGAATATTTATAAATAAATGATATAATATTACTATATGATACGACTGGGTCTCTATTGTTAGTATAAGAGGATATATTTATTTATCCTTTGGAATCATGGTTGAGAAATCAATATTTTCTTCCCTAAAAACATGTCTATTTATATGTATTAGGTGAGTCAATGTATACGAAAATGTCATTATATTTTGGTAAATTATATATCAAGTGTTTTTAATAAATTACATCTATTGATGGATACTAAAAGTGCAAGTGGAACAACATTGAGGTATGTAGGGGTAATAACTATAAAAGGACAGATTCATCTAGACTCAATCATCTCCTAGTTCACAATAATGGATCTTGTTTCACACATTGATTGACACTCATAGGGGATATGTTTTAGAAATTCATAGTGAATTTTTGAGGTATAGTGAAGTATTTAAATAAAATATGATTATGTAAATCCTAATATTAAACTATTTTTTTATAATAAATAAGTTGTTTCCTTGATTTTGACACCTTATATATGATGTTTCATTATTACAAGGGTTTTAGTCATGATTATCATTTACTAAAATATGGTTATTTGTTTTAGTCAGTGGATAGAACTAAAAGGAACCATGTTAATGTTCAAAAAAATATAAAATGAAAAGATTTTCCACCTAAGCATCGAAATTTTATGGGAGATGGAACGAAAAATACAAGGTCATAGAAAAATCTCAATATGAAAAGCATGCAGAACATAAAAATAAAAAAAGAGGTAACAATAATATATTGAGTCCTTCATAAGGAAGCTTTCACCTTTTGATCAGTTGGTATTCTAAAAAACTATATTATTAATAATGGTTGAGAACCACTTGAATTTTATTTTCCATTCACTAGTGTTGAGAACATGAAAACATCATTTTGGATGTCTTCCCTTTGTTAGGTTAAGTGGATCAACGGTAGACTCTTAACTGGGGTATGAGGCTAACAAATACAATTGAATCCACATATTGGGACAATATAAATAACTTTTAATGTAAATACATTCCGTGTATTCTTTGTATGATGATGGTGACCAAGTTACATGATCTCAAGAAAAACCATGCTTAATCTATTGTTAGCTATGATTCATAATTTAAACTTATTGCAAGGCACACTTCTAGTATTGTCATCCACCCTGAATATATGGTCGATAAACTATTCACTATAAAAAAACCATGTATCCAAAATATGGTAGACATATGTGTATTTAGTATATATGAAGAGATTTTATGATATGTTATCAATGTGTAAATGGAGGTTTGTTTTATATATAAATTTCACTATTTTGATAAGTATTGAAAAATACAATTCAATGGAAAATATAAGAACCATAGAGAGAAATAGATGAGATTTGATTTATGATCAAAGTGTTCAAAGAATGAAGGAGGAAATTTTATTAAGGGTTATAGAAAATGTTTTACGTGTGGGAGGAAATGTCATCGAAAAATTAATTGTGGAAGTGATGGGAAGGTTTTATGTAATTCTAAAAATAGAGATAAATCTGTATAGAATACACCAAAAAAACATGAGTGATTCAAATTTACATAGAATGGGAACTATGATAAACATTTCCCAAATTTGAATGTTAATTATGATGATGATCATTTGGACACTATTATGTTGAGGTACAAGGGGAAATAATATATGATCACTATTTATGATTAGGGGAGTGATGATGAAAAGTTGAAAGGTAATAATACCATCCACTCTAAAACTGATAATTTCTTATGTGACTCCAGATCTACCCTTTCATTAATATCTATACAATTCTATATGGGAATCATGATTCCACCAAAATTATTAAATTTATAATTAGAAGTGAAAACCTTTAATAGTATGATGATGAAATCTCAAGTATATGTTTCTTATCTAATTTATATTGGTTGGAATATTCTTCCTGCAAATCATTTCATCCATAATCTACTGTAATTATATTTCACATTAGAGAAGGATTGGATTTTATACATAATTCCATCATCAATTTTTTAGGATGGGATGTAATTTTTGATGTTTCATTCTAAAATATGTTCATATATCAATGAGATGATAATTACATGATTCTGATGGAGTTCAAATACATTGTATGCATCTTAATTCCCATTAATAATTGTTGTTTATCTCATATGGTTGCGGAGATACTCAATATTGATGATATGAAAATAGTGTTGGAATTTTTTGACGTATTTCTAAAATCTTTTTCTATACTACCACAAAAAAGTAATGTTGAGTTCTCAATAGAACTCATACCTGATTCCACCATAATTGTAAGTAAACCCTTTATAATGGCTAGGATTGAGATGTAGGAATTTAAGAATAAGCCTTGGGAAATAATTGAAAAGGGATTCATTCAGCCATGTTTGTCTCCTAGGGGTGAACAAGTAATTTTGTTAAAAATAAATATGGATCTATGTGAATATTAATTCACAATCAGGTGATTAAAAAGATCAATATTATAAACATGTATCCTCTTCCAAATATTTATGTCTTGTTCGATCAACTAAAGGGAGCTCAATATGATTCCAAGATTCACCACTGATCTAGATATCTTTTTTTACGGGTCATAGATGAGGATATTCAAAAGACAGAATTCCATACAAGGTATGTACACTATTAATATATAGTGATTCCATTCATTCATTCTAATTCTCATTCAATATTCATTGATTTAATGAATAGAGTAATTAGATATTACACCGATCTATTTTTTATATCATTTAGGTGATATTTTTATCTACTAAAAGAGAAATGATGTTGATGATGATAAATTGATGACTATTATAAAGACCCAACATAAAGAGAAAGTATATGGGAAAAATAAATTTTATTATTTTGGAAGAAAAGTGAATCAATTTTGGATCATATAATCACAAGATATGGTATATCAGTACAACCATCGGTGAAAGAGTCCATTGAATCTCTCCATATAATAAAAACAGTGATAGATATCCATTGTTCTCTTATTATATATGTGTTCTAGATAATTTATTATTACTATATAATCCTCTAATGAAGTTAACATGGTAGGTATCCATGTTCTTCTAGACATATGAATGTGGAGAAAATTTCATGGAACTGATGTGAATAATTGTCAAAAGAGCCATGTGTACATTACCCCATAGTATAGAATGGTTTTTAATCTACTTTGATTCATCCCTGAAGGTATTGTGATTTCATCTTATGTATTATTTCATGGTGATATCATAACCCACATGATAATTGATGTTTCATGATAAAAACTATCCAACTCAATATTTGGATCCAACTATGGTAATTTTTTCATTAATGATATAGAGGCATTACCTTTATGGAGAAATGTGTGAAATATATTACAATAATATACATGTAATGTATATATTAACAAATATGTATTTGAACATGATCTAGGGAAGATATATATATTTGATTAAAAATTATGACTGGTCAATACATTACATCCTTGATAAAGTGAACAATGTTTTTGATTCTTTGCGTCGAACACAACATGTTAGCATATCTACGATGAGAAATAGAGAAGATCCAATATTAGTATATTTGAAAATGATTTATCTATAAATTTTAAAGGAAGGATAAATATATTTTCATTCTCAATTGAATGTTCAAAAATCAATCCTTGTGATAATTAAAGATTTGAATAAGGATGATTTAGAGATGAAAAATAAGGTTAGAGATTTTCTTGTGCATAACCCTAATCTTGATGGAATGATATGGTTCATGAAATGGATATGTGTTCTATCCATATTGGAACGTAAGTAATTGTTAGGGAAGATCATGGTTCTTCATTTTCCATTCAATCATAATTTATGATGTTGTATAAATATTTGAATTTTATTTTTGGTGGGAAAGAAAGTTGAGAGATATCACATTATTTGTATCTAGGATCTTGGTATGTCATCAAGTTAATGATTAATGATCATGGTCTAAGGGGATGTTATATCAATTTCCCATTCCAAAATGGAATTTTGAAAACACCACCACTTACTTTATCATTGCACTCCACAAAATATTCAAATGTTATAATTCAATATTTGTTGTAGTTGAACATATTACTAGGTAATCACAAATAATTTCTATCATAGAATAGTTTTTTTGATCATCATTCGAGGATATACATTTAAAAAGTGGTAAGGTTTAATGGATAAACAAATTACATTATGTCTGGTCAATAGCAGAGGTTTACCTCTAGATTTCAATTAATAATTTAGCAATATCATTATATATAGTTGAGTTTAAATGTTATGTATCATCATAAAACAGATGTCCGATGTAAAAAAGATTCACAACCAATATGATATATGGAAATTTTGTTATTTGGATTGTAATGGTGGCTTGGATCAACACCTTCATATAGTTTATTTTTTTTATACTATAATAAATTTCACTCAGGAAATTAGATGAATGCTTATGAACCAGTATATATAAATTAATATAGATATATGATAATATGGAATGAATATTCTGAATGAAATAAATTGGAACATGATATTTTGGATGAAATTTTGGGGAAGGTTAAACCCATTTTGTAAAACATCAAGGCATATCAGATTCAGTAGAAAATTTGTGTTGATAATTTTTGATGTGATCGATAATTTAAATTTGGTGACATGATGATTTTAGGAATATAACCATGAGTAATTTTATGCGATTCTAGAAAATATGGAAACTAATACCTAGGTATATTGGTCATTTTGGAATTTTTGATCATATCATGGAGGTTATATATATCTTGAAAATTCAACCAAATATAAATCAATTCCATGATATGTTAATTATAACTATCATGAGGATATACTAACCTAACCATTCACATGTATTATACATAATTTTCATACCAATGGATAAGTATATTTCTCATTAGAAACTACTGGGGAATATTATTGATCATATAGGGAATGTTATATGAAAAAAGACCACAAACATGGTCAAAATGTTATTGTGAATCCCATAGATTATGTACACTATGTAGGAAGATGAGGATATCATGAGGTAGAATTGTCCTCATTTTTTGTACAAATAGATGAATTTTGGGGGATAAACCAATTTTAAGGTTGTGTTGAATGTAACACCCTATGTTTTTATGAATTATTATTATTTATAATAAATTAAACTTCCTCGATAGCTTGTGTTATATACGACGTCGTGTTTATCTGTTGTTACACATAAAATATTTTTAAGAAACCATGATATACTAATAATATAGTTCTTTAGATATATCAATTATATCCTATCCATTTAAAGTTTTTGTATGAATATTAATAACAACTTTTTAAATATAATTATTATGGTCTTGTATAAAGAAAACATATTGATAAAAATGAACTTAATATTTTTAAGAAATTTTATTTTATAAAAAAATAGAAATATTTTTGTGAAAATTAATTAAATTTATTTTTGACATTTTAGAAAATATAAAAAATAAAATAAACATCAGTTATTAAATCAAAATTTCAAAACTATTATTGGATGAATTTAATTGAGTTTTAAGAAAAGTTTTATTTTTTGATAAATTATGAATATTATTTTAATCCAATTAATAACTACATTATTTTATTAATTTATTTAAAAAGAAAAGTATTATTTTAATTTTATTATAATGTAAATTTTGTTCATATATTCATCCATTAATCTAGTTTTTTTATTGAAATGAATTTCATATTGAATTTCATAATACAAAATTTTTAATATTTTGAGCAGTTTCTCTTTAAAACATACATTCTCATCACGTATGTAGATTAAATTTTATATTAAAATTATTCATTTATTTGAATGGAATTAATTAAAATGTATTACCTATTTTGAATTAAAATAATTTATATTCTATAATTTGATCATCTTAATATTTGAACAACATTAATAAATGAAATTACAAAAATGTTTTTGAGTGGTAAAGATAATTATGGGTTTACCGAGGAGTTAAAATAAATATATATTAGTTCAAAATAACCATACAAATTTCCAACACCCATTGGCAGAAAATATTTGAATATTATTTCTTATGGACAAGTTATTTCTAAATTTTTGGCACACTTTGACGTGTGAAACTGTGGGTGGAATTCAATCATTAAAAAATTTACAAATGTTCTGCTCACCTAACATATAAATGGCCACCCATTAACCTCTAAAATTAAAAATTTAAAACACTTTGGATAATCCAAAAACATCCTAAATAATTTTCCATATTCACTCATCTCATCATAGAGGCCTTATTTTGGACATAAATCAATCAAAGGATGTCTTTTGGTGAGAACATAAGGAGGATATGCAAAGAAGAGGTAATCATCAACACATGTTTTTTTATTTCCTCCTCAACCAAATTATATTATTATTATTATACCATGATGATATTAAAACATACCTATATTTTATATACTTATATATTTAATGTTAATGTAATTACTTGAAAACATCTTCACTTCCACCATATGGGTTGTGAAATCATCATTCATCTGTAAAGCGAACTACCACCTCACAATCCGATGTTTGTAGTTTTTTTATTTCAAAATTTAAAGGATGGAGAAAATTAGGGATTATATATATATATATATATATATATATATATTATTTATGAAATGTTTTTTCTTTTAGAATTATTATATCGCACTTACCTTCATAATATAATTTTTGTGGGAATATGATTACGCTTATCCTATGTACGACCGAATAATGGCTAGCAATGTGATGCGATTCAATCCTTATTTAAATAGAATATAATATTAGTGGGTTTAATGAAAATATATTTTATATACAAAATAAAAATACTTAGGTAATGAAAATATATAATTTATCATTATTTATATAAATGTAATAAGAAAATTGAAACAGTATTCATTTTTCACATGACCTACCATATCCATGAACGATGTATTTCATTTTATATCACTAAATATAAAGCATTACTATGAATATATATAAAAAAATATATTATTTTTTATCATGGTTATAATTCTAGATATTATTAAATCATCATAAAATTAATAGGACCCAAAATGAAAAATCAAAACATACAAGAAAAAACATTGGTCATTAACCGAAACATAACATAAACCTGGATTTGATAAAAAAAATAGAAATAAATGGCCATAAGAAAATAATATGTGGTATTATATATATAAATATGGTTTTTATCCACTTTTAATAAGATTATATTTATCATATAGGGGGATCAAATGTGTAAGATATATGTCTTGACTTAAGGTATGGGATTTTTTTCTCCATTTGTTTTCTTTGAGATGTAAATTATGTTATACACCTATATTCATTAATGAGGTGTATATAAGGCCCATTTAACATGAAATATCATCATTTTCTTATATTAAAACAAATAACCTTAAATTTTATGTTATTCTATCAAGGGTCTTACAATTCAATGCTACAAAATTGGTAATGATTTTATGTTAAAATATCATCATTTATAGGGATTGACTATGAATATCTTAAAAATCATAAAATATTATGATCAATATCTAAATAAATTCATGATTCTTCTTATCCTTGTGTTACTCATGGTATTTTCAGCAAATAGTACTATTTTACACTCTTATTTCCTTTAAATAATTGATAATATATTTAAGAAATATTATATGTATTTCTCTATTTAGATGGAAATATACGTTCTTCCAAAAACCATGATTTCTAAAAATGGTTTCAAAAAAGGTTTACTATTAAAAAATGATTTATAAATTTAATTTATACCAATGATTACATTTTTTTAAAATTATTTTAACTGAATCATCATGTCATTTCCAAAAAACAATTCTTTTCATTTTTACCTAAAATGTAAAAATAATATTTTTTAAAATTGAACTACCTGAACAAAAATTACCTTAATCATGAAATTTTTTAATAAGAAACATACATTAGATGTTTTAATGGAATGTTTCAATGAACAATAATTAATTTTTTTTAATATATATTTTAATACATAAATTTTATTTTTCTCAAGAAATGTTTTATAAGATATATCAAAAATATTTTATATATAAGAAGACATATATATACATTTGATATTCTATAATCACCCAACATTGGGTCTACATAACTAGTTACCCAATACGTTTGGTCACATGGACTCAAGAAAACCTCCCAACAAGCCAAATGCAACCAAATAGAAGAAGGTTGTAAGGGTGGTATAGTGGGAAGCCTATACACTCATTTTAGAGTATCACAATGGATAAAAAAAGATTCAATAATCATAGGAATTATAGCATAAGCAATCAAAATCAAAAAAATATTGAAGCATAAATAAATCTATATGTAAGTAGTGTAAAAAAAAGATAAAATGAACAAAAAAATATAATTAGAAAATTATTCAACTAGTGTTTTTAATAAATGATGCAGGGAAAGATCTAACAAATGGGATAGGCATGTACAACATTATATAAAAACTAAAAAATAAAAATATAAAAAATACCTCCATAAGCATCTCGAGCCTATGATCGATCTTCTACTCATGATCACTATTTATGAAAGAATGTCAAAAACAGAAAAAAGACCTTTTCCTTCATCAATAAATATAGGAAGATAGTCTTCTTGGGTACCAAAAGAAACTCATATAAGGGGTGATATAGAAATCTTAGTAGTGTATACACATAATATGAGTAGTGTTCATAACTAAAAACTGTGTAGGTATAAATAGTAAAGTAAACAATGATTAATATATATATAACCTCCCCTTGAGATCCCTAAAGACATGTGTTGTGTCTACCTGGTTCACCTCATTGATGGAAGGTGCCTGATCATGTCACTATATATATAAATTATATATATAGTTTTGTTATATATTTTATACAAAAATATAAACCAAGTATGTGAGGAAGCCTAATTTTCATATACCATGAACAGTAGTGCTATATGTATTGGTGAAAAAATTACATATCAATACCAGCCTAATGGGCCAAAAATGTCATGAAAAGGGTACATGACCTACAACACAAGAAGAGTGATTGATGGAACACATAAATACTCAAGATATGGAGTGGTCCAGCATGGAAACACTATCTCATGGTATGTGGCATATAAATCTCCTCGCCCATATCATAACACTAGAATGAGACGTCATTCTAATCACTTGATGAAAGGGAGCGAGATAGCACCATTATCAAAACGTAACATATAATCATGAACTAGCCTCTAAAAGGCATATTATTATATCAATGGAATGGGTAATTCTATCCAATCCATATCACCCATATATACCATATATATATAAGAGACATGTTTCCATTTATCAAAATAATATATGAGTCATTACCTCTCATATATTCTTTTAGTAAAAAAATCCATTTCATGTATTAAAATTTAAAGAAGAATTTATTTGGAATATGAAAATTAATGTAATTATGTATATAATTAAATACATGAGTCAAATAACTCTCATGCATTTCATTATCCATTTCACTTAGTCAATAATATTTAACCCACTAGAAAACAACAAAACATGCCAAACAAGCCATATGTATCATGTATAAATTGGAAGGGTCATGGTAAATTCATTCAAATGATTCCATCATCTTTCAAAATACAACATATAAATATCCATTCACCATATCCAATTCATTAAAATCATTAAGACATGTAAAACCCATTACAAAGGCACTAGTGTAAACTTGAAGGTCACATATCCTATATGACAATTTTCTAGTTGGGAAAATCAAAGTATAAAGGTACAAAGAACATGGAGGTGGTCAGGTATCATTTAAATATATGTTTATAAACAGAATTTTCATTTAAAAACTTATCTATAAGTTACAATAGAGGTTTATACATTTTACACCAATCAGATAAAGTGATATTTCATTGGAAATCACAAGGGATGACCTTATATGGTACGTGAAACCCCTAAACCACATATAATGGATAAATACACATTTACTAAAGAGAAATTTTCAATAATAAATTAAGGAATATATATTATTGATATTTTAGGAAACTGCTGGCATTTGGAAAAATGACATATTTATGAATCGTCAAAAAGTTGGGTGGAAAAAAGATGACCACCTAGCACAAGGATTTAGATGATAACTCACAAAATATTGACCTCATATTTGAATAAGGTTGGAAGATTCCTGAGAAATAGTAAAAAATGGATAATATAACATGTGATCCAATTTCTATATAGTGAAATATATGTGAAGGAAAATTGTGGTAAGAGTAAGAGAACAAGGGAGATTAAAAAATAGATTTGTAGCTCTAGACCGATCGAGAAACGGAAACTAGATATAGAATATATCTCAATGAATATCTCTGGGTGTTCATGAGCTCAATGGAGAGAAGAAACCATGGATATTTTTCTTGATAAATAATGGATAAGGAGAAATATGATTAATAATTAGATGATGGTGAAATTCTAAATTCACCACAAATATAAAAAGAACATGGTTAAGGTGCACATTTTGAAAACTGTGTGAATACTCTATAGGAACCCTCTAGTCAAAATCTAGTAGGTGTTGCAATAATTTGTTACATAGACCTTATAGGGTTGGGACAAAACAAACACCTTACATAATACCTTGTATATAACTAAATGTTTTCAGATAAACTATGTGGAATGGGAGGCACAATTAAAATAATCTATGCAGCCTAGTATATAGCCCATTTGTTCTATTTTCTAGGTTCTGAACTAGTTCTGGAAGCTACTTGGACCTTCCTTTGGCCATATAACATTATTTACATGATTAAATAAGGGTTTAATTTGTGTAAAATGATCTATATATTTATTGAATATATGGGTGTGACAACCTATCCTCTATAAAAAAACATGTCTCCATGTTGGCCATGTGAGGGTAAATGGCTATTGTGAGCATAGAGTTCTGGCCATTTATAATAAATATTAGCTTCCCTCTCCATGGCCTCATCCTCTACATGATAGTGCATCATTAGCTACCATAAAAGGGGAAAACCTTCTTTAGAGTTTTTTCATGCTCTGAACAAAAATAAATATGGGGTAATCCTCAAAAAAGTATTCAAATCCAATTGGACCTCATTAGGATGAAAGTTGTTTGTTGGGTCTAAATTGTATCAGTGAAGCTGAGATACGTGAAATACATCATGCTTGGATCAGTGTATATAAGGATGTTTCAACTAGATTTCCATTGGTCTGATCTGTTTGACAACCTTGAAGGGTCCAACCAAAAATGTAGAGAGATTAAACTACATATATATATTTCTATTCCCTAACATGGATAGTATATTCAATAAAAAAATCTCATACATAAAACTCCGTAGGTCATAGGTGCTTTTTCCTATATGACTGACATATCAACTATGGTATCCACACGCACATTCTGATCACTTGGATCATTTATGTTGTCTCATCAATGAGATGTGTCCCAAGAATAACTGCTTCATCTACCTTTAACCCGCACATAGATGAGTGTAAATTTGTACCATATAAGGATTCATAAGAATCCGAATCGATGGTATAATAATATATATTGTTATATGAAAGCCCGATATAAGAGAATTCATTTCTCTTAGGAACCTCCAATGTCAAAAAAACACGCACTGATCTTGTACTCTGAAACATTAATTGTACACTATGTATATCCATCAATCTATGGGATATAGTCCATTATCAGAAGAACTTATGTACCCAAGGCCATTCATGACCAATTCTCAAACCATGACATGAAATTAGTGTGTTTATTAGATATTTTTGAACACAGACCTCTATAAAGGCGTACATCAACTATGAAATAAAATCATCATAGCTCATATACCAAGAATGTCCCTTACACAAGTAATCTGTGTCTCAACATTACCAAAAAATTAATGGAAACCCACACTATATTGTTACTGTGATGTGATCTGGGTAGAATGGTCATGAAGTCTATAGAAACATCAACAAATTTCCATTTGGGAATAGAAAACAATTATAGATGTCTATCCTAGCATTGATTTTATGCCATCAACTACTAAATAGTTAAACATAGAGTGAAGAAGCAAAAAACTTGGGGTTTTATACTATACCACTAGTACTAGTATCGTAGATCTAAATAATATTTTCTCACATCAATTTGAACTGTACATTCTATGGCATGGAATTCCCACAATAAATCCCCTTATATGCTGGTTGGTACCCATACACTGCCATGAAACAATAATGTGTCATCCCCATTAATGGTCCAATAAGAAGTTGTATCATCACCTGATCACTTTCCCATAGGACCAGAACTTCAAGATTGGATGGAAGTCTCATTCATACCCATTATAGAATAGTTTAATTAGCCACTATGGTTGAAAAGATAGTCTAACCATGTTCCTCTTAAAGATCAATAATATTCAAAGAGAATATGGACATAAGATACTATTTGATACTAGATTTTGGAATAACCTATGTCTTAGTCATCCAACTTAGAGCATCGAATTCTAAATTTACCAATCATGGAGTGTAGGAAAGCTCAAAATAAAATTATTGTAGGTAATCATCCCACCTGAGTTATCTTAGATTCATATCCCCTTTTAGGAGGATGTATTTGAAGATTTATTATCCCTTAATACCATCAAATGGTCTCCCATATGGTAATGTATCAAATAGTGTAATGTGTTAACTAAAACAACATGATTGAGGTAGTTTTCTAGATAATTTCTCTTTTGAGGCCTCAAATGACAATACCCATATGGAAACTAACTCATCCAACATCAGGAATTCTCCAAGACTGATAAATTATGAGTCATTTTATAAAATATAGATTCTTATTGGCTCTGGATAAATCAATATCCGTGAATAATTATGTCTTCCCTTCAAATCTATAATGAATTATTCACAAGCATATAAAAAATTTCATTCCCTTAATTATCATGCCCTTCTGTAGAACATCAAGGCGTTATAAATCCTGGATAAAGGTTTTGTCATATTTGGAATTTCCCAAGAAACAATGAATTTAAAATTAATTATTGGGATGATACTAGTAAAATAAATCTCTCACTTTCTTAGGGTCTACAGAAACTAATAACCCCGTGATAATATTACCCATGAAGTGAACCTTCTAGATCTAAATGTGGAATTCACTGAGCATAGAATTGATCTTATGATATCTTAGTGTAATCAACATGATCTCAAGATGAGTTTCATGGTCATATATAGATCATTAATATATCAAGATATCTCCATAAAAACTAATACAAATAAATCTTGATATGTGTGGAAAACCTGATTAATAAAATCAATAAAGGAAAAATGTATGTTAGCGGGTCCGAACGACATAACTAGGTAATTATAGAGACCATAACTGCTCCTATAAGCTATGAGTGATATGTATGAGTTTCTGACACACACTTGAAGATATGTTGATGTCAAATATAAATTTGAAAAAAAAATTCTCTTCATGAAGCTGATCGAAGAGGTTGTATATTCTATGATGTGGATAACGATTATTTACCAAGAGCTGGATTATGTGATGGTAGTCCACAAAAATCTTGTGGGTATTGTCTACCACAATGGAAAATACAACTGGTCAATCCCATCCAGATGTGATGGGGAATATAAATCATTTATCATCAATATCTTCCAACATATTCATGAGTACTAGAAGCTCCTTAGGTTCCATCCTACAAAGAAGAATGGTCACTACTGATACCCCAAGAACAAGATCAATATTAAACTCTACATATTGAAAAAAAGGTATACCAATTAATTCATCATTAAGGATGTATCTAAAACTCTCAACTACTAGAGAAAATATAATAATATGTAAACACACATAATTTAGATAATTATTAGTGACCAGTGCTATCACAATACCCAGCCTATTTTTATTTTTCCCTGGTCAGAAATAATTCTCATCCCATTCACCCTTATAATATTTTTTAACACTATATGGTAATGTAAACATAACTATTTGACAATAAATGTCAATCTGGGATCAATAGGGAACTACCCAATCCATACTTATGATTATTTCAATGCATATCATGTCATGGAAGTACAAATTCATTATTAAAATGTAATTACCTATCTCAACGGGAAATTCCTTAAAAAGGGGAACCTCCTTAGAATGGATACCTAATAGTGTTCCAAGAATAATAACATAATTAATGTGAATAATATCGAGGCCCATATATCCCATTGTTCTCTTCGGAATGAATGAGTGAGACTCACCTATCTGAAATAAATAGACATTATGATGCAGGTAATATGAATAATATCTTATAAAATAGAACATTCGATGCTCTTCTCATGCAGCTGGCGCATGAAAACATGTAATTGGCATGTTCCAAGGCCCTCAGTTAGTACTGAACTACCATAATAAATCCCTCTCAGGTGGCACTGATAATCATAAGTCTGGACGCATATGCCTCCAACAGGAACTCAACCTAATCCAATGGTGGTATTACAGTTGTCAAACTTTGGTGATCCTACTAGCCCTATTCAATATTAAAGAGTTTCTCTATATCTCTTCTAAATAGACACTAAGGGGAACGTACTATAGAAATAATGGAGATGAACCATTCTTCTAAAACCTCTTCACTCCACTGCATCTTGGGTACAATGAAAGCTGATGTGTCCCGGCATTCAAAACTGGGTGAAGATAATGAAACTCTCTGTGTGGGGAGATTGAAAGATTCAAACTCCATGAGTAGTCTCATAATTACTATATCTCCTAGAATATGAATAAATAGAAGATCTAGGTGCCCAACCATTTAGACACACACCTTTAACAACCCTAATGTTCTTCTATATTATTATGTATTAATTAGTGATTTTAGAAATGGTGGGAAATCGGAACATGTTGACCTTTGTTTGGATGGCATATACTAGGACATCCATAATAATCCCAATGATCATATTATTATCAAAAACTATACTGGGGGAAACTAACTGGAGCTTCATGGAATGTCAATAGTATTCAATAATTGACATGATCCCTTACTGTATGTTCAGGAATTATCTTTCTCTATAAACCCTCAGATTCTTGTGATAGAATTAGTTATAAAAAGATGGTATGAATATCAACCACGACCTTATCATAATTTTTATCCACGCAGGTGATAATGTCCCACATTTTCTTATCTAAATAATATAGAATATAAGAAGTTATCTTAACTCTCTGTATAGGATGCATCTACAGATTCTTAAATATAGATATGATCTTTTTGTAAAAAGTAATTTTATGGTCAGGTCTTCTATCCCCCAAGAAGGTTGGTGGAATACTCTACATAAACTCACAATAAAACTCTACCATTATGGGGGAAAGCTAAACTACACATTTCACAGACTAAACCATACACATAATTCCCTCTCAAAACTGGGCGTATGTTCCATTAACTATAACATAAAGAGGATTAATAGATGCCTATACTAGAGGAATCATTTATAGATTTGGATCCTACACCTTATATACATGATCCTCATTGACTCCTGGGCATAAAACATGTGGAAGTCATGGTTTCATGGAACTACAATTTTAAACAAACCCTTTAGAGGAGATTTAATAAATTTAGAAGATTACGCATATCAAAATATGAAATGAGTAAGGCCTTAATATAAAAATACTCACACCTCCCTTTCTTCTTTAAAATCAAGGTCTAGGTGATTGAACAGACCATCACAAGCCATAATAATGATGAAATACACCACTACCTACAACGATGGTCAGGTTTAGGTCAATGTTTGAGAATCTGACATATGAAATATGGTATTTTTTCATTATAATTCTTATTAATTTTGAATTTATGATTTTCAAATGATTCAAGAAATTAATATTGTTGAATTAATTCATTTTCCATATTCAATTAACAATTCCCTATACACCATAAGCATCGAATATGGAATCCTATTCATCCACACCATAACTTGTTCCTGCTCATGCGGCTGATGGTTCATCACCCAATGTGACACAATTTAAGGCTTATGGAGTTTTATTTAACCAATTAAAGTAAAACTTTCAGGTTAAGTGAGGAACATTAAGTGTAAATTATGTTTCTCATTACCTTCATGAAGTGTCAGCTCCATTCAATATTACTATGGAACTAACAACATAAAATCATAAAAAAGTCTAAAACTAAACGTTTTTTGGAAAAATAAATTACCAATTAATCATAATGTTCTAATGAAGATTCATGATTTTATAATAAAACTCATTTCACTAGGAGATTGTAAAGAAATAAAAATTTTAATAACAAAAATATCAATGAAATTAAAACTCATGTGTGTCACCAAATTGTGAAATAACATCAACAATAACAGGAAATAATAGAACAATAATTATAATTCATGAAACTAGAGGTTTACCGCAATCATTGTATCATGACCCCCAAGAATGACCTATGACCATGTACCAAGAGTTCCTTGTCTCCAATATATTGTCTCCAAATTGAAATACAAGAATTTATAATATTATGATAACACTCTGTAACATTAAATTCTACATTCCACATGACCTATGCACCGAACTGATGGGCTATATGGCCTCAAATGTGCATCCCCATATGCCAGAGGCTGCCGAATAGTAGTGATGTTGTATGGGTGATGCAATGGTTGGAATATAAACTCACGTATGATTATCACGTCTATTAAAATATGTAACAATCACTAGTGGAATAATATAGTAAATAACAAGAATCAAAAAAACTGCTGATGAAAAACAAACATCCTAATAAGTTGGTAGAAGAATACATTTATAAACTTAACAATAGAATATAATAACCAAAATTATCACTAGCCATGTTTGATACCTTATTCATGGAATGTTGTAATAAAAAATGATCATTAAAGTACACAATTATATACAAAATACAAAAGTGGAAAAAAGAACAAATATCTCCATATGTATCTCAAGCTTATACTAGATCCTGTACACTTGATCTCTAACAAATCAAGAAATTAAAAATCATATAGCATGGTCTTTTTATATACCAATACATATAGGAAGATAGTATTTTAGGTATCAATGGTTGCCCAAGTAGGGTGTTAGTCAAAAATCATAGTTGGCCACCACCAACTGTGTCTATGTGTAATCTAAGCAGTGATCATAAATAAATAGTGTGTATGTATAAACAAAAAAGTGTATCAATGTAGAATAAATAACTCACCACCAAATCTGGTTCCAAAAGGACAATAGGCTGGTCTACATACTTTATCTCATTGATGGAAATGTGTGTGATCATGTAAATATATATATAATATTATTTATAATAATAGTTTTAGTTTAGTTCTATATTTCAAACATCTATAAAAACCACGTGCAAGAGGATTCCTAATAGACACATACAATGAATATTAGAGCTAGATAGACATGGGCATAACTGAAATATCCATACTAATCTAACAAGCCTAAAATCCCAAAAAGGTACATTTCCTACATCCTAATAAGTTTTATATACATAATAATTCAATTCTCTGGATAAAGAGTGTATCATCATGTAAAAACTCTATCATTTTACATAGCATAGAGATTCCATTAACCATATTATATCACTTGTGCGAGATGCCAATCACATCACCCATTTCATGGAAAATGATTGAGATGTACTCAATGATTCTCTTACCATCATGTCTCAACCTATAAAATGGAATATTATAATATAACATGAATGGGGAATTACCTCCTATCAATCTCTTTCATTTATCCCATACACATATAATATATGAGGGATTAACTATCATATATACCTTTGGTAAAAATATCAATTTCATGCATTAAATCATAATGAATCATTTTATGGAATAAAAATTTGAATATATATATATATATTTCAATAAACTAGTCAAAGATATATCATTCATGCCATTATCTATTTCACTTATTTAATACCATTAAACCCATTACAAATAATTAAAACATGGAAAACAATTCATATAGATCAAGTGTCACTTAAAAGTTCATAGTAATTTCATTCAAAGGATGGAACCATATATCAATATCCATCCTATACAAATTCGTTCACCCTAATAAATTCATTAAATTCATTAAGACATGACAAACTATTACCTAGTCTATAGTTTCAACGAGAATCTAACATACCCAATTGTAAAATTTCTTACATGGGAAATAGTATGTCTAAGAGGTACAGACTACTAAGAGTGGAATTTGTTTAATTTAAATAAATGTTTATCAAGGGAAATTAAATTTAAAAACCAATCAATAAAGTGAAACATAGTTTCATTAATTTTTCAGCAATTGAAAAAAGAGACCAATTTCGAAGCCACATCCAAGTGGTGCCTATATAAGGTATGTGCAGCCTCTAATCCACCATGAAAATTTCAATATACATGAAATATGGTGAAATTATAAATTAGACATTAATGAATTAATAAAATCTATATTCATAGTAAATGACAGAATGTATCACATATACATAGTGGCAAAATTACCATAACTCTATAGGAAAATATCATGGCCACCAACCTTATGGTCCTAGATGACTACTTGATCAATATAGACAAAATATTTGAATCAAGTAGGAAGTGAACTGAGAAAAATTTCAAAAAAATAAAAATAAGTCATATGAGAATATATTTATATAGTTCAAAATAAGAAAAAACCTTCATTGGAGTTGAGAGAGTATGGGTGCTTAGTGAGAGAGACTTGTATCATCTGATAGATCGAGAAATAGACACTAGATAAAGAATTTTTCTCAAATCCTATATTTTATTATTCATGATCTTGATAGAGAGAATAATTCTTGGATATCCACTTGTGGAAGAGGAGAAATGAGAAATAGGAATAATTGTTAAATCTTATGAAAAAAATTAAAATTCACTGAAAAATCCAAAATACATGGATTATGCACACAGTTTGAAAACATTATAAAAAACATGGGGAAACCTTCTATCTGAAACCCAGAAGGTTTCATACAAATATTCTCTATATCTCACATGGTTGTAGAAAAACTTTCCAGCCCATTGGATCCCCTGTTTGTAACTACATGGTTTAAAAAAAACATAGTAGTCGGGACAACATGGTTAAAACTAACCATGCAAACTAGTATGAAGCCATTTTTTCTAGAATAATGGTCTTCAAACAATCCATGATTCCTCATAATACCTTCCTTATTCCAAAACATATGTTTACAATGGAATGTTGTTTATGAAACCCATTTCATATCACAATGTTCTACTAAGATAAAATTCTTAGGAAAAATGATTCTTTTTTCCTTGGGTTATGCTATGATAAAATGTGGAAATGATTATTAATCACGATTCTTTTCCAAAGGTTATGATATGATATAATGTTTATAAAATAAATTTCATTTAATGGGTCTTCATATCATGATTTTTTATGATATTGTGACACATATAAATATTGTTTTCAATATAATATTCATGGGACCTATATCAAAATCCAATGCATTGGGTAACTATTTATATCTTATGCTATAGATAAGAATGGAATAGAGAGTGAACCCGGATCATTATGGGATTTTTTTCTATGATTATATTTGGATTAAAACTTTCATATTGTGACTATTTGAGGAGTGAACACATTCCACTATGATATCATTGCGATTGATCCTTGACTAATATTGAAATTACATTATATTCTTATCTATATATAAAAAATCTAGGTATTATACCAAAGTTATTCCCTCATATAACATTTGAATAAATTTATTTTTGATTAATGTAATATAATATTTCAATCATTATATAAATAATTATTAATTTATATTTTATTTATAGGGTATATAGTTGACTGATTTTATTCTCATGTTCTCAAACATTCATGTTCATATTTTTATTATGCATCTCTCTTATTTATCCTTACTGACCATCTCGACTCACCCTTTCTTATTTTTATTTTACACAACTTATGGAGAATGTTATTATGTATGATATTTATAATATGGGTTCTAGTTATGATGAACATATTAGGAGATGATTTTTTGGCAATGGATAAGCTGATTGTATTTTCATGTTTCCAAATACACTAGAATAAATTTGTTCCCATGTTTGTGTTTGTGTAATGAGGTGAATATTAATAAAAAATGTTGTAATATATATCTATGATAATATTGGATCAATATAAATGTCCCATTTATATGTTCTAAAAAATTATTGATAACAATGACCATTATTAGTACCAGTAAAATATTTTAATGGTTGAGATTATATGTGCTAAAAATCACTAAAAAACAAGAAAAATATGTATTTTAAAAAATTTATGTTTTTATCACACACTACCCCAATTTTTCTCAATTTCACCCACACTTTTTTATGGTCACCCACACACTTCCAATCCTACGCCCATGTGATTTCCACTAGCACAAATTTTTATTGCTACCCCACTTTTTAGTGCTCAACCACTCCCCCCTCATCACTACTGAGTTGCGCAAACATGACTTTGAAATGGATACCTCAACGGGTAATCCAATCTATCATACCACTACTGTTGTTGAATTATTCTATATATTATTTTTTTATATTTATTAATACATATTGTCTAACATGTTTTTTATAAATATAAATATAAATAAATATATATATATATATCTAATAATTTTATAAAATTTTCATAAAATATATTATTATGTGAGGGTTATGATTCTTTTATAAGTATATATATATATGATCTAATACATATGTTCGTGTCTACTAATATATAATATATAATATATATATAAATTTAAATATACCAAATAATTAAATTCAGTAACATATATTCCAATATATATAAATATATATCAATTTATTAACACAGACACAAATATATTTATATCTAAACGTTATAAAATATATTTAAATTGGTGTTTATATATTAATATGTTTTTATATTGTGAATAAAATGATAATATATTACTTTAAAATAATGTTTTCAATAATAAATTCAGGATAGTTTATATACATTAAAATATATTTTATTTTTAAATATGATTAAATGTTTTTTATACTATGAAATTTAAGTATATAAAAATGTATAATTTTTTATATGTATATATCTAATTAAACATAATAGTACAATATTAAATATGATAATTTTTGACAAATATAATATCCATGTGAATTAAATCTGGGTTTATAAATCCAGTCTCTGCTGAGAAGAGACAAGAATAAACTCTTAAACTATGTTGATGTTCCACTAAATATTAAAAAATATGGTATTCCAATTTTTTTTGAAAGGCTTATGCGCCATTTTAAAAATATAATAAATTGGGACTAATGTTATTCATAATATAATTTTTATTCAGCATTTATCATGTTTTTATTTGAGATCTCATAGATCCCGAACTAACATATGAATTTAAAGTTGTCATCTATTGATGTTCATATCATATTATCAAATTATCATAATAGTTTAAATAAATAAATAAATATTATAATAATGAATTTTTATTAGAAATTATTAATAGATGATAAAAGAAAATATTTAACTAATATAAAATATTAATTTTTTAATTCCTTAATATATATATATATATATATATAAAGTGTAAATACATATATATTATTATATAAATCATATATAAGAAAATATTATATATATATATATCAATAAAAATATTCTTTTCTTAATATCTTAATTTTAGTATTATGTAATTATTTTTATGAATTTCACTTTAATCAAAAAAAAATTGCTTATAAATGGATCCTTTATTGGTGATACAAAATTGAAAAATGATTCCCTATAGCTGTGGTTAAGAAATCACTAGAAAAGGATAACTATTATAAAATATAAAAAAATCTGGATAAAATAAATAGTTTTTTAGTTAATAAAGAAGTGAAAGTTAAGGGTTCTTTTAATTAGAGATGAAATAAGACATGATTTTTTCCGTTCTATTAGAGATTTGATAATATCATTGAGGACTACCTATATTAGCAACTGAAATAAAAGACATGTGAACATATAGAAAAAAACATAACCCAAAGTAGAATATATTTAATACATCATATATGTTATAATCAAATTTATAACTTAGGGAATGGTAAAATAAAACATTAATGAGAATAAGTGATGTACAGTGGAGAACTTCTCAGCACTTCCTTAAGGATTATATCATAAGAATTTATGAAAACATAGACATGGGGAAAGTTTATTTTTAATAATAATACAGAACAATTAGAGCTCTCTATAATACATGATTGGATGAAATGGAATATGTAAATAAAAAAAATGTAGCATGGTTTGAGAGTGTGGAGATGTGAGAAGACAAATATTTTCCTTTTATCATAATATAATAATATAAGTTCGAATTATGAGATTGAAATATATGTTTAAAATCTTATCATCTCTAAGATAGGTAACCACATTGTGTTGACACTCGAACTCGTAAACATAGAAAATCGAAATTGTGTTCAGACTCAGTCATGTGAATGTAGTTAATCAACTTCATTTTTAGGATCATTCTTGTTAATGTATAAAATATAAAACATTTTCATCTACAAACATGTGAACAAAATTATTTTTAATTATTCAAACATTGAAATTTTTTAACATATCTAATATGAACCATTCTTCACTCAATCCTTTGAGAAGTACAAATTATCACTTTTTCCACAGACAATATTATGAATAATTATTACTCCCATCATCTCTATTCTCAATGTAAACATATCAAGAGGTGTGAAATATCAACAAATGCATTTGTTGTTAAATATATTAACCCACTCATTCATCATTTTTACATTTTTTCAACATGAGAATAATTATTCACAAAATCATAAAGAACATCTGGAAAGAAAATTGGGATTCAAAATATTACTATATGGTATCCCTAAAAATGACCTAAAACTATAATGTGATCATAACCCAATATAAATATATAAACTGAATTTTTTTTCAACATTTAGAGTTTTATTCATGAATGATGATTTGAATGAGAATAAAACATTTATAGATAATGTGAAAACACAATGACAAATCATAAAAGTGTTTTGAGAAAATTATATTATATATTAAATAAATAATTATGGTAAGATAAAATTTAAACATAATTTTTAAAAAATACAATTATAAAAATATATAATTTTTTTACTTTAAAAGTGAAATTACATTAGTGAAAATTTGATATTTATATTAATATATAAAAATTTCAATTTAAAAACACCTTGAAAACTTTTACATTTTGAAATAATAATCCCAAATAGTACATTAAAAATTAAAAAAAGGATTTTCAAATATAAATTTTAGTTTATTATATAAAATATTATATTTAAATGATAGAAAACCAGTACGTTATTTTGAAATACATTTTTTGAAAACTCATATAATATATTTTTTTTGTAAAATTTACAAAATAAATGTGGAAATATAAAATATCATGGTCACATGTCTAATAACAAATTTTTATTTCAAAATAAGAAAAATAAACTATTTTTGGAATAATAAATATTTTATTAGTGGGATAAATTTAACTAAATTAGAATATATTTGCCAAATAAAAATGATGAATTTCTGTTAGATAGAAAATTTATCATGAATGATTCTTTTTCCTAAAAATATAATTATAAAAGGAGTGAAAATATGAAATATCTTAGGAAATAGTAAATATAATACTTCATCAAACATAGAAGAATTATTCTATGAGAAAGACATTTTACCATAATGAAATAAATTTTTCATTAACCCAAAACATTATGAATGTAAAAATTAAAAGGGAATGAGAAATATATATAGGGGTCTATGTGGTATGGATTTAAATAAATAAGAAACATTTATATAACTACACATAATGAAATTAAATATAAATATGTCACCAACCTATATAAAATATGTTTTATAACTATAATCATAACTCAATTAATGATTATTGTGTTTACAATAACCCACTAATCCTAGTTATCATTTGAATTGAAAACACTTAATTGGTGGAAAATTAGTTGGTTTTTATAATACACTAATATTATTGAATTATTATGATATAATGAATCCATAGTCAATATATGAAATTAATGTTGATACTATGTTTGACCAAGAATAATTTATCAATGAAGTAAAATTGTAAGAAAAAACTCCTTAACATTTATCTATATTAGATGGAAATTTTTTAACATCTGATACAAAAAATAACTATCTTAAATACCTATTTCATAATTTTATTTTAAAAATAAAATATTATAATAATAATAAATAATAAATAAATATAAATATATTAGTACGTTATTTTTTTCAGCATTTGTTTTTAATGGATTTGATTGTCGTTTAATAATAGTTTCATAATTTAAATGTTTATTCTCATTTAAATATAAAAATATATTAATTATAACCTAATTATTAGTATTTTAATTTTAGTTTTAAAATTATTAATTAACTTTTAATTTTATTTCCTCTATTTTTTAAAATGATTGGTAGTGATGATATAGTCGACGAGGTTTTTCTAGTAAAATTTAATAGGAAAAAGAGGTCATAAAGTATAACATAAAATATGAATATAACAAAAATATAACTTTAAACAAAAAAATATTTTACAATTAACATATAGTAGTATGAGTAGATATTCCTTTATCTTATTCCTTAATAAAAATATATAGCATTATTCAAATGGGTGGTTAAACCAACCAAAATTTTAAAAGGTTACCTTTAATGGGGAATTACAATTATTGTGTGATTTAGTTATAATATCATTATTACAAAAGTATAACGGTAATATATTTTATATTATGTTAGTATATAATATTGGATGAGTGGTGGATAATTAATAAATAACTAGTGTAGAAAATTAATCACATCACTTTTGTGGAGGTCATTTACCATATGTAACCACAAGTTTCACATTTTATTTCCATAGAAATGGAGAAGATAGGTAATGAATTGAAATTTAATTATATTTATTATTTTCATATTTTTCATATTAATCCATTAAATAGTATATTTGGACTAGTATTTTAGACTGGTTATGAAAAATAATAATTTTCGTTCATAGAGTAGGTAGTTCACATTTACGAATCATGATCTCATCATTTTTGGAATGTTTTTAATGTAATCTAGTAATGTTATATATCATTAGTATTATAAATTTTGAAAATATTATTAACAATTATATTATAATAATATAATGGATAGAATGTATTAGGGATTTTATAATAAGAGGATAATAGTGGGAGCTTGGTTGAGAACATTATCTCTCTCATTTGATGTTTTACCATTGATAACACATTCTGGCACCTTATCATGGTATTTATTCACAAAAAAATGATTATAAGAAATGGAGAAGAAATTAAAAGAGTTTAAGTAAGAGTTACAGATAATATATGACTTTGGAGTGGGTGGGTAAAATAGGTTCAAGTGATATCCTTTTATAAGTGTATAAATTGAAAATTTTCTTTGAATACAAATAATTATTTCATATGTAGAATGACATCATTCTTATGTAAATAGATGAAAAAATTAGAATATAAAAAATTATTCATCTATATATGGTTAATAACTCCACTACCATTCATTTATATTCATGTTTTGAACATGTTTCAAGTCCTCTAGTAATTGTTTCTAAATTTTATCATTTTTGTTTTTATGTTAATATTTGGTTTTTAATAAATTAATTTATATTTTATTAAAAGTTTAAATAAACACATATTTCAAATTTTTTATTTTTTGTATGAAAATTTAAATATAATTTTATATTATTCAATTTATAAATAATAAAAACAATATTTTAAATTATAAAATTGAATATATAAAATAATTATATTGCATTAATTTTTTTATTTTCACCATTAAGTACTCCAAATAACATTAAGTAAAGATTAAATCTTCAATTAGAGTAAATTTTATTCATACTATATTTAATAATTATATTACATTCATGATCTCACCCCCCTAAAGGTACCCCTCATAGTGAATCACCTTGAATTGGGAGCCACTGAAATGGTTCCCCGAGTTAGTCGATTCCATGGCCTCAAGCATTCCACCATGTCTTCCAGAGGCTTCTTACATGTATGAAGGGGATAATGGTGGTACATTGGGGGAATATACCATCATGATACAATTATATCAATAGTATATATTGGATAAACAATAGTGTAAGAATAATAGGAAAGATATGTAGAAGATAAAGTTAACTGATAATCAATAATAATTATAAAATAATCATTCCTCAAAATTAAAAAATTAATAAACCTACATAAAAAATGGAAGTAGATAAAAAACAAGAAAATATTATGATGAAAAGAAATAACGACTACATGGAGAACTCCATGAGAATTAAGGTCATTGGATCAATTTCATGATCCATTGACTAATGTACACAAGTGGTGACAAGTAGCATACTCCATGATCCCAAACTGCTAATAATGGGGCCTTTTTAGAAACAAATTTACCCCAAAAGCGTATGATGTATACTCATTACGCCACCACAAATAATGTATACTAAAGCACAATCTACGATTATAAAATAATGTAGAGTGTTTGTGTATTTAATACATAGTAATGTAGTGTAGTAAATGAAAATGTTACTAAATTATTATCTAGTTCTTCAAGGACACCGTAATGACTATACCCACATTGCCCAAAGTTGAAATGTGTTTAGATAAGTGTAATAATTTATACAGGTATATATATATATAGATATTGAGAAATGTATGTTGTATATATATATCTGATCTATATAAAATATTATGTATATGTTCATTTATGTAGATACATAGTTCTATCATGAACCCAAGGAATACCTCAAGCATCCATGCCATGTAATAGTTTGAAAATACCCAAGGTAAACCTAATGAATCTGTATATATATGTGATAACAAATTCCCCCATATGTTTATTAACATTTATAGTTTAGAATAAAATGGAAAATTATGATTCACTCCATGTTAATAAAAATTCATATAACCCATTTCCCAATTCATGGCGTTCCTTTTATGGGAGTAGAGTATATAAAATGGAATGATATAATTTCATTTTACCAATGATCGATTCCATGGAATTTTTAGATTCTATGTTTATATCAAGTATTATGACACATAAAAAACATACGATTATATCTAGGTAATTCCATATCCTTATCCCACTATCACTCAGGGTTTGATATAATCACATTAATCATTTTATCCCATCTCTGGTAGTGTGTCTAAACCTAGGTTTCACTCACAACAATTAATAATGGAATATTCCTCTTACGCAATCAAATTTAATCCACTAGGTCACTATTTATTTCTTGTGGAATGGTGTAATAACATATCTCCCATATCCCATCCAACATAATCGAAAATGGAACAAGGTATTGGTCATGGGTATTATAATCAAAATCAACCTTTGATACCATCCATGGAATTCCAACTTTGGAATAAAATGTTCTCTAAAAGAGTCATATACATTCATTAGCATATTTCATTTATGATTTAAAACATTCCAAGCAATAAATAATGTCAAAAAGATTGTAAAATTAATTTTTATGTATATCTAATAAAAATACAATGTACATAATCATTCTATAATATCAAATTGAGACAACGAATATAAATTATTTAAAAATAAGGTGTAGAGGGGAAGAACCCTTAGCATCACATAAATCTTATTGCTAATTTAATCATTCCATTTTATTTTAAGACTAAAACACTGAAAAAATCATATAATCTATGGAATTATTTAATTAACACCTCATTCAAATTTGGTTAACCATATCTTCTATGAGTTATAAATCAACTGAAATTAAAAGGAAATATAATGCGAATGTGTGTCTTTTTAGTCACATGTTCATAATTGTTTTTAGTATACCTTAAAATAACTCACCACATGTTATTTCGCAAGTATGGGTTGTCATCTAAAAAACATGCTATGGGGTCTATGGAACATCAATTAATAACACAAATTTTATTTTAGGAATATCAATATTTAGGGAAAATTCAATGAATTTTTATTGTTTGGAACAATGAAAATAAAATATAAATTTGTGCGACTAGGGAGAAAATAAACCAAACCACATACAACATTCTTAAGTTATTCCACTCAACTATTATTCGGATTTTATTAGAGACGAAACAATAGGAAATGTATGTATCATCAAACAACATAAAATATTGTGGAATTAGATTTTATAAAGATATTTCTAGATTTGGAGAGATTAGATGAAACATAATGTAAGAGGGGTCTTAAAGTATATAGATGCTTCAAATTCTTATGAAGATGATTAAATCGAACAATTAATTTAATAGAAACCACTATGTGAAGAAGATTAGAGGTGTGTGTGTGGGTGGCCTTATGAGTGAATGGGGTAAGAAAACCGAATAAACCCCATTTATGGGTGGATGGTAAAAATTTAATTTTTACCAATTTAATTAGGTGCATCGTTAGGCTGCATAGGTTGGATATATTTACAATAATAATTCTTCTCACACTTCCCTAGAATTTTACCCCACATAGTTTATCCCTAGGTTTGGGATAACTATTCATAACCCATATGTATCTTCTAGTTAAGTGGATGTAATTGTGAGGTCTAAGCACATGTTTTAGAAATCTATACATAGATAATGTTCCCACTTATTATTTTTTTATAAAAAACACATGACCATGCACCCCACCTTACACTGTTTAACAAAACATAAAACAAATTTATAGTAATGAATCTCAAAATGAGATAACAAATATTCTTTTAAAATGAAATGGTACTGGGGAAGTTTAATGACAACATTCATTTCAATTAAGAACCATATAAGTGTCTCTAGAAAATATAGGCTAACATAACATATAAAATGAAATTTCCATAATAGATTTAATTATCATGGAAAATAAATAATAAATATAGCCTACTATGGCCTTGAAAAATTAATCTTGGGTCAATTCAGTTGAACCAATAATAGTTGAATTATTAAAATTTCAAATCAAACCTGATGTGTTTATCATTTATGAAACAAAATCCAATTAACCTACATGGGACCAATTATTCATTTATATATTTATCTTATGTACAATATTAAATAAAATACTTACATGGTTCCAGTTCTACATTTATTAAATTATTTATTTAGGTCATCATGTATATATAATATAAGTAATATCCTATATAATTTAATCCATTTTCATTATATTAAAATTAATAAATATCTATATAATCATAATGGTTATATTAAATTAATTAACCCTATGAAAATGTAAATGTAATTTACATTATGAGTTAAATTTTGAATTCATAGAACTAAAACCTAGTTTTCCCCTTCTGAGTTACAATATAATATATATATATATATATATATAAAATGGTTTCATTATATGGTTTACCATTTCCAATTTATAATGGCCCATAAAAATTATAAATTTTTATATAAACACATTTCCACAAACCATAAATGATTCATGCCATGAAATCAATGTTCCATTGATAAAATAAGTCACAATTGGTTAGTTAAGGATTCACCGTCATTCTATACTGAAAAACACCATTTTGGTTATTGCAAGAAATTTAATAAGAAATTATACATATCATATTTATATCATGGAATTATATCATCGATTAATAATACTAGTAAAAATGGAAATAGTCAAATAAGACTTATAAATATTCATAGAATCTATGAAATCATACTATATAATCAAACAATAAGTGAATAAAACAATGAATGCTAAAAAAATACTCATTCCTTATGAAAACTAAAATTTTATAAATATTGATTAAAATATGTATGGAAATTGAATCTCTATATAAATAAAAATATCGATGTGTCAATAATACCGTTATATACTAAAGAAAAGGTAAAATAATTTATGAATCCATAAATCAATAACTACAGTAATTACAATAATCACCCAAGGAGAAATAATAATCAGCTATAATATATAAAAGCAGACCGATCCCATGTAACTTGATATTTCCTACATGAATGGATTGTTCAAATATAGGTACATGATTTTTTCCTAGTGATAAATCATTTTGAATATTCTATAGACTATCCAAAGAACATAAGACAATTGTAAAATAATCATTATGATAGAAATTTTTGATGTCTTGAACCACGAGCAACTAAAATGGTGTGTGTAGTTAGTTCGTCACATGGCCTCAACTGTGACTCCCTATATTCTAGAGGTTTCCGACTACTAGAGACAATCTAATGGTGGTATGGTAGGGAGATTATACCCTCATGATCAAAGTAGAACAACAATATATAATTATTTACAATATAGGATGAATGATAATAATGGTTAGTTGAGGATAATGATGAATAAAAATCAATAATAATGAATAACAGTCCATGAATTTACATGAAACAATGTAATAATATAAAAAGAATATTATATATGTAGATATAAAACCCAATTAATGTACAATAAAAAGATTAAATTCCACAAAAAGTAACTCCATGAGAATGGTATGAACTAGTTGAGTCGTAAATTCAAAATATCAATGTACATGACTAATAGAATGTATCATAATCAAAGATCATGAACCAAAAACCACGAGGTTAGTTATGGTACCCACCAAAAATACAAATGGTTTTTATATATACTCATTAGTATACAAATAGTGGTGTATAATAAATTCTATTCCACAAGTATAAAATAATGAAGTGTGTGGTTGTAATGAATATACAGTAATGTAGTGCAATGAAAGTTAATGTAACTATGTCAGGATCATGTTACTCAAGGACACATGGTTAATGATACATGCTTCAACCCAACCTGTTATTTTTAAGAATAAGTGTTATCATGTATATATGAATACATATAGGTATATATATATATATCTATATAAAAGAATTATATATGAACTAAAATATATATTATTATATTTAGACATGTGGTACTAGCCCAGACAATAGTTATAACTAAGGAATTCTTACCCCATACTAGTAAGGAGGGATTGAAGGTGAACACATGGAATCCCTATATCAAAATAATCATTAAATTCCTCATTGGTTTTATAAAATTTAACATTTAGAACACAATTGAGAATTAATTATCAGTCTTATATAATGTAATGTCATAAGAAATGTGAGACAATTAAAGCTGTTTTATATAAGGAACCTGAGTGTCATCCAAAGAGTATCATATTTTTATTTATCCTATGAGAATATCCATGGTATTGAATACCATGTGTTCAAGTGTCCCCAAAGAGTATAAAAAATAAAACAACCTATGATTCCATCAATGAAATTCTGTATTAAGAACCAAATATCACCCAAGGTTCTATATAATCTCAGTGAACCTATGATCCCTTCCCTACCAGTCAGTATGAACTCAGGTATCACTCACAACATTGTAAAAATGGGTTTACATCTGAGAACATCCATGATATTATACTTGGGAACTAGGTATCTCTCATGGGTATTATAATTTCAATCATCGTATGATCTTGTCTAAGAAATTCTTAATTTGGAATTCATGTTTCTCTCCATGAATTTCATAAATTCATTAGCATATTTAATTTAACATTTAAAATTGGTTTATACATAATATATGTCATAATGATCATTAAATTCTTGTTTAATTACAACTAGTAATATTTCTTTTATAGAATCATTCTATATTATCAAATAGGGTCAGGGAATACAATTTACATCAAAATAAGGAGGCCAGATGAAGCACCCATGTCATGGTAAAATAATTAGAACTAATTAAATTAGTATATTTAATTTTAATAAAACACACCTAAATGGTGTTTTTATTATAAATAAATTCATCATTAACTTACAGCCTCATTATTTTTTGTCTAACCAAATCTTTTATCTGGGATAAATAAAATGATCAAAAATGGATTTTTAAACTAAAAGCAAGGAATTGTAATCATAACTACTTAAAAAATATAATATTCTTTAATAAAAATCATCAAATTTTGTGGAATAGGATGGAAATATTGTCCTCTAATCATGAACAGGGGTCTTAAGAACATCAAGGGCTTTGTATAAGTATTAAATATTTTGTGCTAATATAATAAAATTATAACATCAGATACACTAAAAATGTTATATAAATAAGATATACCTTATGGAAATGTAACTATACCACCTAAATCATTATTATGGATGTCCTATAATCAAATATTATGATTTTATTTAGGATAGAATCAGAGGAATCGAAATAATATTCAAACACCCTAAAAATATAGTGAATTTGATCACATGATGATAACACCAAGATGACATGATATACTTGTAAAAGAATTTAATTGGAGTATTTGTAGTCCTTAGTGTCTTCTAGGACATTGTAAAATAATGATATTTTAATGATATACGGATAATCCATCATGGGAAGTGGAATCAGTGAGGTATGCGAGTGGGAGACCTCATGGGAGAATGAGAAAATAAAAATGGGTAAAACCCATTTTGAGGGCAGAAGATCAAATATGTAATTTTACAATTTAATGGGGATCATGGTTATGAATTATACCTTGGATATTGCGCCCCATCTATGAAGCTCACACAATCAATCTTCCATACCTTACATGGTTGGGAAGCATTGTTTGGAAAAATAGTCCATAAACCATGTGGTGCTACTGCTTATGTGTCACTATCCATGCCTGATAGGTTCCTGGATTATAAATACATACATAAACCATGGTCCCACATCTATAACTACATGTATAAAAACATCATGTTCATATTAACTTATTATCATGATTTTAAAAAATGCGAGAAACCCATATAGGGCTATATGATTTTTCCAAGGTGACCTCACATTATAAAAGAATCCTATAACCCTATTATTTTATCCCAAATTGATTATTTAGAGCCCATAATTCTCAAAACTCATCTAACCATCCAAAAAACATCCATATACATATACCCCATCTAAAAAATACATTAATGTGTTCTAAATCTAAAATTTATGATCCAATGATCATTTTATGATTCAACCAATCCAAAATTGGGTTTTTAAATTCCATGGTAATATGAATTGGACTGAAAACATGAGACAATATAGTTGGTCTGGTAAAGAGAGAATGGAGATGATGACCACCTAAAGCCAATCTATGAGATTAAATTGGTTGGTGACAATCATATAGGGTATATAAATATATTTATTAATGGAATTTACTAATGATAAAATATACTAAATGGAGAGATACAATATGAACACCAATCAACTCATACGTAGATATAGATTAACGACACATATGTATAGGCATGTAACATCAAATAAGGATTAAACAAATACATGGGTAAACTACAAGAACCAATATTTTAACTTAGTAGAAACTATTAATCCCAAATATATCACGAGAAACTATAATCTAGTAATATCCACACCAATATCAAAACCTACAATTGCCGAATAAAAAATTAGTTTATATGTATATAGGGTTATCATAATATGTATTCTCAATAGGATCCTCTCCATATCATATCATAAAAAACAAAGACAATTCCTACTAATTCCCATTTAAAAACATGTAAATCTAAATGATAACCTAAAAAAAGGAATATCAATGTCTGATGATCAACTTGGATATCTCTCACTATGTATCACATACAAGAGAACATATATTACATTAATATAACAACATTATCATATTACATATTCCCTAGTAGTTCTTTACATTTCTTTAACACCATATATTAGAGGATATCTCTCTCTAAAAGAAGATATCCCAATGACATATCATATAAGAATGGTGATATGCCTCTCATTCTTCACAACATCTCTTAATCAAATCCATATCCCCAAATACTAACATATTTTTTAAAGGATCCACCACATCTTCTATATTATGTATCATATATAATTTATTATTCTTCAATCCATCACATCCCATTCAGTGATTCTGTTGCTCGACCCATAAGAGAACATACACACAATATATAAAATAATACTTATGATTCAATAACTTCTGAAACATGTGTGTGAAATTACCACAATTCATTAATTTACTCAACACAAATATATGGGGAAATATAAACACCATGAAATATAGTATATTATAACAACGAGAGAATAACGAGAGTGATAGAGAGGGTATTCAATAATTTATCCCTCAACAATATAGATGGTGGGCAAAAAACACCCTCAAAGAGTCCATTTGGTGTCATTATCCCTTCTTATATTGGCGAGGTACCGTATGAGGTTAAAAAACATAGAGGATACAATATATCTCACATACACACTATGAAAAATAACTAATTATCAGTCTCAAAAGTGGCTATAATCACTTTGATACCCTACTACCACTACTAATAACTAGATATCATATATGTAGAAAATAAATTTAAGAACAAACATTAAATTTCATCATTATCTTTATATATTATAGTTCACATTAATTAATTTATTATAAATTAATTAACATTATTCTAAATTAAATTATATTGACTATAATAGTGATTTTAATGGCCTCCATGCATAATACAATCGAGTTCATGGGTTCATAAGAGTAAAAAAATTTCATTCCATTAAGATCCAACAGGAATGGTCAAATCATCTATTAATATTTTACAATATATTATTAAAGTTACTCTAGGACTCATCAATATCTAAAATCATATAGGTAAATAAGTATTCACATCTAGCTGCCTTAACTAGTGAGGACAATAATCTATATAAAAATGAATCCAAACTATCAACAATTTAATCTTATTTATCAATAAGAATCCCATAATTAAGAAAAAAAATTTAAGACCATAATAATACCATTCAATAAACTACTCTTTAATCCTCAAAACCATTATCCATGTGAGTATTCATCCCACCATATAAGACACCAATCGTACCCCCAAACCTTGGCATTCATGTCCATATCTCTTCACCCGTCCCAGGCTCATATCACATCACATAGAAGAAATCAAAACAAGTGCGTAATAGTAAAAAAATCATTCTCAATAAAGAAACGTGGCCCTAAAATACGTTACTTATCCTTTTCATGCATTAATTCCCTCATATCTCTATGAAAAAAAAATTAATCCTTCCTAATGGTATAGGTTTACTTAGTGGTGTTGATTTAGCTTTATCAAACAACCATTTTGATTTATATTAAATTAGCCAATTCATTTATTATCTTCTATAACCACAGGTATCCTAATGAATTATTCACAAAAACAATACATTTAATAAAATTTCTCTCTAAATTCAATTCATACTTAAAAAAATATTGCGAATAAATGAAATTATCATTGAACATACCTTTTTCTATTATTATCAATAATAGGAATGACTTATTTGGGTTCTTTACCCAATTCCATTAGACCCACAAAGAACAACTTCAATTAAAAACATTAATTAAGAATCTATTTTATTACAATTAAATTTCATGATGATTCCATACTCATGACTCTAAGGTCTTTAGTGAAAAAAAAATTACTAAAAATAAAATTTATATCCAATTTCCCCCCAATTACACATTATAATCAGTGTATAACAAACATTCAAAAGAATGAGTAGTAATATACATCACACTATCTTGACATTCAATAGGAAATTTGTTATCATTGTAGTAATAGACAACATACAGTCATCACAACAAAAAAATAATTTTTTTAATTATCTCCTTCATCCTTCATTATAATTAATTAACATACCACCAAAAAATATATTTCATGATAAATTATTTAATACACATATATAAAATGATACGTTATGAATCCCATTCCTCAAATGTTTCTATGATAATTATATTGATACGAGACATGAAATTTGATCTTTGGTTAACTCTGTTATATAGAAACTATGATCTCCCACAAATTTCAAGCAATGAACACACGAACATCAAAAAAATGAAACAGTACTAGAATTACAGAGAAAAAACACCACAACATGTAAATAAGAAATGGGAGGAAATAAGATCGAATAGATAAGAATATGTAATTAATTTGGATAAACTCACCTCAAATCACAACTGATTAACCTTGGTAAGATAGTGATCAAAATAGATAGAAAAGGGAATTAAAAACCTTCAAAACCTTCATTAGGGTGATAAGGTGTATAGAAGAATAAAAGGAAAAAAATTCTTGGAGGGGGTTTAGGTATTTAATTGACAACATAAAAATTGATTACCATGGGGTATGTAACACCTTGAATATCTAAGATAAGTACATTCTATTTAATAGTCTGGTTGATATAAAACACCACAAATATAAGGGAAGAAAAAATTATAAGGCTATAAAATATATAAATTTTTAAATAAATTCAACCTCTCTTCCTGCTTTCATGACACAAAATAATGATTTTATCTTACATTACACACAGTGAAGATATTATTTTCAGGTTTTTATTACACATGAAGCCATGTTTTGTTGAACGAAAATATAATAATAATAATACTAATTAATTTTATAGATATCACTTATCCAATGGAATATAGTGTATCAAAATTTATCAAACTTATAAAAATATATATATTACACTTTTTTAGTAATTATATATTTAATAGAAATAATATAAAAATTTAGAAGAAAAGAAATATTTTCTAAAAGAATCTGTATGTTTTCTTACAATTGGTTTAATAATATTTGGCACACATAATTTAAAAGAATTATTTACCAATTTTAGATAATTTATTTGAAACCATAAATTTACTTTTGTTAAGTATGAACATAAATATTATTTTATAGTGAATTGTTATCATTTTTTGAGATGTTTCAATTTTTCATGAATAGTGAAAATGCTAAATTTAATAGAATATTGAATATTAGTTTAAATAAATTATATTTTAAAATTATGTTATCATTTTTTTTTAAAATTAATAATAGTTATATTTTCTGTCAATTAATCCAATATAGTTCATTAGGATCATTTTTATATTGAATTTTGTTATAAAATATTTTTGAATATTTGAAGATTTTTACATTAGAAACCCACTTTGTTGTCAGGTCATCATGTTTAATTTTAAATAAAATTATACACCATATATGAGATTAGTTTCGAAAAAATGGAATCCCTATTTACAATAAGAATAATTAATATTATCTAATATGGTATACATAGTTTTTTACAATAATTATTCGTGAAAAAACATAAAATTAATTATAGTGATTAAGGTAAAAAGAGTATACATAGTTGTTAAACAAAGAATATAAGATGTAAAATGACCTAAAAAATTTTTCATCACCTATTGAGTAGACATTTTTCATCCCTTACCACATTAATATATATATTTATGATTTATATGGAACCTAATCTATGAATATTACCTATATAATATGTTATGTAATGATGAAATACAAAAAACCACCATTATTTTCCTTTAATATTAATAATGATTTGGGAAATAGAAAAGAACCAAATTTTATTAGTTAAAAAAATATTTTAAAATATTAATTATTTTTTCATCTTAATAATTTATATTTAATTTTTTGATATGAATTATATAAATAAAATAATTAGGAAACAACAACGCTGTAATTATTTTGTAAATAATTAACTAAAATAAATGATAATAAATTAATAAATATTATGTAAATTCAAGTAATTATTTTATTAAGTAAATTTTTTAACTGAATAAATAATTAAAAAATATATTACATAATATAGAAGAAATTAAATCAATTTTTTTTTATAATTTTAAATTTATATTTAATTAATAATGTCAAAATTCACAGTAATGTTATTTTATAACAACTGATAATTTTTAAAATGATTTAATATTACTACAACTAAAATCAAAATTTAGTAATTTTTATGTTTTTACAATTATAAAATAATGTACATTTGTGATCCAATTGATCTTTTATAATGAACACATTCTCACATAAATAGTAAAACATTATATATCACAATTAGGGTTAATGTAATGTTTTTGAACATTACATGCACTTATGACGAAATTAATTTCAAATAGAAATGAGATTATTATTTTTTAGAAATATATATAAAATTGTGAATAAGATTTTATATTTTCTTTAATAATTATCTCCTTAATTTAGTATTAATGGATAAATTACCTAGTTTACAAAACTAGTTACCATAATGAAAACCGAAAATTGTAAAATCCGGGAAACAATAATGTTATGTTTTAAATTTTTAAAATGAAATATGTTTTGTGTGGAGGATATTTTTAACAAACAAATATACCCTAAAATATATTATTATTCAATATATTATCCATTTTTGGTAAGTTTTACACCTAGTTTTGAATAATATAGTGTATTAACCTGAATGCCACTCCTCTCCAACTATAATAGGGCACTCACTATCCCCAATATTCACACAGCTCAAGACATTTAGATCATCCAAACCATAAAAATATTATTTTAAAACTACCATAATATCATTCTATAAGATAGTTTTGGGCATTAATTTGTCCTTTTAATTATTAAGTGCAAACAGAAGGAGGAAAGATGAAGTAGAAGTAATGTTCTTCAATTGTTATCCTTATATTATTTTTTTCTCCACAATCGTCAATTTCTGTTATAAAATGATTATATAATAACTATATTCTTTCCTCAAACTGAAATGTTTTGATAATAAGGTTCCATCCTAAAAACACACACACTTCCATAAAAGTTTTTAAAAATCATCGTTTGTGTGTACAACAGACTACTGTCTCCCAGATCGATATTGTTTATTTTTCCATTATCATCATTCAAAGATGAGAATAATGATGTATCTATGGTTTATGTATGATATATAAAACATAATCATACATATTTAGACTTTCTATCTTATATACATTATTAGTTCTCATTACATTGGAGACATGAAAATGTCACTCTTGTTTACAGTGGACTACCACCTCATGATGTGATGTCATTCGTCTTTCAGAAATGCTCTACATGGAATATGATAAGAAATAATTTAAATTATTATATGTGATTAACATACTATAATTATGAAATTAATTATATATTAATAATTATCCAATATAATATATCATTTTATTATTTTTACACTTAAACAATATAACATCATTCGTGTACGTGTGAACTACCGCCTTCACAAAGTGATGTGATTATTTATTCATCACCACACTTCACAAATGACATATATATTTCAATTTAATAAAATTATATACTATATATTATATTATTAGAATTATGAAATGATAAAATATTACTTACACCATTACCATAAGGATCATTAAAAAATAGAAACTGTCACTCTTGTGTACGTACAGTTTACCATCTCTATGATCATATAATACCTCTTTTTTTAATAAAAAATTTCATTATTTATATTAAAAGTATTATTTATTTATGAAAATTATTATTACATCACTATTATTATTACCAAAATGATTAAAATATTTAATATATGGAATTGTTATCTCTGTAATTTAAAAATGCATGAGAAAAAAAGAGAATTAACACATGAAACAACAGAAATAATGAGAGTTTATTAATTAAATGATGAAAATATATTCTTAAAAGATCACATAAGATATTATAAATATTAATATGGTTCTATAATAACTTAACAATATTTTTATAACCTCTATAATTATTTATTAATCACATTCAACAAAATGGATACACGAGGTAAGGTATTTCATATAAATTTACATTACTTTGAGAATTATTTGATTTTATTAATCAACTCACAATAGTGTGTTAAATATACTACCACATTGACCAGAAATATCCATTTTTTTAATGAATTCATTGTAATTTATGAATCACATTAAATTATCTCATCCAAGTGGTATTTAATTTAAAATAACTCAGTGGTTGTTGTTATCTAAAAATCTAAATTCAATTTTCGATTTTAAATATTCTCTTGAATGAATAAAATACATTTAATAATTTTTCCTTGATAATTTTTATTTTTTAAATATTCATATTCTTTTTTCCTGTATATGAATATTTCCCAAACTATATTACATTTTTATAAATTGAATTATTTATTAATTTTGTATTATTGATTGGGGGGTTTATTTATAAACTTGTATCATTTACTCAATAAATATATTTTATAAGGAAAGTTGTTTATGAATATAATCAATATATGAGTAAAAATTTGGAAATACAATACATGGTATAGGAACCAGTTAATCTCATCCCCGAAATTCCTATGTAGTCTCATTAGATGTATCTACATGCCAAATTATATGGGTTTCTACCCACACACTTAAACTATCATGAAGATATACATTGCTAATAACCATCATGAGGATATATATTGATTTATTATACACCCCATGTTTTTAATTACGTCATTATTTATATACTATGTGATTGTTAAACTATTTTTAATACCCATGGTCATGTTCAATGTTCATGTGATTATTTATATGGAATTATTTGATCATCATTTATTCCTTCCATATTATGATCATGGGATTGATTAATTGGAATGTGTTTTAGTCACATACCATATCATGATGGTTATTCATTATTGATTCATGATATCCTCCATTGTAATTAACCCCTAAAAATAATTTGATCTCACCCTTATTTTGGTTCCCTTCTCAAGTTATTAAGAAGATATCATTGAAAGTGTTTTCAAGGATGTGTTTTTTGATTATTTTTAATGATTAAGAATTATTTTCTATTACTACTGTAAAATGGTTATCATTTGAGTATATTGTTCTCCAAAACCTTAAAATTTACTGAACCATTTGGATAATATACCTCGAACATATTCCAATATAATAATTTCAAACTTATGCTCTAGGATATTTGGATCATGGTCGCTAATGTTGGTATAAAAGGATGTTTAGCACCATCCTTGGGAGATAGATATATAAAAACAGTTTTTATAAAACATATACCTAATAAAATATATGAGGATATGCTTATAAGAACATCTTAATGTTTTGAGACTATAAATTATATTTTGTAAGGATATATCGTGACACCAATGAACATGATCCAATGAGTAATATTGACCATGAATTTTAGGTTATTAAGAAATTTATTCTAAGCTAATTAGTATCCCCACCATTTTCATCAAATGAGTAAATAGTATACCGTGAAAAAAATACATAGAATGAGTTATCTATATAGTGACCCGATCCTAGATGGCCAAGAGCCGATGTCTACTACCAATAATATTTTCATGATTAAAAGGAATCAAATCCTGAAGGATCGAGTGTTTAGCATTATTTAGAAATTAGATAAATACATGAGAATTGTATTTATAATTATTACACTAATTACAACATTTGATTTTTCTAAAGAATATTGATTATAGAATTATTACATCTATTATATACATGAATACCAATCACAGTATACTTCTTAGATTCATATGGAAAGGAATAATAATAAGTGTGAGCTCAAATGATCAATAAGGGAATAGTATCGAAAAAGGAATAACGAATTAATAAGAATAAAAATTATGGAATGGTAAATAACTGAACACACATTCCATGCAATCAATAAGCTATAAAGGAAGTAAATAAGATATAAAGAATGGTAAAATAAAACACATTCCATTCAAATAACTACATAAGGTAAAATAACTATTTAATTGTAAGATACCAAAAATGAAATGTATCCCTAGATAAGTAAATGAAAAATATCATTGATGAATAATAATTGAATGTAAATAAAGGGAATACATTTATTGTCGATGTCATGTCTAAGGAACATGAAAACCTATACCTTCAAGTACATTCACATGATGGCTTAAAACTATGAATAGAAACAAATTTAATTTTTGAATCTAATTTTTCTGAGGAGAACCTGTCGATGAAATAAGGATATGTATAATGTTAGGGCTCCTCCCATCATTCCATGTACAAAGCATTCCTTATATCAAATATTCAAAATAAAAATCATGCCTTATAAAATATCTATATTGAATAAATAATAAATAATTTTAATTATTTCCCTACCATAATTCAATAAATATCAAAGTATACACCATATGTTAATTTTTATATTTTTCAGGAAATAATAATATCTATGGTAAATGAAAGGGATAATTAACAGAAGATTCAATGTTCAATGATCATAAGGGATTAAATATTTCAAGGGGACAAAAAAATGAATAAAGGAAGTGAATTTGAATACTGTACTTTGACAAATAAATAGTAAACTGTCTAGAGGATGAATTAGTTTGGTATCAATAAAATATATCCCAATTGGAGTACAAATAAAATGTTATTTTAATTAATGAATATGTGTAATAATATCTCTGAAAACATTCTTGAAGAAAATATCAATTTTTTCAGAATTGATTTTCAAAATATTTTCATTCAAAATCACTTTCGAAAAACATTTACTTAAAAAGTAACATTTCAAACACAAAAATGAAACTTCAATGAAATTATGGAGAGTAAGTCCTTACTTTTTATACAGGGTAAAAAACATTCTTTATTCTTGTAACGCCCCGACCCCAGTTGCCCAGAGTCGGTGCATTACTTCGTAACATTGGCATGATCACAAGAAAGATCAAACTCGAAAGACCGATTGGTTTAGTAGCCTTGGAAACACTAGATATAATCATAAAGTTTTACATTACATTTCAAATTGAAAAACTACTACAACAACAAAGTCTTCATATCCACACTATTAACCCCTCATAATATCCCTGCATGTCATTCATAAATTACTTCTTCACTACCTGGGAAAAATAAAACATAGAAAAGGGGTGAGCTCAAATGCCCAGTAAGGATAACAATATAGTGGAAACTTTCATAAATAAGAATAAACATTTAAGGCAATGCATTACTAAAACAAAAGCCTTTTAAATTTGAACTTCAACATGGTATGGCAAAAGTAAAATGAAATAATGCCATTTACTTATTCACATGGATATTCTACTAATCGAATAATCACATGCAAAAATCAATAACCACTTTCATAATGTTGGAATGCATAATGCCAGACTATCATAACCACATAGCCAAGGCCTCGTGCCAAGACTACAAATAAGATTTTGTCAAGGCCTTGTGCCAAGACACTAGTTTGTCTCATGAGACCTACCGATGCATCGAGGAGCTATAGCGGGCTCCACCCGTCACTTATTAAGTCCAATGCATTCCCATATGAAAAGGTTTAAACATAACATAAACATTCGTATTAAAACTAGCATACGAAATGTCAATACTTTCACAATAAACTATGAATGGTATAAAAATAGCACATCCACAGTCAAACATATCACAAAACCTTCAATACAATATAGAAGTTTTGTATCATAATAAATCAACTTCAAATAATCTTAAAATCCATCAAAGGATGTTGACATAGATGAAATCAAAATTCTTTTTAAAGAAATATCTCCTTTTATTTTGAAATCATTTAAGATCCATATAAAATAAAACATTTTCTTTGAAAATATTCTTATAAGCTTGTAAGGAAAGCTTTGAAGATTTTATAACGGCGTAAAATAACCGCACCCGCCGTATAAGTTAAAAAAAACATTCTTACCTCAATTCTGTCGAAAAGGTTAAAAAGGACCTTGTTTTGAAAACGACGGAAAGATTCCTTTATAAACCTCTTATAAAAAGTCAAACAAGGGTATAAATGACTTTAACCCATATTCTTGTAAATAGTAAAAATGTTTTGAAATACATTTTGAAGAAACATGGATGTGGATGATAAAGAGATCCCAGTAGATTATTACATATAAACAACCTCGGATAATGAAGAGATTGTGAAATAACCCTTACCTTGTACTTTTCCTTGGTTGTGGTAGGTTAACCTCCTGTATAATGGTGAAATAATTGTTATTAAATTATACAAGAATCATATACATTAATATGATATCATATATGATCTTTTAATATTGATTTGATAATAATATCTTAGTATTATCGTTGTTTCGGGTGTTAACTTACTTGTTTTCTTTCATATGTTTTGTTACGTAAGACATGTTTGTAAAGGATAGGTTGTATATTATTCATATCCAGAATGATATCAAGTCCTTAAACATCATTTTTAAATCATAAAATGATAATTACGCTTTAATGGTTACGATGGAGAATGAATCTCATCGCGTTCGTGGAGACGGTAGTCCGTACGTACGCACGAGCGACAATATCATTCTTTTGATATTAAAATAATATATAAGTGGATGGTATATCATATATACAGAATCATTAACATGTTATATTTATTATTTACATGAGTTACACATCATTATTATACCCATCCAAATAATATTATATTGAATAACAATTACACCACGACGTGGAGACGGTAAGTCGTACGTACGCACGTATGGTGACATGTTATTCAAAGGGTGGATAGAATACTGAATATGATTGTACCATATTTATAATAACATCACAGTATATGTGAGATACTGGAGTTATTATTTCAGAATGGTAAGAACAAAGGAAGAAGAAGTGGAAGAAGAAATGAACTTAGAAAAGGGTGGTGAAATCATTACCTCTTCTTCGGGTTCTTCCTTTTGATTTGATCAAAAGGGCTCCTTAGGTTGGCTTTCTGATCAAACTAAGGCCTCTAGGTTGTAGTGAGGGATGTTGGGAGAGTATTTGGGCAGAGTTTGGCCGAACCAAAAGGCTTTGAAGGTGTGAAGAAATGAGAAGGAGGAGTGCCCTTTTATAAGAGGGGTGAGAGGCACCTTTGGAAAAGTTAGAAATATTAATTTATAATAAATTCATATTCGGTTTCTAAAGGCTCCAAAGTTGACTATTCAAAGGATTAGGTGGGGATAGGTCGAAAACAACTCATCCAATAGAATTTAGACAGGTTTGGGTACTTATATTAACCTTATCTTTAAGTATTAACTCTAAGTTAATTAGTTTCACCTTTACAATGTCTCTTTGTATTTTTATATACTATGGTTAATAAACTTACTATATACATCCAAGCGACCCCCAAGTGGTCCATTAATGAGGAACCTATCATAATATAAGTCTCTTGGCCGAACCTTAGATTTTTAGGAATTTAATATCAATTAAAAATAAAATATTTGTTTTAAGAACTCTTTTATGTCAATTTTGACACTATTCAATAGTTGATTTTTGTGAAACTCCTAACAGATTGATTACTTCGAACAAAGTCAATTAAATCAATCCTAATATATCATATTATCATAGAAAATTAGTTTAATTCATTAAAAGTTTCATATTATAATTATTTGGGTATTTATAAGATCAATTATTTTTATTTTTCACTATTTTAGTAATTACTGCATCATCATTGTGTCATAAATAAAATAAATTATATAATGTCTAAAAATTATAAATAAAATATCATTATGTAGGAAATCTTTTTAGATTTCTAATGAATATTTATAATCGAAAATCCAACATGTATAACCCTATGTAAAAATTGTTCTTCTAAACGATGTAAGCTTATGCCATTTTTATTTTTATTTTAACTTTATTAATATAAAGTGTCCCTACCACATACAAGTGGCTCCAAGGGGTCCCCAAATTGACCAAAGGATGCCCATGGTCGGGTATGTGTCCACCAATAAGGTTAGGACACATTTTAGGGTAATTTGTTATTATTATAATATTATTTTTTTAACCCTTATTTACCGGATTTACCTTTTAACCATGGTAAATAAAATATTTACCACAGTAACTATTCAAAATGTCTAAAAATAAAAGTTACCTATTTACACAATTTGAACATCCTGATTCCAAATATGGAATCCATTTTCCTAAATTCAAAACACAGAAGTGGCAGAAATTAATTTAAAATTAATTCCCGCTGTCAAAACAAAAAGCGTGTTTTTAAGAGATAATAACTATCAAAAGATTGACACTTGTTTATGTTCGGTTTAATTGTAAACTTATGTCCAATGATAAACATTAAATTGAATGGTAAAAATATATTCTAAATATACTTTAAAACCACTCAAATTCATAATTTATCACTATTAATTATTTTGATTAAAAAAGTTGTTTTTAATTAAAATTTAGAAATTTTCACTATTCATCAAAATATGAAAGTTATCCGAAATGTACCAAAATTTCACCCTAGGCTAATTTTGATATTCCGAATCCAAAAATGAAGTCCATTTTGAAATATAGAATATATATGATTTCAAAAAGTAGGTATTACTATTCACAACGGCTAGTTTAATTAGTTGTGGTGTGTGTTAGAACTCGAGGTTGCGTACAACACACGCTATCGCATTATTCGAAGGGAAACGTACCGTAGAAGCTTGGGGTGTTACATTCTCCCCTCCTTCAAATAATTGCGTCCTCGCAATTTCTAGGGTATTACTGCATAAAAAGACTCGGGTGGTTCTTCATCATAAGTTCCTCGGGTTCCCACGTTGCCTCTTCCATTTTATGATTTCTCCACAAAACTTTTACCAGACGCGTCGTCCGGTTACTCAGTACTTGTTCTCTTGTATCAAGAATCCTGACGGGCTCTTCGCAATAAGACAGATCGGGTTCCAGTTCTAATTCCTCATAGGTGAGTACATGCGTTGGGTCAGGCATGTATTTTCTCAACAGAGATACGTGGAACACATCGTGAACTTTGGAGAGACTTGGCGGCATTGCCAATCGGTAAGCTACAGCCCCAATTCGTTCTAGAATTTCGAAAGGTCCGATGTACCTGGGACTCAATTTACCTTTCTTACCAAAACGTATGACTCCCTTCCACGGAGATACCTTTAGGAAAACATGATCACCGACTTGAAATTCCAAATCCTTCCTTCGATTATCGGCATAGCTCTTCTGCCTACTTTGAGCTGCTTTGATGTGATTTTGGATTACCTTCACCTTTTCCACCGTTTCCTCCACCAGTTCTGGGCCTACAAGTTTTCTTTCACCAACGTCATCCCAACAGGTTGGTGTACGACATCTCTTTCCGTATAACGCTTCATATGGTGCCATTTGTATACTCGAATGGAAGCTATTGTTATAGGAAAATTCTACCAGAGGTAAATATTGATCCCACATACCCTGAAAATCAAGTGAGCAAGATCTCAACATGTCTTCTAAGGTCTGAATAGTCCGTTCTGATTGTCCGTCTGTCTGAGGGTGGTAAGCAGTGCTCAAATGAAGTTCAGTATCCAGGGATTTCTGAAGACTTTTCCAAAATCTTGAAGTAAAACGGGGATCACGATCAGAAACAATCTATAGGGGTACTCCATGAAGTCTCACAACTTCATTAATGTATAGTCTTGCTAGACGTTCCAGGGGTAGATCTTCTCTTATAGCAAGAAAATGTGCTGACTTGGTAAGACGATCAACAATAACCCATATTGCATCGTTCCTTCTAGGAGTCTTTGGTAGCCCCATGACAAAGTCCATTGTAATATTGTCCCATTTCCACTCCGGTATGGGAAGAGGTTGCATGACTCCTCCAGGCTGTTGCCTTCCAGCTTTGACTTGTTGACAAATCATACATCTTGACACAAAATCAGCAATCTCCCTCTTCATGTTGTCCCACCAAAAATGTTCCTTCAAATCTCTATACATTTTGGTGCTCCCAGGGTGTATAGAGAAATTGGAACTATGAGCGTCATCCAGCAATTCCCTTTTTAGATCAGGTATATTGGGAACACAAAGTCTCTTTCCAAATTTCAAAGTTCCATCTTCATACACAAAGTCTCTCAATCTCCCATCATTCACAGCTTTAATCTTCTTCTGAAATTCTTCATCATCGGTCTGAGAACTCTTAATCCTTTCTAGTAAAGATGGTTTGGCAACCATTTGAAAAAGCATTGATGTTTCACCTTCCCTGGTTATTCCCATGTCCATCTTCACTAGATCCATGAAAATTGGATCCCTTTCAATTCTCATCATGTTCAAAACTCCATGGTCTTTTCTGCTCAAAGCATCTGCCACCTTGTTTTCCTTCCCCGGGTGGTAGTGTATCGTACAATCATAATCCTTGAGTAATTCAAGCCATCTCCTTTGCCTCATGTTGAGTTCTTTTTGTGAGAAAATATACTTCAAACTCTTGTGATCAGTATAAATCTCACATTTTTCACCATAGAGGTAGTGCCTCCATATCTTCAAAGCAAAGATCACAGCTGCTAACTCAAGATCATGAGTAGGATAGTTTTGTTCATGAATTTTCAACTGTCGTGATGCATAGGCAATAACTCTATCATTCTGCATAAGGACACAGCCAAGTCCTTTCTTTGATGCATCACTATAAATAACGAACCCATCATTCCCCGATGGTAGAGTCAATATTGGAGCATTGACTAATCTTCTCTTCAGTTCTTCGAAACATTCTTCACACTCTTTTGTCCAAACAAATTTAACCCCTTTACATGTGAGCTTCGTTAATGGGTTTGCCAATCGGGCAAAATTCTGGACGAAACGTCGATAATAACCTGCCAAACCAATAAAACTACGTACCTCAGTTATACTCGTAGGTGCTGGCCATTCTTGGATTACCTTGGTCTTAGAAGGATCAACAGAGATTCCATCTTTAGAGACAATATGTCCAAGAAAAGAAATCTCCTGAATCCAGAATTCACACTTGCTAAACTTTCCATATAATTCATGCCTCCTCAGAGTCTTCAAGATAATGCGCAAGTGATTTTCATGATCTTCATAGGTTTTGGAGTATACCAATATATCATCAATAAATACTACCACAAATTCATCGAGATACTCCTTGAAAACTCTATTCATTAGATCCATGAATACAGAGGGTGAATTAGTCAATCCAAATGGCATTACAGTAAACTCGTAATGCCCGTACCTGGTTCGAAATGCTGTCTTCGGAATGTCTTCCTTCTTTACACACAACTGATGGTATCCAGATCGAAGGTCAATCTTTGAAAAGTATTGAGCTCCATGCAGTTGGTCAAATAAATCATCAATACGAGGTAGGGGATACTTGTTCTTTATCGTTATAGCATTGATCTCCCTGTAGTCGATACATAACCTCATAGATCCATCTTTCTTTTTAACAAAAAGAACAGGGGCTCCCCATGGAGAAACACTAGGGCGAATAAATCTCTTATTACTCAATTCCTCTAGTTGTTTCTTTAGTTCGACTAACTCTACAGTGGCCATTCTATAAGGGGTCTTCGATATAGGCCTTGATCCAGGAATCAAATCAATAGAAAACTCAACTTCTCGTTCTGGAGGATGTCCAGGTAAATCTTCCGGAAATACATCTACAAATTCTTTCACAACAGGTACATCCTCTATTTGAACATTCCTTTCCTCACCGACAGTTATTTCATTCTCTTCCTCCCCAATAATTGAATTAAGTTGAGCTACTGGGGGTGGGTCTAAACAAGAATTAGGTGGTGACGATTCTGCTCTAAAAATAAGGTGTTCCTTATCATTATCATCAAGAATCGTAACCTCTTTCTTCTTACAATAAATCTTCGCATCATAGTCCGAAAGCCAGTCCATACCGAGGATTATATCAAACTCAATCATAGGTATGACGATGAAATCAGCAGATAAAGAAAATTTATGTGCTCTAATGGGGACTGATTCACAAAACTTTGTTGCAACGATACTTCCCTTAGGAGTTTTAACTGACAACTCCCTTATTAAATCAAATTGGAAATATCTAATTTTCTTAGCAAACTGGGAAGATATGAAACAATGCGATGATCCAGAATCAAATAATGCATTTGCTAAACTTGAGGAAACCATTAAATTACCTGCCACCACGTCTTTCGGAGCTTCTACCTCAGCAGTAGTGATAGCATAAGCCTGGCCTTGATCCCTTGGCCTTTTCTGAGGTAAGTTCTCCTGACGCTTAGGACATGCATTTGCATAATGCCCCATCTCCCTGCAATTGTAGCACTGAACGTTGGTAGCTTCCTTCTTCCCCTTGCAATCATGAGCTTGGTGGCCTTTTTCACCACACTTGTAACAGACTCCCATTCCCTTCAAGCAAGTACCAGGATGTTTCTTCCCGCATTTACCACAAGATGGATATTCAACCTTTCCCTTCTTCCCCTTATTTCCATTCCCCGATTGATCAGCAGGTCTCTTCTTCTCTTGCTTTGCTTTAAAGTCATAAGACTTAGAGAATTCCTTTTCGGTCTTTATAGCACATGAGACAATGTCTTCGTACGATGAAAAGGATTGTGAGACTAATGCTCGACGGAGAAATGGTTTTAACCCATCAAAGAAACGATCAATCTTACTTCTTGGGTTGCGAATATAATCTCCAGCATACCTCGCTAACCTTGTAAAGTTAGCCTCATACTTTGTGACATTCTCATCCTCCTTTTGTCTCAGACTCAGAAATTGTCTTTCCATATCCGCTCGATGGTCGCGAGGGAAGTATTTTTCTAAAAACAGATCTTTGAACTCCCTCCATTCCATGTTTGATACTTCATCATCTTCCTTCATGTTTTGAATCAATGACCACCATTGATCAACATCTCCAGTGAGGCGGTAAACTACCATGGTAACTTTTTCCCTTTCACTACTCCCCAAAGCCTGAAATATTTTCTCTAGGGAAAATATCCATTGCTCAGCTACTAAGGGATTTGTACTTCCATTGAACGCTGGTGGTTGTTGCCTCATGAATCGATCTAACATTGATCCTCCACGCTGCGGATCAGGGTGCTCCATATGGGTAAGGTTATTATTCATAACCTGAGTAAGTTGTCCCAGTACGGTGATTAGCTGATCAGCACCAGTTGCATCACCAGCCCCACTATAATTATCTTGAGCAGGAGGGCAATCCCTACATGGAGTGCGCGCATTGATACGGTTTCCATTTCTTCCACTAGGCGCCATTTCTAAACAATGGCATAAACTAGATCAGTTTATGAATCAAAATACATAATCCCATACTTATAAAACACTTAACATAAATTGATCTATTTATGGATATAATCCATAATCATAATAATGTTTTCTTTGAGGAAGTATATACTCATAAACCCTTCATAATGATTTGTAAATATAGTGAGGGTTATCCTAAGCATATCCCCCGGGAGTGTCGTAACCAAGAGTGCAGCAAGGCCCGTTGTCGTGCACCAGTTCCCGTTCGAGTCTAGCTCAAAGCGGTGTTTTCGGGTTTTACCCCTAGGTACATCTGTGCCAGAGCCGCCTCTACCTGCTCGTATCCAGACAGGGATGTATTGCTTGGAAAACTCACAAAATCTCTACAATACCAAAATTCTAGGAAGTTCTTCTATACTAATCCTCAAAGTTCATCTTAGGTCTACGTGCTCTAATCAGAGTTTATCTAAATCTAGCTTCCAAGGTTTGTACTAAACCTCCTCTGATACCAACTGTAACGCCCCGACCCCAGTTGCCCAGAGTCGGTGCATTACTTCGTAACATTGGCATGATCACAAGAAAGATCAAACTCGAAAGACCGATTGGTTTAGTAGCCTTGGAAACACTAGATATAATCATAAAGTTTTACATTACATTTCAAATTGAAAAACTACTACAACAACAAAGTCTTCATATCCACACTATTAACCCCTCATAATATCCCTGCAAGTCATTCATAAATTACTTCTTCACTACCTGGGAAAAATAAAACATAGAAAAGGGGTGAGCTCAAATGCCCAGTAAGGATAACAATATAGCGGAAACTTTCATAAATAAGAATAAACATTTAAGGCAATGCATTACTAAAACAAAAGCCTTTTAAATTTGAACTTCAACATGGTACGGCAAAAGTAAAATGAAATAATGCCATTTACTTATTCACATGGATATTCTACTAATCGAATAATCACATGTAAAAATCAATAACCACTTTCATAATGTTGGAATGCATAATGCGAGACTATCATAACCACATAGCCAAGGCCTCGTGCCAAGACTACAAATAAGATTTTGTCAAGGCCTTGTGCCAAGACACTAGTTTGTCTCATGAGACCTACCGATGCATCGAGGAGCTATAGCGGGCTCCACCCGTCACTTATTAAGTCCAATGCATTCCCATATGAAAAGGTTTAAACATAACATAAACATTCGTATTAAAACTAGCATACGAAATGTCAATACTTTCACAATAAACTATGAATGGTATAAAAATAGCACATCCACAGTCAAACATATCACAAAACCTTCAATACAATATAGAAGTTTTGTATCATAATAAATCAACTTCAAATAATCTTAAAATCCATCAAAGGATGTTGACATAGATGAAATCAAAATTCTTTTTAAAGAAATATCTCCTTTTATTTTGAAATCATTTAAGATCCATATAAAATAAAACATTTTCTTTGAAAATATTCTTATAAGCTTGTAAGGAAAGCTTTGAAGATTTTATAACGGCGTAAAATAACCGCACCCGCCGTATAAGTTAAAAAAAACATTCTTACCTCAATTCTGTCGAAAAGGTTAAAAAGGACCTTGTTTTGAAAACGACGGAAAGATTCCTTTATAAACCTCTTATAAAAAGTCAAACAAGGGTATAAATGACTTTAACCCATATTCTTGTAAATAGTAAAAATGTTTTGAAATACATTTTGAAGAAACATGGATGTGGATGATAAAGAGATCCCAGTAGATTATTACATATAAACAACCTCGGATAATGAAGAGATTGTGAAATAACCCTTACCTTGTACTTTTCCTTGGTTGTGGTAGGTTAACCTCCTGTATAATGGTGAAATAATTGTTATTAAATTATACAAGAATCATATACATTAATATGATATCATATATGATCTTTTAATATTGATTTGATAATAATATCTTAGTATTATCGTTGTTTCGGGTGTTAACTTACTTGTTTTATTTCATATGTTTTGTTACGTAAGACATGTTTGTAAAGGATAGGTTGTATATTATTCATATCCAGAATGATATCAAGTCCTTAAACATCATTTTTAAATCATAAAATGATAATTACGCTTTAATGGTTACGATGGAGAATGAATCTCATCGCGTTCGTGGAGACGGTAGTCCGTACGTACGCACGAGCGACAATATCATTCTTTTGATATTAAAATAATATATAAGTGGATGGTATATCATATATACAGAATCATTAACATGTTATATTTATTATTTACATGAGTTACACATCATTATTATACCCATCCAAATAATATTATATTGAATAACAATTACACCACGACGTGGAGACGGTAAGCCGTACGTACGCACGTATGGTGACATGTTATTCAAAGGGTGGATAGAATACTGAATATGATTGTACCATATTTATAATAACATCACAGTATATGTGAGATACTGGAGTTATTATTTCAGAATGGTAAGAACAAAGGAAGAAGAAGTGGAAGAAGAAATGAACTTAGAAAAGGGTGGTGAAATCATTACCTCTTCTTCGGGTTCTTCCTTTTGATTTGATCAAAAGGGCTCCTTAGGTTGGCTTTCTGATCAAACTAAGGCCTCTAGGTTGTAGTGAGGGATGTTGGGAGAGTATTTGGGCAGAGTTTGGCCGAACCAAAAGGCTTTGAAGGTGTGAAGAAATGAGAAGGAGGAGTGCCCTTTTATAAGAGGGGTGAGAGGCACCTTTGGAAAAGTTAGAAATATTAATTTATAATAAATTCATATTCGGTTTCTAAAGGCTCCAAAGTTGACTATTCAAAGGATTAGGTGGGGATAGGTCGAAAACAACTCATCCAATAGAATTTAGACAGGTTTGGGTACTTATATTAACCTTATCTTTAAGTATTAACTCTAAGTTAATTAGTTTCACCTTTACAATGTCTCTTTGTATTTTTATATACTATGGTTAATAAACTTACTATATACATCCAAGCGACCCCCAAGTGGTCCATTAATGAGGAACCTATCATAATATAAGTCTCTTGGCCGAACCTTAGATTTTTAGGAATTTAATATCAATTAATAATATAATATTTGTTTTAAGAACTCTTTTATGTCAATTTTGACACTATTCAATAGTTGATTTTTGTGACACTCCTAACAGATTGATTACTTCGAACAAAGTCAATTAAATAAATCCTAATATATCATATTATCATAGAAAATTAGTTTAATTCATTAAAAGTTTCATATTATAATTATTTGGGTATTTATAAGATCAATTATTTTTATTTTTCACTATTTTAGTAATTACTGCATCATCATTGTGTCATAAATAAAATAAATTATATAATGTCTAAAAATTATAAATAAAATATCATTATGTAGGAAATCATTTTAGCTTTCTAATGAATATTTATAATCGAAAAGCCAACATGTATAACCCTATGTAAAAATTGTTCTTCTAAACGATGTAAGCTTATGCCATTTTTATTTTTATTTTAACTTTATTAATATAAAGTGTCCCTACCACATACAAGTGGCTCCAAGGGGTCCCCAAATTGACCAAAGGATGCCCATGGTAGGGTATGTGTCCACCAATAAGGTTAGGACACGTTTTAGGGTAATTTGTTATTATTATAATATTATTTTTTTAACCCTTATTTACCGGATTTACCTTTTAACCATGGTAAATAAAATATTTACCACAGTAACTATTCAAAATGTCTAAAAATAAAAGTTACCTATTTACACAATTTGAACATCCTGATTCCAAATATGGAATCCATTTTCCTAAATTCAAAACACAGAAGTGGCAGAAATTAATTTAAAATTAATTCCCGCTGTCAAAACAAAAAGCGTGTTTTTAAGAGATAATAACTATCAGAAGATTGACACTTGTTTATGTTCGGTTTAATTGTAAACTTATGTCCAATGATAAAAATTAAATTGAATGGTAAAAATATATTCTAAATATACTTTAAAACCACTCAAATTCATAATTTATCACTATTAATTATTTTGATTAAAAAAGTTGTTTTTAATTAAAATTTAGAAATTTTCACTATTCATCAAAATATGAAAGTTATCCGAAATGTACCAAAATTTCACCCTAGGCTAATTTTGATATTCCGAATCCAAAAATGAAGTCCATTTTGAAATATAGAATATATATGATTTCAAAAAGTAGGTATTACTATTCACAACGGCTAGTTTAATTAGTTGTGGTGTGTGTTAGAACTCGAGGTTGCGTACAACACACGCTATCGCATTATTCGAAGGGAAACGTACCGTAGAAGCTTGGGGTGTTACAATTCTGTAGTAAATGATTAGAAAAATCCCTTATTTCGAAACTGATATGAAGAATCCTCTGAAATCGTCAGAAAAAGAAAAAATGGTAAAAAGAAATTAACCTAAAAAATCAAAAAAATTAGGAAAATAATTAAATATTTAGCAATTTTATATGAAAATATGTGATATGAAAAAAATTTAAATGAGGTCATATTTTATTAAAAAAACGTCAAAAAATTTTCAATAGAAAAGAGTCAAAAAAATGTTAATAATACCAGAAAAAGGAAATGAATTACTAAAGGATAATAAAATTGATGGTTTTTTAGACAATGATCAAATAATTTCCCTTTTATAGAAATTTAATTATAATAAATCTTGAACAAAATTAGATTTCAAAGTATACATTATAAAATATTATAATGTTGGGGTGAGAATCAGTCAATGAGTAGATTGTGTATATAAAATGTTAATACACATATAGATGTGGAAATACATAAGTAGTAATTAAATGTAATTATAAATATGATCACAAGAATATTTTCAAAAATGAAGAAGTAATATAACCCAAATAAAGGAATTGTGGTTTTGAAATTATTTTCCACTTGGTAACATTTAACAAATTCCCTTAGATGAAATAATTAAAATTTTACGGAAAAATATCTTGAAGAATTTTTGAAAAATGAAAAAGTGTAAGTATGTAAACCATATAAATTAGGGGAATAAAAATAAATTTATTATTTCAATTAAATGTTAACAAGGAAAATGAAAGTGAGATTGCAATGATAATCATTAAAACCCTTTAAGAGGAGGGTAATTTTTAAACATTTCATAGTGTCCCATACCACATTGAAACATTTGAATCACAATACCCCCGAAGTAACAAAAAGAAATGACACTAATAATACAATAATAATAAAAAAATATCATTAAATAAAATTTTAAATGAAATATTATACCCTGTATAATAAACAAAACCTGTATAAAAACAAATAAGTCTCAATGGAATGTAAAATTAGAGGAAATAACATACCTTGCTTTTACTATTGGGTAAAAGTCCTTTTCACATTCATAATAATAAACTTATGTTAGTTATCTACATTCATCAAAACAATTTTCATATTTATCATTACATTTATTTCACCTATTATCATATTGTATACATATACCTTATCATTTTCTTTGACATCTTGTTTTTTTTTGAAAAAAATCAGTTTATGTGTTAAAAAAATTTGGTCGGTCAACTAGGATCAATGTGTGAATTATATCACATATACAGAATAATAATAAGGAAACAGTTATTTCATGTATTAATTAATTATACTATTAAATAAAATAATTATATATGTTAATGAAAAATTAATCAATGATACATTCTAGTAGATGTTAGGCCACAAGTACGCATATTTAACATTCTCATTTTTCAATGATGATTATGTAAATAAGGTAAATAACAACATATATTTCTTTAATTATAATTATAATATAAATAAAATTTTATTTAATCATATATAATTATATAAAAAATTATTATTATGTAAAAGGTATGATATCATGTTGAGGAGGCGGTAGTACACACGTCCATAAACGACGCTAAAACATTTGATGTCTGTGAAAGGGTAATAAAGAATATGATACTTATTATATTTACAGAAAGTAAATTATTTCATTAATATAATATAGATATGTTATTTCACATATATTTAATTAATACAATCCTTTATATGTCCCATTTTTTGTGTGAACAAATCACATCGCTTTGAGTAGTCATTAGTCCACACATCCATAAACGATGTTATCGTTATTAAAAAATGCAATGTATAGAGATATGTGTTGTAAAATAATTAATGGAGAATAATGTAATTATAAATATAATATATAACATATATATTTTTTTTATCACAATGAATATCATGATAGGAAATAATGAAAGAACATATATTCATCATTTCATGAGGTGGTAGTTTTTCGTACACATAAACCCAATGTCTGTTAACCATTAGATGAAAATGTATTAGAGTGTAGGTAGAAACCATTTCAAAAAACATCATATTATATTTATTATGCTTTTTATTATATATAATCATGGAATATTGAGATTTTTTGGAGTGGAGAGTGGAAATGAAACTAAAAATCTTAAGAAAATTTATTACCTCTTAATTGGGAAACATCGTTTAGTTCGAACAAAAGGATTCCATAGAATTATTTATACGATATGTGAGGATTATAAAATTATGGGAGTTATTTTGGGGAGATATAGGGTATATATTGTTCGAGATTATGTTGATTGAAAGGTGTGAAAAAGTGGGAGGAGAGGAGGAATTTTTATAGCGGAGGATGAGTTGCAGTCTTGTAATATTTTTAAAATGGAATTCCGTACAGGTGTCCAAAATTTCATGTTGAACAAATAATGGACCCAATTTTATAAAATTTATTATAAGGTCAAAATATGGTCATCAAAATGATGTTTGAACTGTTTATAGTTTATTTGGCCCCTTAATATTATGGTTTCATCAATTATTATAATTAAATTTAAGATAATCGTTGTCATTAATTTTATATGAAATCAGTAATATTTCTGTTTAAAAAATATAATGAATTAATAAGAAATTGTATATTATTATAATTCAAAATATTGAATCAATTTTTCTAAATTCTAATTAAAAAAATTGCATATATTGTTTTTAATTTAATATTCCAGATGAGATGATAATGGGAGTTTATGAAGTAAAATGTTCGAATGATTTCTAAGATTTTATAGTCAATTTTATTGAGAGATTCATTAAATTGACATAAATTGGTTTAAATTATAAAAATATGACCTAATTATATTATAAAAAAAATTTAAATTTAAATTTATCCTTAAAAATAAATTAGATGAAAAAATAGTTTATATAAAAAATCAATAATTTGGACTATTCATTAATGAAATGAAACATCACATATAAATTCCAAAAAATGACCATAACATAATTTTTACGATTTTAATTCAAATATTAATTATATATTGAAATATATAATCCAAAAAACATCCAAAAAATTGAGTTTAAAATTTGTTCACCATTAAAAGGCAATAAAAATACCTTTATAAAAATTTAAGTTTCTATGTATCGAATTGGGTTTGTTCCTATATAATTCCTATCGAATCTATTTGAGGAATAAAAAAATATTTGATTTAATATTATATATATATATATTAATTTAATTTAACTAAATAATTTTAATTAATTAAATTTATTTTGTTAAAATAATATTGTAAGCATACAAAAATTATTTCCTATAAAATATTCCCATTATTTTCAATTGGATCTTATAGTCATTTATAATTAATTTATAAATATTAACTTCATATTATATTTTTTAAGGAATATATCTATATAATTTAGTAATTAATATTCCCAACTACTAATATAATGGCTAGTTTATATCCAGCTATATTAAATAATAATATTCTATTAATAAATTCTTCCTCAGTAAAACATGGTCTTACCTGTGAGGTAAGTTGTCAGAGAAATTTTCTATTGTGTATTACCCATTATAACAAAATGTATCAATAATGGAAATATATCAAATTTATTAAATTTATTTAAGATTGTAAATATATAATAAATAATCAAGATATTATATTCCATTATATGCTTGGTGTTGCATGTCATATACACTGTCAAATACAATGTTCATACATAAGATATTTAGGGTGTGACATTCTATCCACCTTAATTAAATTTAATCCTCACAATTTAATGTAGATATAGTTTAATGATTGTCTAATGTTTCTTAGTTTTGAAATCCCACATCATGAGAAGTGTTCATAAAAAATCTTGTTAAAAAGAGACAATGAGAATTACAAAGGTCACATGAACTAACATGTAACTAGGTCTTTATATGGGGGAAAATTAGTGGAATTTAGAGATATATTCATAGAGGAAAAGAATACATAGTCACAGGGTGTGATTGAGGTCATCAATAAAAAAATGTGAATTTTTAATAGAATGGTGAGGGTCTCAATACCATAACATTGTGATAATTTAGAAGGCCATCAATTCAACAAAAATTATGGTATTATGAAAGCATTTTATTACTCTATTATTTTCAATAAGTTGGGTAATTGGTTTAATTCATATGTATACTAACTTGATATATTTCTATAAACCTAATTTCAACTATTTTTGTACTTTTTTTGATTTTCAAATTCATTCTAAATTAATTTTTATTCCATAATTGTAATGGCCCGGAAATTCCATTTAATTTTTTTAATTATATTGGAATTTTAAGAGTCCGTGAAAATTGACGGTACATGATTTTGAGACCTGATGTTCTTGGAATGAATTATTGAATTTTTTTTGAGTACATTCAGTAAACGTTCGAGTGGTATTTTGTATCTTTTGAACATGTTTTCATAATTGAAATCTTTGGGCACTGTTGAACTTGTAGTGCTGATATTCACATAAGAAAACCTTCCCCTCGACCGTAGTAGGTCGAGGGTAAAAGATAGTTTTTTACATTTTCTTGGAAGAATAAAAAAATAAAAATATTAACATTTTTATTTTTGAAACTTCTCTACATGGGGTTATATAGGTGTGGACCACCTGAAGTAAAACCCCCAATTTTAATTCAAGGGTGGGGACCACCCGACTCTTTAACACTCTCTTTAATGAGGGAGGTGTCAAATGGTATCCTTTAAATTAATTATGCCAACACCATAGTAATTAATGGTCAAATCTATTTTAAATTAATGAAACATAATTTAATATGTTGGCTATTTATTTTTGGTGGAATTGGGGAAATTGTTGGAAAATAGGAATTGGGAGAGATCTTTGGGGGAATTCTTCTTCTCCAACAAATAATGCTTCTCCAATGAAAAACACTGACGTTCTCCAACAACTTCAGCTCCTTCATCATGACATTCTCCAACGTGGGAAATCTTCAGAAATGAAAAACCAATGTTCATCCTTCGCTCCACATGACGTTAACAATCCTTATAGGTAGGGTTTGATGTTTTAAATTTCCCCCTTACCCGTTCTTGACAATTCTCCGTGATTCGTGAACTAATTGAGCTGGTTCCTACCACTCTAATGCGAAGGGTGCGAGCCAAATGCACATGGCCTGACCACTCTAAAAATCTTGTGTAATATTTTTTGTGTTCTTCATGACGGAGGAGGATGACGTTCGGTGCCGGAAATTGGAATCTGTGGAACTCGAGATTGGAGGCTGGCACCACGACTTACCGTGAAGATGGAGGAGGCGCAACCGCGCCGCCAGAGAAGGGCTGCGATGGAGCAAGGGTGTAACGCCCTGACCCCAGTTACCCAGAGTCGGTGCATTATTGTAATACATTGTCATGATTAAAAGTAATAATTTCAGGAAAGACCGAACAGTTTAGCAGTCTTGGAAAATAGATTACATACAAGAATGTTACATTACACATTAGAAAATAAATGAAAACCTAAATGATCCATTGATAATTCCATTAATTCCCTATCTTAATCCTACTTATAAATCATAATAATATTTTTGGAATCATGAAAAAATTAAAACATATAAATGGGTGATCTTAGATTCTATGTAAGGATAAAAATATAGTAGAATCTTTCTTAAATAAGCATAAACATTTAAGGAAATGTATAGGACAAAAACAAAAGCCTTTTAAACATTAACATCAGAATAATATGATAAAGATACAATAAAATAATTCCATTTACTTATTCACATCGATATTATTCTAGTCCAATAATCACATGCAATATCAATAGCCACTTTGATAATGATGGAATGCATAATTACAGAATTTTATAACCACATAGTCAAGGCCTTGTTCCAAGACTACAAATAAGATTTTGTCAAGGCCTTGTTCCAAGACACTAGTTTTTCTTATGAGACCTACCGATGCATTGAGGTGCTATAGTGGGCTCCAACCTCCACTTACTAAGTCCAATGCAGCCCTCATGTGAAGAGGTTTAAACAAAACATAAATATTCGTATTAAAAATGGCATATTAAATGTCAATACTTTACCCATAAACCATGAATGGTATAAAAATAACACATCCACAGTCAAACATATCACAAAACCTTCAATAAAATTTGGAATATTTGTATAATAATAAATCAACTTCAAACAAGTTTAAAATCCATTAAAGGATTTTGACATAGATGAAAATTATTTTTAAAACTCTTTGAGAGAACTATCCCTTTTTAATGAAAACTTTTAAAAGTTACAGAATTCAGAAAGGAAGATGTTAAAAGACATTTTGGAATCAAATTGTCTTATACCACTTCGAAACTTTTGAAATTAATTAACATTTTAAAACATTCATGTCCATTTAAATAAATCCTTAAAACCATTTTGAAAACATGGACATTAATGGGAATGGTTTAGAGGAATAAATCTCTAAAACATTTAAAATTGTGTTTTAGTAAGAAGTCCCTTAAATAAAATCCCTTTGAAAACTATTTTTTGAAACATGGACATGGATAATAAATATGTCCCAGTAGATACTTACGTAAAAACAACCTCAGATAATAACGAGATTGTGAAATTAACCTTTACCTTGTACTTTTCCTTGGTCGAGGGTACGTGAAACTCGTGTATAATAGTTAAATCATTGTTATTAAATTATAAAGGAACCATATACATAATTATGATATCATATATGATCTTCTAATAATTCTTTATTAATGATATTTTAGTATTATCGTCATTTCAGGTGTTAACAGGTTCATTTTCCTTTATATTCTTTGTTACGTGAGTAATGTTTGTTATGGATGGGATGTTTCTTATTCATATACAGAATGATATCATTTCTTTAAACATTATTTTTAATCATCAAATGAAAATTAGTTTTGAATGGTTATAATGGGGAATGAATCTCATCGCGTTCGTGGAGACGGTAATCCGTACGTACGCACGGGTGCCAATATCATTTTTTGATATTAAAATCGTATATAATTGAATTTTATATCATATTTAAAGAATAATTATCATGTTATATTTATTATTTACATAAATTAGACATGATTATTATACCCATACAAATAATATTGTATTGAATATCAACTACACCACGGCGTGGAGACGGTAAGCCGTACGTATGCATGTATGGTGACATGCAATTCAAATGAAGGATAAAATAATGAATATTATTGAAACATATTTATAATAACATCAAATTACATAGAATATAATGGAGTTATTATTTTAGTATGAAAAAGGAAAGAATACGTGGTAGAAGAAAATAATTTGAATAAGGTGATGAAATATTTACCTCTTCTTTGGGTTCATTCTTTTGATTTGATCAAAAGTGCTCCTTAGGTTGGATTTACGACTAAAGGAGGCCTCTAGTGTAAATGGAAAAGAGTTGAGAGGATATTTGGGAAGGGTTTAGATTAATTTAAATGGCTATGAAGGTTTAAATTTGAGAGAATGGTGAGTTCCCTTTTATAAGACGGGTGAGGGGCATCTATAGAAAAGATTGGAATATTATTTTATAATAAAATAATTTTCGGTTTCCAATGGACCCAAATTAATTTATTTAGAGGTTATGGTGAATATGGGTTGAGAAATACTCAACCAATAGGTTTTATAATGGTTTGGGTCACTATATTAACTTTGTCATTTTTATTTAACTGTTAGTTAATTAGTTTGACATTTACCACATCTCTTTGTATTTTTATATAATATGGTTAATAAACATTCTATAAACATCCAAGAGAACCCCAAGTGGTTCATTAATGAAATATATAATATTATTTATGTTCTTTGGTCGATCCTTAGAATTTTTGGAATAGAATATCAATTGATAATATAATATTTTTTTTATAAACTCTTTTATGTCAATTTTGAGAGTATTTTCCATTTTGTTTTTGTCAAATTAATAATAACATTATTACTTCGAAAAAAATAATTTAATCAACCCAAACATTTCATTATAAACTATAAAATTACTATAATTCATGAAAAGTCTCAAATTAAATTTATTTGGATATTTATAATATCAATTATTTTAATATTTTATTAATAAGGTAATTACTCAATCATCATTGTGTCAAATATAAATTAAATTATTTAATGTATAAAAAATATAAATAAAATACCATTATGTATTAATTCTTCTTATTTTTCTAATGAATATTTATAGTCGAAAATATGACTTAAATAACCCTATGTAAAAATTGATTTACTAAAAGATATTGGTTTAAGTCATTTTTTCCTATACTTTAAGTTAATTAAAATAAAGTGTCATTATCATTCATAAGTGGCTTAATGGGGTCCCAAAATCAACCCAAGTATGACCATGGTCGTCCATGACTAATCCAATAAGGTTAGCTAAAGTGATAAGGTAATTTTGTATTATTATAAAATTCTTTTTACAGAGAATTACCATATTTTCCATAAACTGTGTTAAATAAAAGTCAAAATATACTATTCAACAAAAATTATTTTAATCTTATTGAACCACATTTTAATTAATGAGGTTAACTTCATCACTCTTATTTTTTAAATTGAACTCATAGAATATGTAAAAAAAAATTTTATGTAAATTTGCAAATACCTCTAGGAGATGGGTAAAAGATGATACAAAGTTCAATAAAATTTTTATATATTTAAACTTATTATAAAATGACTCCAATGAATTATAATGAACATATATAGGTATTATGTATATATTTTTACCTAATATAAATTTAAATAAAATAAATAATTTTTTAATTAAAAAGTTTGTTATAACCAATACTTCATTATTTTTCACTATTCATAAAAAATTGAATGTTTTCAAAAAAATACCAAAATATCACCCTAAGATAATTTTGATATTTTGAATTAAGAAATTATTATATTTTAACAAATTCAATATATAGAAGTTTAATTTATTAATTTAAAATTAATTCTCATTGTCAAGACCAAAAAGCGTGTTTATATGAAATAATAACTAACAAAAGATTGATATTTGTTTATGTTCAATTTCAAAGTGAAATTATTTCCAATGAATAAAATTGGATTAAATGGTAAAAATATAATTTATTTATACTTCCAAACCATTAAAATATATAATTTAACACTACAACTTTTTTGATTAAAAAAGTAGTTTTCAGTTAAAATATAGTATTTTTCACTATTCACCAAAATATGAAAGTTATCATAAATCACAAAAAAAATTATTGAAAAAAAATTATTCTATCTCAATTATAAAGAATATGTTTATTTTTTCAAATTTAATATGTAAATGTTTCATATATTTTATTTAAAAGGGGATCTCCACTAAAAGGTGGTAAAATTGCATTTAAAAAAAATACTTCTTTTATCTGAAAAAATGAATTTGTTTTTTCATTATGTCTAAGATACTCATAATATGGATTCCCAAATTATAAGGATTATATGAATTTCAAAATTTAGTTAATACTATTCATAACCACTTTTGAATGGCTAGTTTGGTAAGTCGTGGTGCACTTGAAGTCAGTTTTGCCTGTTTTGCAAGTTATTGAATTATTTTGAAGAAATAACGTAATATGAAATCTTGGGGTGTTACATTATTCCCTCATTCATTAAATTGCGTCCTTGAAATTTGAAATTTGTATTCAAAAATAAAAGGTTGAAAATAGAAAATACCTTTGTGGGAAAATGCATATCTGAAATTGGGTTAATAAAATTTAGTCTTAATAAGAGGAAAAGGGGAATGAAAATGTCACCACCAAATTATGATCACGATTAGGAGAACATTGGTGGAAATTAAAGACAAATAATTTGAAGGAAATGTAAATATTTATAAATAGTGATTGAGGTCATCAGTCCCAAGAAATTGTAGAATTTAGGGCCTCAAAACCATTAATCTATAATGATTTAAAATATCATCATTTCGAAAAAACATAAGGTATTAGGAATGATCATTTTTAGATTTAAGATCCTTTACCAAAATTTTAAGAATTAATTTTTTTCATAGAATAATAGGAAAAATATTGTATATATATATATGTATACTTGACAAGTAGAGTTTCACCCTTCAACTAATTCCAACCACAAACTCATCTTTCATTTCACAAGATTTCAAAAAAACTATTCTACTTGTCCTAATCGTATAGGGTTCCAAAAATAATGAATTTATAATTCACCTATCAGACCATTTAAAAAAACTAGATTATACAATCCAGGTACTACACGTAGTCCAGTGGTAGGCGACAATTTCAATCGTACTATGGTTGTGGGTTTGATTCCCGCAGCATAGTCCAACATGACGGATTGTCACACGGTTTGTATGTTTTCCTTTATATAAAAATTAAAAAATAACCTTATCAATAGTATCCAATTTCAAACGTAATCCATTCCAACCTATATAATTATCCAAAATACTTATATCCAAAATCAAAGTCCAAATTTTATAATAAAGTTAAACAAAAGGAAGATATTTTTTTCCACATAATAACATGTAAACACCTTCATCATGTATATTTTAAAAATAGGGTAACACACTAAATTACCATAAAACCTTATTGATTACATTCATTCTACCTTATCCTTTATATAATACTTGATATATTCCATAAACACGAAATTTTTTAATATTAAAACAAGGATGAAGTAAACAAACTATTAATCAGTTCCAAGTAAATCAAGAATATCCAACATATTTTATCCAAATCAACCAGCTCATATTCCAAAATGAATACCTCATTGTCAAGACCATATTAAGGATGACCTTTCCTTTAAACATATATTTTCCAAAAATTGTAGCTTACTATTATGTCACTTTTCATAAAACCATATAATCTCAAATCCTCAATAAAATATTACCGTAGTACAATCCTTATTTTTCTCCATAATGTATATAACCAGTATATTTTTGGTACAACACTAAAATGAAATAATTCAACAATAACCACATAAGAACACTTGTCATTCCTCTTCTTTTGAGGTAGTATCATAACTTGATTATTATCCAATAGCATCATTTGTGGTATACTTTGCTGACTCGCACATTGATCCATATAGTGTCCCATTGCCATTCTAAGGAAGCAATTAACATTTGAAACCTTTTTCATACCCTTGAAATCATGTACTTGGTGTACTTTTTCTCCACACTGATAAAAAACTCTCATTCCATTCAATCATTTACCAAGGTGATGCTTTCCACAGTAATCGCATAAGGGAAAATCCTTCTTTTCCCTCTTCCCTTTATCCATTATTCTCTCTTCCATCTTTTCTTCTCTTGTTTCCCTTCAAAGCCATAGGACTCATAGAATTCTTTCTATATATTATTAACACATGATACATTTTCTTCATATGTTGGGAATACATGGGAGACTATTTCCCTTCCAAATTTTGGCCTAATACCATGAAAAATATGATCCTTATTACTCTTTGGATCATACGTATTTCTGGAGTTCACATTCCTTCTACTGGGAGTCATTTCTATACAATGGAATACAGTAGGTCAGTTTACGAATTGCAATGAACAATACCAAACTTGTAAAATACCTAACATAAATTGAACCGTTTATCTATGTAATCCATAATCATAAAAAATTCTCTTTAACGATGAATATACTTGTAAATCCATCATAATTATTTGTAAAGAAAATAAAAATTATCCTTAGCATATCCCCCGAGAGTGTCGTAACCAAGAGTGCAACAAGGCTCAATGTCATGCACCAGTTCCCGTTGAAGACTAACTCAAAGCGTTTTTTTCAGGTTTTACCCCTAGGTACATCTGTTCCAGAGCCGCCTCTACCTGCTCGTATCCAAACATGGATATATTTGTTTGGAAAACTCACAAAATCTATACATTACCAAAATTCTAGGATGTCTTTCTATACTAATCCTCAAATTTTATCTTACGGTAATGTGCTCTAATCCAAATTTATCTAAATCTAGTTTCCAAGCTTATTTCTATACTTCCTTTGATACCAACTGTAACTCCCAGACCCCAGTTACGGAGAGTCAATTCATTAATTTAATACTTTGGCAGGATTACAAGGAATCAAGTTTAGAATATCTGATCTGTTTATCAGTCTTGGAAAATAGATTACATATATTAACATTACATTACAAATTATAAAATAGAACACAACATAAATTATTCTTCGAGAATGCAATTAATCACCTAACTTAACCCTACTGATCAATCATAATAAATTCCTTAGAATCCTAAGAAAATTTAAACATAGAAAGGGGTGAGCTGAGATGCTCAGTATGGAAAAAAATATAGAGGAAACATTCATAAATAACCAAAAACATTTAAGGCAATGTATAAGACTAAAAAAATCCTTTTAAACATAAAATATAGTATAATATGGAAAAGATACAATAAAATAATGCCATTTACATATTCACATGGATATTCTACTAGTCGAATAATCACATGCAATATTAATCGCCACTTTCATAATGATAAAATGCATAATGCCAGATTTTCATAACTGCATATTCAAGGCCTTGTTCCAATACTACAAATAAGATTTTTTCAGGGCCTTCTGCCAAGACACTGGTTTGTCTCATGAGACCTACCGATGCATCGTCCAGCTATAACGGGCTCCACCCTTAACTTACTAAGTCTAATGAATTTCTCATATGAAAAAGGTTTAAACATAACATAAACATTCATATTAAAACTGGCATACAAAATGTCAATAATTTACCCATAAACCATGAATGGTATAAAAATAACACATCCCCAGTCAAACATATCTCAAAACCTTCAATACAATATGGATGATTTGAATCATAATAAATCAACTTCAAACATGTTTAAAATCAATTAATTTATTTTGAAAAAGATGAAAATGATTTGTAAAAATCTATGAGAGAAATATCCCTTTTTCATGAAAACATTTAAAAGTCACATAATTTATAAAATAAGACATTTCAATAAATTTTTGAATAAAATTGTACCATACCACTTTGAAACTTTTGAAAGTAAATAAAATTTTAAAACATTCATGTCCATTTAAATGAATCCTTAAAACCATTTTGAAAACATGGACATCAATGAGAATGGTTTATAAAAATAAAATTTTAAAACATTTAAAATGAAGTTTTAGAAAAAATTCCCTTAAAAATAATCCCTTTGAAAACTATTTTATGAAACATGGACAAGGATAATAAATATGTCCCAGTAGATACTTATGTAAAAACAATCACGGAAAATAAAGAGATTGGGAAATTAACCCTTACCTTGTACATTTCCTTGGTTGAGGGTACTTTAACCTCTTTTGTAATAGTTAAATCATTGTTAATAAATTATAAAAGAACCATATACATAATTATTATATCATATATGATCTTCTAATAATTCTTTGTTAATGATATTTTAGTATTATCATCGTTTTGGGTGTTAACTGATTCGTTTTCCACTGTATTCTTTGTTACATGAGTCATGATTTTTATGGATGGGATGTTTCATATTAATATTCATAATGATATCAAGTATTTAATCATTATTTTTAATCATCAAATTAAAATTAATCTTGAATGGTTACGATGGGGAATCAATCTCATCCCTTCATGGAGGCGGTAATTCGTACGTACGCACGAGCGACAATATCATTCTTTTGATATTAAAATCATATAAAATTGGATGGTATATCATATTTATAGAATCATTATCATGTTATATTTATTATTTACATCAATTAGACATCATTATTATACCCATCCAAATAATAATGTATTGAATAACAACTACACCACGACGTGGAGACGGTAAGTAGTACATACACACGTATAGAGGCATTCCATTCAAAGGATGGATAGAATAATGAAAATGGTTGTAGAATATTTATAATAACATCACAGTATATAGAAGATACTGGAGTAATTATTTTACAATAGAAACAACATGTAAAGAAGAAGTGGAAGAAGAAAAGATCTTGAAAGATGTGATGAAATATTTACATCTTCTTCGGTATCTTCCTTTTGATTTGATCAAAAGGGCACATTAGGATGGATTTATGACTAATGGAAGGCCTCTAGGATGAAGGGATGATAGTCGAGAGGATATTTGGGATGGTGTTGGCCAATCCAAAAGGCTTTTAATATGTGAATTTGAGAGAATTAGGTGTGACCTTTTATAAGAGGGATGAGGGGAACCATAGGAAAAGATTGAAATATTATTTTATAATAAAATCATTTTCTTTTTCATACAGCTCAAAAATGATTTTTTTCTAGGATAAGGTGGGGATGGGTCTAAAAATTCTAATCCAATTGGTTTTAGAAAGGTTTGGGTCAATATATTAACCTTATCTTTTAGATTTAATTCTTAGTTAATTAGTTTGACATTTACCAAGTCTCTTTGTATTTTTATATTATATAGTTAATAAAATTACATCAACCCTCTAAGAGAACCTAAAGTTGTTCATTAATGACATATATAACATTATTTAAGACCATTGTCCGAACCTTATAATTTGAGGAATAGAATATCAATTAATAATATAATATTTGTTTTAATAACTCTTTTTTGAGAATTTTGACACTATTAGCTATTTTGTTTTTGTTAAATTCATAACAACATTATTAATTATAAAAAAACTAATTTAATCAACTATAAAATGTCATATTAACCTATAAAATTACTGGAATTCATAAAAAGTCTCAAATTATAATTATTTGGATATTTATCATAGCAATTATTTTAATATTTTATTAATAAGGTAATTACTGCATCGTCATTGTGTCATAAATAAATTAAGTTATTTAATGTCTATAAAATATATATAAAATACCAATATGTATTAAATCATTTTATATTTCCAATTAATATTTATAGTTTAAAATATGACTTATATAACCCCATGTAAAACTTCAGTTACTAAAATATATTGGTTTATGTCATTTTTTCCTTTAAGTTAATTAAAATAAAGTTCCATTATCATTAATAAGTGGCTCCATGGGGTCCCAAAATCGACCCAAGGATTCCCATGGTCGGCCATGACTCATCCAATATTGTTATAACATGTGTAATCTAATTTTTTATTATTATAATATTCTTTTTTTGCCTTAATTAACATATTTACCTTTAACCGCAGTAAATAAAAGTCAAAAGTTACTATTCACCAAACATTATATTCATCTTATAGAACCATATTTTACTTAATGTGGTTACTCGGGTGTCTTGGATTTTTGAAATTCAACTCATTGAAGGTACACAATTTTGTTTTATGAAAATTTTCAAATGCTCCTAGGAGGTAAGTAAAAGACGGTAACAAGTTCAATAGAATTTTTTATATATCTATACCTATTATAAAATGACTCCAATTAATTATATTGAACTTATATAAACATTAATTATCCATTTTGACCATAAATAAATTTAAATAAAATAAATAATTATTTAAATAGAAAGTCGGTTTTAACCAATAACTCAGTGTTTTGCACTATTCATCAAAAATTGAAAGTTTTCAGAAAAATATCAAAATTTAAACCTAAGATAATTGTGATATTATGAATTCAAAAATTATTTCTATTTTACCAAATTCAAAACATATAAGTTTCATTAATTAATTTAAAATTAATTCTCGTTCTCATAACCAAAAAGCCTGTTTTTAAGAAATAATAACTAACAAAAGATTGATAATTGTTTATGTACAATTTCAAAGTGAAATTATTTCCAACAAATAACATTGGAATAAATTTGAAAAATATAATCTGTTTACACTTCAAAACAATTAAAATTTACAATTTAAGACTCCTAATTATTTTGATTAAAAAAATTGTTTTCAGTTTTAATATAGTATTTTTCACTATTCACCCAAATATGGAAGTTATCAGAAAAACACCAAAAATTTATTGAAACTAAATTCTTATGTCAAAATTATAAAGAAGAAGTTTATTTTGTCAAATTTAATATATAAAAGATTCAAATTTTGGATTTAAAAATGGTTCACCATTAAAAGGCGGTAGAATTGAATTATTTTAAAAAATACATTTTTTTTATGAAAAAATGAATTTGTTTTTTCATTATGTCAAAGAAAATAATAATATGTATTCTAAAATTATAAGGATTATATAATGTTCAAAATTTTGTTAATACTATTCATAACTTCTTTTGAACGACTAGATTGGTAAGTCGTGGTGCGTTTGAACTCAATGTTGCGTGTAGTGAAAGTTATTGAATTACTATGAAAAAATACCGTACTAGGAAATATTGTGGGGTTACAAAAGGTGGGGGCCAGTGGATGCCGACCGGACGATGGGGCGGCGGCACGTGTCCGCACCGCCTGACGAGCATGGACGCAGCTTGTGCCGCGATAGTGAAGGGAGTGCAGCCGACATTCGGCCGACCGCGGAGGGGTGCCACACGATGTGCTGTTTTCAGAGAAAGGGGCTATAGAGCGGCAGCGCAAGAAGCGCTTCCAGGAAGACCAAGGATCGAACATTTCAGGTGGTTGTGCTAGACCGAGCGGGACCCGTGGCCGGTCCCACGTGCTGCTGGTGAACGAACGGCTGAAGTCGTTCGGTGTTCAAGGGCGGGGGGCATGCGTCTCCCCCCGCATGCTGTAAGGACCCGACCCCAGATGCCCAGAGTGGGTGCCTTATTTGATTATGTTGACAAATATACAAGGAATACGAATCCTGACAGACCAAGTAGTTTAGTATTATTGGAAACAAGATACATGCATAAGTTCAGCATTACATATGTTATGAAAAAAAACACTAATTTATTCCAGTAGAGTCATCATGTCTCCTAGATTATGCTTGCAAGTCATTCATAAATGACTTCTTCATGTCCTGAGAAAATGAAATATAAGAAAGGGGTGAGATTAGATGCTCAGGAAGAGTAAGAAACACAACAGAAGATAATATAAACACTATACATGGTGAATAATTGAAAACACATGCCTTTAACAATAAACTTGAACACATTATGGCCAGAATATGAGCAGAGTAAATAATTCCATAAAAAACATAATCATGGGAATTCTACTAGTCAAATAAAAACATGAACATTCAAGTAATAGCTTCATAATGAGATAAGTGCATATTCCAGACATTCTGAAACATTTTTTCATGGCCTCGGCTGAGACGTCTAGTGATTAAGGCCTCGACCAAAATCCATATAACATTGGGAAAGGCCTTGGGCAATTCCATATCTAGTTGTCTAATGAGACCTACTGATGCATCGAGGGGCTATATAGGGCCCAAACCAACACATAATAATTTCAATGAATCCTTCATATGAGCATGGATAAACATAAACAACAAATACATTAAAAATGAAACAATCATATGAAATGTAACTATCTTTCCCCAATCATTAAACATAAAACACTAACCATTCAGAATAATATGGTGAATGGTTTTAGGATATATCATCCACAATTGAGTTAGTCATAAAAAATTAAATCTAATATGGTAGATTACTTCATAAATGATTAAACCCAATAATACCATGGAATCAATAAGATTGTTGAATTAGATGAAAACACTCTTAAAAAATCATTAAGCAATTCTGGAGATAAATACTCTTTAATTTTGAAAAGAAGTGTTCTTTTGGAAAATTTTTTGTATAAAACCAGAAAGGAAGTAAGATATTATTTTCATAATAAAATGGGTGATTTTATAAATATAATGGTTTCCAACAATATATTATATAGTGCCCTTGAAAATAGGTAAGAATTTGAGAAAATTCACTTGAGTCGGGCATATATTTTTGAAACAATTTTGAAAGTTCCTTTTTAAAATTTGTAACTATCCAAAAAAGAAGGAATATGGTTTGTAAACATATATATGATACTCACACATAACATATGGAGAGTACATAGAAATTCATAATAATTACATCAAGGTAATTAGACAATTAAAGTATCCCGAATGAAAGTGGAAGTTCTAGTGGAAAAACCCCTGCCTTAACTCCAAACATGTTCCGCTCTTGTACATGAGCTCATGAATATGAAATTATACTTCTTAATAACTTATTTCCAAACCTATTATGAATGTATTTAGTTTACCATAATCTTGGTTAGTTAATTTATGCCATTATGGATAAGTTATTGTATTTAATTTCGTCGTTCTAGAGTGTTCGTTTCCTTTATTTTCAAATTCGGTTCAATTGTTTTTAAGTAATGAAATTCCTGTGGAATGATTATAAATCACCAGGATTGGAATTATATATTATTAATGAACATAAAAAATTGATAATGGTCATTTATATCATTTGGTTACATGGAATGAGGATGAATCATTTGATGACAACCAATTCGATTATTCGGCGGTATTTGGAATATTATGAACTAGTTTTGTCATATAACTTAATTATATGTAAATATTCTGGTTCCTGAATATTAATTAGGTTATAACACATATATTATAGTCTGGTAAAACCATGAATATGCTTTCATGACCAGTAAAGTAGAATAAATTGAAAAACAAATCTTCATCGTCAACGAAGGTTATAAATTGGATCCTCATGGACTTCGATTTCGTTTATAAAAATTAAAGGGTGGGAGTAAAAATATTTATGATGGTTCTTCAATTAACATGATATAAATCCATTATAATGATGTTACTAGAGTTATCCTGGTCATTTGGACAGATGAGGTGAGGAGAGGATAACAAAAGAAGATAAATTGAAACGAAACCAAATGAAAAAGTAGGGTGTTTTACCTCTTGAAATAACCACCTTGAAAAACTCTTTAAGGGAAGGGGTTCTGGTCATTTGGGAAGACCAGAAGCTTCTTTTACGTGGGGAGAGACTAGGGAAGGGTAATTGGAAGAACTTTTAGGAGCTTAAAGGTTATAGGATTGAAGAGAAGTGGGAGTGGTGATGGGTTTTTATAGTGGAGGAGAGGGGTAAATTTTGAATATTTAATTCATTATTTTAATATTTCCCTCAAGACAACAAATAGTCTGGTTTCATGTGACCCCTAATAGTAAATAGTGAATGCGAGTTCGAAAAAAGTGGACATTTATCACATTTGATGTCATAAATAGAGTATTTAACTGGTAATTTGTATATACGGTATTTTATCGTATTTCACTGTTCATAAAAAATTCAAGAATTTCAGAAAAATCCCAAAAATTCAACCCTACCATTTTTCAACGTGTATAATTAAAAAGTGAAATCCATTTTTAAAAATAAGTTTTTAAGTATTATTAATTGAATTTTTAAATAAGGTAATAGTTAATTCCAAGAATAATAATCTTGAAGTGCAATTAGTTTTATGTGACATTGAAAAATTAATTAAGATCCAATTATCATATTGCCTTAAGAAAACAAATTAATATTATTATTTAATATTAATAAGGGTCATATTACTATTCACATTAGTATTCACATTACTATTCATAAGGGTATGTTACTTTTCACCAAACACAAGTTTGTTCTATCAAACTCCAAATGACTTACTGAACGCAGATCTAGATGACCATTTTTTAAAATTCAAAACATAGAAGAGGAAAAGTTTTGTTTGATTGTTATATTATAAAATTTCATTCTATATTTATTTTCAAAACCTTGGGGTGTCACATTATCCCCTCTTTATAAAAATTTCATCCTCAAAATTCACAGAATATTACCTAAAAATATTCGGGTATGTCTTTTACATAAGCTCCTAAGGCTCCCATGTTGCTTACTCAATATTATGGTTCCTCCATAGTACCTTTAATAGACGAGTCATCCGGTTTCACAATAATTTTTCTCTAGTATCAAGAATCTTGATAGGCTCTTCACAGTAAGATAGATCGGGATCAAGTTCCACTTCTTCATAAGTGAGTACATGTGTTGGGTCTGGCATGTAGTTTCTTAACATTGACATGTGGAACACATTTTGAACCTTGTAGAGACATGGCGGAATTGCCAAACGGTAAGATATGACTCCAATTTAGTCTAGAATTTCCAAAGGTTAGATGTACATGGGACTTAATTTTCCCTTCATAATGAATCGTATAATACCGTTCCATGGAGATACCTTTAAAAAACGTGATCACCTTCATGAAATTCCAAATCCTTCCTTCGGTTATCGACATAGATCTTTTTCCTACATTGAGCTATTTTGATATGGTTCTAGATAATATTTACCTTTTCTGTTGTTTCTTCAACATGTTCTAGTCCCACGAGCATTCTTTCACCAACATCATCCCAGCAAGTTGGTGTACGACATCTCCTCCAATATAATGCTTTATAGGGTGCCATCTGAATACTTTAATGGAAGCTATTGTTGTAGGAAAATTATACGAGAGGTAAATACAGATCCCACATGCCTAGAAAATCATGTGAACAAGACCTCAACATGTCTTCCATTGTTTGAATAGTCTGTTCTGATTGTCCATTAGTTTTTGGGTGGTAGGCAGTGCTCAAACAAAGATCTGTATCTAGGGCCTTCTGAAGACTCTTCCAGAATCGTGATGTAAAATGGGGATTGAGATCAGAAACAATTGATGAGCATACACCATGAAGTCTTTCAACTTCATTAATATATATTCTTTCTAGACGTTCAAATGGTATATCTTCTCTTATAGTAAGAAAATGTGCTAACTTGGAATGATGATCGATAATGACCCATATTGCATCATTCCTTCTAGGAGTCTTTGGTATTCCCATGACAGAGCCCATCGCGATATTATCCCATTTCCACTCAGGAATGGGAAGAGGTTGCAATACTCCTCCAGGATTTTGCCTTCCAGCTTTCACTTGTTGACAAACCATACATCTTGACACAAAATCAGCAATCTCCCTCTTCATGTTGTCCCACCAAAAATGTTCCTTCAAATCTCTATACATCTTAGTTGATCTAGGGTTTATAGAGAAATTGTAACTATGATAATCATACAACAATTCCCTTTTTAGATCTGGTATATCGGGAACACAAAGTCTCTTCCCAAATTTCAAAATTCCATATTCATATACGAAGTCACTAAATCTCTTATCATTCACAGCTTTAATCTTCTTTTGAAACTCCTCATCCTCATCCTGATAACTTTTTATCTATTCTAGTCAATATGGTTTGGAATCCATTTAAAAAAGAATTGATGTTTCACCTTACATGGCTATTCCCATATCCATCTTTACTAGATCCCTGAAAATAGGATCCCTTTCAACTCTCATCTTGTTCGAAACTCCATGATACTTTCTGCTCAAGGCATGTTCCACCTTATTTTCCTTCCCTGGGTGGTAGTTTATCGTGCAATCATAATCCTTGAGTAGTTCAATCGATCTCCTTTGCATCATATTGAGTTATTTCTGTGAGAAAATATACTTCAAACTCTTGTGATCAGTATAAATCTCACATTTTTCACCATAGAGATAATGTCTTCATATCTTCAAAGCAAAGATTATAGTATCTAACTCAAGATCATTAGTAGGATAGTTTTTCTCATGAATTTTTAGCTGTCATGATGTGTAATAAATAACCCTATCATTTTGTATAAGGACCCAACCAACTCCTTTCTTTGAAGCATCACTATAAATAAAAAACCCGTCAGTAACTGTTGGTAGAGTTAATATAAGAGAATTGACTAATCTTCTCTTAAGTTCATTGAAACATTTTTCACAATATTTTCTCCAAACAAATTTAACCCCTTTACATGTGACATTCATTAGTGTGTTAGCCAGTCAGGAAAAATTCTACAAGAAACGCCGATAATAACCTGCTAAGCTAATAAAACCGTGTACCTCAGTTATGTTTGTTGGCATGGGCCAATCTTGAATTTCCATTTTCATCGCAGGATCAACTAGGATTCCATCTTTACAGACAATATGGACAAGAAAAGAAATCTTATAAAGCCAGAATTCATACATGCTATACTTCTCATATAATTCGTGTCTTTTAAGAGACTTCAAGATAATGCGCATGTGATTTTCATGATCTTCGTAGCTTTTGGAGTATACCAAGATATCATCAATAAATACCACTACAAAATCATCGAGATATTACTTTAAAACTCTGTTCATTATATCCATAAAGATAGAGGGTGCATTAGTCAATCCAAACAGCATCACTTTAAACTCATAATGCTTGTACATGGTTTGAAATGCTATTTTTGGAATGTCTTCCTTCTTCACACACAACTGATGATATCCAGATCGAAGGTCAATCTTTGAAATGTATTAAGCTCCACGAAGTTGGTCAAATAAATCATCAATGCGATGTAGGGGATACTTTTTCTTTATTGATATAGCATTGATCTATCTGTAGTCGATACATAACCTCATAGATCCATCTTTCTTCATAATAAAATCGATAGGGGCTCCCCATGGAGAAACACTAGGGTGAATAAGTCCCTTATTACTATATTCCTCTAGTTGTTTCTTTAGTTACACTAATTCCATAATGGTCATTCTATAAGGGGTCTTCGATATGGGCCTTGAACCAGGAATTAAATCACTGGAAAACTCAATTTCTCATTCTGGAGGATGTCCAGATAAATCATCAGGAAACACTTCATCATATTTTCTCACAATAGGTACATCCTCTATTTGAACATTCCATTCCTCAACCATAGTTATTTCATTATCTTCCTCCCCAATAATAGAATTTAGTAGATCTACTAGGGGTGGATCTAGATAAGAATTAGGTGGTGATGATTCTGTACTAAAGATAAGGTGTTCTTTATCATCCTCATCAAAAATCATAACCTCATTCTTCTTATAATAAATTTTTGCATCATGGTCCGACAACCAATCCATACCGAGACCTATATCAAATTCACTCATGGGTATGATGATGATATCATCTAATAAAGAACATTTATATGGCATAATAGGAACTAATCAATAAAAATTTATAGTAATGATACTTCCCATAGGTGTTTTGACTGACTACTCCCTTGTTAAAATCAAATTGGAAATATCTAATTTTCTAAGAAAACTGAGAAGATATGAAATGATGCGATGATCCAGAATAAAATAAATCATTGTCTAAACATGAGGAAACAACTAATGTACATTCTTCCATGTCATTAAGAACTTCAACCTCTACAGTTGTGATTGCAGAAGCTTTTCTATGATCCCTTGTCTTTTTCTGTTGCACATTTCCTTGACGTTTTGTAAAATCATTAGCATAGTGTCCCATCCCCGAAAACTATAGCATTGAACATCATTGTCTTCCTTACTCCCTTTGTATTCACTAGAAAGATGGCCTTTTTTATCACATTTGTAGCATACTCCTTTTCCTTTTAAGCATGCACCAGGGTGTTTCTTTCCACAATTGTCACATGGTGGAAATTCAACTCTTCCCTTCTTCCTCGTTTCCTTATTTCCTTTCCCATGGTTTTCAAAAGCCCTCTTCTTTTCTTGATTTCCCTTAAATTCATAAGACTTAGATAATACTTTTTCTGTCTTGATGGAACATGAAACTATATCCTCAAATGATGAAAAACATTGGGAGACCAGTGCCCGCTAGAGGAATGGATTTAGGCCATCAATGAATCGGTCAAATTTTCTCCTTAGATTTCGTATGTAGTCTACAACATGTCTTTCTAATCATGTGAAGTTAGCTTCATACCTTGCAACATTCTCATATTCCTTCTGATTCAGATTAAAAAATTGTCTCTCCTTGTCTTCTCGCTGCTCACGAGGGAAATATTTTTCTAAGAATATTTCCTTAAAATCCCTCAATTCTATCTCTTCTATCTCTTCCTCCTCATTTGTGTTTTGGATTAATGACCTCTACTAATCTGCATCACCCGATAGATGATATACTTCCATGAAACCCTTCTCTCTTTCATTACATCCCAAAGCGAGAAATATCTTCTCAAGAGAACATATCCACTGCTCTACTACAAATGGGTTTGTAGTCCCGCTGAATGATGGAGGCTGTTGTTGCATAAAGCAATCTAGCATGGATCCTCCACGTGGTGGATCTGGATGGTCCATACGGGTAAGGTTATTATTCATAACCCGAGTAAGTTGTCTCATTATTGTTATGAGTTACTCAGCACCAGAACCAACATCATTATCTTGAGTCAGAGGAAAATCTCTACAGGGGACACGTGCATTCGTGCGATTTCCATTCCTTCCACTAGGCCCCATATCTAGATAATGGCATACACTATATTAGGTTATGAATCATAATGTATAATCATAACATAAAAATACTCAGAAAAATTGAGATCCTATGCATTGCTAATCCCATATCCACAAAAATCGTTTCTCTGAGGAATATTTTACATTTCAGTCCTTCCTAATGTCTTTTAATGAAAATTTGAATTATCATAAGCATATCTCCTGAGAGTGACATAATCAAGAGTAAAGAAAGGCCCGTTGTCATGCACCAGTTCCCGTTCACGTCTAGATCAAAGTGGTGTTTTGGGGTTTTACCCCTAGATACATCTATGCCAGAGCCACCTCTACCTGCTCGTATACAGACATGGATGTTTAACATGAATGATCCACATAATCTATTCCTTAACAAAATACCAGGACGTTATTGTATGGATTTCTTAAAATACTAACTTAGGTACTCTTCTCTAATTCTACATTTTATAAATCAAGTTTCCAAATTTTCTACTAAACTTCCTCTAATACCAACTTTAAGGACCTGACCCCAGTTGCCCGGAGTCGGTCCATTATTTGATTATGTTGGCATACATACAAGGAATACAAATCCCAAAGGACCAAGTAGTTTAGTATTATTGGAAACAATATACATACATAATTTCAACTTTATATATATAAAGGAAAAAACAACACTAATTTATTCCACAAGAGTCATCACGTATCTTAGATTATGCTTGCAAGTCATTCATAAATTATTTATTCATGTCCTGAGAAAATGAATCCTAATAAAGGGGTGAGATTAGACGCTCAATAAGAGTAAGCAATACAGCAGAAGATAATTTAAACATTAGACATGTTGAATAATTAAAAACACACGCCTTTAATAATAAACATGAACACATTATGGCATGAATATGAGTTGAGTAAATAATGCCATAATAAAACATAATCATGGGTATTCTAATAGTCTAATAACCACAAGAAAATTCAACCAATAGCTTCATAATGAGGGAATTTTATATGATGGACATTCTGAAACATTTTTTCATGGCCTTGGCCAAGACGTCTAGTGATTAAGTCCTCGACCAAAATCCATTTCACCTTGGGAAAGGCCTCAGTCAATTCCACATCTAGTTGTCTCATGAGACCTACCGATGCATCAAGGGGCTATAGCGAGCCCCACCCATCACATAATAATTCCAATGCATTCATCATAGGAGTGTGGAAAAACATAAACAACAAAAACATTCATAATGAATCTATCATACGAAATGTAACTATCTTTCCCCAGTCATTAAACATAAAACACTAACCATTCGAAATAATATGGTGAATGGTTTTAGGATAGATCATCCACAATAGAGTTAGTTACAAACCATTAAATAATATATGGTATATGAATTCATAAATTATTAATCCCAATAATACCACGGAATCAACAAGAGTGTTTAATTGGATGAAAACACTCTTATAAAATCATTACGCAGTTCTAGAGATAAATACTCTTTTATTCTGAAAAGAAGAGTTCTTTTGAAAAAATCATTGTATAAAACTAGAAGTGAAGTAAGATAGTATTTTTATAATAAAATGAATTATTTTATAAATATAATGGTTTCCAAAAACATATTATACAGTTCCCTTGAAAATGGGTAAGAATTTTAGAAATTCTTTTGGAATCGGGCTTGTATTATTGAATCGATTTTGAAAGATCCTTTTTAAAACATGTATCTATCCATAATATATGGATGGATTATGGTTTTTAAACATATATATGATACTCATATAGAACAGATTATTAGAACATAACAATACATAATAATTACATCTAGGTAATTAGACAATGAAAGTATCCCGAATGAAAGTGGAAGTTCTGGTGGAAAAACTCTTACCTTAACTCCAAATGTGTTCTTCTCTTGTACTTAAGCTCCTGGAATATTAAATTATACCTTTTAATTACTTATTTAAGAACCTATTAGACATGTATTTAGTTTACCATAATTATGGTTAGTTCATTTATGTCGTTATGGATAAGTTATTGTATTGAATTTCGTCGTTCTGGAGTGTTCGTTTCCTTTATTTTCAGATTTGGTTCACTTGTTTTTAAGTAATGAAGTTCATGTAGAATGGTTATAAATCTCCAGGATTGTAATTATATATTATTAATTAACATAAATAATTGATAATGGTCATTTCTATCATTTAGTTACATGGAATACGGATTAATCATAAGATGACAACCACTTCGATTATTCGGCCGTATTTGAAATATTATGAACTAGATTTGTCATATAATTAATTATATGTAAATATTCTGGTTCCTGAATATTAATTTTGATATGAAAAATATATTATACACTGGTTCAACCATGAATATGGTTTCATGACCAGTAATTAAGAATAAATTTAAGAATGAAACTTCCTCGTCCACGATGGTTGTTAATCGGAACCACATAGACGTCGATTTTGTTTATAAAAATAAAAGGGAGGGAGTAAGAATATTTATGATGTTTCATCCATTCACATGATATAAATCCAGTATATAGATGTTACTGGAGTTATCATTTCCATTTGGACAAATGAGGTAAGAAGAGGATGGCAAAAGAATATAAATTAAAATGAAAACAAATGAAAAAGAATAGTGCTTTACCTCTTGAAAAAACCTCCTTGAAAAACTCATTAAGGGAAGGGGTTTGGGTATTTTGAGAAGACCACAAGCTTCTTGGACATGGGGAGAGACTAGGGAAGGGTAATTGGTATGAATTTTAGGAGCATAAAGGCTTAGAGGAGTGAATAGAAGTGGGAGTGGTGAGGGGTTTTTATAGTGGAGGAGAGGGGTAAATTTGGAATATTTAATTCATTATTTTATTATTTCCCTCAAGAGAAACAATAGTGTGGTTTCATGTGACCCATAATAGTAATATGTTCATGTGATTTCGAACCAAGTAGCCTTGAATCACTTGTGATGTCATAAATAGTGTATTTAACTGATAATTTGTATATACGGTATTTTATCGAATTTCACTATTCATTAAAAATTCAAGAATTTCAGAAAAATCCCAAAAATTCACCCAACATTTTTTGACATGTAGAATTAAAAAGTGAAATCCATTTTTCAAAAAAAAATTCTAAATATTATTCATTTAATTTTTAAATAAGGTCATAGTTAATTTGAAAAATAACAATATTGAAGTGCAATTAGTTTAATGTGACATTGAAAAATAATTAAGATCCCATTATCATATTTCCTTAAGAAAATAAATTATTATTATTATTTAATATTCATAAGGTTCATATTACTATTCATATTTGTATTCATAAGGGTATGTTGCTATTCACCAAACATCAAGTTTGTTCTTTCAAACTCCAAATGACTTACTGAACGCAACTCTAGATTACCATTTTTCGAAATTCAAAACATAGAAAAGGAAAAGATGTATTTAATGGTTAGATTATAAAATCGAATTATATATTTATTTTCAAAACCTTGGTCTGTTAAACATGCAGCCATGCTAGGCAAGAACCAGCGGGCTCGGTCGACCCGAACCGAGTCGGATCAGACGCAGACCAGTTTTGACACTATACTTTCTTTTGGCCATAACATTTTCACGGGGAGTTCGTTTGATGAACCGTCTAAAATATCAGACAAAATTGAGAGAGTTAGTACTTTTAGTATACCAGATATAAAATTTGGATAAATTTGGGTTATGGTCAGGTTGGATTGAGCACGAATCTAGAGACTCTTCGCATAGTGCGCATACAGGAGCTTCTTCATCTGCTGTAGCGCAACATGACTGTGGATCAGTACTCAGTGTGGTTCACCGAACTCGCATTCTACTCCACTGATATGGTTTGGGAGACATTCTTCAAGGCCCACACCATTGAGTAGGGACTTAGGTGGTAGATCAGGGCTTCAATGATTTCTCTTAGCATCCCGATGCAGGCATGGCTGTTAGAGAGAGCCCTCATAGAAGAGAGTTTTTTTGCTGAGCAGTCCCCAGCAGCGAGACCCATCACCAGATGTCACATAGCAAAGTCTTCTGCTACTCAGAGCAGACAGATGTCACAGTTGTCCAAAAGGACCAGACATACAGTTAGACGAACGCATGACTCATGATTGATTGTGCGAGGTACTGGAGACATAGCCGGTTATGGGAGGAACATGTAGTGTTTCACATGCGGTAGGCAGGGTCACATGGATCGTGAATGTCTGACCCACCGTACGGAGGATCAGAAGATAGTCGAAATACTGCCTAGGCAAAGACAAAGGTTTGACTGAGGAGGTCTGCAGGGAGTTGGCAGATGTGGCAAATGAGCTGGTCGTGCAGCTGTCTGTGAGTGATGATTCTAGGTATTACCACCGCGACCACTAGGTGGTCCAGCCCGACCACAGGGAGCAGGTGGACATGGGCGAGATCATCTCCAGGAAGGTGATATCTATGACCATGTTACTCAGAATATGATAAGAGTTATGATCTGTGTCTACTCAACCTTAGCTATAGTACTTATAGACACAACATCCAGTCATTATTTTATTTCCATTTCCCTCGTTCGGAGATCAGAGATTCCGATGGAGCTGTTGGATCGATCCTTACGGCTAGAGTCTCCTACGGGAGAAGATTTGATGATTACATACTGGTTCTAATAATTTGAGCTTACTCTATAGGTGAGAGCTTCGACTGGGTTCTCTTAGTAGCGGTGTCGAGGCCTTTTGTCGTCATATTGGGTATGAACTGGTTATCAATCATCCATTCTCATATTGACTGTATTAGCCGCAAATTGCGTTTTTTCTGCACGGATGGGACCAAGTTTACCTTCACCAATGGGAAGAGAGCCTTTGAAGCACTGGATGGACTTACCCAGAGGAGAGTGTTGCCGATCACTAATCAGTTGGCTAGAATTAGCTTGGAAGCAGTTTTTGTGGGGAGTCCGAGCTATCCTGTAGTGCTGGACCAGTACACTGATGTTCTCCCTGATGATCTTAAGGGTCTAACTCATCACCTAGAGGTGGAATTTTACATTGACTTGTACCTCGGGATGTCACTGATATCTAAACCAACATATCAGATGGATCCAGCCGAGCTTCGTGAGCTGCTGGTACAACTAGAGGACTTACAGGGGAAGGGATTCATTTGGCCCAGTGTTTCTCCTTGGCCAGCCCCGATTTTGTTCGCCAAGAAGGCAGATGGGAGATTGAGGCTTTGTGTTTAATATCAGCACCTGGACTAGCTGACTGTGAGGAACATGTACCCACTCCAGAGTATTGATGACCTCTTTGATCAACTGAAGGGAGCATGGTGGTTCTCAAAGATAGACCTCAGATCAGGATATCACCGACTTAGAGTGTGAGATGAGGATGTGCAGAAGACGACTTTCAGATGTCGGTATAGCCACTACGAGTTCTTGGTAATGCCATTCGACCTGACCAATGCCCCAACAGTGTTCATAGGACTCACAAACATGATCTTTCATTCGTACATTGATCGCTTTGTATTAGTCTTCATCGATGACATTCTAATGTACTCGGCTACTGAGGAGGAGAATGCCTATCATTTGCAGAATGTTATGGACACACTCCAAGAGCACCAACTTTATGGTAATCTCCCGAAGTACCAGTTCTGGATCCGAGAGGTTCACTTTCTGGGACATTTCATATCAAAGCTTGGTGTTTCAATGGATCCAGTGAATATTGAGGCGGTACATTCTTGAGAGACACCTAGGATTGGGACGGAGGTACATAGTTTCTTGGGATTAGCCACATACTACTGTATATTTGTACCATATTTCTCCAGATCCGCAGCACCTTTATCAGTATTGACGATGAAGGGGTAAACCCTCATGCAGTTGGAGTGATGCCAGTGGAGTTTTCCGGAGCTAAGGTAGAGGCTGACTAGTGACCCCATCTTCATGATACCAGAGGAGGGCGTATGGTACGTGGTCTACTATGACGCATCAGGGACCGGACATGGATGTTTTCTAATACAGAGTGTGCAGTGATCGCATATGGTTTTCGAAATCCAATACAACATGAGAAAAACTATGCTACCCATGACCTGGAGTAAACAGTAGTGGTCGTCACCTTGAAGATGTGGTGAAATTACTTGATGGACGAGGGTTTTACAGTCTTCTCAGATCACAAGAGTCTCAAGTGTATCTTCTCTCATAAGGACCTGATTCTGAGACATCGGCATTGGCTTGAGTTCCTCCAGGACTTTGACTTCGAGATAGTCTATACTCATGGGTAGGGGAATGTTGTAGTAGATTCACTCAGCAAGAGATCTAGTAAACAGCTGCTAGGTGAGGTGATGGGGAAGCTGGCCTCTTTGCAAATATCCCTTGTGGATCAGGATGGAGTATCTTTTCTTCCGTCTCTTAGAGTCACTCCCACACTCCTTCAGCGAGTTTGGGAGGCGTAGCGCGGGGACACTGACTACGAGGCTATACATGCTCAGACATCCACAAGACATGCACCTGATGGATTTTCGGAAGGTGGGGAGCACATCATCCTTTTCAGAGGACGTACCAAAGTACCGGTGTCACTTCGAGAAGAAGTGTTGAGTGAGTTCCACACATCCCCATTAGTGGTACATGCAAGAGTGGAAAAGATGTACCAGGATCTATAGAGACAACATTAGTGGCTGGAAATGAAGCAAGTAGTAGCATATATTGTCTCTCGGTGCCTCACTTGTCAGCATGTGAAGGCCGAGAATCAGGTACCAGCAGGCTGAGTGCAACCTTTAGAGGTTCCGGAGTGGAAGTGGGATGGGATATCCATGGACTTCGTGACAGGACTTCCACGTACATCTATGGGTCATGATTCTACTTGGGTGATCATCGACCAACCCAACAAGTCGTCCCACTTTATACCGATTAGAGAGGAGGGTACAGTAGAGAGCTTGGGACACCACTATGTGCAAGAGATTATGCGACTACATGGAGTACCCTTGATGATTGTCTTCAATCGTGAGGAATATTTTACTTCTCAGCTATGGAAGGAGTTGACGGTGGCTTTCGGGATGCGGCTTACTTTGAGCACCTCCTACCATCCTCAGACGTATGACCCGACTGAGTGGACTATTTAGACCCTCAAGGTCATGTAATGTGATTGAGTTCACAACTTCGGTCGCAGCAGGGAGGATCACATGCCTTTGGTGGAGTTTGCATAAAACAATAGTTATCACTCCATCAATGGGATGACAGCTTTTGAGGCATTGTATGGGAAAACATACAGATCAGCTTTTTGCTCGACTGACCTAGGGGAGTCAGCACTCGTAGTACCAGAGATGGTACATGATACCACAGAGAAAGTGCAGATCATCCAAGAGAGGATGAAGACTACACAAAGTAGGAAGACGTCTTATGCCGATATGATACAAATACCTCTAGAGTTCTAGGATGGCGACAAAATATTTCTATTGGTCTCACCCTTGTGGTGTTTTTAGAGCTTTTTCTAGGGAGGAAATTCATCTTTGAGGTTCATTGGACCCTTCCAGGTCCTCAGTAGAGTTGGCGAGGTGGATTACCATATATCTCTTCCACCTCAGTTGCACCAGGTGCATGACGTGTTCCATGTATCCCTGTTGAGGAGATACGTGAATGACCCATCCCATGTCATCGACCACGGCGAGCTAGAATTCAATAATAGGGAGACCTTTACGGAGGTTCCAATAGATATTGAGGATCGACAGGAGCGGGTCCTTCGTGGGTTGACGATACCTCTAATGCGAGTTCGCTGGTAACACGAGAACCTACAGAAGATCACATGGCAGCAAGAGGCTATGATACGTGCTATATATGCCCACCTGTTTCTATAGTTTGATTTGTATCTTATGGGGATGTAAATCCCTGATTTGAGAAGAATTTAAAGACCCATAAATTCCATGTAAATTGTATTAATTTTATAGGCATTTTACAAGTCCGTGAAAATTGATGGTGCGTGATACTGAGGCCCGGTGTGCCCGGAATGAATTTCTGAACTTTTTTCGGGTACATTCAGTAAATATGCAAGCAGTTTTTGTTACTTTTAAACTAATGCACATAATTGAAATTTGAGGGCACCATTGAACTCGCTGAACCGGTATTCGCTTAAGGAGACCTTCACCTCGACCGCAGTAGGTCGAGGGCGAAAGATAGTTATTCAATTTTTTAAGGAAGAATAGAAAAATAAAAATATGAAAATTTTTATTTTTTAATCCTCTCTACATGGGGTTATGGAGGTGGGGACCACCTGAACTAAAACCCCCAATTTGAATTCATGGGCAGGCACCACCCGATAACCCGACTCTTGAACTCCCTCTTTAATGAGGGAGGTGACCTATGGTATCCTCTAAATTAATTAGGTCAACACCATCGTAATTAATGGCCTACCCTATTTTAAATTAATGAAACATAATTTAATATGTTGGTTATTCACTTTTGGTGGAATTGGGGAATGTGTTGGAAAAGGGGAATTGGGAGAAACATTTGGATGAATTCTTCTTCCCCAACTAAGAATGATTCTCCAACGAAGAATGCTAATGTTCTCCAACAACCTAGGCTCCTTTATCATGAAATTCTCTAATGTGGGATGTCTTCATGAATGACAAACCGATGTCTGTTCTTCCCTCCTTATGATGTAAACAAACCTTCGTGGTATGTTTTGATATTATAAATCCCCCCTTACCCATTCATGACAATTGTTTTTGATTCAAGATATAATTTAGACAAATGCTACTGCTTTAATGCAGAGGGTGTGAGCCAAATGAACATCGACCTACCACTCTGCAAATATTGTGGAATAATTTTTTAGTTCAACGCAATGGAGGAGGAGGACGTCTGGTGCCGGCAATTGGCGTCGTTAGAACTTGAGAGATGCAGCCAGCACCACGGTCGGCTGTGAAGATGTCGTTGGTGAAACCACGCCGCCAGAGAAGGGTTGTGGCCAGTTGGCCACAACGGGGCAAGGGTGGCGGCCAATGGAGGCTGGCCGCATGATGGGGAAGATGAGAATGTCCATGCCTCCCGACGAACAAGGTTCACCGCTTGTGCTGTGACGGTTAAGGGAGGGCGGTCGACGTTCGACATGCCGTAGAGGGGCAACGCATGACGTGTCACCGTCGGAGAAGGGGACCACAAAGCGGCGAAACAAGACGCGCCGCTAGGAGGACCAAGGCTTGGCCGTTTCGGCCAGCTGAGGAGGACTGAGTGGGACCCGTGGAGGGTCCCACGTGATTCCGCAGAACGAACGGCTGAAGTCGTTTGATGTTCGATGGAGGGGGGCACACATCTCCCCCTTGCATTCGGCCAAGCCAGGCCGCCAGGCCGGGCTGCCCAACGCGGTTCAGGCCGCCCCACACGGGCCATGCATTGTGGGTCAGGCTGGAACAAGCGGGCCAGGTCAGGCCAGGTTGGACTGGACCGAGACTAGTTTTGACCCTATACGTTCTTCTGGCCATAACTTTGGCATTGGGAATCCATTTAACGAACTGTCTACGATGTCGGAATCCTCAGAGGGAGACCCAGTAGATGTCTTTCTATTTCATCAATTGTATTGTATCTCAGTTATACTTGTACATTTACTGTTGGTCTTGTATTCTGATCCATCTTACTTTCATCATTGTTTTTTTGTAATGTTTATATGTGTTTGTCTCTTGTTGTGTGCATGGTTGTGTGTGTTTTCAGGTTAAAAAGGAAATTCCTTCCCAGTTATAGGGAATACGCCTTTTAGTGCTAGTCGCCAGTCCTTGGCCAGTGGAAGGCGGGTTGGGGTAGTCACGGGATGGTCACTTCGGTATACCGCTCTTGAGATTTGGATAAATTTGGGTTACGGTTGGGTTGGATTGAGCACGAATCCAACTGGGCCCTCGGGACTAAAAGGCTAATAACATACAGATCAGGCATCCGATTGATGCACTGTCTGTTACGTTGAGACCCATATTACATGAAAGTTATTTGGGATACTTCTTCCTGGGACTTCATGGAAGTTGGAGTATCGACCAGTATCTTGAGATGTAGACCCTCTCGGAGACAAGAAAGAAGAGTGCGGGAAACCTTTAGCTGGATCTGACCATGTACTTTGATCCTGTGTGGGTATGACGATGTACTAGGATCATGCGTGGGTCTAACAAGGTACTAGGATCCTGGGTGGGTCTAACGATGTACTAGGATCTTTCCTGGGACTGCAGATGTACTAGGATCCTATGTGGGTATGACAACGTACTAGGACCCTGTGTCGATCTAACTATGTACTAGGATCCTCTATGGGTCAGATGATGTACTAGGTTCCTGTGTGGGTCTGACGATGTACTATAATCTTGTGTGGGTCTGGCGATGTACTAGGATCTTTTGTCGGTCTGACAATGTACTAGGATCTTGTGTGGGTCTGACGATGTACTTAGATCCTGTGTGGGTCTGTAATTTGGGATCTTTCTTGGGTCTACCTCATAATAGAGTAAGATGATATAGTTGTTACATCTAATCATCTATACTTCCATACCTACGATATACCTGGTGTGAGTTGACTCCATACCTTTGTGGTATTATTCTATGTGGTGTACCTGTGTGGTACTTAACATTGTGGTAATCTTTCATTCGTGGAACAGTTATACTTTGGCTAAGAAGTTGGGCCTTGTGTTTCCTCATGATTGAGATGGGTAATATTGGATAACATAGGTATATGTATGGGAATATACCAAATTAGGGTTGTCCCTGGATTATATGCTTGTGGTTTATCATTTATGGATTTGTGAGACCTTGAGGGTCTTAAGGTGCCAACTTAGTATAATTATAATCACCCCTATATAGGCTTCACCCGAATGTTGCCATGATTGTTGCTGACGATGGATAGTGCTAATTGAGGCTGAGGATACTGGGACTAGACGGTGTCCGGAGGTGGACCATACGGTGTGTCGGTATACAGAGGAGACAGGCGGACTTGGAGTGTTGAGGAGCCGAACTGTACCTACCCTTCAGGTAGGAACCTCAAAATATGACCCAATACTTGTCTTTCTCTTTCATCAGCTATATTGTATCTCAGTTGTACTTGTACCATTATTGTTGGTCTTGTATTCTGGACCTTCTTAATTTTAGAATTCTTTTTGTTATATAGTTTACTATTTTTGTATCTATCTATGTGCTTGGTTGTGTGTGTTTATAGGTTATAAAGGCAATTCCTTCCCGTTTTTAGGGAATACGTCTTTCGGTGCTAGTAGCCAGCCCCTGGCCTATGGATGGAGGGCTTGGGGTAGTCACTGCACGGGCCCCGGGGGACGGGTCGTGACAAATTGGTATATGAGGAATCAGTTCTACCATAGAACTTAAGACTATGATCTTTTAAAAGAAATAGGGTTTTGTGTAGTGAGTGTTGTTATCAATTTATGGAATCCAGTGTTGGTGCGGCGGCTGACGTATCCATAAACCAGGACCCTGACTTTGGATTTCTGACTAAGTGCACGAAAACAATGATTGTGTATGTGTTTTGAAGAGTTTTCTTTATTATCTCTTTGATTCGGCTCACCAGGTATAAATTTTTGACTACTGTGTACCTGTTTCTTTTCAGGATTCCTCCACACAGATAGCTGGTTAGGCTTCCAGCTATAGTACACGCTGATAGCCCATAGAGCGACGAGGACTCGGTGTAGGGACCTCTTTCAATAAAGGCACCAGTGGAGGCACTAGCGGTACAATTACCCATTGGTCCACCAATGCCACTAGCCCTTGCAGTAGAGGGTGCATGCCACTTGAGCGTGTTGCACGAGTTCCAGCACCAGAGGCCACCGAGGTTCCAGGGCGAGACAGAACCACCGAATGCTAAGGATTGACTGGAGGCCATAGGGAGAGTCTTCCAACTGGTAGGGAAACCAGGTGATCTCATGGTGATCATTACCGCCAGTATTCTATAGGAAGCAGCAGGGAGATGGTGGAGCTTGATGCTCTAGGTTCCCGACGAGGTGTCACTTCTCTCGGGAGATATTGAGAGCCTGTTTCAGACAGTGTTTGTTGCAGCGACTCTTCGCGTAGTGCGCATATAAGAGATTCTTCATCTACATCGGGGAATCATGATTATGGCTCAGTTCTCCGCGAAGTTCATTGAACTATAATGCTACTCCAATGATATGGTGTGGGAGCCATTCTTCATGGCACAGACCATTGAGCAAGGACTCTGGAGGGAGATCCTAGATTCGATTACTTCTCTCAGCATCCCGACACAGGCGGTGGTGTTAGAGAAAGCCCTCTTAGTAGAGAGTTTACATGCTGAGTAGTCACCAGCAGCGATACCCACCACCAGATGTCACGTAGCGGAGTCCTATGTACTTAGCAGTAGAAGGATGTTGCAGAGGTCCAAATGGACAAGACCTATAGGTGGATGACTGCTTGAATCAGGATCGGTTGTGAGTGGTACTAGAGATAGATGCAGTCATGCGAGGAACATGCAGTGTGTCATATGCGGCGGGGAGGGTCACATGGCTCGTGACTATCCGACCCCCCATACGGAGGATCAGAAGATGATCGAAGGATTGCCCAGGAAAATATAGAGGTTTGACAGAGGAGGTCCTTAGGGATTAGGTAGACATGGAAGAGGAGCTGGTAATGCAGCTGGCAGTGGGAGACGATTCGAGGTGTTACCGCTGCCACCACCCGGTGGTCCACCCCGACCACTAGGAGCAGGTGGACAGGGGTGAGCTCAGCACTAGGAACCGGAGTCCTAAGACCATGGCACTCTGGAGATGATACGAGGTAAAATATGTATCTACTCCACCTTAGCTGTAGTACTTATATACATAGGTGCCAGTCATTATTTTATTTCCACTGCCCTCGTTCGAAGCTCAGTGATTATGATGGAGCCATTTTCTCGATTTTATGGCTAGAGACTCTTACGGGAGTAGATTCGATGATTACACATTGGTGCCGGTAGTGTGATCTTACTCTAGGAGGTTAGAGATTCGTTTGGGATCTCCAAGTAGCGGTGTCGAGGCCTTATGATGTCATCATGGGTATGGATTGGTTATCTACATTCTATGGTTATATTTATGGTATTAGGCGCAAAGTGAAATGTTTCCTCATGGATGGGACCAGGTTTACCTTCACCGAAGAGAAGGGATTCTTTGTAGCCCAGGATGTACTTACCTGGAGGAGATTCCAGCCGATCACTCATTGGATGACTAGCCTTACCCTCTGAGTAGTTGATGTGGGGAGTCTGGGCTATCCTGTAGTGGTGGACCAGTACACAGATGTTATCCATGATGATGTTTTAGGTGTACCTCCTCTCAAAGAGGTGTATATTTACATTGTCTTGTACCACATGACGACGCCGATATCTACACCAGCATATCGGATGGCTCCCATGGAGCATCGTGAGCTGCAAGTACATCTAGAGGATTTACACAAAAAGGGATTCATTCGGCCCAATGTTTCTCTATGGGCACCACCAATTTTGTTCACCAAGAAGGAAGATTGGAGCTTGAGGTTTTTTGTTTACTATCAGCGCAAAAACCAGGTGACCCTAATGAACTTGTACCCATTCCTGAGGATGGATAACTCTATGATCAGTTGAAGGGAGACCATTGGTTCTCGAAGATAGACCTCAAATTAGGATATCACTATCTCAGAGTGTGAGACGAGGATGTGAAGAAGATGACTTTCAGATGTCTGTACGGACACTTCGAGTTTGTGGCTATGCCATTCAGCGTGACCAATTCCCCAGTAGTGTTAATGGGTCTCTTGAATAGGATATTTCAGCCTTACCTTTATCACTTTGTAGTAGTATTCACCAATGAAGTTCTGATCTACTCGGCTACTCAGAAGGAGCATTCCTATCATTTGCAGATAGTTATGGACACACTTTGAGAACACCGGCTTTATGATAAGCTCTCTAAGTGCTAGTTCTGGATCCGAGAGTTTCACTTTCATGGACATGTCATATAGGATGCTGTAATTATAGTTTTTCCAGCAAAGATCAAGGCAGTACATGCTTTGGAGCCACCCAGGAGTGTGACAGATGTACAAAGTTTCCAAGGTTTTTCCAGATACTACCAGAGATTTGTACTAGATTTATCCAGAGTTACTACACCTTTATCAGTGTTGATGATGAAGGGAAAACCCTTCTTGTGGTTGGAGAGATGCCAGTGGATTTTTCAGAAGCTGAGGCAGAGGCTGACAAGTGCACACATCATGAGGCTACTAGAGGAGGGCGTAGGGTACATGGTTTACTACGACACATCAGGGACTAGGCTCAGATGTGTCCTAATGTAGTAGAGAGAAGTGATCCCATATGGTTCTCGACAGCTAAGAAAACATGAGTAGAACTATGCTACCCATGAGCTGGAGTTAGTAGAAGTGGTCTTTACCTTGAAGATGTGGTGACATTTCTTTATGGGTGAGCGTTTTACAGTCTCCTCAAATCACAAGAGTCTCAGGTATATATTTTATCAGAAGTACCTAAACCTGAGACAACAGCATTGGCTTGAGTTCCTCCAGGAATATTACTTTGAGATAGTATATACTCCTGGAAAGGGGAATGTTGTAGAAGATGCACTTAGCATGAGATCTAGTATACAGATACTGGGTGAGGAAACAGAGAAGCTAGCCTTTTTATAGATATCCCTTGTAGATCATGATGGAGCATCTTTCCTTCAGTTTCTTATAGCCACTCCCCCACTCCATCAGCGAGTCTGGAAGGCATAGTGTGGGGACACTGACTGCGATTATCTACGTGCTCAGATATCCATAGGACATGTACCTGACGTATTTTATGAAGCTGGGGAGCATGTTATACTCTTTAGAGAAAGTAACATAGTTCCAATGTCACTTTAGGAGGAAGTATTGAGGGATTTCAACACATCCCCATTAGCAGTACATCAAATAGTGGTGAAGATGTACCAGCATCTCTGATGATAGCATTGGTGACCAAAAATGAACAAAGAAGTAATAGATTTTGTCTCTCGGTGCCCCAATTGACATCATGTGAAGGCAAGGAATCAGGTGCCAGCTGGCTTAGTGAAGCCTTTAGAGGTTCCAGAGGGGAAGTGGGATGGGATATCCATGGACTTAGTGATAGAACATCCACATAAATCTTGGGGTCATGATTCTATATGTGTGATCATCAACCAACTCTCCAAGTCGGCCCACTTCCTACCAATCAGAGTGGAGGGTACAATAGAGAGCTTGGGACGCCTCTTTGTGTAAGAGATTGTTCGAAAAATGGAGTACCCTAGACGATTGTCTCCGATCGTGATGCACATTTTACTTCCTGACTATGGTAGGGGTTGGAGGCATTTTTCGGGACGCAGCTTCAGTTGAGCACCACCTTCCATCCTCAGACGGATTTCCAAACCGAGAAAACTATTCATACCCTTGAGGACATGCTACGTGCTTGCATCCTCGACTTAAGTCGCAGTTGGGAGGATCAATTGCCTTTGGTGGAGCTTGCATACAACAACAACTATCACTCCACCATTGGGATAAATCCTTTTTAAGCGTTGTACGGGAAAAATTGCAGATCACCTTTGTTTTGGACTGACCCATGGGAGTCAGCCCTTGTAAGTCCAGAGATTGTACGGGCCACCACAGATAAAGTGCAGATCTTCCAAGAGTAGATGAAGACTACAAAAAGCATGCAGAAGTCTAATGCTGACAGGAGATAGAGACCTCTAGAGCATGATGATGGCTACCACGTCGTTCTATGGGTCTCACACTGGCGGGGTTTTCCGAGAATTAGCATGGGAAAAAAGTTATCTCCGAGGTTCATTAGACCCTTCCAGGTCCTCAGCACAGTTGGCGAGGTCTCTTACAAGATAGCTCCTCCACCTCAGTTGCATCAGGTGCACGATTTCTTCTACGTATCCTAGATAAGGAGATATGTGCAGGACTCATCCCACATAATCGACCATGGAGAGTTGGACATCCATGATGGGGCGACGTTTATGGATGTTCCAATAATGATTGAGGATTGACAGGAGAAGGTCCTTCATTGGCGGTCAATACTTCTAGTGCGTGTTTGCTGGCAGCACAGGAACCTCTAGGAGATAACGTCGGAGTGAGAGGCCCAGATATATGCTCAATACCCCCTCTAATTTACTTAGTTTGAGTTGTGGCTTACGAAGACATAAATCCTCGAGGTGGGGAGATTGTAAAGACAAAAAAATTCAATGATTTTTTTTAATTATATGGGAATTTTATGAGTCCGTGAAAATTGATTACGCGTGATTCTGAGGCCCGGTGTGCCCAGAATGAATTTTATAACATTCCTTTGGGTACTATTTTTAAATGTGCGAGTGGGATTTTGTAACTTTTGAACCGGTGCTCGGAATTGAAATATGAGGCCACCGTTGAACTCGCGACACCAGTATTCTTTTAAGGAGACCTTCACCTCGACCGTAGTAGGTCGAAGGTGAAAGAATTTTTTTCAATTTTTCATGGAGGAATATTGAAATTAAAATATTAACATTTTTATTTTTTAAACATCTCTACATGGGGTTATTGAGGTGGGGAACAACTAAACCAAAACCCCCCAATTTGAATTCAAGGGTGGGGACCACCTAACTTTTGAAATCCCTTTTTGTTGAGGGCGGTGTCCTCTGGTATCCTTTAAATTAATTAGGCCAAAACCATTGTAATTAATGGCCAACTAAATTTTAAATTAATGAAAGATAATTTAATATGTTGGATATTCATTTTTGGTGGAATTGGAAAAGTTGATGGAAAAAGGGAATTGGGAGAGAACTTTGGAGGAATTATTCTTCTCCATTAAAGAATACATATCCATCGAAGAACATCGATATTCTACAATGACTTCGGCTCCTTCCTCAGGACATTCTCCAACATGGGACGTCATACAAAAATGATAAATTGACATCTGTCTTTCCCTCCTCACAACGTCAACAAACATTCAAGGTAGGTTTGATGTTTTAAATTTCCCCCTTAACCATTCAGGACAATTTTTCCTTATTCAAGAAATAATTGAGCCCCTTGATACCTCTCTAACGAGGAGGGTGCGTGCCAAACGAACAAGACCAACCACTCCGAAAATCTTGTGTAATATTTGTTGTGTTGTTCACGACGGAGGAGGACAACATCCAGTGCCAGAAATTGGCATCGGTGGAAATCGAGAGTGGTGGCTGGCACCGCGGCCATCCACGAAGACGGCGATGGCGCAACCGCGCCACTGGAGAAGGGCGTCGGCCCATCGGCTGCGGCAGAGAAAGTGTGGCGGCCACTGGAGGCCGACCGAAATACAGGGTGGCGGCGCGCGTCCACGCTACCCGGTGAGCATGGATCGCGTCTTGTGGTGCGATAGAGAAGGGTGGGAGAATGAAATTTGGCCAGCTATAGAGGGGTGGTTCATGACGCTTCGTCGTCAGAGAAATGAGCCACAGAGCGGCGGTGCAAGACCCGCCACTAGGAGGACTAAGGATGAACAGTTTCGGTCATTCGAGCTGGACCGAGCGGGACTCATGGTGGGTCCCACGTACCGTTGGCAACTGAACGGCCAAAGTCATTCAGTGTTCGAGGGAAGGGAGCACACATCCCCCCTGCATGCGGCTATGCCGGGCCGCCGAGCGTGGGCCAGGTGGCCTAGCAGGGGTCGGCCCGCCCAGCGTGGGCCGGGTCACCCAGCGTGGGTCGGGCCGGACACAGTGGGTCGGGCCACGCCTGACCGGAACCAGTGGGCTGGCTAGAACCAAAGGGTCGGGTGGGGCTGGGTTGGCCCGACCGGGTCAGACTGGACCCAGATAGGTTTTAACCCTATATGTTTTTTTGGACATAACTTTGGAATTGGGTGTCCGTTCGATGAACCATCTGCAACGCCAAAATCCATGGACCAAGATGGTCCTTTTAGTATACCCCACTTCTTGTATGAATAAATTTGGGGTACGATAAGGTTGGATTGAACGCAAATCCAATCGGGCCCTCAGGACTAAATGGCTAATAACTTATAGACTGTGCATCTGATTGACGCACCATACATTGAGTTGAGACCCCTATTACATGGGACTCCATTGGGATACTTATTCATAGTACTTCTTGGCAGTTGGATTATCGAACAATAGCCCGAGGAGCGGACCCTCCTAGTGACAAGAAATCATAGTGTGAGAACCCTGTAGCTAGCTATGACGATGTACTAGGATTATGTGTGAGTCTAGTAGGATCCTGTGTGGGTCTGACGATGTACTAGGATCCTGTGTGGGCCTGACGATGTACTAAGATCTTGTGTGGGTCTTACGATGTACTAGGATCGTGTGTGTGTGATGATGTACTAGGATCATGTGTGGGTCTGACAATGTACTCGGATCCTGTGTGGGTCTGACGACGTACAAGGATCCTGTGTGGGTCTGACGATGTACTAGGATCTTCTATGGGTCTGACGATGTACTAGGATCCTGTGCGGGTCTGTAATTTGGGATCATTCAGGGGTCTGCCTCATAACAGAGTAATATGATTCAGTTGTTACATCTAATCATCTATACTTATGTATCTAAGATAATCCTAGTGTGAGATGAGTCCTTAACTTTGTGGTATTATTCTATGTGGTGTACCTATGAGGTACATACCATTATTATAATCTTTCCTTAATGGAATAGTTTTTATTTTGTTATGGAATTGGGCCTTGTGTTTCCTCCTGATTGAGATGGGAAATATTTTTTAACTTAGGTATATTTATGGGAAAATACCTATGTTGGGTTGTCACTGGTTTGTATTCCTGTGGTGTATCCTTAGTGGATTTGTGATTCCTTGAGGGTCTCAGGGCCCTACTGAGTATCATTATACTCACCCCTATATGGGATTCACCTGCACCTTGTTGTGTTTGGTGTAGACGATGGACCGCGCTGATCAAAGCTAAGGATACCAGGACTGGATGGTGCCCAGAGGTGGACCATACAGTGTGTCGGCATGCAGAGGAGACGGGCGGATATGGAGTGATGAGGAGCCGAAGTATACCTACCCTTCAGGTAGGAACCGTGGAGAATGACCTAGTAGCTATTTTTATCTTTTTTCAGATGTATTGTATCTTAGTTGTACTCGTACCTTTACAATTGGGCTAGTATTATGGCCCCTCTTACTTTCACCATTCTTTTTATTATATAGTTTACTTGTGTTTGTATCTTGTTGTGTGCTTGGCTATGTGTGTTTATACGTTATAAAGGCAATGCCTTTCCAGTTTAAGGTAATACGCCTTTCGATGCTAGTCGCCAGCCCCTAGCCTATGGAAGGCGGTCTTGGGGTAGTCACGACATTGGCCTCATGGGACCAGTCATGATAATAATTACTAAAATACATTTATAAAGGATCTTAAGGCCCATAAAATTATGAAAATTCCAACTATTTTTCATTAACATTTCTCACAAACTAATATTGTTAAAACGTAAATCTATAAACTTTAAAAGTAACAATATCAGCATATCATTAGTATCTAATCATCTAATTGTTTAACTGAAATCAATGAAAAATTAAGTGAGTCCATTTTGAATGTTAGTGGTTGGCGTCAAACCCTTGACATCCTTCAGTCATTGTTTCAAGTCCTACGGTGTTTCAAAATTTGATTGGTTTTTACCTGACATATAGGTTTCCCTTTCTTAAATCCTTGTCTATGTAATATTCAAAAATAAATTTTATGGACATCCACGTAATATGGTTAATCACTAAATATCCTTTTAACATTGGTCTTCATTTCAAAACTTTTACGCAAATAATTCGTATATTTAATTCCACATAGGTCCTTCCATGGTCTAGAGTTTATCTGTAATATCATTTGTATAATTTCTTAACAATATAACCTTATCATCAATCAAAAACACCTTAGTATTATCTTAGGTTTTTTATATTTATCTTATTTTCAAATCCATCAAAATTGTTTATAGATAATATGGGAATTATCCTAATCATAGCCCCCAAAAATGTCAATCCAGGTACACAGTAAGGCCCATTGTCGTGTACCGGGGTATGATGAGTCAGGCCTAACACACCATTTAAGAGTTGTTACTACTTGGAAAATCTATGCTAGAACCACAACAACATTACTATATAGACAATGATGTATTTATAGAAAATCATAATAATCTATAAGTAACAAATATTCTAGAATCTTCTTCTATAATTACCCACAAATTCTTCCTAAGGGTAATGTTATCTAATATATGATTATATAAATCTAGTTTCCACGTTTACTACTAAACATACATTGAAACCAACTATAGATACATGACCCTAGAAATCCTGGAGGTGGTGTTTGCTATCAATTATATTAGCATGATTACAAGTAATCAAATCCCAAAGGATTGAGTATCTTTTAGTATTAATAAACCAGATACATAGATGAGTATTGTATTATAATTTAATATAACAATGAATCATTAATTTTTTTTAAAATAAATTATAGGATTTCATTACTTTGTCTAGAATATCGGTAAATATATTTCATAGCATACTTATTTGATTATTTGGGAATAGAAACAGAATAAGGGTGACATTTAATAATTAGAAAGGGAAAAGTATATCAAATTATATAATTAATCTGTAATAACACTGATAATGTCATGGTAAATAATTGAAAAAATAGTAAAATTAATCAATACGATGTAAAGTAAGTGAATAAGAAATTTGTCACTGGAAAAGAGAAAAAATCCATTCAAATAACTACATAAAGAAAAATAAATTTCTGACGGTAAGAAACTAAAACCAAATTATATCAAAAAATATGTTGATACTAAATATTAACGATGGTTAATAAATAAATAAAAATTAAATAAATACTTTCTTAATGGACATCATGTCATAGAATCATGAATACCAATACTATCATGACATTTCACAAGATGGTTAAAAAAATAGATAGAACCCCAATTAATTTTTTGCTCACATAATTGTCTCACGAGAACCTATCAATGCATCAAAAAGATGTATAATGACTGGGATCCTCCCATCCATTCTCTTCCAAATCAATCCTCATATAAAAAATTCTTAATAAATATTATTCCATATCGTGTATTCATATTGAATGAAGAATATGGAATTATAAATATTTATCATAGATAATCAAATATCCTTAAAATTATAATCTATATGTAAAATGGTATATGGTTTAGGAAATATTATTATCCATGATAAATGAAATGGATAATTAATGGAAAATTTAATGTTCAACGATCATAAGAGATTGAATATTTTTAAAGGACTAATAAATGAATCCAAAAAGTGAATATGAATAAAATACATAGACAAGTCAATGATAAACAATATAGAGGAAGAATAATTAAGTTATCAATAATATTAATCCCTTGTGGATTAAAAAAAGGGTTGTTTTCATTGATGAATAGGATAAATAATATCTTTATAAAATCATTTTTGATGTAAATGTCATTTTCTTAATTGTTTTTGAAAAATATGACCTTTGAAAATAAAATTTAAAAACATTTTCATTAAAACATGATCTTTTATACTTGAGAAGTAAACATCAAATAAGTAATAGTGAAAATGTGTACTTTTCATAGGAGGTAAATTGATAATTCCTTTATCATAGTAAAAGGTTACAATAATTTCATGTTTTAATGTGATAATGAGATTCCTTTAGATTCATTAATAAAATATAAAAAAGGTAAAAATATATTTACCCAAACATTTTAATTTTATTTTTAAAACAATTTAATAATCAACGTTTTTAGGAGAAAATAGATTAATTAACCAAATAGAGAAATAATGTAATGTTTTCTGGAAAATGATTTCTAAAAAAACTTGGGTACCAATGAGTGGAAAATGGTAATAATACATGAAAAATATCATGAGTAACTAGTGGAAGATATAATCAATGTTTTTATTAGACAATTATCAATTAATTTCTACTGATGGAAATATATGTTTCAAAAATACCAAACAAAATGACATTCAAAAGTAAACCCTTGAAAAGAATATAACGTTGGAGGGAGAATCAATCAATTTGAAGAATAACTATATCAAATATAAATCCGCATAAAATTGGAAATAAATTAATAGGTACTGAAATTAATTATACACAATATCATGTAATATTTAATGAAAATGAATAAGTAATACAATCTAATTTAAATAAATTGGGTCATAAAATTCCTTAACACTTGGTAACTTTTATCTCAACTCCCAATAGTTTAAATAATTTATATTGAATAAAAAAAATATAGTGAATATTGAATGAATAATTAAAATTTTTCAGTATGTCACAAACATATAAGAAATAATCTGTTCAATGATAAATTTATAAGTTCACAAGAATGTAAGAATCTCAAAATGAAGTGATATTGCAGAGGCAACCATTAAAAATGTTATTGAGGAGAATAACATTTAAACATTCCAAAGTGTCCCAAACCACTTGTAAACATATTAATCCTAATATCCTAGAATGAATAACATTAAATGATGCTTATAATATCATTATAATAAAGTGGATTATTGAATAACATTCCATATAGATGAATATAAACTGTATAAAGGAAACTATGTACATCACAACAAATAAGTATCTATAGAATGTAAATTGAGATGAATTTCCTTACCTTGCATTTCCTTTCAATTGAACACCCATTAATTCTTTTATAATAGACTTATTTTAATAATCTACTATATTTAGAACATTTTCAAGTTCATAATTACATTTATTTCACTTATTACCTTGTTTTTTACAAAGAATTAATAAATAATGTTTACATCAGGTGTTGTGACAAAATTCACTTTATATATCATAATTTTTTTTTGAATTTCAAATAAAGTCAACTGTATCATTATATAAGGTCTATAGAATAATAATCATAAGATTATTATTATATTTATTCATCAATTATTCTTTAAAAATTAATCATTAATTAAGGATATGAAAAATGAATAAAAATTACAATCGTGGAGAAAACGTGTCGAACATATAAATGACCAATGTTGTCTTTTTTAGATGATTGTTACGGAAATAAGGTAATTAATACCTTATAATTCATAAAGTATCATCATATCAAAAATATCATGATAAATTATTCATATTTTCTTATATAAATAATTCGTATGATGTAAAATTTATGACATCATGTGGAGGAGGTCCTAGTCCACACGTCCATGAATGATGATATCACTTTTTATGTGTGTGAAAGTGTAACAACCCAGGTAAATAAAGAATATTACTTTTTCATATTTCAAGATATTTGTGGATTAAATATAAATATTCATTTAAATGGGATGCAATGTTTGATGGCGTACCCAATAAGCAACAACGCGTTTCTTTGAAATCTTACATTGCACACTAATAATATAATAATATTATTTTTAAATGGTAGTTGACACCTAGACGTTGTAATAGAGGGAATGAACAGAACTAACTAAAAATTGATTATATATGTTTGTTAAATATTTTTACATTCATCCAATAAATGTAGGCTTAAAATGCGAATGAATCCAACTTTAATCGTAAATACTCTAATATTCACTAAAAGGTCGATTTATCACCTTTTGATGGAGAACCCTCTTTAAATATAGTTTTGGTCACTCTTATAATTTCTATTGGACTAAATTATTTTTTTCAAGAATCGGGACATCATAATTTACTTTGTGTATGTTTTTGGTATTTTTTAGATAAAGTTCATTTTTTAATGAATTGTAAAAAATGTTGTATTTTAATTCAAAACCTCCTTTAGGTATAATTTATTTATAGGGTCAGATAATCTTTTTAATTGGTTTTAAAGTGTAATTATAATATATTTTTACCATTTAATACAATGTTGTTCATTGGAATTAATTTTACTTTGAAATTGGAAATAAACAAGTGTAAATCTTTTGATAGATATTGTTTCTGGAAATCACGCTATTTTTTTACAGCGGGAATTAATTAATGAAACTTCTATTTTATTAATTTGGTAAAATGGATATCATTTTTGAATTCAGAATATTAAATATATCTTAGGGTGAATTTTTGGTGTTTTTCTGAGAAACTTCATTTTTTGATGAATAGTGAAACCACTTAGTGGTAGTTAAAAAATTGAATTTTTCGTTAAACGAAACTTTACCACTTCTATGAGTTGAATTTCAAAAATCCAACATACATGGTTGTCATAAGTATGTAAAATTACGTTTAATGGGATGAAAATAATTTTTTTGGTGAATAGTATCTTTTGAGTTTTGTTAACCGCGATTAAAGGAAATTAGGGTAATTTAAGGTAAAAATGATATTATAAAAATATAAAAAAATCTTGACACAGGTCTCAAACTTTTTGTATGAGTCATGTCCGACAATGAAAATAAATGGGCGAATTTTTGGGACCGCATAGAGCTACTTGGTTAAGATAATGACATTAATACCTCTTATTTAATGTAAAAATAAAAATGTCACCAACATGTATTGTTTTACTAAAACAATTTTTACAAGGGGTTATACAAGTTATCGTTTAGACTATAAATATTATTTAGAAATTTAAAAAAATTTCCTACAAAATGGTAATTTTTTTTATAATTTTTAGACATCAAATAAATAAAATTATTTATGACACAATGATGATGTAGTGTTTACATCATTAATGAATAAATTAAATAAATAAGAAGATAAAGTTTAAAAAAACATCCAAAACTTGTAAAATACCTATTGGATGATTTTATTTCGAAAATGGACCACCTTATCCTTGACTTTAATTATTTTTGAGGCTTTAGAAAACGAATATCGTTTTATAATAAAATAATAGTTTCACGATTTCCAAAAGAGCCCCTCCTCTCCCTTATAAAAAGACCCCACTTCCTACCCATCTCTCACACTTCTCAAGCCCTTTAGATCGTCCAATAAATTATAAAATAACCTCCCAATACCCCTATCTTCATCCTCGAAGCCTTACCTTAGGAATAAATCACTTCAAGAAACCCTTTTAATTCAAACTAGGCGGAGTTACCCGATTTATAGGTAATGTCTTCTCTTATGTTCTTTTGTTTTATTTTTCATCTCCATCCCCTTAAAATATTTTTATTCCTTTATTTTGTAACGACACTAGTATCTTCAATATAATTTGATGTTTTTATGAGAATTATTCAAGCTACACCTACACACACCTCCATCTAATGGTTAAAGAACATACTGTTTCTATGGGTGGCGAAATATTGCCTCACGAAACAATGATTGTTCAATATTTTTTTAACACCTCTAATGGTGGACATTAAGATGTCACTGTATTTATATATTATATATATTATGTTTATGTTTTCCTAATGATTTTTATTTTTCATTTATGCCATAACATTATGGTTTCCATAATGGGTAAATGCGATAATTTCATTTTAGGAAGTGCGGACTACAACCCCCTCAAAGTGATTTGAATCTTTAATGCCATATGTGTGATATATAAAGGATGGAGTTAATGATATTATATATGATATTATAATGTAATTTTGATATAACTATGTATCATTATGTTTTTATTCCATTAAACTATGACAAATAAATGAAAGTACCGTTCATGCGTACGTACGTCCTACCGTCTCCATGAACGGTGCTTTTCATTTATTATCTCCAAATGTTATGTACTTTTATAAATACATATATATACTGGATATATATGATATATATGAAATATATGTTATGAATATAATGGACACTTGACCACATGGACGATTTAGAATTATAACAAGTTCATTTTTGACTCAAGTTCCGAACATCAACAAAATGTCTGATATGAACTCAAACAATTAAATAATTGTTATAGAAAGGTTATAAGTGATATAAAAGGAATAATAAAATCGAAAAATATTCTTAATCATGTATGAATTAACTTATGTTTATCAGTCAGGAAGAACGAGGAACATACGAGCGAGTCAAGTTGAACACGTGGTAAGAGATCCTACCTCTGTCTTTCTTTTCAAGTACATTCTTTTATGTCATTCCTTTTATGATCCATGTTCTTATGTTGGATGATGTTCTTTTATATTAATCCTACATTCATTTTTTATGTACATATTATGAGAGACCATCCGTTTTTCCGGTCAATTCATTTTAAGAATGTTTAAGTGGCGTTGTTAGGCTGTCGGATTTTTGTAAAGGATTCTTTCACCCTCCTCATTATCAAAGTTATATTTTATGTCAAGTCATTCAAGTTACTTTTTCTTATGTTGGGAAATGATATCTATATCCATAATAATTTCCTATTTATTTTCATATGATGATATTATCTATTAAATCTCATCAATTCATTTTTTTGATGTTTTAAGTGGCGCCGTTAGACTGCCGAATTTTCGTAAGGGGATTTCTTATCTCGCTTTTAATTCTATGAGATTTCCATTGTTCAGAACTTATTTATTGCATGTGGTGTATTGTGTACTTCCATTTTATATATATTATCATTATTCTATTTATAATCATGGTATTCTGTGAATAATTTGGTGTTTATTATCTTTTGTTCATAGGACTCGATAGATCACAACGAGGTAAGGGGTTTTTATCTCACTTTTTGTTCCCGAAAGATTCATGCTACATTTTCCTCTATTTACTTTTGTGTGGTGTATGTACTGCCCATGATTGAATTATTTTTGTAATATAATTTAATTTATGCGTATTTAATGCTTCATTGTATGACCCTTCTTTCATGTGGAGTATGTTTCGAAAGTTACCCAGATCGATAAGAGAATCTTCCACCCTCTTCTTTTTAAAAGACTTATTTTTGTTAGGTCTTTTAATTTACATATAATTATGTTGGAATATGTTCTTATATATCATTATTGTTGTTAATGTTATCTACATGTTCTGAGATACCCTTTTTTATCTCTCATTATCTCATTTTCTGAATTTTAAAGTGACGTCGTTAGGCTGTCGAAATTATGTAAGGGAACTTCTTCACCCAATTTCAATTGTTTGGGATAAAAAACTATTTCTTGATTATGTCATGCTATGAATATCTGTGGATGACTTATGATTATTTTAAACTTAATATCCACTTATATTGGGTGTTTTTATTTTTGTCACATATATTTATGTAATTGATTTATCCTTAATATATGGATACTGTCTTTGTACGGAACTTCGTCTCAATCTACTTTCATTGATACATATTTTGTTTTATTCACAACATTATTTTATATGGTGTATAAAACCCTTTGACTTTTAGTTTTATTCAGAAGGAATATTTTTATACGAAGCGTTTTACTAAACGAAAAAAGGAATGTTTTGTCTTACGTATGCGGCGACAATGACTTCTTCGCCGCTGTGACCATTATTTGAGTTTCGGCTTCCTCTATAAGCCATAACATTTTTTAAAATGAAAAAAATACCATGTTTTAATTTTTTTTATTTTGGTTTTGAATTTTTTTTAATAATGTTTTGATTATATCAATGTGTTGTATTGACATCTTATGATTGAAATGTTGAAATGTTATGTTTCTTTTATGCATGTTTTATGTGATACAATTATGTTAGGGTTCATGGGCATTGTTTATGAAGACAGGTGGTTCCATGATAAAATAAGGGTGGGTGAGCCCGATATAGCTCTCCAATGAATTGGGTAACGCGATGGAGTTAAACACTATGGTTTCTCTGAAGAGATGTAGGGAATATACTGTGATAGGTTTTCCAAACATAACCATGAGGGTTTCTTCCTACGTAAGAACGTTATGAATGCCTCAAGTTACCTTTATGTCTTATGATTTCTATGAGTTATTCATATATCTTATGATTTCATGAGGTATGTTAAAATGCTTATGTTTTATGAGTAAAGTATGATTTCATTGATTCTTATGTATATATGGACTAATGTTTTCATTCCGTATTTTTATATCCCTTACTATGCTTTTTATGCCCATCCCTAGGTTTTGAAATGTTTTCCACAGGACTGAAAGATGAATAGAGTCAAGGATGGGATCAAGGAAACACATGCTATCTAAAACATGGAACTAGATAAGTTTATTTTTAAGAGTTTTTATTTTTTGAAAAAAATTGAAATTGAGTAGAAGTGTCTACTTTATAATCTTTTGAGATGTAATAGATATGTCCTAATTATCTAAAACTATAATCCTAAAAAGATCCTCAATGTGAATGTAAAGACCCGTAAATTTCAAGGAAATTTTTTTCTTAATTTTCATTGGAATTTTACAAGAACACAATTTCTGACAGCACTTGATGCCGAGGCCCGGTGTGCCTGAAATCATTTTCCGAAGTTTGGCTCAGGTACATTCAGTGAATGAATGAGCGGGTTTTTCTATCTTTTGAACTAGTTCTCAGAATCAAATTTCGAGGGCACCGATGGAATCGCAGTGCCGGTATTTGCTTAGAAATGCCTCTTACGGAGATGCGTCTGCTCGGGTGTGGTTTTTAAATTTTTTGGGGTTAAGTTAAGAAATAAAATAAAGTGTGCGACAACTTTATTTTTATTTCACTTAAATCCACTTAAAAGCCACTTAAAGCTACTTAAGATGAGTTGAAGCGAATAGGGTGCAATTCAAAATATCATACCCTCTTGGTAGGATATTTGTGGGGTGGGGCCCGCACGAGCCCCACAGTTTCTTTTTCGCTAAGTAACGCACCTGCGAAAACCCCTATTAAATGAAAGTCAACTGGGGCGTTTCCTTAAACAATTAAACCCTCCTATTAATTGGGTGGTTTATTAGTTGAATTAATTCTATGAATTAATGGTTCGTTACTTAGTTTGTTTTACAATTTGTTGGCATGTAATAAAATTAGACCAACACTTTTCTTCTTGAGTGTTGTTCGTTGAGAGGATTTGACAGAAACCTTATGTCCTTCATCCTCCTTCGTGAAAAACGCGAAGAACGCAAAGAACGCGAAGAACACGAAGAACTCCGGCCTTCGACGAAAGGCGACGAAGAATGCCGAACCCTCGGAGATCGACGACGTGACGTCGTGTTCCGCGACGCCAATGATTCTTCTCCTGTGATGTTCTTCTGCGGCGTTCCTTCTTCCGCGACAAATCTTCGAGCATCCGTTTGAGGTAGGAGTTTACAAATCTTTTTACATCGTTTGTGGATTTTATACTTGACAGGGATTTAATTCGTGTAAATTAAATCCGTGTGTTTCTTTAACACTCGGAGATCATCGATGCGACGCCCGTCCGTGACGACGCGACGATCACCTCCTACCGCGACGATCAATTCCGCATAGAACGCTCACTTGATGACTACGGCGAGGTAGGGATTTTATTTGAATGTAATATTTTATTCCCGTAGTTGTTTCCTTCTAAAACAAAGATCCCGGGATCAAAGTACAATTTTAATTTATTAAAATTGTATCTTGTTATGTTGTTATGTGTTGATCATTGTTTCCCGTTTGTTATCACCTAACGCGGAGGGAGCGGGCCAAACAAACACTGCCCGACAACCATCCTCAGTTCTTCGTTGATGTGCAGAATGGCAGACGACGACAAAACGGGCTGCAGAGATGATTTGTTGATTCCGCAGTGAAGAATGGGACTCGGGAGGAGCTACGGCGCAGACGAAAATGGAATCGGACCACCAGAGCAACTCCGGTGGCCGGTGGAATCCACCGGCGGCGCGGGTCGCCGGCTGACCAGACCCGCGACCGCGCGGGTCCAGTGACACACGGGACGTGGCAAAGCCGCATCCGCTGACCTAGCGCGGCCCCACGTGGGGCCGCAGCACTTCATCCCGCGGGGGCAGCGCGCCCCGTGGTTCCTCCGCTCGGCCGCTCGGCCGAGCCGATCCGGGTCGCGCCCAGGCCGGGCCGGGTCATGTCAAACTGGGTCGGACCCGGACCCAGGTCCGGTTGACCCGGTTCGGGCCGACCCAGGGGGTTGGGCCGGGTCGGTCCGGGCCCAGACCCCCCGTTTTCGGACTCTTTTCGGTCTTTCACTCATAACTTGAGCTACGGGCCTCCCAACGACGCGCCGTCAGCTGCGATGCGATCCTTGGATCGAGATGGTCGTTTTGGTATATCAAACTCAAGGTTTTGGAATACATTGGTTTTGGCCAGGTTGGTTCGTACACGAAACCAACCGGGCCCTCGGAGCAAAAACACTCATATCTTAAGTTTCGGACTTCCGATTGACGTGTCATCAACTTTGTTGTTTTCCTCAAAGTGAGTAGGATATTTTGGCTTACTCCGCCCGAGGTTTGGATGCAGGTGGAGTATGGTCGGGTTGGTTTTGCCTTAAAAACCAACCGGGCCCTAGGACGAAAAAGCCAATAACTCTCAGACCGGGCGTCTGATTGACGCGCCGTCTGCGACGTTGAGTTTCTTTTGGCGATACGGAACTTTTGGATACATAAAATCTGGATTAGGTGTCAGTTGATGTATCAGCCTCTCAGCTCGTGGAGTGGACACTCCCGAATGAGCTTACTGTGTGCGGGAACCCTAGAGCTGACTGCGTTTGCGACGATGAAGACTGCTGGTCTTGTATCCTATGTGGCTCCCAACATAGATGAATCAAGGAAGACTGCTGGTCTTGTATCATATGTGGGTCCCAGCTTAGATGATTCAGTGCTGGTCTTGTATCCTATGTGGGTCCCAGCATAGATGAATCAATGAAGACTGCTGGTCTTGTATCCTATATGGGTCCCAACTTAGATGATTCAGTGCTGGTCTTGTATCCTATGTGGGTCCTAGCATAGATGAATCAATGAAGACTGCTGGTCTTGTATCCTATGTGGGTCCCAGCATAGATGAATCAATGAAAACTGCTGGTCTTGTATCTTATGTGGGTCCCAGCATAGATGATTCACTGCTGGTCGTGAATCCTATGTGGGTCCTAGCTTAGATGATTCAGTATCTATATCTGATCATCTCTTTCACCATTTCGATGATGTATTCCTGTGTGAGCTGAGTCTTGACTTTCAACCCTTATCATCAAGATGATTGTGTTGTGCTTTCCGGTGTGGACTATGTTGTGCTTTTCTTTTGTGGACTGGGTAGGTTTTTCCTATGTGGACTAGGTTGCACTTGGGCTCGGATGTTGGAGCTGATCTGGGATTGATAACTTAGGTATATGTATGGGTATATACCTAAGTAGTGTTGGATGTTACTTCGTGATTGTATCATTCCTTTGTGGGTTATCCTTTTTGGATTCTAGGAGACCTTCGGGTGTCTCGGGGTCCCTACTGAGTAGCTTATACTCACCCCTGCACGGGCTATGCCCGCACTACGTTGTGTTGGTTGCAGATGATAGATAGCGTTGATCGTGGTCGAGGTTTGCGGAGCAGGACAGTACCTGGAGGTGGACCACTGGGCGAGGTGTACTCCGAGCGGACGGTTGGACCGAGGAGCTGTGGAGGCTATTTGTACCCACCCTTCAGGTGGGACTTCCAGTGGATGGCTCGATGTTGAGGCATTACTTTTTAGTTATTGTTTTCCCTTTCGAGTTGTACTTTACTTTCAGTTTGGGTTTGTATTATTGCCCACTTACTTTTCCGCACTTACTATTGTACCAGTTTTTACTTAGTGTTTACTTTTTTCGCTTTCTTACTCTATGGTTCTCATTTACTTTACAAAGGCAGTGCCTTCCCTTTACCGGGATTTATGCCTTGGTGCTAGTCGCCAGCCCCTGGCCTATGGAAGGCGGGCTTGGGATAGTCACGGCCCGGGCCCCGAGGACGGGTCATGACAAATTGGTATCAGAGGAGTTTGGTTCTACCGCGGACTCTAATCTTTCTTCTATGTGAAGCAATAGTGCATATTGAGGGTGGTTATCAGTCTAGGGAGCCCAGTCTTGGTTCGGCGGCCGACGTATCCGTACACTAGGACCCTAACACTTGATTTCCGACTTAATGCACGAAAACATTGATTGCATGTGTGTTTCAAGTTTCATTGTGATTACTTTGTGTCAGCTAATCAGGTATACTGTTCTGATAGTGGCGCACTTGTTTCCCTTTCAGGATGGCCCCACGACGGCAGCCAGCTAAGGTTCCGAGAGTTGAGCGTGATGACAACCCACCGAGCGATGAGGCCTTGGTGCAGGGCCCTTTAACAGCTGAGGCACTGACGGTACCTTTACCCGCTGAGCCACCGATGCTTCCAGCCGCTGATGATGCACGTCATCTTAGTGCACTGCATGAGTTCCAGTGCCAGCGACCACCCAGGATCTGTGGGGAGACGGACCCCCAGGCAGCCGAGGACCGGCTGCAGGCTGTAGTCTGAGTTTCCAGATTAGTGAGGACACCAGCAGACCTCATGCTGATCCTCGTAGAGAGCCTCCTGCTCGCGGCAGTAGGCATATGGTGGAGCTTGATTCTCTAGGTGAACGACGAGACATCTCTCTTCTGGGCGGAATTTGAGAGCATCTTCTGCTCTGATTTCGTCCCAGCCACCCTCCGTGCGGTGCACATACAAGAGCTACTACAGCTACGGCAGGGCAGCATGACAGTGGCCAAGTACTCGGCGAGATTTACTGATCTCTCGCGCTACTCCACAGATATGGTACGAGACCCATTCTTCCGGGCCCGGACCTTCGAGCAGGGACTGAGGCATGAGATTAGGGAATCAATGATCTCCCTCAACATTCCGATACATGCAGAGGTGTTGGAGAGAGCCCTTATAGTGGAGAGTTTTCTCGCCGAGCAGGCTCCAGTGACAGGGCCCTCCGCAGGATGGCCCGTAGCAGGGTCTTATGCAGTTGGCAGTAGACAGGTGACGCGGAGGTCCAAATGGTCTAGACCATCAGATGGGCAGTCTCAAGATGAAGATTCGGTTGTGCGGGGCACATGAAGGAGATCCAGCTACACGAGGGGCAGACATTGGTACGCATGCGGCAGGCAAGGTCACATGGCTCGAGACTGCCTGACTCGTCTTACAGATGAGCAGCAGGTGGTAGAGGGACCTCCCAGACAGAGGATCGACTATAGCGGTCCACAGGGTGTAGGCGGGCGAGGTAGAGGAGCTGGCCGAGCAGCAGGTGGTGGACGACGCTTTGAGGTGTTGCCACAACCACCACCAGGAGGTCCACCCCGACCACAGGGAGTTGGTGAACATGGGAGAGCTCAGATTCAAGCAGCTGAGGCCTTTGATCATGGAGCTCTGGGAGCAGATGGACAGGAGCGGAACTAGTGGATACGTCTTTTGTAATTTTAGTTCCTTGTTGCTGTTGTGTAGTATCTTTGTATTATGAGCTGTAATAATAAAAGACGCATATCTTTGTGGTGTTTTCATCCATGTCCTCTTTTGTGTTGTTACTAAGAGGTTCCATTTTAGACTGTTGACATGACCCTCACTTGTGAGACATCTACTGGAGGAGACCCAGTTACCACACACTGATTCCGATAGTGTGACTCAACCCTTGGAGGCGAGAGTAACGGTTGAATATCTTGGTAGTAGCGTCGAGGCCTTACGACGTCATCCTTGGTATGGATTAGTATCATCCATGTCGTGATTGACTGTATTAGGAGAAGAACATGGTTCATCCAGTGGATGAGACCAGATTTCTCTTATCGGCAAAGAAGAAATCTCAGTAGCTCTTGTAGGACCAGAAAGGTCCAAGTCATCCATGAGCAGATGAGGATAGCTCAGAGCTAGAAATATTCTTGTGCTGACAGAAGGTGGAGGCCACTAGTGTTCGAGGATGGTGACCACGTCTTTTGGCTTGTCCCACCTCGACGTGGATTACGGAGATTTGGCGAGGTGGGTTATATCCTGGCTCTACCACCTCAGTTTCACAGGGTGCACGATGTCTTCCACGTATCTCAGCTGAGGAGATACGTGCACGACCCAACACAATTCATTGACCATGGGGAGCTGGACATTGATGATGGGGAGAATTTTGTGGAGGTCCCAGTGGAGATCGAGGATCGACAGGATCAGGTCCTACGTGGACGATCGATTCCTCTTGTGCGCATCAGATGGCAGCACGGGAACCTCCAGGAGAGCACTTTGGAGCGGGAGGCTCAGATGCGTGCTCAATACCGCCTTTGTATCCCTACGTTTGTGGTGAAGCTTTACGGGGACGTAAAGACCTGTGGTGGTATTAATGTAAAGACCCTTAAATTTCAAGGAAATTTTTTTCTTAATTTTCTTTGGAATTTTAAAAGAACACAGTTTCTGACGGCACCTGATTCCGAGGCCCGGTGTGCCAGGAATCATTTTCCGAAGTTTGGCTCAGGTACGTTCAATGAACGAACGAGTGGGTTTTTCTAACATTTGAACCGGTGCTCAGAATCAAATTCCGAGGGCACCGATGGAATCGCAACTCCGGTAATTTCTTAGAAAAGCCTCTTCCAGAGTTGCGTTTGTGCGGGTGTGGTTTTTAAATTTTTTGGGGTTAAGTTAAGAAATAAAATAAAGTGTGCGACAACTTTTTTTTATTTCACTTAAAGCCACTTAAAAGCCACTTAATGCTGCTTAAGCTGAGTTAAAGTGGATAGGGTGAAATTCAAAATATCCTACCCTCTTGGTAAGATATTTGTGGGGTGGGGCCCGCACGAGCCCCACCGTTTCTTTTCCGCTAAGTAACGCACCCGCAAAAACCCCTATTAAATGAAAGTCAACTGGGGATTTCCTTAAACAATTAAATGCTCCTATTAATTCGACAGTTTATTCATTGAATTAATTCTATGAATTAATGGGTCGTTAGTTTGTTTTTCAATTTGTTGGCATGTAATAAAATAAGACCAACACTTTTCTTCTTGAGTGTTGTTCGTTGAGAGGATTTGACAGAAACCTTAAGTCCTTCATCCTCCTTTGCGAAGAACGTGAAGAACGCGAAGAACGTGAAGAACGCCGGCCTTCGACGAAAGGCGACGAAGAATGCCGAAACCTCGGAGATCGACGACGCGATGCCATGTTCCGAGACGCCAACGATTCTTCTCCTGTGACGTTCTTCTGCGACGTTCCTTCTTCCGCGACAAATCTTCGAGCTTCTGTTTGAGATAGGAGTTTACGAATCTTTTTAATTCCTTTATGGATTTTATAACTGACATGGATTTAATTCGTGTAAATTAAATTTGTGTGTTTCTTTAACCCTCAGAGATCATCGACGCGACGCCCGTCCACGATGATGTGACGCCCTTCCGTGACGCGACGATCACCTCCTACCGGGGCGATCAATTCCGCGTAGAATGCTCAGTTGATGAGTACGGCAAGGTAGGGATTTTATTTGAATATAATATTTTATTCCCGTAGTTGCTTCCTTCTAAAACAAAGAGCCCGGGATCAAAGTACAATTTTAATTTATTAAAATTGTATCTTGTTATGTTTTCATGTGTTGATCATTGTTTCTCGTTTGTTATCACCTAACGCGGAGGGTACGGGCCAAACAAACACGACCCGACAACCCTCCGCAGTTCTTTATTGATGTGCGGAATGGAGGATGATGACAAAACCGGCCGCAGAGACGATTTGTTGATTCCGTAGTGAATAACGAGACCATGGAGGAGCTACGGCACAGACGGAAATGGAATCAGACCACCGGAGCAACTTCGGTGGCCTGCGGAATCCACCGGCGGCGGCGGCTAACCAGACCCGCGGCCGCGCGGGTCCGGTGACACACGGGAGGCGGCAAAGCCACGTCCGCTAACCCAGCGCTGCCCCACGCGGGGTCGCGACACTTCAGCCTGCAGGGGCAGCGCTCCCCGCGGTTCCTCCGCTCGGCCGAGCCGAGCCGGGCCGGGTCGCGCCCAGGCCGGGCCGGGTCACGCCAAACCGGGTCGGACCCGGACCTGCGTCAGGTCGACCCGGTTCGGGCCGACCCAGGGGGGTTTGGCCGGGTCGGTCCGGGCCCAGACCCCCCGTTTCCGGACTCTTTTCGGTCTTTCGCTCATAACATGAGCTACGAGCCTCCGAACAACGCGCCATCAGCGGCGATGCGATCCTTGGATCGAGAAGGTCGTTTCGGTATATCACACTCAATGTTTCGGAATACCTCGGTTTTGTCCAGGTTGGTTTGTACATGAAACCAACCGGGCCCTCAGAGCGGAAACACTCATATCTTGAGCTTCAGATGTACGATTGACGTGTCATCGACTTTTTTTATTTCCTCTAAGTGAGACGGATCTTTGGGCTTACTCTGCCAGAGGTTTGGACGCAGGTGGACTACGGTCGGGTTGGTTTTGCGTTAAAAACCAACCGATCCCCTGGGACGAAAAAGCCAATAACTCTCAGACCGGGTGTCCGATTGGCGCGCCGTCTGAGACGTTGAGTTCTTATTGGCGATACTGAACATTTGGATACATCATCTCTGGACTAGGTGTCAGTTGATGTATCAGCCTCTCGGCTCGTGGAGCATACCCTCCCGAATGAGCTTGCTGTGTGCGGGAACCCTAGAGCTGGCTGCGTTTGCGACGATGAAGACTGCTGGTCTTGTATCTTATGTGGGTCCCAGCTTAAATGATTTAGTGCTGGTCTTGTATCCTATCACTACTGGAAAATGGACCTATCCCCACGGTTTTCCTCAAAACCGTGGGGATAGGTACCCCCTATACCCACGGTTTTCGAAAACCGTGGGTATAGGTCAATTTTCAAGACCTGTACCGACGGTTTTCAAAAACCGTGGGCATAGGGGGGGCTATCCCCACGGTTTTCCAAAACCGTGGGGATAGGTCTTGAAAATTGACCTATACCCACGGTTTTCAAGAACCTTGGGTATAGGGGTACCTATCCCCACGGTTTTGAGGAGAACCGTGGGGATAGGTATAGGATAAAAAAACTATACCCACGGTTTTGAAAAACCGTGGGTATAGGTTTCCCATGTGTGCGCGGGAAAATTTTTTTTTCCGCGGGAAAGATTTTTTTTTGGAGGGAGTCTTATACCTACGGTTCTTCCCTCTATACACATGGTTTATATAACTATATTTAACTAAATAAATATATATATACACAAAATTTATAGTAGGGTAGTGGTAGACGCGTTACTTTGCAGCGAGGAGGTCGTGGGATCAAAACCCTGCGGCTTTATTTTAGGATCTATACCCACGGTTTTGAAACCGTGGGTAAAAGCCATTGACACCGTGGCAATTGGGAATGTTTTGTTGACACGGTGGCAGAACACCTATACCCACGGTTTTGGAAAACCGTGGGTATAGGCTGGGGACCTATACCGACGGCGTTCCAGCCCACGGTCCCAAAACCGTGGGTATAGCCTATACCCACGGTTTTGGGGGCTATACCCACGGTTTTGAACCGTGGGTATAGGCCTTTTTTCCAGTAGTGTATGTGGGTCCCAACATAGATGAATCAATGAAGACGGTTGGTCTTGTATCATATGTGGGTCCCAGCATAGATGATTCAGTGCTGGTCTTGTATCCTATGTGGGTCCCAGCATAGATGAATCAATGAAGACTGCTGGTCTTGTATCCTATGTGGGTCCCAGCTTAGATGATTCAGTGCTGGTCTTGTATCCTTTGTGGGATCCAGCATAGATGAATCAATGAAGACTGCTGGTCTTGTATCCTATGTGGGTCCCATCATAGACGAATCACTGAAGACTACTGGTCTTGTATCCTATGTGGGTCCCAGATTAGATGATTCAGTGTGGGTCTTGTATCCTATGTGGGTCCCAGCATAGATGAATCAATGAAGACAACTGGTCTTGTATCCTATGTGGGTCCCAACTTAGATGATTCAGTATCTATATTTGATCATCTCTTTCACCTTTTCGATGATGTATTCCTGTGTGAGATGAGTCTTTACTTTCAACCCTTATCATCAAGATGATTGTGTTGTGCTTTCCTATGTGGACTAAGTTGTTCTTTCCTTTGTGGACTGGGTATGTTTTTCCTGTGTGGACTAGGTTGCACTTGGGCTCGGATGTTGGAGCTGATCTGGGATTGATAACTTAGGTATATGTATGGGCATATACCTAAGTAGTGTTGGATGTTACTTCGTGATTGTATATTTATTTTGTGGGTTATCCTTTGTGGATTCTGGGTGACCTTCGAGGGTCTCTGGGTCCCTACTAAGTAGCTTATACTCACCCCTGTACGGGCTATGCCCGCACTATGTTGTGTTGGTTGCAGACGACAGACAGCGCTGATCGTGGTCGATGTTTGCGGAGCAGGACGGTACATGGTGGTGGACCACTGGGCGGGGTGTACTCGGAGCGGATGGATGGACCGAGGAGCTATGGAGGCTATCTGAACCCACCCTTCAGGTGGGACTTCCAGTGGACGGCTCGACGTTGTGGCTTTACTTTTCAGTTGTTGTTTTCCCTTTCGGGTTGTACTTTACTTTCAGTTTGGGTTTGTATTCTGGCCCACTTACTTTTCCGCACTTACTGTTCTACCAGTTTTTACTTAGTGTTTACTTTTTCCGCTTGCTTACTCTGTGGTGATCGTTTACTTTACAAAGGGAATGCCTTCCCTTTTACGGGATTTATACCTTGCTGCTAGTCGCCAGCCCCTTGCCTATGGAATGCGGGCTTGGGGTAGTCACGGCCCGGGCCCCGAGGACGGGTCGTGACAGTGAATTATTCATTTAATTCAAGATTATGTAATGTTATAAGGCTGGGTCCTTATATTTGGTATCAAAGGTCGGTTTAGATAACTTTAGAGGTTAGGGTATTCATTAAGTATAAGAGACAAGTTGTGTATAACCACAATGGTTAGTATATTAGATGGAGTCATTGTTATTTTTGAAAGTTGTAATGAGTTTGAGAAAACATGGATAAGTATATCTTAGTGTTTATCTTCCTCATTAGTACATGATGATATTGTTGATATACTCACATTATAATTTTTGGTTTTAGTAAATGTATGGATCTAGCAGGAACCAAAGTGACAATGGGTTTGAAGGAAACCGTGGTGGTTCTCTGATTATTAGACTGGATGAAATAGGGGATTCAATGAGAAATCTCATGGTTATTCTAAACCAACTATCAAGAGTGATGATTAACCACTTGAACCTTTGTGAGTTCTGTAATGCATCATGTGCGGGAGAACCGAATCGATGTGGAAGTTCAGGTAATAATTATAATGGTAACCATTAGGGTTTATATGATCTTTACTTTTGAGGTAATTATGGGTTACTATATGTTATGATGGAAAATTAAAGGCATGAGATAAACTTGAGGTTAAAATATGTTATGGTTATTTTTGATGAATTTATCTCTTTTTGATGAATGTTATAAAATTATATAGTTTTTTAAAAGGGACAACACGCAGACCGTGTGACAACACATCGCGTCAGACGAAGCCGCGGGAATCGAACCCACAACCAAAGTGCAACTTGTATTTATCGCCTACCACTGGACTATGTGAAGACCCTAGTTAGTTTGAATAATTCTATTATTTAGATGAATTTATGAATCAAGAATAAGTTGATTTTGGGTTATCTATGGAGATTATTAACCTATCATGGAGGATATGTGATTAGGTTAATTACTTTTCAATATGAGACTTTAAGTGTAACTGATGTTATTTGGATATAAATGTTATGATTTACATTGGGAGACTATGTGATTAACTCCTCCAGAAATTTGGGTTTCAATCTTAGTTTGGATTTAATTGAATAATTAGATGGATATATTTTTATGGAATGGTCTTTGTTGAACTTTGGGTATTGTTGGACAAATTTTGGAGATTAAGGGTAGCTTTTATTTTTATGAAGGATTATCCTATTAGGGATTATCTGATCTTTTACTAACCTTTTTGATTTTGGTTAAGGTCTAAAGACATGGGAAATATATAGTTTATTTTAATTAGGTGTTTTTCTAGAAGTTGATTATAGATCTCTTAATGTGAACAAGTCTTCCAGAAATACTCATCATTTGGAGAAAATATGAGTTTGTGTTAGAAATATAGTAAAATATGAAAGTCTACATGACATGTAAGTATGTTTCCTTATGTTTTTATTTATTCTCATAAATAAATTACACAATAGAAAAAGTAACTTAAAACAAAAACGTCGTCTGTTTACTTTTCCTTCTAGGGAATCAAATACCATTTAACCCATCAAAATTTTGTGATTCTCTGGTGGTTAACTTTCTCCTAGACATGTTTTATACCACTCTCCATCAGAACTTGACGGTTTGTATTTTCCTCCATATCCATGTTTTCATGGAATCCTAGTATCTTTTGTCTCAGGTGACCATTGTACTTCTCTTTTTTTCTTTTAAATTGTCCGTTTTATTGACTCCTTTTTTGATGTGGGACTTTTAATGAAGTTTCCAAGACCAATTTTAAAATTGCAAGGACGCAATTCCCAAAAGGGGGGAAGGATGTAACATCCCAGGTAAATAAATAATATTACTTTTTCATATTTATTGATATTTGTTAATTAAATATCAATATTAATTTAAATAGGATGCTATGTTTGATGGCGTACCCAATACGCAACAACGGGTTTCTTTGAAATCTTACGTTGCACACTAATAATATAATAATATTATTTTTAAATGGTAGTTGACACCTAGCCGTTGTAATAGCATGAATGAACAGAACTAACTAAAAAATGATTATATATGTTTGTTAAATATTTTTACATTTATCCAATAAATGTTAGTGGCTTAAAATGAGAATTAATCCAATTTTAAGCGTAAATACTCTAATATTCAATAAAAGGTCGATTTATCACTTTTTGATGGAGAACCCTCTTTAAATATAGTTTTGGTCACACTTATACTTTCTATTAGACCAAATAGAATTCTTTTATAGAATCAGGACATCAAAATTTACTTTGTGAATGTTTTTGGTACTTTTCTGATAAAGTCCATTTTTAATGAATTGTGAAAAATGTTGTATTTTAATTCAAAACCTCCTTTTAGTATAATTTATTTATATGGTCAGATTATATTTTTAATTGGTTTTAAAGTTTAATTAGAATATATTTTTACAATTTAATACAATTTTGTTCATTGGAATTAATTTCACTTCGAAATTGGACATAAACAACTGTCAATCTTTTGATAGATATTGTTTCTTAAAAACACGCTATTTGTTTTGAGAGTGGAAATTAATTTATGCAGCGTTTATGTTATGAATTTGGTAAAATGGACATCATTTTTTCTATTCATAATATCAAATATATCTTAGGGTGAATTTATGGTATTTTTCTGAAAAACATAATTTTTTGATGAATAGTGAAACCACTAAGTGGTTGTTAAAAAACTGAATTTTTTGTTAAACGAAAATTTACCGCTTTTGTGAATTGAATTTCAAAAATCGTACATAAATGTTTTTCATTATTATGTAAAATGTAGTTCAATGGGATGAAAATAATTTTTTTGTGAATAGTAACTTTTGAGTTTTGTTAACCACGATTAAAGGTAATTAGGGTAATTTGAGGTAAAAATGATATTATAAAAATATAAAAATATCTTGACACATGTCCTACCATTATTTTATGAATCATGACTGACCAGGAAAATCCATCAGTGAATTTTTGGGACCCCATGGAGCCACATGGGTATGATAATGACATTAATACATTTTATTTAAAGTAAAAAATAAAAATGTCACAAACATGTATTGTTTTACTAAAACAATTTTTACAAGGGGTTATACAAGTTATCTTTTCGACTATATATATTATTTAGATATATAAAAATATTTACTACAACATGACAATTTTGTTTTATAATTTTTAGACATCAAATAAATAAAATTATTTATGACACAATGATGATGTAGTGTTTACATCATTAATGAATAAATTAAATAAATAAGAAGATAAAGCTTAAAACAATATCCAAAACTTGTACAATACCTATTGGATGATTTTATTTCGAACATGGGACACATTATCCATGAATTTAATGATTTTTTGAACTTTATAAACAGAATTTCATTTTATAATAAAATAATAGTTTCATGAGTTCCAAAAGAGCCCCTCCTATCCATTATAAAAAGACCCCACTTCCTACCCATATCTCACAATTCTCAAGACCTTTAGCTCGTCAAAATTCTACTCAAATAACCTCCCAATACCCCTATATTAATCCTAGAATCCTTACATTAAGAAGAAATCACTTCAAGAAACCCTTTTGGTTCAAACGAAGGGGAGTTACCTGATTTAAAGGTAATGCCTTCTCTTATGTTCTTTTGTTTTATTTTGCTTCTCCAACCCCATAAACTCTTTTTATTCCTTTATCATGTAATGAAACCAGTATCTTAAATATACTAGGATGATTTTATGAGAGGGATTAGTGATAAACCTACACACACCTCCATCAAATTGTTTAAAAACATACTGTTTCTGTGGGTGGTGAATTACTACCTCACGAAACGATGATTGTTTAATATTCTTTTAACACCTCTCATGGTGGCCATTAAGATGTAACTATATTTATATATTATATATATTATGTTTATTGTTTCCTTATTATTCTGTAGTTTTCATTTATTCCATATCTTTATGGTTTCCATAATGGGTAAACGCGATAATTTCATTTTAGGATGTGGGGACTACCGCCCCCTCAAAGTGATTTGAATCGTTAAAACAATATGTGGGATATATAAAGGATGGAGTTAATAATATTATATGTTATATTATACTGTAATTTTGATATACCTATGTAAAATTATATTTCCATTCCATTAAAGTATGACAATGAAATGAAAGTAGTGTTCATGCGTACGTACGGCCTACCGCCTCCATGAACGGTGCATTTCATTTATTATCTCCAAATGTTATATACTATTATAAATAATTATATATACCAGATATATATGATATATATTAAATCTATGTTATGAATATTATTCTTGAGATAATGCACACTTGACCACATGGATGATTTATAATTATAACAATTCCATTTTTTACTAATGCTTCGAACATTAGTAAAATGTCCAATATGAACTCAAACAATTAAATATTTATTATAAAAAGGAAATAAGTGATATAAAAGGAATAATATACTTGAAAAATATTATTAATCAAGTATAAATTAACTTAATTTTATCATTCAGGAATAAAAATGAACATACGAGCGAATCAAGTCGGACACGTGGTAAGGGATCCTACCTCCCTCTTTCTTTTCAAGTACTCTCTTTTATGTGATTCCTTTTATGCTCCATGTCCTTATGTTAGTGGATGTTATTTCAAATTAATCCTACTATAATTTTTATGTTCATATGATGAAGGAACCTCCCTTTCTCTCATCAATTCATTTTTTGAATGTTTAAGTTGTGTCATTAGGCTGCCGAATATTTGTAAAGGATTTTTTCACCCTCCTCATTTTCAAAGTTCTATTTTATGTCAAGTCTTTCAAGTACCTTTTTTATTATATGGGGGTATGATCTATATATGCAAAATACATTCATCGTTTTGTTAATATGATGATAGAACCTATTCTATCTCATCAATTTATATTTTTTGAAGTTTTAAGTGGCGTTGTTAGGCTGCCGAATTTTCGTAAGGGGATTTCTTATCTCACTTTTAATTCTGTGATATTTCCATTGTTCACCAATTATTTATTGCATGTGGTGTATTGTGTACTGAAATTTGATATATATTATCATGAAATTATTTATAATCATGGTATTCTGTGAATCATTTGGTGTTTATTATCTTTTGTTCATACGACTAGTTTGATCACAACAAGGTAAGGGGTTTTTATCTCACTTTTTGTTCCCATAAGATTCATGCTACATTTTCCACAATTTCCATTTTTGTGGTGTATGTACTACCCAAGATTGTATTCTATGTGTAATATAATTTAATTTATGTGTGTTTACATCTACATTTTATGACCATTCTTTCATGAAGCGTATGTTTCAAAAGTTACCCAAATCGGTAAGGGAATCTTTCACCATCCTTTTTAAAAAGACTTCTTTTTATTAGGTCTTTTAATTTTCATCTACTTTGGTTGGTTTATGTTCGTATATATGCTTATTGTTGTAAATGTTATTTACAAGTGATGAGATACCCTTTTTTATCTCTTATCATCTCATTTATTTAATTTTAAAGTGACGCCCTTAGGCTGTCTAATTTCTGTAAGGGAACTTCTTAACCCAATTTCAATTGTTTTGGTTAAACCTCTAATTCTTGATTATGTCGTGATATAAATATTTGTGGATGAACTCTCATTGTTTTACACTTAATATCCACTTATATTTGGTGTATTTATGTTTGTCACACATATTTATGTAATTGATTTATCCTTAATCTAAGGATATCATCTTTGTACGAGACTTTGTCTCAATCACCTTTCATTGAGGCATATTTTGTTTTATACACAACTTTCTTTTATACAGTGTTTAAAACCCTTTGAATTTTACTTTTATTCAAAATAAATATTTTTATATGAATCTTTTTACTAAATGAAAAAAATGAATGTTTTGTCTTACGTATGCGGCGATAACGACTTCTCCGACACCATGACCATTATTTGAGTTTCAGCTTCCACTACAAGCCATAACTTTTTTTAAGATGAAAAATAAATACCATGTTTTAAATTTATTTTATTTTGGTATTTAAAATTGTTTTGATAATCTTTTGATTATATCAATGTGTTTTATTGACATCTTTTGATTCAAATGTGGAAATGTTATGTTTCCTTTATGCATGTTTTATGTGATACAATTATGATAGGGTTCTTGGGAATTGTTTATGAAGACGGGTATTTCTGTGATAAACTAAGGGCGGTTGATCCCAATATAGATCTCCAATGCATTGGATAATGCGAAATATTTAAACGATAAGGTTTCTCCCAAGAGATTTAGGGAATAGACTGTGATGGGTATTCCAAACATAACCATGAGGGTTGCTCCCTACATAAGAATGTTATGAATGCCTCAAGTTACCTTTATGTCTTATGATTTCTACAAGTTATTCATATATCTTATGATTTCATGAGGTATGTTAAAATTCTTATGTTTTATGAGTAAAGTATGATTTCATTGATTCTTATGTATACATGGACAAATGTTTTCTTTCCGTATATGTATATCCCTTTCTGAGCTTTTTATGCTCATCCCATGTTTTTGAAATGTTTTCCATAGGACTTAAAGATGAATAGGGTCAACTATGGGATCAAGGAAAGGCATGCTATCAAAAACATGGAACTAGATATGTTTCTTTCTAAGAGTTTTTATTTTATGAGAAAATAGAAACTGAGTAGAAGTGTCTACTTTCTAATATTTTGAGATTTAATAGATATGTCCTAATTCTCTAAAACTCTAAACCTGAAAAGATCCTCAATGGGAATTATTCATTTAATTCAAGATTATGTAATGTTTTAAGGCTGGGTCCTTATAGAAAGGGTGATAAAAAACACATGAATTATACATATAGATAATTAATTATGTAATTAATATAAAATATATATTTTTCATGTAACATATGGTTAATTAAAATAATCCTTTATATGTTTCATGAATTGTTCGAATGAATCACATCTCTTTGAGGGGGTGGTAGTCCACACTTCCAAAAACGATGTAATTTTTTTTTCACAAAATGGAAAGTATTATGATATGTTTTAGAAAATAATTAAATAATAAAAAATAATTTATAAATTTCATATGTAACATATATAAATATATTCTCCCAAAGAATTACCCCCATGAGACGTGGTGAAGGAAGAACAAACAATCATCATTTTTTGAGGTCGTAGTTCTTCATGCAAATAAACATTATGTGGCATACCCCTTAAATAGAAGTGTCTATGTGTGTTGGTTGAACCATAGAAAAAAAGAAAATATTATATTTATTATACATTTTTATATTATAATGTTATAAGGAGTGTTTATGGATTGGAGGGTGGAAATAAAACAAAAAAGCATAAGGAAATATTTTACCTCTTAGTTATGTAACTCCTTTTGGTTTGAACCATTGAATTCATTGGATTAAAAAAATCCAAATGGGAGGATTATATGAGTAGGGGAGTAATTTCTAGGATATATTTTGGATGATATTTTTTGATAAAAGGTTTATTGAGAATTTTGAGGATGTGGATGGAGGACATGACTTTCTATAGTGGATGAGGGGTGGTACTCTTGAAAATTTTCTAAAACGAGAACTCATTCTCATTTTTTTACATTGAATATGGCTATAGTAATAGACCCAATTCTATAAATGATGGTATTAGGTATAAATATGGACAACCCATTGATTTTAGATTAGATTCTTATTCACTTGGGCCATTACGATTATGTTTTATCACCTTTATTAAACTAATTTTACCTTAATTAATGTAATTAATTTTAATTATATTGTTTAATATTTTTGGTCAAAAACTATGTTGGCCATATCAGATGTTATAAATTATTATAATTAAAAATTTACAAATATTCTATCAAATTTAAAACATTACTGTGAACTAAATTAATTTAAATTTAATCCCTTAGATGGGATGATAATGCTGGTTTTTATGTAAAAACATTCGAAAGAATTCTATGATATTATAGTCAATTTCAATGTGAAATTGATTAAAATGACCAAATTTAGGTTAATGGATAAAAATAAAATCTAATTAAACATTTAATAAAATTTTTATTTTAATTTAAAATTATAAAACAATAAGATGAAATTTCTACTTTGCATTAAAATTCTGTATTTTTCACTATTAATTACAAAATGAAACTTCATAGAAAAATACCATAAATTTACCCTACCCTAGTTTTTATGTTTCTCTTTCAAATATTTTTTTTAAATTAAAATATATTATACATAAGTGTTCAAAAAAAATATAAATTAAAATAGGTTCTCTATTAAAATGTGATATAATTACATTATTAAAAATATAGTTTTGATGTGTAAAATTGGTTTTGTTCTTATCTTATGTCTATCAAATATATTGGATATATATCAAAAAAGTTTTATTTTATATAATATTTAAATATATTTTACATTAAAATCACTAAATAATTGTAGTTTATTTTATTTATTAATATAAAATATCTTTGTGAGCTAAAAAATTAGTTTTCAAAAAATATTCCCTTTATTTTCATTTAGAACTTATATTAATTTATAATAAATTTGTATGTAATGAATTCATATAAAACTTATTCAAGGAATAAATTTTAATAAGTTATCTATTAATATTAACAACTACTAATGTAATACACTGTTTATATATAATTATATTAAATAATAAAATTTTAATAATATATTATTGCTTAGTAAAACTCGGTCTTGCTTGCAATGTATGAAATTGAAGCAAATAACCCTTGTTTTTATTGAAATATACCTCTATGTTGTGTGAATTAAAATCAATAAAGTATATATTTCTTATTTAATATTTTAGAATATTTATAAATACATTGGATATAATATCCCCATATGTTATTGGTGTCGCATCTCATACATGCTATCGAATACAATGTAACTATATACGATTTTTGGGGAACTTCAATCTATGTATTATTTCATTGAAGGTAAGAATGAGAAGAATATGAAATGGAGAAAAATATGGATAAAAGAAAAAATGGAGTGGATATTTTCTCTCATGTTATAATTTTGGAAGGAAACACCATTGTACTTCCTTAAAAATATTGGGAAATTACATAATGTGTGGAGAGAAAGGCTGCTGTGATTTGGCTTGAATATGTAAGAAAAACGATTCCAATGTATAAATAATACACTCTAGATATATAAGAAAGTAAAAAAACTAATTCCCCACATTCTAACGTAACATATATTAAAATAATGTAATTGGTCATGGTCATGATTATTATATTGAATAAATTTTGCAGCATTGATTAATGTTGTGACATTTGTATACAATAAATATGTCATGTAATTATTTCATCAGTAATACCTTCATTAGAATAATTTTGAAATGTATAATAATATACTGAACATCCTAATATTTAACGATTTATATTCACGTGTTTAATGGTATGGATGAATAAGAAAAATTATTCAGTGGAAATGTGAAATTCATGGAAAACACATGATTGGGGAAAATATATCACTTAATTTTTTCTTGATGTTGTAATAGTGGTGCGAGGATAATGAGAATATTGATATTGATAATCATAACTGGATTATGTTGAATACCTTGGAATTGATTAATGATTAATTAGAAATAATTTTATTCATTAATTGATGGATTTAATAACATTTCTTGTACTTAAAACATATATCCAATATTCATATTGTTATTTAAAGAATAAGTAATCATGTAATTTTTCAAAATGGTTCTATAGTAATTCAGTTTTTTTACAATGTTTCATGGGAAAAATAGATGGAGAATTCCTGTATTTTATGTGTTATGAAAAATGGATATTACATGTTTTTATGGGGATAAATTTTTATGTTCATTTTGGAAATACAATGACTGTATTTATAATTTTTTGGAACATGTTCATTTGAAAGGGTTATAAGGTAAACCATATACAGAATGTCTGATGAGGTTTTATAGATTAATGTATTACTTCAATATATAATGATTTCTCAATATTGGATAAACTTTTCTATCCATATTATTTGTTGAATAGTTAAAGACAAAAGGAAATACGTGTCACCCTTTTATAGATCTTACGACCCGCAAAATGTAATTTTTTATTGTTGAGGCATAAAGTAATCATTTTTTGATAATCATTTCTACGAGGAAGAGTATAAATGGTATTATTAAAGAAAACCCAATGGATGATTTTCTTATTAGGAATTATAAACATATCATGTATGTATAATTTAAAATATTCTTAGATTGTAAAAGAATTAATGAACTCTACAAAAAGGGACATAAACAATTTTTTTGATTATCAACATTTTTGATAATATTAATGGCCTTTTTGACAACACTATTTTATGTCTTTGAAGTTGTTAAAAATATCATAAACATGTTCTATGTCGATATCCTTCTGTATTTTGGGCTATAATTTCACTACCATGTATATGTTTATATTTCCAAACAATTTTATCCTATCTTGACTCCCTAATAGGTGATTATTCTAGATGAATTTAGTACTTCACATTCCCTCTTATTAAGAGGAAATTTTTTAAACCTATTATAATATTGGGTTTTCAATGGTATTTATAAATGTAAATTCATTTATTACTAAGATATAGTTTAAATTAAAAATTAGTTGTTTAATTATGTTGGGGATAATGTAACACCCCAATGTTCTAAAATAAGGACGTTGTATTTTATAACGTGTATGAAATGAAACACCAAGCATAAATTATAATATAAAATAAAAATACCATATGATATATTATTATAAATAAATTAATTCTCATAAATATATTTTATTACATGCATCACTGAGTTTATAATTTTTTAAACGCAACAACAATATTGTTCAAAAGCTTAGGTCACAAGCATGCTTGATTTTTTCTAAACAACAATATACTATTAATATTATTATTTAATATGATTTTTATCACATATAAATTCAAACAGACTGTATAGATAGAAATATATAAATTATGAAAATATATTGTTGACACCTGATTATTAATTTTCTATTTATTAGTAATAAAATAATAATTTTGAGAAAAAAATGTTTTGTAATGAAATATATATATATATATATTCCAAAAAACGGTTTAGTAAATATTTCCACACATAAATTAAAATTAATAATTAAAATAATTATAAAACATATTTGAAGAAATAATATTAATTTTTGAAATTATAAATTTAAAATCATTTTTAATTAATTTTTTGTGGTTTTTTTGAGAAGTAACATTTTTGGATGAGTATTGAAAATAACTAAATTTTAATTGAAAATTTCATTTCAATTTAATTAATTCATATTTTAAAATTAAATTTTTATGGGCATTAAAGTAAAAAATAGATCAATTAAATATCAAATACTACAATTTGGTAATTTGTTTTCATTTTTATAAAAAAATTAGATATAATTTTTTTCTAATTTTTCGAAAATTTTATCATTAAAACCTAGCTTTCTTGTCACATCTATGGGGTTAATTTTTAATTAAACTCTAACACTTCTATGTGTTTCATTTGAAAAATGTTTTATATTTTTTAAATAATCCATATTTATATTTTAAAATATATTAAACTTAATTTTTTATGATAATGATTAGTAAAAATAGTTAAAATTAATTAGAGTGATAAAGGTAGATACTGGTTTACTTAGTGGATAAAAAAGTATATAATGTGTTAAGTGACAAAAAAAATGAACAACACCCATTTTATGGAAATATCTTGACCCTTAACTCCTTATTCTAGATCACTATGAGTTATTGGGATACTATTTCTGTCTGAATACCTATATAATATGTTGTGTAAATAAAATGTTATAAAAGAACCTTCCTTTCCATTATTATTTGTAATTCATTGGTATATGTACTAAAAACGTTTATTTAGTTATATATATTAATTTGAAATATTAATTATTTTTATCATAATAAAGTTTTTTCAATTTTTTGAAATGATATATTAACTAAAAATTCTTAAAAACCCCAACATATTAATTATATAAATAACAATAAACTAATATATATATATATATATATATATATATATATATATATATTAGTTGATTGGGAGTACAGTTAAGTAAAAAACACAGGCCACACAAATAGGACAGAAAAAAAATACATAACCTCACAAAGAGATATCCCATATATAAATCCTTATTTATTTTGTATAAGGACCAAAGGCCCAGTTGGCATAAAGACAATTACATTGCTCAAAGGCCCACAAACAGACCCGAAGGCCTAGTTCAACGACATACCTGCATCTTGCATGTGTCACCATCCACTTTCCCCATGCATCTGTGAATTCCTACCTACCTCATTATTTAATCACTTACCACCAGAAAAAATTCACTCCGTCTTAGATTTGAATGCGGGTCTGATGTAAGATTACATCGAGCCTTTACCACTCCATAAAGCCCCCAACTGCATTATGTAATATAAAATATACTGAAAATATCAAAGTAGATGAACATTGAAAAAGAAATTATAGATAATTAATTTATATATAAAAAATTCATTTTAAACAAGTTTGAACATATTATATTCTAATTTCATAAGTTTCTTGTTATTTTTAAATTTATAGTAAATATATAATGACAAATTTGACAATAATTTTGTTTTAAAATACATGATATTTTATGAAATGATTTAATACTTCTATAAACTCTATGTTCTTCAAGGTGATTTATAACTGCTAATAAATAAGAAAAAATGGTCTATTCAGAGGAAAATTGAATTTTTATAATAAACACATTGACCCCTAAATAGTAAAATTACTATCAATGTGGTTACAGTTAAATTAGTTTTCTTGTGTGTTACTCGAGCTTTGGTAAAAATTAATTTCCAACACACATGATAATATAATTTTTTTTAAAAATAAATTTCATTTTTATAATAATTGGTAATAGATATCTAATAATTGTCACTTTAGTTTATTATTAAAGGATAAATTACATTTTGTTTAAAAATATTTATCATAGTGAAAACCCAAAATGATAAAAGTAGGGAAACATAGAAGATAAGGATGAAAATTATAAAAATGTATAATTTTTTGTGTTGGAGGTTTTTATAGACCAAATAAACCCTCCCCACCATTATTATTCAATTTTCAAGATTGATGAGGTTGATTAGACATCCAAATAGTCAATAAATTTGAGGATTTAGAAGAATTGCACGCCTCCAGAAAAATTAAAGGGCAGTCACTATCCAAATTTATCACACATATCAGTCCATTTGGATTATCCAAACACTAAACAAATAAGTTTCCAAATTAACTCTTATAATGTTTAGAAGAATTTTTTTGGTGTAAATCCATAGTTTTATAGATTTAGTGAAAACATATGTAGGACACCTGAAGGAGGGGTAATCTTCATTAGTAACAATCCTTAATATATTTCATTATCCAAATCCTTAAATTTATATTATATCATCTTATATAATAACATCGATATATTCCATATACAAAGATGTTGTTGTGTTATTTGTAATACATATAACTTTACATACTTCTATAAAATGGGTTTTGGAATCATAGTTATTGTGTACAACAGACTATTACATCACGAACTAATGTCATTATTTTTTCGATTTACACCTTTAATTGTTATAAATAAAGATGAATTTATTATTTATATAAGATATATATTATATTTAAAACATAATAATTCAAAATTTGTAATTATATAATATATACATTATTACATTCCATTTCATATGAGACATGGTAAAATGTATCTTCTATATAGAAAACTACCACCCCGCAAAGTGATGTGATTTGTATTTTACTAACACTCTACATGGAAGGTGGTAATGAGTAATGTTAATTATTATATTTGATATAAATGAAATAAATATTAAATTAATGTAATTTTAATAATCCTATAATGATAAAATCTCATTTTATTCCTTTAACATTTAATGATGTTAACATTACTTGTGTACATGTGGACTACCACCTTCACGATGTGATTTGACATTCTTTTCATACGAACATCACATGGATGATATATAAGTATATATTGAAAGAACTAAAATCATAAATATTATATTATTTCAATTATCGAATTATAAAATATAAATGACACAGATTCTATAATTATTATTGTAAAATATAACCCTTGACTCAGGCGTACGTACGACCTACCTTCATTAGGATCCCAACATACTTAATTTTTTAAAACAATCATTCATGACTGGCCTTAAAAGTATAATTGGTAAATAAATATGATTATTATGTGATTATTATTATTTTATATATTATTAATCAATTAATATTTCCAGGACATCGATCTTTAATGAAAAAAATGCGTTAGAATAGAAGGCAATTAACACATGAGACCACATAATTAATGAAATATTATTAAGGAATAGGTGATAAGATATTATAAAAGGTTCATAAATTATATCATTAAAATATATATGGTTCTATAATAAGTATTCAATATTTTAAAAACCACTATATATGAGGTTAAATCACATTTTACTAAAATAATGCATAAGGTAAGGGATTTTGTTTCAGCTTACATTCCATTGAGACTTACTTGTTTTAATGCACTAATTCACTATTATGTGGGGTATATACTACCAATTTGAAATGTAATATCATTATTTATTAATATATAATTTTATATTATATTTTATGTAGAATTATATCATCTAAGGGGGTATAAATTAAAAACTAATATGCTAAAAATGTTACAGTACAATCTGATTTCTTTTTTTGATAGTTAAAATTCTATTTAAATAACCACATTCTTGTAATAAATTTTCATTGGAAATAATATTACATTTAAATATCTATATTCTCAAATAGTGGTTATGATTATTTACTATAAAATATTATGTTGATACTTATAGGGTTAACATTGAATGTTATATGATTTATTGGGAAAATATAGATAAATTTGTGTTCTTTAATAAAGACAAATATTTTAGAAGGAACATAGTGTATGAATTAAATTTAATTATGAGGAATAATTTGGAAGTGAATTACATAGGTAGGGGACCAGTTCATTGAATCCCCTATATGCATTGGTATTCTTATAAGATGAATCAGTGGGCTTCCTCTAACGTGTTTTTACCCACATACTTAAAATGTTATGAGGGTATTTATTGACATTTACAATAATTAGTATAGATCATTAATGTTAAGATATCTAAATTTTTGAATTCCTTCATTATTGATATTCCATGAATTAATTTGTTTAGTTTGGATACATACATTCTGGTTTAAATCTCTTGTGATTATTTATATGGAATTATTTGATCATCATTATTCATACCTAATTATGATCATGATACTAATTAATTGGACTATGCTTCAGTAATTTGCCTTACAATGATGTTTATTTTTTATTAATTCATGATAGCTTCTGATATACTAAATTATTAATAAGAATATTATCTCACCATATTCATTTCCCTTCCATAGGTTTTCAGTGTGTGATAACTGAATGTCTTTTTAAGGATGTGGTTTATAAATATTTGTTATTTATTATATTTCATTTTCAATTACCAATTTAAAAAGGGTATTATATGTATCTGGTTCGCTAGAAAAACTACAACGATCAGTACCTTGGGATTATAGACATTGAATCTATTCTAATGTTATAAAGTTAGGCACCATCTTCATGTTATAGTGTCGGGGTTACTACAACACAACTTCTATGAAAATTTCGTTGAAATGGCTGACAGAAAAAGGACTATGACATTGCCAAAGAGACCATGCTATATCCTACCAAGTCAAAATGTGTTTGATGAACACATTAGATTCCATGATAAAGATCCTTTTAATGAGTTATTGGAAGTACAACATTAAATAAACCACTATTCTATAAAACCCTTTCCCTAAAAAAGTTGACATATTGAAGTATATCCCACATCCATTAGCTACCCCAAAAATGGAAGAACACTCTCAAATAAAGCATATATATCCATAACCTATGTTCCATATCAACTTGAACACTAGGGAAGGTCTAGGACCACATTATGCCTCTATGTTATATATATTCATAAAATTATAGTAGCTTTGAAAACCAATAACTAAGTTTATTTTCCGAATCCATCCACACTGCACCATAACCTCTACCCTTAAGGTACAACTTACGGACCCACTATAAAAATAAAATTTCACTCACAACTTTATATGTAAAACATGTTAAATAATTATATAGCCACCTATAATACCCCAAAATTAAATTGAATCGGATATTTGAGAGTTTTTATCTCCTGTTAGATACCTCTTACACCAATATCATAATCAATAATTTTAAACCATACTCGAGGAGAAATAAGTTAAAATGTTCATATCAAAAACAACCATATGAGATAGCTCTCGTGAATCTCACCATTATGGGATAAATACATCATATCTATATGTAAATAGTTGAAAACCCACATGAATAAACTATCGAGTTCATAAACTCTATATTGAGGGTGATACCTCTCAAATGAGAGCTAGGGATTAAAAAAATATAGAAGAATCCTTCTCAAAAACTGGAAAATCACATCAACCAAAAATGTTCAATGAATCATGAAATGATAAAAAACGTAAACAAATCTGGGTATTGAGTATGAATTTATGATTCACATTCCTTGATTCCATCTATAAAGAAAGCATTCATCCACAAGACATAATCCAAAGGAATATCATTCCTATACAACAACATCTCTTGGAAGTCTAGGATCCCATCATGCCATGCCTCAAAGTATGTCTCCTCAACAATGTCGATATAACACTTATAAATAATTTAGAAATAATTATGAAGGTAACATATGTGGTATAAAATTTGGATAACATCATGTATCAGAATAATATGTGAGGTAAGTACAATCTGATATAGTATGAATTCAATATAATCCAACCCATTAAAAGTCCCATTAAAATGGGGAGAATGTTTACTCAAATGACCAATTCTTTCACTTACAATGATGACGAGTCACCTATAAGGGAAAAAGATTTTAAATATCAATTAATATGGTTCTTATCTACTAATAATCCCAGGAATTCAAATTAAAGTATATTTTTTTCACCATCTCATGAATTACCCGAAGAAACACTGTCATAAACTACACTAGATCTATCCTATGAATTTATACCTCTTTAAAGCAATTCCATAACAATAGATATCTGAAATATCATCTATAAACTAATAAAAACTATTCCATACCAATGGTGAATTTGAAACTATTTTTTATGAAAACTCAAACAATTGAAGTTTCCTCATCCTAGATCATCGAAATTTAATGACACTATAATGAAACAAGTCTTCAAGTGTCTGGTGATTCAACTTTGACTAACAATAAATTTGTGGATGGAAATATGTTATACAACTTCACTTAGAACCAAAATCATTCTATAAACCTCTCTACACCCTATACGTAACTAAGGATAAATATCATATAATATGGTCCTTATAAATCTACAGATTCAAACCACCATCTCTTTATACAAAGTCAATAAGAAACTCCACTAATATTGAATCCATTACTGCTGCAAAGATGGATTATGTTTTCAAAAAACACACTATCACACATATAGGTTAAAAGACTTCTCATTCTTCTTTTATACCTATTGTGAAGACTATCAATGAATTTTCACTCATGAAATTACAAACATATGATGACATTTGATAACCACATAGAACATTTTTCCTGGACTTCACCTCCTGGAAGACCAAACATTGAGATAAAAAATCAGTAGTTGTGGTCTTCCACCGAAGACATTAAAACTGTACTATTAGTTATTTTTTAATATTTTTCAGGAATTGATTTTCTGGAAATTGTATGCAATGAAACTCATTGAGAAGAATATATTTCATTTATTAAGGGATGAAAATAACTTACTAAAATTACACTAGGGGTCTATTATCCTCATTCTAACAAGATGGGGTTCCACCAAAAATCACACGACCTCTCTAAACATCCTCTTTAGAATACGGCAGTTTGGAATCCTCCACCAGCTACACCAATAATGACCACATCTTCATCTGAAAAGGAATCATATTCCCCTATAATATATCTTATCATGTTGAATTTGAAGAGATATTCCATCACTCTAAATGAATATCCATATTCACTCATGACATAACTACCTGACTTAATACATATCATGTCATCAACAATATTTCTCTTCCCTGGTGCACAAAAAATAATAAAAGTTGAAATCCTATAATAATTATATCTACTATTACTTTTCATGTTCACGTCACAATAGATAAAGACATACATAAGGCTCTTAAGATGTGTAAAACATTTATTTATCAAAAAAGATGTAATTTATCCATGATATCAATGGAAAAAATACCAACAACTCATTATCATGGGTAGAATAATTACATTCATGGGGATATAACTATAGAGCCCCATAAATTTTTTTTCTGTAATACATTAGAACAAAATTGAGACAATTATGGAAATGATCACAATAATACTCAAACAAAAATCATGTTATTAGAAAACAATATACATGAGTGAAAAAAGTATTTATCATTATGTATAGAAAAGCATACCAACACTAGTTAGTGAACAATAAATCTTGGTATTTTCTAGTAATACATATTAGAGTATTATTAACCTGAGATAAATAACCTATGTACATCCTATAATATCCTAAATAACTAAGGAACCTTTACACTACTACAACTACCTTGGGGTCTTCAAGAGAAAATACTACCTAGAGATTCAATGGATCCACAACTATTCCTTACTAGGACACCGTGTACCCCAAGAATGTAATATCACACACCTATAAATCACACATTGAAACCATCCCAAATATATGATGATGATAAATATTAATGAAAGAGAAACATATATTTTCTAATTTATCCTCTATAGAGGGATAACACAAAAGGATATATTCGATGGAAACCACCATTAATCGGCCTAGAAAATCCTTGAATAATAAATTCATCAAACCACAGAAATTGCTAGATAATTCAACATAATGAATGATATCATATTGAATTTTATTTATTTTATTATAATTAGAAATTGGATTCTAGAATAAAATCATATTTTATAAGAATAAGATGATATATGGTCCATAAATTTATCACTGAAACCAACTAGATCATTTTCACTAATGGAATAAATTATCAATAAAATAAAAAGGATCACCGTTTTTAACGTTCACGTGATTTATATGATGATAATTGATACAAAGAAACAAGATACAATTATTATTACTAAAAATAAAATCGATGCACACCAATGTGACACACTTGGCCAAAAAAACCATTGTAATATAATATTGAGATAAATTAAAAAACCTCACAACTCAAAAGTTCCTATCAAATTTAGAGACATTAAGATAGGATAGAATGTCCAGATGAATATCTATCAAAAACTCAATCTCTAATAGAGGGGGAAACTATAAAACATGATGATAAAAAACATCATTTAACTCTTTCAAATAATTGGGAAACAATTTTCACCAATCAAATGGTGAACTATACATTAGTATGAACATCAAGGAATACATGGATGCAACAGGGATCTAACCCATATGAGGGTCTCACTCTCAAATGAAAGCTACTTACAATGCATCCACATCATATTTTAAACCGTATATCTTGATATAATACTTTTTAGACTTCGCCAAATAAAGCTAGTCCATGTTTTGGATTATGTCTTATTTCTATATCCACAATCAAAGTATGTCTCCGAAAGTATGGTTATACAATAGAACTATCACATAATCCGTACATATATAATATAAATAATTATAACCTCTATCTATAATAGTTAATTGTATGCAAACTGGAAGTCCCCCATATCAGGTAACAAAGAATTGATTTTTTTGGTAAAATGAAGGAGTATGTACCTCCTAAATCAAAAATGGCATGCACCCAAGTAATAAAATTGAATAAAATAACTCAACTTATGTCTAGATCTCATTGAGATAAAAAAGTATATAGCATGATGTTAGCCAAAACCTGCATAATGACTTCTTCGAACTTCAATATACCCACTTCAACAAACATAGTCTACTCAATTATAACGATGTTAATCTCGGTGATTTATACTACACAACATGTCTCCACTATATTGAAATCAATCAATAACATAATTCTACAACTAAATAAACTATAATTATCATAGTATTGATACATAATGACGAACAGTTGGTGAAAGCTACCTATAAGAAAATTTTGGTACTCTCTATATTAAGGAACTCAACCTCAACACAAAAAACATTGGATCCATTAGAATTGTATTGATAGAGGACACCTCTATAGAAATTTGATAATGATGTTTTGGACCTTCCCATGTATGATTGAACTATCATTTTTCTGTGATAATAAGAATCGTATACCACATGTCTACTTTATCGAGAATCACGATGACTCCCCTCTCAAGATTACCTGGTTCTTGCTAAAGTTTGGTCAAAAGAATATACTTATCCATCACATCATGATAAAAATTTAATGAAAAATAGGTGACCTGATGCAGGATCGGTGAATGAAATGAATCTTCAAAATTACTATCCCTAGATTCCTCATATTGAAACAGGTCTGAATCATATTAGAGAATGGTCTTGAAATGGATCCCAAACTGCTGTACATTGGTAGTCCCATGTTAATTGTTTACTATCTACTAAATAATTTCTACATTGACTATTTAATTTAGAAAATCTACTATTAATTGGTCATTTACCTTTACACATGAGTCCTTTGAATCCCCAAAATATCTAGTGAATAATATACATCACTTCCTCACTACACTTATTTTCACTATTATAACTAACAAAAACCAATTATCCTTTTGGGAACATATCACACTAAAAAATATCTCAACCTCCCCCACCCATTTTTCAATCAATTATTATAAATAGATCCCTCAATATTCTAGAAACTCTACAGTTGATGCATATTGAGTGTACTCTTCAAAGAGTTACCTTCATCGATATCGAAATTGTGGGGATTTTATATAAAATACTTATTTAAATATTAATGATGAACTCGATGAGGACATTAACTTGGATTCATACCATCAAATGTACCAATTTTATGATAATTCCAAACCGAGAATATGGAATATTAATAATTAAAAAAATTATTATCACATTATATATTTATGTTTTAACATAATCCCAAAATTTTACTAAATTTAATCACAGACTTGCATAATAATGATATAAGATCCATTCAATGGTCTCTACCACAAAACAAGTATACTACACATAGTTGACATAGTAAATGAATTTGTTTACTAATTAGATCCTGTGGGGATACCATTTTCTAAGCCAGTTTTCTTCGGTTACATATCTTACTAAACTTATTATATATTGTTTCCTTAATAGCCCATGTAGTATACACCTATGCATAACTTTATACTATATTCGATACATCTATATAACCATCTAATTCCATTGTTTCCTAACCCCAAATACCCAAATGTACCCCTCTACAAATGAAAATGATATATGGTAGATGGTGAACTCCCAAATCCTACCTTTAATAGGCCACAAGATGGTTAAATGAACATAAGGTATATAGACATATTTATGGGAGAAAGTTGCCTCTAAGATAATTTGTAGTGGAGAGCCACAAGACATGTAAACAAATAAAACCCTGCATACAAATATGAAAATAAAGCCCAATTACATACACGTATTGTAGTACATGACTAAAACAACTATATAGGGAAACAAAATGAACATAAAGTTAATTTTACATGGATCTTAACCCTTATATAGCTCATGAAAAACCACAATCTAGAAATATCTTGTCAAAATACCATCCTTTTTATTTTGAAAATTAAAATATTTTATATATAAATAGGGATTGAATAATAGCTATACATAGTAATATCCTCACTTGAATGTCTCAAGGAAATACAATACAAAGAATACTAAGGCCTAGTGACCAAAATGTTATAAAATTATAACCTAAATAGGTATATGAAGATCCTAACCTCACTAAGGATAACAAACACCAAGTATGACATAAACCAAATTGTATATTATAATAATTTAAAAGGGGTACCCCATTACTACTTCCCCACTATATTGAAACTCTGCCCCAACATTGTATATCATAATCCAACTCTCTTTAAAAAGGACTACCTGAAGACACATAAGCTATGTATCAAAACATGAATATCGTGGATCACATAATATCATCATCACATCCAAAAAATAGATATAGCAACTGATTAGTTTTCTAGAGCCACCACAACCACTCCGTTGTGTCTCATACATCGATAATTATACCTTCATCCATCACTACCCATACACCTTGTATATACCTTGAGGAAATACAAACCATAAATTTTATACCAATAATAATCCATTGGATACTATATGCACTGAAACATGAGTGTGAAATAACATAAAGACATTAAATCCATCTATACACCTATATGGGGAATTAAAAACTCTATTTATACTATGATATAATATTATGAGAAGAAGAGGGTGGGTCTAGAGGGTGTAGGAAGTCATCTATCACTCAAAAACCATGATGTTGGGGAATACATCATCCTAGAATCTACTAGGTTCTGGCACAGGTTCGAGTAAGGGGGCCACTCCCTGGCAACAGAACTGGCGCAGGTTTGAGTCTCACCACACTCAAATTTAGATGGGGATGAGCGGTGCACAGGTGTTGAATGGGGTCCAGAATAAGCATGGTGTGGCAATCACCAATACCTCATTACCTAGAACTCGTTTTCCCCACCGTTATTGGTGGGGTGGTAAGGGATTTGGGGGGTGAGGGGCAGGTCGCAGGGTCAAGTCCCTGGGCTTGCGATTTACATGTAATTTTCTTCCTTGTGTGTGTGTCACTTTCGCGGTTGTACCCAATTTTTTATATCTCACAACCACACTATGGGAAACAACTTAGTCCCAGGATCAACTGCATCTATCATCACTCAGGAACCCAATAACCACAAATATGAGCTGGATAACCTATTAACCCATAGGAATGTAATAAACATGCATTAAATTGCATATTTTCTTTTTAGATTATAGTTAAAATTAATTAGATTATTATAAATTAATTAAAATTTTCATGTATCAATTTATGATAACCCTCAGAGTGATATGCCTAACCTCCATGAAGAATCCAACTGAGTCCACAATTTCTCCATAGTAATAATGCTACATTATAAAAAGAACTAACCCAATGGGTTAATTAATTCATTAATATTATACAATTCCATAATTATATGTACTCTAAGAAAAAACATCAGGTAATATCAAATTGATTCATGACTAAGAATTTCTTATGAAATCAAGAAGTGGGGAATGGAATGAAGATAAATAATTATCCCTGCTATCTAGAATTTACACATATTTAGCATGCAAGAAATAGATATTTAAGAATAATAATGGGGAAGAATTTATTTAACCAACATCATTATCTTTGTTTCCATCCAAAACACACTCATTCATATCACCACAAATATTACAGATGTACGATCCATATAATTCCAAAAACCTAGGACTCCTTAGCCTTGTCTAATTATAAACCCTTAGATGATATCACATTTCATAGAAACACACAAAAATAGAGTAATAGAGAAATCACCGAACTACCATTATGGTCAATAGAGAAAATGAGATCTAAAAATATACATTTACCATATATAAGAAAAAAACGTCTTATGTCCCAAAACAAAAGGTATTAATTGATCAAAATAAGACAAGAGCAATTTTCCCTAGACATTTATCTTTATCAAAAATTAATATTTATTACATATTGAATTGAAAAATCAATTTATTATAGGTTACAACTTTGGGTAACTTAATGAAACAGCTATAATAATATTTGATTTATTAAAAATTATCTCTAACATCTATTCTCATTTAAATGAACCATGATAAGATAAAAATTATCATTTATCATACCCTTCAGTTCTATCCACAACAAGTATGATGGACTTCTGTTCATTAGCCAATTACATTAGCACATGGTGGTAAAAGATTTCAAACAATCATTGATCAATAATTTGAATATCGTTAAATTAAAATAATCCAAGGATTTAATTAAAATTAATATTTATGATGTTTATCCATCTAATAATAATTATTTTTCTATGCCGTAAATTTTTTCAACAAAATACACGTACCAAAAAATAAATTGTTTAGGTGAATGTTATACTTTTTACTTTTATATTATTTAGTTTCAGAAATCAAAAACACATTTTAAAAACACTATGTCACAATATTTATATATCCTTAGTGTTTTAGTATATTTTTTAATTATATTATTTTTCATAAAATGTAAAAAACTATTTTAATATAAATCGAATATAAATTTTATTATTTAAAATGATTCATCAGACTTAAGGATTTTTTAATACATTATATTAACTATTATTCAATATTTTGGGAATAAATATGTCATATATATTTGAATAATAAAATTAATGACCATCAAACAAAAATTTCTACCAATATATATAGTTAATTTTTTTTTCATTTAATACAATTTAAAAACAATTGTGAAGTCCAAAGGAATATAAATTGTTGATATTTAAATTTATTTGAATTATATCTATTAGAGAAAATCAGTAATATGAATTCAATAAAGATAAAAAAACATCATTAGACAACTAAGTACATTTCATTTTTACTTATCAAGACCAAGATATTTATCATTATGTGCTATCAATTTGCAAACTATTATAGGTTATTGAAACAAAATCATAAATAAAATAGTTTTAAAATTGTATATAAATATGTGATTATTTGAAGATATGGAAGATGAATCATTTTAAACTAAAATTTCCTATAATTTTTCTTTCCTTTAATATATAATTTTAAATTAGTTTTAACATAATTTAAATTTTATGTTCTGAGGAATAAATTTTTGGTTTGTAAAATACTTATAAGACCTTTTCATTTGTATTGGTTTTGCCTGATCATAGTTAGATCGATGGATTTTGAGGTTATGAATATAGGTGAATGCAATCCAATAGATTTAGGGATTTTGGGGATAATAATACTGATATATTGATCATCATATCGAGATATTTCATGTTCTATAATGAAAGAGATGAATTTGATCCTTTGAATTTAGCGATTCTTGGTATAAGATGAAGATATGTACTGACATTCATATCAAGGGATTTTCTGGTAAGGAATGAAAGAACATTATAGTAGGTAATAAAACTGTGTATATCATACGTTAGAATTTATGAATTTATTAACTCATAAAGTAAAATAATAAATTCTTTTATTAATCAGGTGGGTAAAAATTAATTGTAGAAGATATTTGTTACTTTTTTTACTAGATAAATATTCTTTTATTTATAAACATTAGAAATATAAATCTATAATTAACTTTGTAAAAAAATTTCATTTTATTGTATCTATAATACTAATAATTAATATGAATTTTTGGAAACTATCTATATATTATTTAAATAAATTGATCATTGGATGATATTCGAGTCAAGTTTTTTTAAAATTAGACGAATTTTTTTTTATTTAAGTTTATTTTTTTACACTACAATCCAATACACTATTATATCCATTATATGCCTATACAATATAATATTTTGTATTACAGAAAGTTATAATACTATATTTTTTGTTGTTTTATTTTTTTTATCAACCACACATTGTAATGTTTTTATTATAAACTCCTTCATTGTAAATTTATATTTCACTATCATTTTTTTATATAAAAGTGTTTCTATTAATATAGATGTTTAAAATATTGTATCCCATGAAAATATGAATACTATTATACAACCAATTTTTTAGGGTGTTTATTATAAATAATGGATAGATCATATGAATAATTTCATTGTTAATATTGGTGTAGTAAAATTTTTGACTCTGACTAGATATTACAAAATTATATATAAGGTTGTTTCTACCTTTACAAATCACGAAAAGTTTGAATATAAAGTGAATTATATAGTAAGGGACAATATTATATGTTATATTAATCAAAATATATATAGTCACATTACTTCGTTCGAAGGTAAAAAATATTTGAAGGATGTTACAAGTAAAAAAAACATCTAAATTTATTGAAATAATAAGATCTATGATTCTCTGTTATTATCAAACCATTTATTATCAACATGGAGAGTCTATTACTTTGATACAAAAAAATGATTATGACTTTTATAAATTGTTATATTCACCTGTAGAGAATGATATTTAAGATAATATTTTAGTTGAGAGAATTATTGGGATTATGATAGATGAGATAGAATCCAAAATAAAACTTTATATGATATGAGAAGGAGTAAAAATATTACTATAATATATATACTATTATTAAATGTGAAGGATGATTGAAAATATATGATTAAAAAAATAAAAACCAATTAGAGGAGTTTTTAAAAAAAATCATAAAATGATCCTATAAAATAAAAATAAGCTATGAATATTGTAAAATATTCTCTAAAGAAGAATACTTTTAATGAATCACACAATATTTCATCAAAACAGTAAGAAAATAAATTGGAAAATCTGTCTATATAGATTAATAATTTTACTGAAATGTAATATTATCTATACTGATATAAGAAAGTTCATAAGGATAAGAGTGAATGTATTTACCCCAAATATGTGTTTTTTATATATTCAAAAAGAAATAAAGAATTGGACCATAATGTACAACAACTAAATATAAGGATAAGAAATAGTGTAATTCATATTTGAATGATAAGATGTACTAAAAGAAAAATAAAATGAAAAGTTTGAAATATTAAGAAACTGGGAGTGTATGTTGAGGATGTAGTTCTTCTGATAAATCTTTAAATAATGATAGTAATGGATAGAGAAATAATGGTTTAGGTATAGAACTAACTAAGGTGAAAATATATATGATGGATGAGGCACATACTGTGGAATCTCATAGAAACTATGCATAGTATGATAATTACCCCATTAGTAAAGAAGAAAATAATTCAACATCATTAGATGAAGAATATTACTAAACTAAATAGGATAATAATTTATATAGTTATGAATATGTAAAAATGTTTCCAAATATTCTTGAAAATAATAATAAGGATTCTAAACTCCTTGATAAATGTCAAGTAATATTTTTGAAGGAAAATTCATGAATTAGTACTCTTACTAAAGAAATGTCTGATCTTTTTAAAAATCGTGGTATGATTAATTTTTAAAAAGATATAACATTTAATGATCATTAATAGTCCATTATTCAGAAATATTTATTGCAAAATTATTTTGTAAATCATTCTTTTTAATCCTCCACTACAAAGGATAAAATTCTAGTTTCAAAAATATAATATGAAATGTCTAGTTAAAATAATCTTTTTTAAAAGTATTAATACAAGAAGGAAAACATTGATAATATTTGTAAGAAAATTTAACCCCTATGTATATTTATAGATTATATTTTACTAATAAAAAAGTTTTTGTCATAGTTACTTTAGTACAAATAATTCACCAATTTTCACAAAATTTCAATATTTTAAAAACTAGATGAACATATACTATTTCAATATAATTCTGTATTTCACTTTTCAAAATGGATAATATTCAAAAAAATTATTATTTCTCTATATAGTAATTTTTGAAAAAAATTGTTACATATGATTTTAGTTTATGATAACACCTGACCCAAGTAACTTTGGGTTCCAAAACAATGAAATTTTTGTTTTCAGGAAAATGAATTAAGTAACGACATATGAAAAATGGGTATATGGATAGAGGTCATTCTAGAATTATGATAGAGAAAAAATATTTCTTTAATAAGATAATAATTATTAAGATATAGAATTCGATTTTGGAAATAATTCTCAAGGATATATTATCAGTATAGGTAATATAGTTTTTTAATGAAAATATTTATTTCGGAATTTTTTATTGTGTATTTGACTTTAAAAAATGATAAGAATGATATAATTATGTAATGAGGATTATCTTATGAACATCATGAATGTAAAATCTATTATTCATTATAAAAATAATGTATTTATTCATTCATCCAATAAGAATGACAATGTTTAAAATTTAAAAATTGAAGACCTTATGGGATAATATCTACCTATCCATAGTGAAATATAATATCAATACTGGATAGGGAATATATTTTTGGGACATAGTAATCATAGAACAATAGAAAAATTTTATAATAAAATACTTTTGAAATAACTACCAGAATATAGGTTTGATACTTATAAAGTATGTGGTTCTTGTTAATTTGGTAGGAAACATAGGTCATGTATTATATCTGCTAGGGAAGTCTCAAAATTGGATTCATTGTAATTAGTGCACATAAACATATTTAGTTCGATGAAAACAAGATGTCTTGGTGTTGAATTTAATGTATAAGTTTTAGTTGATGATTATAAGAGATATAATTGGATTTATTTTCTATTAAGGAAATCCGATGCCTTTAGGTTTTTAACATTTTAAGCCATAGTTATATATAATAAATCCTCTCGTATATAACTATACATAATGATCATGTTAGAGAGTCTGTAGATTTCGATTTTGATTTTTTTAGTAAAAACTGTAAAAAACATAAATTTTTGGATCCTATAAATCTATATATAAATGATGAAGTCTAATGAATAATTATTGTTCTTCTAGAGAATACATGAACCATGCTGAGTGAATACTATGTCGCTAAATTTTTTTGGGTTAGATAATTTAGTACTACATGTTGTAATATAAATTGATTTTTAAGTTGTCCTTTTATTTTTATATCTTTTTATGTGTTATCAACAAGAATAAAACCAACACGTTCTTATATCAATTTTTTTGGATGAAAAGTATTAATCATCAATACTAATTACAAGTTATTTAATTTTCCATGAAAATAATATGAAGAAATATTTTTATGTTATTTTATACCTATTAAGTCATAAAGTGTTTTCAATATATACAAAAGTATTATTTAGGAAAAATTCTATGTTATGTTTTATAAATCCAATCCTTTTTTTCAAACAACCCTAATGAACATATTGAATTTTTATTTAAAATATTTATTTTAAACATATGCTATAAAGTTTATATCGTTATAATCATACTGAAGAATATGTATTTGATGTTTCTCATATTGAATATTTTCAACCTATGATTGAATTAGAGTATTTACAAATATATTAAATTAGCTTATTCTTAGGAATCATCTTAATGATAATATCAATGGCAGTGTAGATCAACCAGTTAGAACAATATGTTCATTTATATATGAAGTTAAACATGTTGTGTTATTATCATAATTCAAACATAGGAATCTGGATGTGGTCATAGAACATGAGGATTAGAAGAAAATTAAAGACAAAATAAATGAATTTTAAAGGATAAAAGTATGGTTTCTCATTAAATGAACTACATATTGTATTATAATTGGAAGAAAATGGGACATTTGGAATAATAACAGTAGAATTTGAATAGTAGTTTGAAATAAATTAATGATTATTTCTAAGGTTTATAATCAACAATACGGAATATATCATGAATAAAAAAATTCCAAGGTATCAATACTTAAAGCAATTTGTATACATATATCTTATTAAGCATAATTAAATTTCAAACTTTTTCTATTGGAAGTAAATTTTGTTTATTTAATTGATATGTTCAATAAGTTTTTTTTGTTTAAATATTCCAGTTTTTTGAAAATGAAATCCATATAAAACATGTTCATAAAAAAATGGAACAATATAGACTAAAACAAGACCCTGGAACCTGGTATGATATGTTGGATATATTTTTCATTCAAACCTATTTTTTTAAATGTTCCATTGATCCTACTATTACTATAAAATTATTTAATAAAAATATTATGATTTTATAAAGATATGTTGATGACCTGATATTTCAGTAATCCCAAAAAGAATTAACATAATCCTTTTTAGATGTTATTAAATATGATTTTGAAATTACTGTGATGGATGACTGAACATAATTTCTTAATTTTCCAAAATTAAAAAAAACAACAGAAGTAAATCTTATACCTCAATACATTTATTTAAAGTATGATTAAAATAAATTCAATTATAAAAACCCAAAAAATGTTAATACACATATTCAAGACTCAAATACATTATATATTGATGAATTTGGGAAACATTTTATCAAAATACTTTTAGAGGTATGATTGGATGTTTAAATTAATTATCATATAGTTTTTTATATTTAATGACATTGTTATTATTATGTGTTATATTTATCCAAAAATAGTGTCTCATCATATAGATTTAAAAAACATTCATCACATTATGTTAAATAATAATTTTGGTTTGTTTTACTATTATGGAAATGATTTTGAGATACAAATAATTTTAGAAGAAAAAATTATTTGATGTCAAATGGATATGAAAAGTACATCCAAAACTTTTCATTTCTTGGGAAATAATTAGTTTCTTTTTCATGTAAGAAACAACACTTAGTATACCATTATACTATTAAAGCTGGATATTTAGTATTTAGATTTTTATGTGATCATGTGATGTCAATGAAACACACACTCACTCAATATGTAATATGAATCACTAAAAATAATATATTTTTTATAAAAAATTACAATTACTATAAAAAAAATATCACATTACTCACGCGAAAATAACATATATATGAGGAATAATATCCTTTTAAATCACATAAAAAAACATGATATCATTTTACAATTTATCAGAACAAAAGAAATTATAGATAATATTTTTTACAAAACCACTTAGTTCATGTAGATTTGAGTACATTAAATATAATATTTTAGTGAAATATATCAAATTATTATTCATATATAATTATTCTTTACTAATTTCATTATATTAATAATTGATTTTCAAAGGTGGTTTACATAAGATATATTATTTGAACAAAACTATTATTTACTAAAACACACATTTTGGTAAATAAAATAATTTTTTTTATATTTTTATTTTTTCAAATAACCATTTTGGAGTCAAATTATTTTTAAAAAAATTTAAATTAATTTTTTATAAACAATTTATTGTAAGTGTTTAGTAAATTAAATTTATATTCAAATGGTTCATACTCAAAATTGTTAATATTAAAATTTATATAAATCATAATTATTCGTCAATTAATCGGACTAGAAACCTGATAAAAGAACATTTCCAAAAATATATTTGTTTCAATTTTAACCTCAATAAATTTCTAATAAAAAAACCAATAAAAAATGTTTCTCCTACTAATGAAACATTCAACTCAAAAAGTTATTCTTATTTTACCTTTTATATTTATTTATTTCTATCAGTTATCAATATTTTTTTATATTCTTTTAGTTTCATAAATATAATTTTAATTCAATCGTATAATTTTTTAATAGGAATAATATTCATATAGAAGAATAGTTTTCTTTTAAATTTTTTTTGAGTTTCTATTTTTTTTAAATTAGTCATGAATAAAATCTTAGCCATCATATTTAATATAGTTTCAATATGAGCTATTTAATTTTTAATGCAATGAAAATCATCCCCTCTCATTCGTATATAAATATGGGTCACTAAATTTCCGGCATCTGGATCAATGGAATTCACTCCTGAATCAAGCCACCAAATTTACCTCATTATGATTTCTTCCATTAATATAACTAACCATACTACTTTCATTATGATTTAAACTACTATGTATTTGAAAAAAGGAATCTATTAATAAGATCCTCATTAGGAAAACCTGGAAAGTGTAATATGATTCTTTAGTGAAATGATTTATAATGTTATAGTCTTGTGAAATGATATGCATCAAGAAAGAATATATTGAATTATATCATCCAAAAATTATGATTTGGTTTTACAGTTTAGTTGAATTTCAATATAATAGTAAAATTAATGCATTTCATTGACTTCTATTGTTTGTAAGTATAAACATTCATATCATCAAGTATCTAAGTTCGTAGAGGTACCCATAAAGTGTGAATCTTGTCTCCCATCTCATAAACTTACTGAAAAACATTGAGGTTTTATTAAATAATATTTTGAGGATTATTTGTTCACTTAATTTGGTAATGTATAATATTTTACCCACCTTACAACAAATAATATAGTAGTAACAATATGGATGTAGATTTATCTGATTCCATGAAAATGGGACAAGGATACATCCTAATTATTGGAAATTTTTATATTTTATTTCCACAATAGTATGAGGTAGATCAAATATTTAAATTCTTTTTTTATTTTATGGAATAAATCAAGAGATATTGAATGAAATTTAATATTAAAATGATTCCCAAATAAATTAAATTATTCTCATTAAAATTAATGGAATGTTTTTGATTAAGAATAAGATATATACTATGAAGGAAAATGTATCTCATATAATTTAAGAAACTATATCAAGCATAAATATTTTTTTCGAATAAAAATTGAAAATGATTACAGATAAAATTGATAGAACCATATCTAATACATGACTTACTAAAGATAAATGTAATTTGAATGAATAATGAATATCAAACTCTTGAAAAACTAAAATACTAATGTAACAAAAATATATGTGTTGTCTAGAATTTAAAGAGGTTATTGATCTAGAAACTAAAAAGAGACATTGTGATCTAGTTTTCAATTTAGATATATCTGAGCCCGTCACATTGAAAATTCATGAGAAAGGTGAGATAACATTTTTTGATAATAGAATGAATCATAATTAATTTATTGTGGAATCTAGAATGGTTAAAAGGAAAATTAAAATAGTATAGAGAGATTAAGAAGTAACAAAACTATTTGGTTCCCCATTTTTAGTTGTTAAACATATTTATGGTATTAATAAAATTACTCATAATGATTCAATTTTTCAAGATATCAGTTTAGAGTTAATAGAATCATTGGTTTCCGATTTAATTTCCCAAACATTATGTGACAAAGGGAATGGTATATATAAATTATAAGATTTTTCAAACTCAGTTTCAGTAAATGTTTAGAGTAAAGTTGATAAATAAAATCCAAAATCAGTTAATAAAGATAGTAAATGTGTTTTATAAACCACACTGAATATGGAATATTAACTAGGTATGGAATGAGAAGAAGAATATGAATAAAATAACAATGAGTAAGTATCAAACAAATATGAAACATCATAGGATTCAACCTCAGTGTCTACTCAATTGTCATCTCAATCAAAATAGAAATAAGAGATGTCTTTTTATGTTGAATTTTATTCATCATAAATATAAGAACACAAATCATCATCCTTGGAGAAAAAATACTATATGTATATACAATATTATCTAACAAGGTTGATTCAGATAAAAATGATGATATTATGAATGTTTTTGAAAGATGTTAGACATCAATCAAAAGAAAATAAGTCATATGGTTGTCCACCCAGACCACTTGTTTAGTAAGTTCCATCTGAGCCATTAGAATCCACAGATATAGATGATTTAAATGGATTTGATTAAATTTTATATACATTAAAATTTATTTATAGTTTAGTTCAATATTTACAATAAATAGAAGATATGCATCAATTGATTCAAAATTAACTCAATGAAAAATCAAAATTATTGAACATGTTGATCAAAATAGTTATCCAAAATCAGGTGGACATAACAACCATCATGGATAAAGCAATGGAACAAAAAAAGTTACAATCAAATGGTCAGATATCTAAGATAGTTTGATTGAGACTTATAGGATCAACAATATTAGTTAGTTAATGTAATGAAATAATAATTTCATTATATGGATTCATTTGAGAATTATTCAATTAATTTTTCTAAAATAATAATACTTGTGAACAATTTTCAATACATGGTAGATAATTAGGAGGTGGAATTTAAAATTTTCAATGAACGATTTTTCATGATATAATTAGACAATAAAATGCTTAGATAAATTTTATATGAGTTATGTATTTTAAAATAAGAGAATAGGAATATAAATTAAGAGGTTTAATTGATCCACATATAATTACATAATAAAATATTGATGAAGTGAAGGATGGTGAAGATCAACTCATCAATTGATGAAATAGGAAAAGTTCACGAAGTAGTAAAAAAGTTAAATACCATTATCAAGAATCATTATATTAAATAACGAACTCTATTATTTTAAAATATTATGTATTTCAATTATTTTGAGTAAATGATCAATGTGAATAACTTTTTATTCAAATACATTATATCGGAATGGGTTCCAATTTTATTTCGATTGTATGTTTTTTATTAATATGGTGGATAAATTTATAAATCACATATAATTTTTTTCATATGTAATATTTTATTTAAATTATGGATATTATAATTATTCCATTATTAATTTTTTAAAATAAAAAGTGAAGAGATGTTTTATTGAGAGATAATTTGTTGTAGAAGTTTCAAAATGTTTGGATATTTTTTGGGAGAATTACATAACTGGTATATTCTAATAAAAATTTACTCAAATTTTGATATTTTATCAAAAAATGGATATATTTTCTAGGAAATGTTATTCTACTAAGGGGGAGGATATGTTGTATCAATAAAATTCATCCAAAAAACTATTTTAAAAACATTTTATTAAATCAATGAGAGTTTATCATTGAAGTTATTATAAGTAAAATGTGTAGTAAGTATTTATCATTTAATATTTTTAACGTATTATTGTATTGTGATTTCCCAAGAGGGAGAGATTAATGAGTCGAATTGTATAATTTATATATTTTCCTTTCTTTAGTTTTTGTAATATAATATACCTTTCTAAAAAAATATATTATTAAGTTTATATATTACAAGGGTTTTATTATGTCTTTCTATAAAACATACTTTTGTACCAAATATAGAAATACTTGTAATATAAAGTGAATATATATTATATTATTGAAACATATTCATTGGACTAAAGGTACATTAGATATATAAAACCAAATATTTTTCAGACAAGGGGTTAGACTTATGTCTTGTCTATCAGACAGGAAACAATTTCTACCTGTTTGACTATCATTAGTGCTAAAATGAAAACATAACCTCTCTCTAGTTTATCATATTGGCCGAAAATACTGATGTTTATCATTCTATTAAAATATTATAGTTGGAGTGATTAGAAACATATCATTTGGACAGAATACATAATATCATTTTAATTTTTGAATAAAATAACACTGTCGAATGAAGAAATGTTTATGCTTATCTATCGAGATCATAATCCAGATCATTATGAGCAATCAAAGTTCATAATGTAAGAGGCCACTGAAACCAACATAGAAATATAAACATTAGTGTATTTCCAAAAAATATGAGTTCATTTGAATATTTTGGAGCCAATGCATTTGAAAATAATATTTTCTATGTTTTTTTATTCCTAAAAATATCATTATAAACACTTTATAATTATATAGATAGTAAATGATGTAAGGAATGTTTTTAGTATTTTTATCTCCTTAAAAATATTTTATTTATGTATTTTTTTTTGGTTTTATTGGGGGATTTAAAAAATAGGAATAATGGTAAATATGATCCATAGAACAAGTTAATAGTCTAGGAAGAAAAAGATGTTTATCATCCTGTCAGTGGATTTTTTAGTGAGGAAAAAAGAGCTGAATCTGCTCGATCAGATAAATGGCATATGGGGATAAGAAAATAGAGATATATGAATCATTGTAAAGATGTATTTTCTAATATAAAAATAAAAACCATTATATTAGGTATGGAAATTATGGACATCTTAAATAATTATTTCTTAATTCATCAAATCTTAATTTAAAGAGTAAATTATTTTATTCTACTTGTATGTTAATAATTGTATAATACAACTTTTATTTTACTTTTTTTCTATAAATAAAATATACCACTCAGTATAAACATTATAATGTTGTTTTATTTATTATCATTCTATTAAAATATTTTATAATTGTGTATATGATACTGATAATTACTCTGATTATTTAATGATAACTAGATCTGATTTAAATACCCTAATGGTCAAAAAATAATAGATTTTATTCTCTTTATATTAATCGGTATTTTGTTTTGCATTATATTAATTTTATAAACTAAAATCAACCCTACATTTTGCATTATAAACTCTTACAATCAAACTATAATATCCAATAAACAAAAAAAATAATGTTAAATGATAGAATATAATCTATAAAATAAAGTGGGTAACATTTATCATGTTAGAAAACAACCATACCGAATCTCTACAACCAAAAAATAATTTGTATCATTATATGATATATCCATTATTAGAATTAAATACATTGATATAGAAAAAGATAAACAATTGTAACATTTTGAGGGCATGCATATAAAATTTGAAGAAAAAAATAATTTACTTCAAGGGTTTCAATGTTCGTAAAATTGAAATTGGACAACAATGTGGATCATAAATTATCTCTCCCATATGGAAAATATGGTCTCCCAAAGACATAATACTATAATAAGTCATTATATAACAAAAGAAACTCTATTTGATTGATGTTTATAAAATCCATGACATGGAAAGATGAATTGGGATGAAATATGATGAAACATAGAAAAAACCATAATAATGGAGAATAACTCCACTCAGGGATATAATGGATCAAATATGAGAAAATCACGATCAAATTTGAACAAAACAGGCTTTAATAGACATTAAAATATCTTCCAAATATATAGAAGGTTGAGGGGATATGTTGGGGTAATTTTTGGTTGAGAGTGGTATTGGGTATTTACAAGACAACATAAAACACTGATGACCACAGAACAACATCATATAAAAAAATAATGGGTTGACATAGTCCGGACAACGACATTTCAAAGGGTCCATGTTGTATCCTTCATAATAAAATCAAATTTGGGGAACAAGATTCCCCCCAAAATTCATATCCTATAAAGGTGTGAAATTGTAAATGATAACCTGTATCCAACTATGTCACATAAAACAATTTAAAAAAGTGAAGCAACAACTGTAATGATCCAGGTATTTAAAAAATAATCCATTTTAATATAAAATAATATTTTATAATAAGATATTATTATTATCTTAAAGACGACTCTTTTCCAGATAGGTTATTCAACACACAAAAACAGGTGTTTTCGAAATCTTACATTTCATAAAACATTCTGTTATACCAAAAAATAATTAAATAAAATTATTATTTTAAATGGTAATTAATTAAAATTCATTTTATTTCTGGGAATGAACATATCTAACAAAATTATCAAAATTTTATAGAGGCTTAAAATAATAATGAATTCGATATTAAGAATGAAACATTCTGATAATTTTAAAAGGTTGTTTTAAAACCTATTGAAGTCGACCCCTTTTTAAATATAATTTCTGTCAAGTATAAATGTTATATTTTAAAAAATAAACCTATTCGATAGAATTGGGACATCAAAATTTACTTTGTATAAATTTATGGTCATTATCTGATAAATATCATTTTTTAATGAATAGTAAAAAATACCGCATTTTAAGTCAAAAAATATTTTTCATCTAATTTATTTATATAGTTATATTATACTTTTAAATGGTTTTAAGGTATAATTAGATTATATTTTTATCATTTAATACAATTTTTCATTGGATGTAATTTCACTTTTAAATTGGACATAAACACATGTTAATAATTTGACATGTATTACTTCTTATCTACCCACTTTTTAGTTTCGACAAAAGGAATTAATTTTAGATTAATCACTAAAAAATAAATGTTTTTTTTGAATTTTGAAAAATAGGCTCCATATATGGTATCATAAGGTTAAAATTGTGTAAATAGGTACCATTTAATTTTTAACAATGTGAATAGTATTTTCAGTAATTATATTTTTTATCATTGTTAAAGGGTAAATATGGTAAATAAAGTTAAAAGAATAATAATATTATAATAATATTAAACTACCCTAAAACATGTTCAAATACTATTTGATGATATATGTTTGAAAATGGTAGTCCTTGGATCAATTTTGGGTTCCCATGGATCCATGTGCGAGTTATTATGACATGTTATATTAATTAATTTAATGTAAAGAGAAAACAACATAAACATGTATCTTTTACTAAAAAAAATGTAATATGGGTCTATATAATTAATCTATTAAGCTATAAATAGTAATTAAGGAGATAAAAATATTTCCTACATCATGATATTTTATTTATAAACTTTAGACATCATATAACTAAATTTATTTATGACACAATGATTATATAGTTATTGCCTTATTAATTAATGATTTAAATAAATGATATTATAAATATTAAAATAAATTTATCTCGAAACATTTTATTCTATTCCCAAATTTTATGAATTTTTATGACTTGTTATATTTGATTTAATCATGTAATTTTTTTGAAATAATTATGTTTTTATGGATTTTTAAAATGTCATGATTTGAATAGTATAAAATTGACATAAATGAGTATTTCGAAAAAAATATTAATTTATTAGATGATATAATAGTTCTAAAAATATAATATTCTTCCAAATTTCATAGATAATGTTGGAAATTTCATTAACAAACCACTTGAGGTTCAATTGGAATTGTATAGTTACTATATTAACTATATAGTACAAATATACAAAAAGACATTGTAAGAGTAAAATTTGTTAACTAGGGTTAATGATAAATGATAATGTTAACTTTGAGACGTAAATTTGACTAAAATATATAGTTTGGGAGTAATTCAAGAAATCCTCATATTATATTCAAATTAATGGATTTTTTGACCTTCTAAAATGGAAATAAAATTTATAAGAAAATAACATTTCAAAACCTTTTTAAAGTACCCCTCCTCTATCTTATAAAAGGTCATCACCTCTACCCATTTTATCACACATGTATAGCCTCTTGAATCATCCAAATTGTAATAAAATAATCTCCCAAAATCCTTCCCTTAATTCTAGAAGACATACCTTGAGATGAAGTCAATTCAAGAAATATTTTTGGCTCAAATCAAAACAAGTTACCCGATATAGAGGTAACATCTTCTCTGACGTTACTTTCTTTTAATTTCCATATCATCTCCCCATGATATTATTATTATTTAATTACATAAAGAACCAATTACCATATATATACTAGGATTTTTTTATGAAAAAGATTCTAACTACACTTATGCACACCTCCATCTAATGGATACAAACATATTGTTTCCTTGTACGGCGACCTACTACCTCACGACAAGATGCCTGTTCTATTTTCACCTAACACCTATCATGGCGGCCATTATGATGAAACTATATTTTTATATTTTATATATTATATATATATATTTTCTATGCTTTTTTATTTCTTATTTACAGAATACATTTATGCATTCCATAATGAGTAAAAATGATAATTTAATTTGGGGAAGTGTTGACTCCCATCCCATCAAGTAACTTTGGGTTCCAAAAAACTAATATTTTTGTTTTCAGGAAAATAAATAATGTAACGACATAAAAAAATAGGTACATGGATAAAGGAAATTCTAGACATATGACAAGAAAAAATATTTCTTCAATAATATCATAAAGTTAAAGATATAAAATAAAATTTTGGAAATAATTATCAAGGATATATTATCACTATAGGAAATATAGTTTTTCAATGAAAATATTTATCTTTGAATTTTTTATTTTTCATTTCACTTAAAAAAAATATTAAAAAATAATATAATTATGTAATGAGGTTTATAATCTAGACATCATGAATGTAATATCTATTGTTTATTGTTGAAATAATCTTACTATTCATTCATCCAATGAGTATGATAATGTTTAAAATTTAAAAATTGAAGACCTTAGTGGATAATATATACATAAATAGTGAAATATAATAAAAATCAAGTATTGGGAATATATTTTTGGGACATAGTAATCATTGAATAATATCAAATTTTTATGATAACATATTGGTGAAATACATACCTGAACATAGGTATGATACTAATAAAGTCACAGGTCCTTGTGAATTTTGTATTAAATATAGGTCAGGTATAAAATCTATTAGAGAATTCTCAACATATGATTGTTTACATTTAGTGAATGTAAACATATTTGGTCCTATGAAAACAAGATGTATAGGTGTCAAATTCTATTTATAAGTTTTAGTTGATGAATATAAAATATTTACATGGATTTATTTTCTAATAAAGAAATATTAAGCCTTTATTTTTTTAACATTTTTAGCCATATATATATATGATAAATATTCTCATCAATAAATATATATAGTGATCATGGTGGAGAGTTTTTAAATATTGATTTTGATATATTTCTTAAAAGTGTAATATACTAATTTTTCAGGATCATGTAAATCCATATAAAATTGGTGATGTCTAATGAACAATTACAACTCATCAAGAGAATACCAGAAACATGTTTCGTGAATACTATGAAACTGAAATGTTTTGGGTTAAATAACTTAGTACTACCTGTTGTAATATAAATTGAGTTTTATTTTGTCCTTTGATTTATATATTTCTTTATGTGTTTTGAACAAGAACAAAACCAACACATTCTTATATAAATTATTTTTGGATGAAAAGTATTAATCATCAATACTAAATACAACTTATAAAATATTCCTATAATGTAATATGAAGAAATATGTTTATGTTATTCCTTAACTAATAAGTAATAATGATTTTTTGATATATAAAAAAGTATTATTAATGAAAATGTATATGTTATGTCTTATAAATCTGATCATTTTTTCCAAACAACCCTAATGAACATCTTGAGATGTTATTAAAAAATTGATTTTAAACCTATGATGTAAATTTAATATCTTTATAATTATACTCAAGAATATGTATTTGATGTTTTTCCTATAGAATATTTTCAAGCTACGATTGAATTATAGTCTTTTACAAAAACATTAAATCAGGTGATTCATAGAAATCAACCTAATGATAACAGCAATGGAGACGTAGATCAACTAGTTAGAATTATGTGTTCATTGATAAAAAAAATTGAACATGTAGTGTTATAATCATAATTCGAACCTGGGAATCGTGATAGGGTCTCATAACATGACGATTAGAAAAAATATATACATGATTAAATAAATGAATTTGAAAGAACGAAAGTATGGTTTCTCATTGAACGAACTAAATATTCAATTATAATTGGAATAAAATGGGACTTTTGGAATATTAATAGTGAAATTTGTATAATAGTTTAAAATAAATCAAGGATTGTTTCTATGGTTTATAAAAAAACAATATGGAATATATTATGAATAATCTTATGCATAGGTAGTAAGACTTGAAGCTATTTTTATACACATTTCTTATGAAGCATAGTTAAATTTCAAACTATATCTAATGGATGTCAATTTTCTTTTTTAAAATTGAAATGTTCAATAGAATTTTTATATAGAAAAATTCCTATTTTAGAAAATGAAAAACAACTCAAAGATGTTTATAAACATAAAAAGTAACTATAAGGACTAAAATAAGACCCTAGAACCTGGTATGATAGGTTTAGAATATATTTGTTTAAAACCAAATTTTTTAATTATTCCTTTGATTATACTATTACTAAAAAATTATTTAGTAAAAATATTTTTATTTTATAAAGATATGTTAATGAAATTATATTTTGGTAAACCAATAAGAAACTTAGCATAATCCTTTTCACATGTTATTAAATATGATTTTGAAATGAGTGAGATGGGAGAGTTAACATACTTTATAATTTTCCAAAATAAAAAAAAACAACATTTGTAAATCTTATATCTTAATATATTTATTTAAAATATAATTAAAATAAATTAAATTATGAAAACCAAAAAAATTTATAGTAGACCTATTGGTTCCTCAAATACATTAGATATTGATGAATCTAGTGAAACAGTTTATCAATATATTTTTAGAGGTTTGATCAGATGTCTAAATTAATTAACAGCTAGAATTCTATATTTAATGACATCAGTATTCTTATGTTCTATATTTCATGTTAAAAGTGTCTCATCTTAAAGATATAAAATAAAATGTTCATTAAATTATGTTAAATAAGTATTTAGTTTTGTTTTAATATTATGGGAATGATTTTGAGTAAAAAATTATTTTAGAAGATTAATTTATTCGATGTCAAATGGATGTAAAATGTAAATCTAAAACATGTCATTTCATAGGAAATAATTATTTTCTGGTTCATGTAAAAAAAACTTAGTATCCTATTATACTATTGAAGGTTAATATGTAGCAGTTGAATGTTGATGTGATCATGTGTTGTCGATGAAACACACACTCACTGAATATAGAATAACAATCACTAAATATAAAATATGTTTTAATTAAAAAGACCCATTACCATAAAAACCCATCACATTACTCATGAGAAAAGAACCTATATATAAGGAATAACATCCTTTGAAATAATAAAGAAAAAATGATATCATTTTACAATTCATCTGGTCATAAGAAAATATATATAATTTTTTTTTACTAAACCACATTGTTTAGATGGAATTGTGTTTATAAACATAATATTTGTAGAAAAAATATAAAATTATTATTCATATATAATTATTCTTTACAAATTTCCTTATATTAATAAACATGTATACAAATGTGGAGTACATATGATATTTTATTTCATAAAAACTATTATTTACTAAAACACACATTTTTATAAATAAAATATTTTTTAAATTTCTTCTTATTTTTTCTAAATAACCAACTTAGATTCAAGTCAGTTTAAGAGAATTTAAATTATTTTTTGGTAAACAATATATTGTTAGTGTTTAATAAATAACATTTAGATTCAGAAGACTCATACTCAAAATTTTTAATATTCAATTTTATCTGAATCATAATTATATTTCAATTAATATGACTAGAAACATGGTAAAAAAATTTACTAAAAATATATTTGTTACAAATTTTAGGTTAATAAATTTCAATTACAAAAAACCCAGAAATTATTTTTCCCATATTAATGAAACATTCAACTTTGAAAGGTATCCTTATTTACCTTTTATATTTATTCATTTCCTTAGGTTATCTATATTTTTTTATATTCTTTTAGTTTTATAAATTTAATTTTAATTCAATCATATATGCTTTTATAAAAGAAATAATATTCACATGGGGAAATAGTTTTCCTTTAAAAAAATTAATAGTTCAGTTTTTTTTAAATTGGTCACCAATAAAAGCTCAGCCATCAGATTAAAATGTGTTTCAATATGAGCTATTTAATTTTTAATGCAATGAAAATAATCACCTGCCATTTGTATATAATTAGAGGTCACTCCATTTCTGAAAACTGTATCTAGGTAATTCACTACTAAAACATTCCACCTCTTTTAGTCCTATATATGATTTTTTCCATTCCTCTGACTACCTATACTAGATTCACTATGATTTAAACTACTGAGTATTTGAAGAAAAAGAGAATATATCGGTGAGATACTCTTCAAGACAACCTGGAATGATAAATATGTTTCTATAGTGAAATAATTTATAATGTTATAGTCTTGTTAAATGATATGCATCAAGAAAGAAAATACAGAATTATATCATCCATAAATTATGACAGTGTTTTACAGTTTAGTAGAATTTAAATATAAATAGGATAAATAATATATTTAATTGACTTTTATTAGGGGAATGTATAAACATTCATATCAGAAAGTATCTGAGTTGGTATAAGTACCCTTAAAGGGTGAATCATGTCTCAAAACTCAAAAAATAAATGAAAAACATTGAGGTTTTTTTAAATAAAATTATGAGTATTATTTGTTTGCATTATTTTGTAATTTATTAAATTTTAACCACCCTACACCAAATGATATAGTAGTAACCATATGGTTGTATAGTTATCTGATTCTGAGTAATGGTGTAATGGATACTCCCTAAATATTAAAAACATTTATCTTTGATTTCCTGTTGAATATTTGGTAGATCAAACATTTAAAGTCTATTTTTATTTCAATGGAATCAATCAAGAATGATTTGATGAAATTGAAATTTTTAATGATTCCCAAAAAAATTAAAAAAATTTCATTAAAATAAATGGAATTTTCTTGATTAATAATCATACATATCCTATGAAGGAAAATGTTTCTCTTATTAGAGAAGAAAATATTTCAAGCATGGATATTTTTTTGATTCAACATTTAAGATGATTGCAGATAAAATTGATAGAACCATTTATACTAAATGACATACTAAAAAGAAACATTTTTTTATAGAATAATGAATGTCAGAATCTTGAAAAACTAAAATACAAAAGTAACCAAAATATCTGAGTTGTCTAGAATTTAAATAATTTATCGATCAAAAACCCAAAATGTGACCTGGTGATCCAGTTTTCAATTTAAATATAGCTGACTCCTTCACATTGAAAATTCATTTGGATGGTGAGATAAAGGTTGTGGATAAGATAATGAAACATATTTAATGTATTGAGGAATATACAATGGTTTAAAGGAAAATTAATGGAGTATATAGTGATTCAGAACTAACAAAAGTATCTGGTTACCCATTTTAAGATGTGAAACTAGTTTAATGGGTTGAAAAAATTCCTCACATTGATTGAATTATTAAAGATGTCAGTTTAGAGTTAATAGAAACCTTAGTTTCCCCTTTCACTTCTGAAACAGTATGTGACAAAGGCAAAGGTAAATATACATTATAAGATGCTTAAATCTTAGTTTCAGTAAATGATTAGAAGAAAGATTAGATGTATAATCCAAAATCTGTTAAAAAAGTTAGTAAATGTGTTATATAAACCACAAAGAATACGGAATAAGAAATAGATAAGGAATAAGAACAATAATAAGATGAAATTAATACCTTTTCAAAAAAATAAGAATAAAATAATACTAAGTAAGAATCAAAGAAAGATGAATCATAATCGGATTCAGCCTCAGTGTGTACTCAATTATAATCTTAGTCAATATAGAAAAATGTGATATTTGTTTATGTAAATGTTTATACATCATAAAAATAAGAACTCAAATCATCATCCATGGTTAAAAAAATACTAGAAATCTCACAGAAAAGTATCTAAAAATGTTTATTTAGATAAAAATGATGATATAATGAATGATTTTGAAAATGTTATACATGAATTGAAAGAAAATATGTCATATGGTGGTCCACACATATGACATGTTTTCTATGTTCCACTTCAGTCACTAGACTCCACAACTATAGAAGGTCTAAAATGTTTTGATTAAATTTATAAAAATAAACATTTATTTCTAATTTAAATAAATATTTACCAAAAATATAAGATATGTGTCAATAGAATCAAAATTATCTCAATGAAAAATCAGAATTATTGAATATGTTGATCAAAATAGTTATCCAAAACAAGGTATATGTAAGAACCTTCAAGGATAAAGCACGAGAATAAAAAAAGTTCCAATAAAATGGTTAGATGTCTAAGATAGTTTGATAGAGACTTAAAGGATCAATAGTATCAGTTAGTTAAGGTAGTGAAATAATAATTTTTTATGAGGATTCTTTTGAAATGTATTAAATTAATTTTTCTAATAGAATAATTATTTTGGATGATTTTAAATATATGGTAGATAATTTTGAGGTGGAATTTATAATTTTAAAATAATTATTTTACATGTTAGAATTTGAAAATGGAAGGCTCGTATCAATTTTATATGAGTTATGTAGTTTAAAGGAAGAGAATAAGAATATAAATGAAGAGGTTGAATTGTTCAACATATAAATACAAAATACAATAGTCATGAATTAAAGGATGGTGAAGCTCATGTCATCTATTGATGAAATAGGAAAAGTCCATGATGTTTCAAAAAAGTTTAATACCATTATCTAGAATCATTATAATAAATAACAAACTCTTTTATCTATACACCTTATGTATTTCCATTTTTTATAAAATGATTAATGTGATTAACTTTTTATTCTAATACATTATATCTGATTGTGTTCCTATTTTATTTGCAGTGTATGTTATTTCATAATATGGTGGATAAATTGATAAATCGTATATAATTTGTTTCATATGTCGTATTTTATTAACTTTTAGGATATTATAATTCATTATATATTTATTTTTTAAAACAAAAAATGAAAAGATGTTTTAATGAGAGAGAATTTGTAGGAGAATTTTTGAAATGTTTTTTGTATTTTTTTGGAGATCACTTAAGTGGTATATTTTAAAAAAGAAAAGTTTTATTCACATTTGGATATTTTATCAAATAAAGGGAGACCTTTTCTAAAAAATAATTATTTACTAAGGCGAAGGATATGACATATCAATAACATTCATCAGATATACAATTTTAATAATATTTTATTAAATCAATGACAGTTTATCATTGATGGTCTTATATGTAAAAAGTTTAGTAATATTTAAAATTTAATATTTTTTAGGTATTATTTTATTTTTATTTCTTAAAAGGCGGAGATTGATGAGTCGAATGGTATAAGGTTGACATTTCCTTTCTGTAGATTTCAAAATATAATATACCATCCTAAAAAAAATTCAATTAACTTGATATATTTTAGGGGTTTTATTATATTTTTCTATGAAACATTATTTTTTACCAACTAAAGAAATACAGGTAATATAAAATGAATATAAACTTTATTATTGAATAATATTCATCGGAATGATGGTGAATTTGATACATCAAACCAAATATTATTCTGACAGGGGGCCAGAATGATATCTTTTCTATTAGACTACAAAAATTCATGTCTGTTTTAGTAGAATTAAAACTAATATGAAAAATTAACCTATCTTCACTTTATCATATTGATATAAAATACTTATTTCAATCAAAATATTAATATATTATAATTGGAGTGATTAAAATCAAATCAATTAGACAGAATACAGAATATCATTTTAATTTTTCCAAATAAAATAACCCTGGATAATGAAGCAAAGTTCATGATTACCAATCATGATCATAATCCAAATCATTATGAGCTATCAAAGTGCACGATATTTGATGCTGCTGCAACCAAAAAAGAAATATTAATATTTGTAAATTTTTAATAAATAGAAGTTCATTTGAATTGTTGGGAGCTAATGCATTGGAAAATAATATTTTCTTTTTTTTATATTCCTAAAAATATAATTCTAAATGAATTATAATTATATATAGATTAATAGTTATAAGGGGTTTTTGTTGGTATTTTTAACTCCTTAATAAAATTTATTTTTGTATTATTTTTTTCTACCTTTTGTTTGATCGGGGGATTTCAAGAATAGGTATACAGGTGATTCTTATCCATGGAAGGAATTTAGTGTTTATGAAGAAAAAGAAGTCTATCATAGTGTCATTGGATTTCTGGGTGAGGGAAAAAATAGTTGAATCTAATCGATCTGATAATGGTGTTATAGGGATTAGAATATAGAGATATAACAACCATTTTATAAATTGATTTCCTAATATAAAAATACAAACCATTATATTAGATGTGGAAACTATGTATATCTTAAATAATTATTTCTGAATTCATTATATCTTTATTTTTAGACTAAATAATTTTATTCTTCTCGTTTATTATTAATAGGATAATGATATTTTTATTTTACTTTTTTCTACAATTAAAATATATCTCTCTACATAAACAATAGAATGTTATTTCCTTTATTATAACTCTCTTAAAATATTTTATTATTGTGTATATGATACTGATAATTACTTTGATTTATTGAATGTTTACTAGATAACATTTAAATACACTAATGGTCAAAACATATTTTATTATATTCTCTTTAACATAATAAGAATTTTGTTTTGTCTTAGTTTAATTTTTAAAACTACAATCAACCCAACAGTATCCATCATATACTCTGATGATCGAACAAGAATATCCAATGCACCAAACAAATCATGTTCAGAGAGAGAACATAATCTATAAAATAAATAGGATAACCTTTCTCATGTTAGAAATCAACAATATAGAATCTCTACATCCAAAAACTAATTCGTATCTTTATATGGTTAAACCATTATTATGATTAATTCCATTGATATTGAAGAAGATAAATAATTTTAACTTTATGATTGCACGTATATAAAAGTAGATTAAAAAAATCATTTACATCAATGATTTATATGTTCATAAAATACAAATTGAAAACCCATGTGGATCTTCAATTATCTCTCCCATATGGAAAATATGATCTCCCAAGGACATCATACTATAAGCACTCATAAAATAACAAAATAATCTCTATTATATTAATGTAGATAAAACTCTATCACTTGTAATGAATAAATGTGATGAAACATGATAAAACTTATAAGAAACCTTAATAATGAAGAATAACTCCACTCAGGACCATAATGGATCAAATATGGGAAACTCACGATCAAATTTGAAAAAATGAGAATTAATGGAAATAAAAAATATTTTCGATGTACCAAGGTATTTGAGTGGAAATGTTGGGATAACTGTTGGTTTGGAGGGTGTTTGGGTATTTACAAAAAAACATAAAAATTTGATGACCAAAGAACACCATCCTATAAAACACCGAATAATGGGTTGACATAGTAAGGAGAACGAAGTTTCAATGAGTCCACTTTGTATCTTTATTAGTAAAATCACATTTGGGGAATAAGATACCACCCAAAATTTATATCCTATAAAAGTGGGAAATCAAAAATGATATTGTGCATCCAACTATGTCACATAAAACATTTTAGAAAAAATGAAGCTATAACAATAATAACCCAGGTATTTAGAGAATATTACATTTTAATATATAATAATATTTTTGAATAAGATATTAAAATTATGTTAAAGATGAAACTTTGTCTGATAGTGTAGTTGACATGCAACAACAGGTTTTTTTAAAATCTTACGATGCATAGAACATTGTGTTATACCGAAAAATAATAAAATTTAATTATTATTTTAAGTGGTAATTAATTAATAGTAATTGAATTTCCGGGAATGAACATATATAATGAAATTATCATTACACATGTTTTTTAATTTATTAGAGGCCTAAAATAAGAATGAATCTGATTTTAATCATTGAAACATCTAATAATTTTAAATGGTTGTTTTACCACCTTTTGAAGGAGAATGCCTTTTAAATATTGTTTTTATCACTTTAAATGTTCTATTTTAAAAATCAAATATCTTCTATAAAAGAGGGACATAAAAATTTACTTTGGATAATTTTTTGCCAATATCTGATATTGTTTGTTTTAAATGATTAAATAAAAAATACAACATTTTAGGGTAAAACATCCTTTTAAACTAATTTATTTATATAGTTATATTTTAATTTTAAGTGGTTTTAAAAAGTAATTGGAATATACTTTTATAATTTAATACAAATTTGGTCTTTGGATGTAATTTAACATTTATATTGTACATAAACACAAGTTATTCGTTTTATGGTTATTACTTCATAACTACCCACTTTTTGGTTTTGACAAAAGAAATTAATTTTAAAGTAATTTCTAAAAATCATAGTTTTTATTTTAAAAATGGATTCCATATTTGGAATCAGATGCTTAATATTGTGTAAATATTTACCTTTTATTTTTTAACATTATGTATAGTGTTTCTAGTAATTATATTTTTTATCACGGTTAAAGGATAAATATAGTAAATAAGGTTAAACAAAAATAATATAATAATTTTATAAAACTACCCTAAAACATGTTCTTATACTATTGGATGATATATTTCCGACCATGGGAATCCTTGGGTTGATTTTGGGACCCCATGGATCTACTTTGGTGTGGTAATGAGATGTTATATTAATTAATATAAAGTAAAGAGAAAACAACATAAACATGAATCTTTTACTAAAACAATTTTTAAATGGGTTTATATAATTTATCTCTTAATCTATATATATTAATTATAAAGATAAATATATATCTTACATCATTATATTTCTTTTATAATTTTTATACATCATATAAAAAATTTACTTTTGACACAATGATAATGTAGTGATTAACTTATTAAAGAATGATTTAAATAAATGATATTATAAATATTAAAATAAATTTATTTTAAAACTTTTTAATCCATTTTCGAAATTTATTGATTATTATGACTTTTTATATAATAATTAATCAACTTTTTTTTTGAAATAATCTTATTTTTATGGATTTTTAAAAAGTCATGATTTCAATGGTATAAAAATTAAAATAAATGAGTTTTTAAAAAATTACTAATTTAATAAATTATATAATAGTAATAAAAATATAATATTCTAAAAAATGACAAAGATAATGCTGGAAATTTTATTAATAAACTACTTGAGGGTCAATTGGAATTGTATCATTACTATAATAACCATATAGTATGAATATACAAGAAGACATGGTAATAGTTAAATTAGTTAACTATGAGTTAAATATAAAATATAATGTTTAATATGGGACATAAACTTGTATAAAATATATTTGGTGAGAGTATTTCGAACCATAATAATATTATCATAGAAATAAAGGTTTTTTGGACCTTTTTAAATCAATATACATTTTATTAGAGAATAATATTTCAAGACCTTCCTAATGTTCCCCTCCCCCATCTTATAAATGGACATCACCCATACCCATTCACTCCCACCTATAAAGCATCTTGGATCGTCTAAATTATGATCCAATAATATACCAACATCCCTACCTTCCACTTAGCATCCTTACATTGGGATAAATTCAATTCATGATTTTTTTGGTAGAAATCCAAATAAGTTACACGATTTAGAGGTAATCTCTTCTCTTAAGTTATTTTCTTTTCATTTCCTTCCCAACTCCCCATGCTCTTATTATTATATGATTACATAACAAAACCAGTATCTAAAATATACTAGTGTGTATTTATGAAAAATATTATAACTAAACTTATGCACACCACCATCTAATGGATACGAACATATTGTTTCTCTGTTCGACAAACTTTTGCCTCATGAAATGATGATAGTTTGATTTTCACCTACCACCTCTCATGGGGGCCATTATGAAAGAACCATATTTATATATTATATATATTATATTTATATTTTGTCTATTATTCTGTATTTTTCTTTTACAGAATACATTTATGCTTTCCATAATGTGTAAATAAGATAATTTAATTTTAGGAATTTTTTACTACCGCCCCCCTCAAAGTGTTATGAATTGTTGATGACAAAAATGGAACATATAGAATATGGAATTAATAAAACTATGTAACATATATAAAAAAGATATTATAAGATAATTATAATATACCTATGTATCATTTTGTTTTTATTCCTTTAAATATGATAAATAAATTAATGTAGCGCTAATGCGTACATACGACTTACCATCTCAATGAACGACGCATTTCATTTATTATACCCAAATGTTATCGACTATTTTAAAAACATATATAGTGGACTTAAATAAAAATATACTAGATATATATTATTTTTAATTAATGAATAGGATTCAGGATATAATTGAATTTTGACTATATGGACAATTTACATCAAAAAAAGTTCATTTTCGACTCATGTACCAAATATTCGCAAAACAACTGATTTGAACATAAATAATTATATAATTTGTATAACATGATATAAAATCAATAATATACCTGTAAAAGGTTCGAAAGAAATTATAAAATAATCGATGTTTATTATTCAAGAATATATAGAATGAATGAGACAAGTCAGACTCAATGTAAGAGACATCCCCTCAATCTCATTTTATTGATACATATTTTGATTTATACATGACATTATTTTATAGGGTGTATAATCCCCTTTGACTTTTAATTTCATTCAAATGGTATTCTTTTCTATGAATCATTTTACTAAACAATAAATAGAATGTTTCTCTTTAATGTAGGTGGCCACACCGACCTTTTTCTACCACAATTATTTTTTAATATTTGGATTCTTTAATAATCAATAATGTTTTTAAATGTAAAATCAATTCCATTTACCCTTTTTACATGTTTTTGGAATTGAAAATGTTTTTGATGAAGCATTATTTATGTTAATATCTTGAAATGATATATTGTTATTGCAATGTGAAAATGTTATCTTTCTATTATGGTTGCTTTATGTCTTATGATTATGATATGATTCTAGTAAATTATTTACGTATATAGGTGGTTACCTAACAAAGTGCGGGAAAGTGAGCCAAATATTGGATTCCATTGCATTGGGTAATGTGACAGAGGAAAAAATTAATGTTTCTTGTAATAGACTTAGATAATATACTTTGATGAGTATTCCAAACATAACTCCTTATATAGCTGTGAAAACTACAATGTTTGTATGTTATGGATTCTAGAATTTATCTTTACGATTTATGATTTCTATGTGTTATTTATAAATCTCATGATTTCATGAGGTATGATAAATATCATTTGTTTTATAAGTGAAATATATGACTCTATTTATTTTTATGTATTGATATACTAATGTTTTATTTCCTTATTTTATAACACTTTATGTCTTTTTTATGCTCATCCCATGTTATTGAAATATTTTTCATAGGGTATAAGGAATGGTAAGAGAAATGAATAATTCAAGAAGATTTATATCAAAGAAATAAATCTTTTTTATTTAAGGAGTTTTTTTACTCTGAATGAAATTTGATATTGTAAAAGTGTCAACATTTTAATTTTTGAGATTTAATTTAATAGTTATGGCCTTATTTTCTAAAACACTGAACTTGAGAAGATAATAAATCTGAATTATTTACTAAAATAATGATTAAGTAATGTTTAAGGCTAGGACCTTACTATTGGCATGAGAGGTTGGTTTAGATAAATATAAAGGTTAGGATTTTATGTAAGAATAAGTGACATGTTGTATATAACCACAATGGATAACATATTAGAAAGAGTCATAATTATTTTAGACAAAATTAATGAGTTAAAGTTAACATGAATAATTATATCTTAGTTTTTACTATTCTCATAAGATAGTATATGATGATTTTAATGATATAATCACAATGATCTTTTTGGTTATAGATTATATGGGTAGATTTATCAAGAACCAAAGTAACAGTGGATGTGAAGGAACCTTTGGTGGTTTTATAAATAGGAAAAATAATGAAATGGGAGCTATAATGAGAACTCTTGTGGTTATTCATAACCCACTATATCGAGTCTTGATTGACAACATGATCCCTGATGATTTTTAAGGCCTCATATATGCAAGAAACGAATCCCAATGAATGTTCATGAAATAATCATAATGGTATGTATATTAAAAAACATATGTGTCAAGGATGTGGAACAAAACACCTAGTAAAATTCTTCAATGGGATGATAAGATGTGATAGATGTTGTAATGATGGTCATAAAATAATAACCTACCATGGAAAAAGAAAGTGTTCTGTTGACACCAGTAATGGGAATGAAGATCATTTTTAGGGATCAATTGAAAGATTTAAATGTGTTGTGAATGATCATTACCAAATAGATGTCATAAGAAGAAGGTTTGGGAACCATATTAGCAGAACCATAAAAATATATGGTTACTAATACCTAATGAGAACTTGAGCCTCAGCCCAGTTGGTGAGGACTCCATAAGTGCATCTCGACGACGCGAGATCAAATCCAAGTGGAGGTTAATTTCTGGTAGAACTGTTTCAGTACTGTAGCAGACACTATAGCATTATTGTAGCAGGAACTGAAGCAAGAAATGTGAATTACTGAAGCATGTACTGTGCGGGAACTGTAGCAGGCACTGTTTTGCACTATAGTTGCCAGGAATATTCCCTCGTTTGGGCCATCAGGCCACTAATTTGGTCCCTGAGTCCTTTAAGGACTTCGGGCCACCTAGGATTTCGGGTCAATAAGGCCTTCGGGCCACCTCAAGGACTTCGACTCACCATAAGTGCATTTGAAAACAAGACAACCTACAAGGAACAATCATCAGAAGGAGGATGAATAATGAGCATTCACCTATGCAGAAGCTAAACGTATCGAAAGAATGAGAGGGTATGACACCTGGCATCATGACAAGCTTCTGCATGTATAGGAAAGCCTAGCTGAATATCCTTGAAAAAGTGGAGAGCTGATTTCACGTTAAAGAAGGTCGGGAGGAGCAATTCCAAGTAGTTAGTCCGGGTTGTATATAATGTTTGAAGCCAATGAGTAATGAATTCATCTAAGGCCTATGGGCCATGTAATACTTACACCTACGGTCCTTGTAAGTGTTCCACCTCACCTTTTAGAAGGTGGATTGTCAAAATCAATAAAAAATGAAGGCCTTCAGGGCATTGGATGAATACCTAATGACATTCCAATTTAAGATGAGGAAATTGAAAATGACCTATGAAAGGTATGGATTATTTTTTTGCTCATGTTTTGACATTATTTAAATATTAGGTAATTATGCATGAATTTCAATATAGGAACAAAGTATAAAATAATAATACCTAAAACATGGATAAAAGATAATGATGATTGTTTGATGATTACGATGACTACATTATAGGAATTGAATAGTTATATTAGATTTATGGATGATGATATTTTAAAATATATTAATGATGGTATTAAATTAGAAGACATATACTATTTGTAACCCTTATGTTTGTTATATATAAATTTTAATTTAGGAATAATTATCTTTTATTTTGTGGATATAGTCATAAAAAAAATTCAGGTTTATATGATCCTAGAATTGTATGAAATTACTTGTTATTACTTGCTGGGATGAAAATGTGAGGTATGATATAAAATTTGGAATAAAAATATGTTAAAAACATTTTTGAGGAATTGATCTCAATTTTTGGGAATGTTATACAATTATAATTTTTTTGGAAGAAGACAACATGCTCATCAGGTGACATCCCCCAACATCAAGAAAAATCTACAGGATTCAAACCCACAACCAATGTGAGGGTGGGATATATTGCATACTACTGGCCTATGTGAAGCCCCAGGATTGTATAACTTATTATTTTTAGTTAAATGATTTTATGGATTAAGAATAAGTTTATTTTGGGAAATTATGTTTTATAAAATGGATATCAGTAGTATAAGAAAATATTTTGGAGATTAAGTGACAAAGTTTATTTTGGAAGACGTTTTCTGTTTTTGTAACAATATATGCCTAAGGAAAATAGAATACTATGGGATTTGATGAGTAATGGTTGAATCTATGTTTTTATTGTGAAAAAATGGTGATTTTGTTGATTTATAGAAATTTTTACCTATCACAGAGAATATGTTATTATGTTAATTACTTTCTAGTATGATACTTTAAGAGTAGTCGATGGTATTTTGGGATGAATTTGAAGAGTTATCCTAGAAGAATATGTGATAAAATCCTTCTAAATTTTGGGTTTCAATCATAATTTGGATTACATTGAAAAATTTTGGGGAAAATTGTGTATTGAATATTTTATGATGAACTTTGGGTATTGTTTGATTAATTTTAGAGATTAAGATTATCAATTCATTTTATAAAGGATTATTCTTTTTGGGATTTTTGATCTTGTACTAACCATTTTGGTATTGGTTAATATGTAATGATTTAGGAAATATATAGTTTAACTTTTGTGGGTCCTGGGATTCTATATATGTTGATTATAGTACATTAGTTTTTACCAAGTCATCTTGATTACTCATCGTTTGGATAAAAGATTAGTTTGTGCTAAAAATTTATTAATGGACGAAACTCTACTAGAAAAGTAAATATATATCTTTATGATATTAGTAAATCTAATAAAAAAATTCCTAATCATTATGAAATGTAACATAAAACAAAAACATGGTCTGTTTACTTTTGTTACTGGGGAATAAATAACTATTTAATATATCCCATGTTTATTGTTTTCTAGTAGTTAACTTTATCATAATCATGTTTTCTGTTAATCTCCATCATAATATGATTTTTAGTTTCTCTTACATGCCCATGTTTTCTTATATGGAACCCTAGTATGTGTTATTAGTGGTGAACTTTGTACTTCTCTTTCATTAATTAAAAGTGATGGTTTTATTAACTCTTTTTTGGATGTGGGATTTTCAAAGAAGTTTCTGAGACCAATTTTAAAATTGTGAGGACACAACTTCCAAAAAGGGGGAAGGATGTAACGACCCATGTATTTATTGAATTACACATTTTCATATATATTAATATTTAAGAATAAGTTATTATTTTTATGTTAAATTAGAATATTTTCCTAATAGCATACCCGACAGGAAACAACATGTTTCTTTGAAATATTTTTTTGCACACAACATTGAGTTATACTGAAAAATAATATAATAATATTATTATTTTAAATGGTAGTTAACCCATAACCATTGTATTGTTTGGGATGAATATATATAACTAAATTTTTATTAGACATGTTTGTTAAATGTTTTTTAGTGTATTAAAATAAGAATGAATCTGATTTTAAGCATGAAAACCTCTAATATTTTTAAAAGTAAGTTTACTTCCTTTTGAAGGAGAATCCTTCTTAAATCTAGTTTTTATAACATTTAAATGTTCTATTTGAAAAAAAAAATTCTTCTATAGAATAGGGGGAAAAGCATTTTGGATAAATTTTTGGTCATTTTTACATAAACTTCCTTTTTTAATGAACAGTTAAAATACCGCATTTTATGTCAAAAATGACTTTTCATAGAATTTATTTATATAGATAGATAGTACAGTTAATTGGGATTAAATTGTAATTAGATTATATTTATATCATTTTATCCAATTTTGGTAATTACATGTAATATCATTTCTAAAGTAGAAATAAATACATGTCAATCATTTGATATATATTAATTTTTAGAAACTCCATTATTGGTTTTAACAATAAGGAACTAATTTTGAATTAATTAATGCTACTTCTGTGATTTGAATTTCAAACAATGTATTCTGTATTTAGAATTAGAATTTTCAAATTGTGTAAATAAGTACCTTTTATTTTTTAACATTATGAAAAGTAACTTTAGTAATTAATTTATTTACCTTGGAAAAAGGGTGAATCTGGTAAATAAGGGAAAGAAATTATATTATAATAGTATAAAACTTCCCTAAAACGTGTCCAAATTCTATTTAAATATATATTTCCAACCATGGGAATCCTTTGGTCGATTTTGGGACCCTATGGATTCACATGGGAGTGATAAAGACATGTTATATTAATTAATTTAAAGTAAAGAGAAAAATAAATTAATCATATATCTTTTAATAAAACAATTTTTATATGGGGTTATATAATTTATCACTTTGACTATAAAAATAATTATAATTATAAAATGATTTAATAAATCATTATATTTTATTTATAAATTTTATAAATCATATATATAAATTTATTTATGACATAATGATAATATAATGATTACATTATTAAGGAATGATTTAAATAAATGATATTATAAAAATTAAAATAAATTAAACTTGAAACTCTTTATGCCATCAACGAATTTTATTGATGGTTATGAATTGTTATAATTTAATTAATTATGTTTTTTAAATAATCAGCTAGTTATGTAATTTTAAAATTCATGTTAGGAATAGTATGAAAATTGTCATAAACGAGTATTTAAAACAAATATTGTTTTACTAAATGATATTATAGTCCTAAAATCTAATATTCAAAAAAATTCATAGATAATGTTTAACATTTAATTAATGAACCACTTCATGTTCGATTGAAATTTTATAGTAACTATATTAACCATATAATAGTAATATACAAGAAGACATGGTAAGAGTTAAATTAGTTAACTATGGGTTAAAGCTAAAATATAATGTTTAATTTGAGACATAAACATGGATAAAACCTATTGGTTGAGAGCATATAGAAAAATTAACATTATATCTTTGAATTAAATGAGTTTTTGTTCTTTTGAAATCGAAATTCATTTTATAATAAAATAATCCTAAAATACCATCCTAAAGTGCCCTGCATTCCTCTTATAAAAGGAAATTAAATATACACATTTACTCACACATTCAATCCTCTAGACTCATCACAATTATTCTAAAATAATCCTCCAACAGACAACCCTTTCTATTAGAAACCTTACCATGGGAATAAGGAAATTCAAGAAATCTATTTGACTCGAATCAAATGAAGTTACCCAATTTAGAGGTTACATCTTCTCTCAAGTTCTATTGTTTTATTTTACTTCTACAATCCCTAGGCTCTTATTATTAATTTATTACATAAGAACATAAATATCATTAATACTATTTGATTTTTTTATGATAATGATTAAAACTACACTTACACACACCTCAATCTAATTGATATGATCATACAGGTTCTATGTACGATGAACTGCTGCCTCACGAAATGATGATTTTTTTATTTTCTCCTACCACCTATCATAGTGGCTATTAGTGTAGAGTGGTATTTATATATGATATATATTATATTTATATTTTCTATATTCTTATGTATTTTTCATTTACATCATACATTTATTCTTTCCATAATGTGTAAATACGATAATTTAATTTTAAAAGAGTGGACTACCACCACCTCAAAATGATATGACTCGTTCATGCCATAACTAGAATTTATAAACAATGAAATTAATTAAATTATGTAACAAATAAAACATATATATTGTATTTTAATTAAAAAATACATTAATATCATTTATTTTTCATTCATATAATTATGAAAAACAAATTAATGTATCATTCATGCATACGTATGACTTACTGTCTCCATGAATGATGCATTTCATTTATTATATAAAAAATAGATGGACCATTATAAAAACATATATACTGGATATAAATACATATATACATGATTTATATGGTATTTATATCATGAATATTATTTTGTAGGTAATTTACATTTTACTACATGGATAATTTACATCAAAACAAGTTCATTTTCGACTCATGTATCGAATAATGACAAAAAGACCAATATAAACATAAATAATTATGTAATTTGTATAAAATGATATAAAATAATTAAAAAAAATAAATATAATTGATGAAAATATAAATTATACTACGTTTATTAATAAGGAATATAAATAATGAACGAAACAATTCAGACTTATGGTAAGGGAATTTGTCTCAATCTCATTTCATTGAGGAATATTTTGATTTATACGCGGATTTATTTTATACAGTGTACAAACAACTTTTAATTTTAATTTCATTTAAAGGGAATCTTTTTTCCATGAATTATTTTACTAAATGACAAAAATAATGATTATTTTTAGCATACGTGATGACAATGACCTTTCTGCTACTGTGAGAATTATTTGATATTTCGATTTCATAACTAGTAGTAATGTTTTTAAAAGGAAAAAATTATCATTTACCCTTATTACATATTTTTATATTGAAAATGGTTTTGAGAAATCATTTATTATGTCAATATCAAGAAATGATATACTATTATTGCAATGTGTAAATGTTTTCTTTCCTTTATGCTTGTTTTATGTGTTATGATTAGTTTATTGTTCTTTGGAATTATTTACATATACGGGTGGTAATCTAATAAACTAAGGGATTGTGAGCTTGTTATAGCTCTCCATTGAATTTTGTAATGTGATAGAGGTAAACATTAATGTTTCTCTTTATAGATTTATGTAATATACTGTGATGGATATTCAAATGTAATTCCCTATGTAACTATGAACGTTACAATGTAAGTATGTTATGGATGCCACAAGTTACCTTTATGATTTATTATTTATTTGTGTTATTCATAAATCATATGATTTAACTATGTATTTTAAATAGATTATGTTTTATGAGTGAAAATAATTATTCAATTGATTTTTATGTACTGATGGATTAATGATTTCATTCGTTATTTTATAACCCTTACTGAGCTTTTTATGCTCATCCCAAGTTCTTGAAATGTTTTTCACAATGTATAAGGAAAGGTAATAGAAAAGAATAATTCATGAAGATTTATATCTGGAAAATAATTCTTTTTTCATTTATGGTGTTTTATTATTATGAAAAAAATTGGATAGAGTAAATGATTCTATTTTGAAATTTTTGATATGTAAAGTAATAGATATGGACTAATTCATTAAATGTCTAAACCAGAAAAGATCCATAATGTGAATTCTTAACATAACCTAGGATTGTGTAATTTTTAAGGTTGGGTCCTCACAATGACATAACCTTTCTCCCACACTGCATCTACCCCATATTTAGTAGAACACGCCCAATTTTTACAATGTAGTCAGGACCTTTATTCCACAACCACTAGAATACAATGGAAGATTATGCACTATAGAATTCCTCCATTGATTAATTATTCCTAAAATGAAGTTCCTTTGAAAAATCATTCCTAACACCCTATTAAGTAACTATACACACATCCCCTCAACATCAACCCTTACAGTGCATTTGAGGGCCTTGTGGTGTAGAAACTCTTTTTGAAGCCATTTTACATCAAAAACACATTTTTATGTCATCTTGAAAACTAAAACATATTAAAAATTGAAGTTAAATTTTTACTAGGGTATAGGTCCGTAAAACAATAGTTATTTTTGATAATTTATTAATTTAATTATATACAATAAATATCACAATTTCATTAAAGGAATTCATTGTAAACAATAGATTATGAATTATCATAATCATCAACAATAATCATAGTAATCTATATATTATGCACGAAAATGAAATTATTCGTATAAATATTTTTATAATGATCTTCAATTATCTAAAACCAATTTTTTATGATTTTTTTTTCAATATTGACTAATAACAAATTTTGAATAAAAACTATTTTAGAGTAATGTCTTTTGTAAGATTATAGAATATTATAAATTTGTATTTCAAATATTACCATGAACACTTAAATTATTTACTTAAATTTATAATTAAAAATTTATTCAAGTTAAAAGGTTTCAAAAATATAAAATTCACTCTTGAATCATTAGAGTGTAAAAAATGTGGCTTGTTAGAAAAATTGTTTCTCTTTTCAGTATAGAACGAAAAATAATTTATTTTATAAAAATCTCATAAAATTTATAATGGTTAATCATGAAAGTTTTAAATAATAAATGATATTAATTTTAAAATAATAAAAAAAAATTAAATTTATTAAAATTATATTTTAAATAAAAATACTATATAAAAATATGTTAATATTAAAAAATGCACTTATTAAAATATTCTGTTTTCTCAAAAATATTTTTGCAAGCCTTTTTATTTGATAACATTGTATTTATTTTCAAGAGGATTCATTATTCAAATATTTTAATAATAATATTTGTATAACAAATCACACATTCTTTTAATTAATGTTTTATTATGAGAAATCTATCGATTCAATCTATCTAGATGACACTAAACCATCTTTCTTCAATGTGACCATGCCTAGATGTCTCCATTCTAAAACCACGTCCACATACAACTATCCATGTATGATATAATTTTTAGAACAAATAATATAATAAAAGCATTAAAAATAAATTTTTTATCCTACAATTATACACATATATAGGGTTACAGAAATGTTCTATCATGCTTATAAAAAACTACACTAATACCAAAAAATAACTACACCCTATTATGAAATGAACTGAGGTTCCCCAGATCCACACTACCAATTCAATTGATAAATGTATTTATTTAAAAAAAAATTTATTCCATGTTATATATTCCATACAGAAATTACATGTAATTTAACAATTTGAACATTACACTGAATTATAAATAAAAAATCCCATGTATGAATGGATATGAGTCATTGAGGACTTAAAATAATAGAAAAAAAGATTAACACCTATTTAATGATTTCTCTATAATTTAGACACACTATAATCTATTCTATACTTCATATAAGGTATACACATATTCATGACCTGGGGAATGGAAACATGATAGAGGTGTGAGATCCAATTCTAAATAAGAGAAACCTTATCATAATTTAATCATGGTATTAATATTGAAAATTTTAGAAAAATGATAATAAGAAAAATATTTTATTAAAATGAATTTTTAAAAATATTTCATGTTCAAAATTAGTTGATATAATAATTTAATCTAACAAGAAAAAAACATATACCATTTAATTAATTTACCGAAAAAATCTATAATAAATTTATTATTTGGAGGTTAATATATGAAAAATAAATAGTGTTAAAAATTTTTCTTAAGAATACAAAATTATATAGTATAAAATATATCTAACCACACTAATTTTACACAATATATTAACACTAAATATGTTTCATCATTCTCAGACTATATTATTTGAATGTAGCTATTCTGTATTTTGTTCACCCTAATTTTTGTGACCATTTATAATGCACATCATGTGAGAGTTCAATCTTGTGAATTAATCTAATCTGTATCATTTCAATGATCAATATTGTGATCCTAGATAATTTTAATTTTTCCAAATTCAATATTTTGAATGTTTCGGATCCACATCACGTCGATGGTAAATCATGAGAACATAGTTAATTTCTATGATATTCATGGACAACATCTTTATAACATTGGGTATGAAAAATAATAAAATTATTTATTAGAGAAATATAATACTAAAATTATAAATCATTCATACATATGTTTTCTTCTTGAAAAAAATAATTGAAAACAATATTTACTACACATGGAAACCAAATTAGTATCATAACATTTCCAGATTGTATAACAAAAATTGGCCTTAATAATGAAAAATTTTAATACTTAAAATTTTATCAACTCACAAGTTTTGTTATATTAGGTAATTTTTGTTGTGATTCAAAAGAATCAATTTCAATAGAAATAATACATTTACTAAAACATTGATAAATTTAAGAAATTTTTTAAAATAGTTATTAAAAAGACATGTTATTGTGTTTAAAATTATAATTTTATGACCACTACTAAATTTTATTTTTTAAATAGTGATTTGATTTATTTAAAATAATTTACATTTAAAATAAATTTTAACCACGGAGACATAAAAATAATATTATAATATTAAATATTTGAAGTCATAATATTTTGGAATCCATTTTTTAATAATGAATCGTCAATAATAGTCATTTTAAAAAAATTAAATTATATTATAGTAAATTTGTAGTGGAAGGAAAAATTTTCATATTGAAATGATGAAAAAAAATTAATATTAAAAAATTTATTTATTAATACTCACAAAAATTAATAGAGGTATAAATATCTCCATTTGGAATGTGGTAATGGAGAATCGGAATTTAATCTAACCAAACACATTTTAATATTCCAATATAAGAGAGGAATAATTTTTTTGGAATAATGAATATGAATATAAAGGGAAATTATCACTAAATGATTGATTTTTTTCCCTTATAAACATGTAGAATTTATGAAAAATAAAATAATATAGAGAACACTATTGAGTTATAAAATATTTTTATGTAGAGGTAAAAGAGACAATATATTATGAAAAAAATATAATAAGTTATCAAAAGTAGAATAATTATTCTTAAGGAAAAAAAACAGTGAAAGGATTTTTTTTATCCAAAATACCTAAAAAATTTCCTAATTCATGGAGATATGGACATATAGAAAGGGGTTTATGTGGTATAGATGTAAATACCCAAAAATAGAGAGAAAATATAAAAAAGAAGTCATAAGGTAGATTGTCTCATAGATAAATGAAATAATTTAAAAAATTATAACCATATCTCAATGAAATAGAGTTCACATTGAATAAAAAAACACACCGGTTATATTTTGGATTTAATACCCATGTTATGTAGAAAATGATATTGATTTTTTATTTTGAGATATTTCATAAAGAATTAATATAAAAAATCCGGGACATTTACAAACAAGAAATGAAAAAAGAGTTTAATAAACATAATACATTAATGTGGAAAAAATTATATTATAAATACATACCTTATATCCCATATAGCCCAATGTGATCAACAATCCAATAAAAAATTAAAAACTTAATAACACATTTAAAGACCTTATTGACACCTGTAAAATTTTGAAATCTTAATTTATAATTACTTATTACAAATATAATAAGTATTAATGTATTATTATACTCATTTGATGTTACTATCATCGATTGGATTGTCAGTACTAATTTTGAAATGGCAGTTTCAATTATTATTTATATATCTAAACCCCAAAAATTCAGTGATCATTATAGGTATTGGTATATAAATTTCACAATGATTTATTATTATATAATTCTATTTCATAATTATTTTTACTATGAATTCCAATGACGAAGTTAGTGATAAGCTCGTTTTGGGAATTTTCATCTATTGAAAGATGTCTGGTTAATAAAAAGGGAAATATTATTATAAAACGTATAAACCGAAAATAAAATATTATATACTCATTAATGTATTATAATAAAAATAGTTATGAATACAAAAACATCCATCATATAACTTAATATTATTATTCATGGAGGCTCTTAAATTGAACCAAATTAGAACACAATATAAAAAATAGATAATTATTATTATTGGGTTATTTAATTTTCATATAATTATTAAATAGTTTAATTATTGTAACTATATTTCATTGATGAGTTAAATTTTATTATATTATATTTTTACAAATAATAAATTTGTAGTGTATATAAAAATATGTCTTCATTATGGATGTGATATCATACAGATATTCATGGGTGATATATACTATTTCCATAGATTAGAATGAAGATATATAATGGAATAAAGTTAAATAATAATATTATCATTATTATTATAGTATAATCCCATTAAATA